>CM070774.1:167538001-168138001 GCA_036346955.1 Dipus sagitta | reverse complement strand
TTATATGCTGAATCCCAACTTCTGCCACTACTAGTTGGAGTGGCATCTCCTAGTTCCCTCTTTGTGGGCCTTCCCCTATCTGCCTACCTTAAAATAAGTACCTGGCTTCTATTTATCCCTCAGTTGTTGGTGAATATCCAACCTTAATCACACTGACACTGATAAATTGCTGAAATCAAGCATTTGATATCTCATTGAGTTTTCTTGCTTGTGGTTTCCACTCTCACACTGCATGGGTAAAGCTTAGGAAATGGCCGATTGCTGTGGCATTTTGGGTTCTCCTTTCTGCCATTCCCTCTTGCCAGTTATGTTATGGTATCTTTGGTCTATGTCTCGCCAGTCTAGTGAAGTTTACCTTGGCCTCCTTAAGACTGGTAGCTCAAATCACCACCCTCTGAGGGGAAATCCAATCATTAGCACTCATCTTAGTAAACCTCTTCTCTGTGGAGTCTTTAGTCCTCATCTCCTGGTTCTCTCCATTTGTCTCCAATGCTCCCATTGATACCTTCAAACTTTTTTTCTTTATGATTATTTTTCTGGTAAGTGTACTGTAACTAGCTAGAGCACAAGGTTTTTCCCTTCATTTAATACATTTTATTGTATTTGTTAATTAAACATTAGTTTTAATGTTAGCCTTTATTATATTACATTTTAAATTTAGCTCCTGACATAAGAAAAGAAAGGTGTTTCTATTAAATATAGAGTGGAGGGCCTGGGGAGATGATTCAGTGGATGAAGTGCTTGATAAGCAAGTATGAAGAGCGGCTTTCAGATCCCAGTATCCACATAAATGTTGGATGGTTGTGGTGGCTCATCTGCAATCTCTCTACTCAGGTGGTGGAGATGGGATATCTGGGGCAAACTGGCTAGCTAGATTAATAGAATTGGTGAGCTTTGCGTTCAGTTGTGAAAGCCTGCCTCAGTAAATAAGATAAAATAAAATAAAATAAAGAGCAACTGAAAAAGACACTCTATGTTAACCTCTGTCCTCTGTGTGCATGAGTGCACATATGTGCTTGTGCATCTATACACATGTGTGTGCACAAGCAATAGATGGAAACAATTGTTCTCTGATTTTAACAGGTAAATACACAGGGTACCATGTCAACACACAGAGGCATACACCACAAACACACACACAAGTAACACACAAGTAAGAAAAATGCAATGTAATTTCTCAAAGTGTCTCATTTTCTTACTCCAAATAATTTTATATGAGTTCCTGGTTTCTTAAGGCAGAACTTGCTTCCTTTATGTCACTTTAATATTGTTTGTCTCATCCTTGAAAAGGAAAACGTTTGCTCTGTATTTAGAATTTAAAAATACAATCCCTAGATGTCCCCAGTACTATTCAATATAATTTGGAGTATAACTCTCATCTTTTACACTTAAGTGGGTTTTTTTTTCTTTCTTTCTTTTTCAAGATAGGGTCTCACTCTAGCCCAGGCTGACCTGGAATTCACTATGTAGTCGCAGGGTTGCCTCTAACTCACAGCAATCCTCCTACCTCTGCCTCCTGAGTGCAGGGATTAAAGGTATGCTCCACCACACCCAGCTGGGTTGTTTTTATTATACATTTCCTAGCTAGATTTTCAAGGTTAATGAGTCATTGGTTTAGAATGGCTCTGTTAGATTTTCCCATCTTTCAGCCCAACTCACTGACTCAGCAGGCAGTGTATCCATGAATCCTTTGAGAATAACTGCAGTTCTTTCACCAGGATAGTCCTTGAAAAGTAACAATCCCAAATGCACTCATTTCCTTTCCTCAAAGGATCATTGTGAGGAAGAACTAATAGTTATAATAGAATTAATACATTTGGTATAATGAAATTATTCCCAAATATTAGCTACTATTGTGATTACTTTTATTCTTATTACTAAACAGTAGCATCTTTCATTCCACATGATAGGGACAGACTTCTTAAGAAAATCCACATATCTTATGTATTAAGCAAGATTTTATAGTATAAAATATTTCTAATTTGATGAGGTGAGATATAGGGTCAAATGGAAACAGATTGCAGCAACGAAGAAAAAGAAGTGTTATACGAAGCTCATGAGGGTAGTCTTTGTAACACAAGTGATCTATTTGGTCAGTCAGAGGACAAGTGGCTTCTTTATAGGGTCTAGACAAAGCTCTATTACAATTAATGGTGACAGTTGCTTTTCTTAATGGTGGCTTTAAAATTTCAGTTGAGTATTTAAGAATAAAATAGTAGAACCTAGAATTAATTTAAGGGACCTGTCTCCTACTCATGGATCAGTTATTAACAAGCTATATAATTTTGGGTGTGTCCTATCCTCTTTGTGTTGGTTTTCTTTTCTATAAAGAGAGGAGTTTGACAAGATGTACTCTGAAGCTTACTGTTTCTAAAATATGATAGTTCTAGGAAAGGAAATTATGTATTGACTTCTGTACATTTGTCATTGGTATTGTCTTATGGCAAATTCTTAATTTATTCCTCCTCATTAACCTCTTTTACTCTACCTGATTCAGTGAACTTGATTTCGTATGATTTGAGACATTACCAATTACAGGATTGCAGTTTAGACATGTGATCCTGGAAACACATATTTTCACTGTGTACAGTGCACACAAAAAGCCTTTAGTTAAACACATGAATTGCATTAATCTCATGCTCTTGAGAAAACTATAAAAAGGACCCATTCCAGGCCCAGATGTGTCCTTGGAAAGAATTAGGCCAGGAAAACAAAAGGAAAGATGGACTTTTTATCATGATTACTACCATATGTTTTTTTTAAAAGCACTTATTAAATGGACACTACAGTAGGGAAATACAAAAAGTTAATAATAAAGTGTCACTAAATGTGTTGGATTAATAGGTCAGTATACTTGAATTTTGATATAGGATTTTATGTTTTGTTTTTCAACTTGTAAATGCTTTGCTATTTTTTCTCCTTGACCTCATTCGTCTTTAACTTTATGAGACTGTAACACACTATATTACAAGAGACAAATCAAGTCCATGAAGCTTAATTGATCAAAACTTTTTCACACAAACTTTTGGAAACCTAATATTGTCACATAAACACATTTGGTGGACAGTGATATCAATTTTCTTCATTCCTTTAAAGGTTTCTTTATGTAGGTAGAACTCTTCAGAAAGGATGTTAATTAACCTAACTTTAAATTGCCATCAGTTAGTTTAAAAAATAGAGTCATAACATAGATTTTACATCACTATTTTATTGCCCTTCCTTGATGACATCAGAGCTTATCATGAGATGGACTACCCATTGACTATTGGTATTTATGGTCAACTGAGTCAATAAAATTCTCATTGTTATATTAATGAAATATGCATTTGCTTGTATCTGGAGATTATACAGGTGATAGAGTTATTTTCACTATTTTATTTGAATTTCTACTTTGTTGCTGTCTAATGTAACTTGAGATCATGAATTTATGTAACAGGATAATTTTATGATTTTGCTTAATTTTAAAAAAATTCAGCTAGGGCACAGTGAAAAATTTCATTCTTTCTACAAAGTTGAAAATATCATTCTTGAAAGCAAATAATACTGAGATACTTTTTTCCATTTCCTTGACAATTTTCTTACATGTACATAGTGATTATATACATTTTAATTAAAATATGATCATAATCCACTCCTAATACTTTTCTTTGTTCCCCTCTCTCATCCCCCTTCCATTTAAAACCTTCTTCTAACTAGTCCCTCTTCTGTTTTCTTGTCAATCATTTTTATTTCCCACTCCTCCTCCATCCACGATGGCATGTTGGTGAGTCCAATACTGTGCAGGTCTTGTACAGATAACAGCAGCTACTGAGGTCATGTCCTATGTCCTTAAGCATTCCAATTACAGGATCCAAAGCATGTTTTTTCAGTCTCCTATGTTCTTTCCACCACCTCTTCAACAGTGTTTCTTGAGTCCTGAAGGGTGTGATATCTTATTTAGAGTGCTAAGCACTCAAGTGTTACTTCTCAGCATTTTGATGAGTTTTGAGTCACCAGAATAGTAACTACATTTGCAAAAAGAAGCTTCTCTGATGAAAAGTGAGAGCAACATTAACATATGGACATAAGCATAATTACTTAGAGGGAAATTTGGTGTTCATAATATGTCAATTTAGCCAAACAATAATAGTGGTTTTCTCCTAGGGTCTATTATCTTTTCAGCCATGGGCATTTGATTAGGTTTTCATTATATTAGGCCTAAATTATCTCCCCTGGAGCAGTCCTTAAATCCAATCATAGAACAGTTGGTTACCCCTATAACAGACATGAGACCATTGCACCAGTGGGCACATGTTCCTGGCTGCCTAGTTGGGCAGCCAGTTGGTTCTTTCATGGAATGGGACAATTAGATAGTAAGATTCTAGTGCAAAATTAGTGGCCAGTCCTGAAGGATGCTGTTCATGTAAAGCATAAAACTTCAATCTTTATATCACCATACATGCATGCATACATACATACATCACGATGTTAAAAGAAGGAAACTGAATGTTATTCAGAAGTAAACCTAGAAATGTATTCATGAACTTGGGGTAGGGAAGAATTACTTAAATAATATATAAAATCCTGGGCTAAGGAGATGGCTCAGTACTTAAAATCACTTGCTTGCAAAGCTTGTAGTCCTGGATTTGATTCTCCAGTACACATGTGGGATCCTATTTTTGAGGATTTTACCTATACCTGCTGAGAGTATAAAAGCTTCCCATAACTTCCTTACTTCCACCTTACCCCAATAAGGATAGCAAACATCAAAAAATCAAATAAAAATAAATGCTGGCGAGGATGTGGAGAAGTAGGAACACTCATCCACTGTTGGTGGGAATGTAGGATGGTACAACCACTTTGGAAAGCAATATGGAGACTTCTGAAAAAGCTGAGTATAGAGATACCAACAGACCCAGTTATTCCCTTACTGGGCATCTACCCTAAAACCTTCAAACCACAGACTAAAGAGATTTGCTCAACCATGTTTATAGCAGCTCAATTTGTAATAGCTAAGAGCTGGAATCAACCCAGATGTCCATCACTAGAAGAATGGATAACTAAGATGTGGTATATCTACACAATGGAATTCTATACAGCAGTAAGAAAAAATGACACAATGAAATTTGAGGAAAAATGGTTGAACCTGGAACAGATCATTCTCAGTGAAGTTACCCAATCACAGAAAAAAAATCGCCACATAGTCTCACTCATCTATAGCACCTAACCTGAATCTACCGAAGATACCTCACATACCCAGCAAGCATCTCCTAGACTAGACACTAGGATGGAAGGGGAGGGAGGGGAGGGCATCAAAGGGGTGGGAAACACAAATCTAGACCCAAACGGCAATGGTACCATAATCTTCTACTTACTAAAAGACAGACCAAATGGCTGATCCTTCACCAGGCCCTTACAGGGAACACCTGAACCACAAGACACTGGAGAGGGTAAGATTAAGACTAACCTTAATCTCCTACATCTTCCCTCCCTCACTTCCCCTCTCCCTGTCTCTCTCTCTCTCTTATCTCTAACTCTTGTATATTAGTTATCTTTTTCCTCATTTTCTTAGTGGGCACTGACCTGTAACTCCCAGATCCAGCATGGGGCTATCATCCACAATGAGCTTTTGATCAGAGAGACTTACAAGGTTTCCTAAAAGACAGACAGATTTCTGTCAGAGTACTTGATGACCCACCAAAGGTTAGTGGTAAGACCCTACTGCTGAAGATACCTTATGTGATTGACATGCAAATTAGAATGGCATGGCTGGAAGTTGGAAGAGAGTCAGTCCCCAGACAGTCAGCGCGTCTAGTGCCAGAAGGTGCTACATGGGCGACTGGGGGAAAATGACCAATATCTATCAAAGCAACGCATGGTCTAACCTACTAAGCAGCAAATAACTTGTTGTGATGCCCACACAAGTGCAGTGGTGGCACACAGCCATGGTGGGGAACCAACTGCTCTCAATTTGGCTAACTGATCCCCTCACTGGTATGGGACCCATAGCTGGAGCTGGGAAACAAGTCAGACCCAGATCCAAACATAAGCCCACTCTCCAATATCAAGCTACCATTAATTGTGGGCTACAAGAGGGCCTACACCTATTAAATTCTCTATAAAAAAAAAAGTAAGGGTTATCTCATTTGTCCTGGTGCTAACTTACTCTCCATTGGAGAATCTGCTTCTCTTTTTCAGACAGATGTAGATCCTAAGGAGAGAGCCACCCCATCATACCTCAAAAGGGCCCCAGCTGAAACTAAGAAAAATTGGAGAAACAAGCAAGGGGGCTGTTTTCCTGATGAACCGGATACCAGCACAAGGGGGAAGAAGATCAGCACGGAGAAAAATCAACTCCTACCAAATCAGAGAGCCAGAGCCTCAGAGGCCCCCAACACCTCATCACTGAGGCAGACCAAAAATGAACCCAACATGGCTCAGGGAAATTTTGCGGAAGAGGGGGCGGAAAGAATGTCAGAGTCACATGTTGGGTCATGATATGCAGAGACATTTAGCTTACCCATAACTGTGGGCTAACTCCACAATGCATGACCCGTATACCTCAACAAGGAGGGGCCAAGGGGAGGGGGTAGGTCACGGATGAGCCTCATAATGGTACCAAACTGACTGTATTTGCTGAATACAGAACTGACTAATAAAAAAATAAATAAAAAATTTTAAATTAATTAATTTATTTATTTGAGAGTGACAGAGAGAGAGAGAAAGAGGCAGATAGTTAGAGAATGGGCACACCAGGGCCTCCAGCCACTGCAAAGGAACTCCAGATGCATACACCCCCTTGTGCATCTGGCTTGTGTGGGCCCTGGGGAATTGAGCCTCAAACCAGGGTCTTTAGGCTTCACAGACAAGTGCTTAACTGCTAAGCCATCTCTCCAGCCCCCACCCCTTTTTAAGATAGGGTCTTGTTCTAGCCCAGGATGACTTGGAATTCACTGTGTAGTCTCAGGGTGGCCTCGAAATCACAGTCATTCTCCTACGTCTGCCTCCCAAGTGCTGGCATTAAAGGCATGTGCCATCAAGCCTGGCTTTTTTTTTTTTTTTTTTGAGGTAGAGTCTCCTTTTGGCCAAAGCTAACTTGGAATTCACCATGTAGTCTCAGGGCAGGTTCAAACTCAGAATCAGTCATTCTCCTATCTCTGCCTTCCAAGTGCATGTACCACCTTTCCCAGCCCATAATTTCTCCTGACATTTGTCAATATCTAGTGAAAACTGTGATCTCAACCTGGACAGACCTAGTTTGATGTGGACCCTGCTGACCATGTACATAAAAAGAAGAGATAAATATGTTCATTGCTATACTTTTGTAATAGTAAAGTACTAGAAGTAATTTGCTATAAATCAGTATGTGAATAGTCATGACATGGTCTATATGTTGGAGAAATAATAGCAATATACACACATATATGTATGTACATCTTCATGTAGACATCTTGTAATAAAAATGGAAGATAGAGCAAACTTCAGAATTATTCATGCTCTAGAGCAGAATTTTACTAAATTAAACCTAAAGCAATATCCACATTGTTTTTGTATTTATAAGCATAGCAAAAGTATAAAAGCCTGGGCTAGAAGGTACATGCCAAATTCTCTGTGATTGTCTCTGGGTAGGAAGGGACGAGGACAGATAAATGTAGACAATATGAAGAACACAGTCTCTTGGCTTGAAACAATTGACTGTTTATTTGTTTATATTTATGTCCTGAAACAATCTGAACATATTTCCAAGAATTCCAGTAGCATTTAACATAATTGCTTCCTATTTGGAAACAATAGGAAATTTATATTCTTAGTGCTACTGTGATTGTCAGGGCAACAAGTTATAACATTGTTGGTTGGAATAATACAAAGTCCCTATATTTTACTTCTGTATCAGTCTGTAGTTTAGTGTGTATGGGGGCACTGTTAAGTGGAAGAATTTGACTCATATCTAACAGAGTAGAGGGAAAACAAATGCAGAAATGAATATAGCCAGCTGAGATAGTTTAAAGTTGAAACTTCAGCCGGGCGTGGTGGCACACGCCTTTAATCCCAGCACTCGGGAGGCAGAGGTAGAGGATTGCTGTGAGTTCGAGGCCACCCTGAGACTCCATAGTGAATTTCAGGTCAGCCTGGGCTAGAGTGAGACCCTACCTTGAAAAACCAAAAATAAATAAATAATAAAAAAAGTTGAAACTTCCTTTCACCAACTTGAAGGAGACAGACCTCTAAGATGAAAACTGTATTTAGGAAGAGAATTTAACATTTCACAACTTTCCAGTCTGTAATGTTAATTGTATTTGTGGCATTATATTTGAGTAATTCTTTAACCTGTCTGTATATAGTTATCAGCCACAACAAGAAGCCACATACAAAGAAAGAATATTTACCATTGCTGGGCATGGTGGCACACACCTTTAATCCTAGCACTTGGGAGGCAGAGGTAGGAGGATTGCTATGAGTTGAAGGGCACCCTGAGACTACACAGTGAATTCCAGGTTAGACTGGGCTAGAGTGAGACCCTACCTCACCCCCCTCAAAAGAAGTCACCATTAATTATCTATGTCATTGGCTTTTGCCTTAATTCTCTGTATATATGTCTGTTTCTCTGTTATTTCTCAAGCTACATTGTTTTCTTCTAGTTCAGGTTGGTTCTCTGAGACCTCAGGTTCTACTGGATTCTTTCCATCTCTCTTATTCCTTTCTAGTTTCATTGAGTATCCACCCTATGTATTTCTCATGCTTTATCCTTAAGAAGTTCTACTTATGAAAATTTTGCAAATTTATCTCAACAGTGTTTTTCTCACCTGAATACTTTCTGACTTATTCCTATTTCAACTACTATAGTTATAGCAGTGAAATGGGTGGATTCTGTATACATACTGCTGTGGCTTATATTAACAAACATTTATGCAACTTTCCCAGGTTATATTGTTACTATGGGGACAGAAGTACAAAAGACTCTTCACTGGGACCCATTAATTTAATTTTTTTTATATATTTATTTATTTGACAGGGAAAGAGAGAGAGAGATAGACAGAGAGAGAGAGAGAGAGAGAGAGAGAGAATGGGTGTGCCAGGGCCTCCAGCCACTGCAAATGAACTCCAGATGTGTGAGCACCCTGGTGCATCTGGCTAACGTGGGTCCTAGGGAATTGAACCTGGGTCCTTTGGCTGTGCAGGCAAACACCTTAACTGCTAAGCCATCCCTCCAGCCCAAGACCCATTAATTTTGATTGGACCCATACCTGTCCTCTCTGCTGCATGGTCAATAGATCTCTAACTCAGCTAACATAGTTTCCCTAACCTCCATGTTTTCTGTTTACTCAAAAGAACCTTCATCCACCAGGATGTGTCAATTGGACTGTCATTATTGAAAGTGGATTGTCCTACTTTGTTACTCATATCCCATTTCCTTCTAGGATTTATCAGTTTTGCTTCCCATAGTCTGACTATATTCAAACCATATGCCCTCATTGGTCATCTGGGCCACTGAAGTAGACAATTTGTTGATATCTCTGATTTTTCTCACATCCTTCAGAATATTTTGTACATTGTAACTAGGTGGAGCTTGTTGTTGCATCAGGTTCCCATTGCTGGCAGAAATCACCTGACCAAGAGCAGCTTGCAGGACAAAAGGTTTATTTTGGCTTACAGACTCCAGGGGAAGCTCCACGATGGCTGGGGAAAGCAGCGGCATGAGCAGAGGGTGGACATCATCCCCCTGGCCAGCATCAGGTGGACAACAGGAACAGGAGAGTGTATTAAACACTGACATGGGTAAACTGGCTATAACACCCATAAGCCCAGCCCCAACAATGCACTGCCTCCAGGAGGTATTAATTCCCAAATCTGCATCAGATGGGAGCCTAGCATTCAGAACACCTAAGTTTATGGGGGATACCTGAATCAAACCACCACATTCTGCCCCTGGTCCTCATAAACTGATAACCATCCATGATGTAAAATGCAATGCGTTCAGTCCAACCTTAAACCATAGTTTTTATCAATCTCAATGATGTTCAAGCATTCCCATAGTACAAGATCATTTAAGTGAGCCATAATACCAAAAAATCCCATAATGGCACAGAATAAACATTCATACTGCAAAGATGGCATTGGGCATAGCAAAGAAATATTCAGCCAATACAAGATTTAAAACATCCAGGGCAAATATCAAACTCTGTAGCTTTAAGTCCAACAACTCTAGTTTCTCCATGTCCAATAATTCTAACCAGGAACAAGTCTCTGGCATTCCAATTCTGTCCCTCCAGCTAGGCTACTAACAGTCCTGGAAAACTTCATTGGGGCTGGCAGCTTTCCTTAGCAGCCATCTCGTGGTCCTGGCATCTCCACTGGGTCTCCACTGAAATCCACAGTTCATCCTCATGGCCCCATGGGATCTTCCTGCAGGCAACCAGCAAACCTGCTTCACACTGCCCATGGCCACTTCCAAAACACAAGACTGTGTTGCAAACTCAATGACCCTCTCTTTCCTGCATTTCTTATATTCCAAAATACCAGGTATGGTGTCAATTTGTTAATCCAGGGGGAATAAAGCAGACTTTGAAGAACAGGACTCTCCTTCAGCATTCAGGCCTCTTCAAAAGAGTCTACATTCTTCCTGTTGCCCCAGTGCAGGTCAGCTGGCCCAATCTGGAAGGTTGTCATCTCTCAAACAATTGCAGCTCAACAGGCAGAAGGTTTGGCCCAAAGATTTCATTTGTTCTGTGCCATATCCCTCTGCTCACACCAGTCCTTTTCTAGTCACTGCAACCCTGCACAAGTTCTCAGGACACGGGCATGACTGCAGGCCTCTAACACAAACTGTTTCTAGCCTCGTCCAGGCAAAGCTCTTTCTCACCCTTATAAGCCAAACCTCACATTTCCATAGTTCTTACTGCATTCAGGTCTTTCAACTCTAACCAGAATACTCCATCAAGCTGTACTTACAGCACTGCAAGACATCTAAGCCAAGGTTTCAAATCCTTATACATTCCTCTTGAAAATCAGCTGCAAAAGGCCAAAGTGACACAGTCAGGTGTCTAGCAGCAAATGACACCACTCCTCAGGACCAACATTACTTTTGCAGTCAGGTTCACATTGCTGGCAGAAATCACCAGACCAAGAGCAGCTTGTGGGGGAAAAAAAGGCTTATTTTGGCTTATAGACTTGAGGGGAAGCTCCATGATTTCAGGGGAAAACGATGGCATGAGCAGAGGGTGGACATCACCCCCTGGCCAACATCAGGTGGACAACAGGAACAGGTAAGTGTGCCAAACACTGGCAAGGGAAAACTGGCTATAACACCCATAAGCCCTACCCCAACAATACACTGCCTCAAAGAGGGCTTAATTCCCAAATCTCCATCAGCTGGGAACCTAGCATTCAGAACACCTAAATTTATGGGAGACACCTGAATCAAACCACCACATTGTAAAGATCAAATGAATTACTTCATTACTTCATAACTTTCCACCTGTTTGTTTAGAACCCTGTCCTTAGTCTAAGCACCTAAATCCTTTCGTGGCTTTTAATGTTTTGTAAAGTCTGACTCACTTCCACTCACACCCTCTGGGTCAGCCATATGATTATACATGATACAGTTTGCCCTCTTTTGATGTCTGGATTACTTTCTGTGACATGTAACTCCAACTAGTTTCCTGGCCCCTATTCTCTTTTCATACTTCTTTCTTCTTGACATTTTCCTAGGGAAACATTTCCTGGCTTTCCTGAATTGTTCAAATCCAGAGTACTGGGTACCTAATGCCCTTTTTAGCACAGGTGTAATATCACATTTATTTGACTTAAGTACTTTTCCCTTGACAATGGCCCTCACCTTCCATCTTGTTTGAAGCAGTGTCTTGTCCACTGCTGAATATGCCAGCTACTGGCCTCATGGCTTCCAGGGCTTCTCCTATCTCTACTTCCCATCTCATCATATGCATTCTCAGATTAAAGATCCCCATGTTGGCTTTATGTGGGTTCTAAAGTATCTGTTCTCACATCATCATGCTTGTGTAGCAAGTGCTTTTATCCACTGAACTACCTTCCAAGCTCCTCAAATGTTCACCTTTTTGACATGTCTGCACAATGCTTTGTTTTGCTGCTTCAAAGTTACCTGTGGCCAGACATGGTCTGGAGATCATTTTATGAGAGAACATTTTATAAGAGAGGGTTTATTGTGGAAATAGAGTAGCAGTATATTTGCTAACAGATGTTTGTTGGGTTTTGGCAGTGAATGGTTGACTGTAAAATCTGAAATCTGTTCTTATGTCTAAAGGAATGTGCCAACCCATGTGAATGATCACATTTCTCATTTTATTTTACTGTAGTTTAATTATATTTTTAGTGCAGTGCAGAGTTGAGGAAGTGTAGTCTATGAAACAATTAGGCTCTGTTTCATGCAAGCCCATGTTAAATCTGGGAAATATCACAGATCTCTACTGTTTTTATTGGGGGGCTGGTAATTTATGGTACATGCACCAAACCTGTTCCAGTGTCTGATTGTGTAATTAAAGTTTATTTTTAAAAACCACACCCATTCCTTTATTAATATGACTGATTTCCATTTCAGATAGTAGAATTGAGTAGTTAGGACAGAAACAGTATAGCCCACAAAACTAAAATTTTTACTTCCTGGCTTTCTACAGAATCAGGTGCCAAGCCCTGGCTTTAATCCCCACAAGATCCAATGTATTGTTTGAGCTTTGTGAGCACCGCAGACACAACTGCCATAGGTCATTTGTTTCCTTTATTACCTGTCCTCCTATCCTGTGTGAATGAGAATGCCCGTCCACAGTCCTAGTGAGTTCACTCACCTATAAAATGAGCTTAGTCAGCATACCACTTTGTAGTGTTGTGAGGGCTGAATGCCCTTACTTTTGTGAAGTGCTCTCAAGGGTTCAGATACAACAGTATGTAATAACAGCATTCATCAAGTAGTGATATAGACACTCTCCCCTCCCTCTCTTCCCTTCCCTTCTCTTTCCTTGTTTTCCCTTCCCTTCCCCTTCCTCTTCCCCTCCCCTCCCCTCTCCTCCCCTCCCCTTCCCTTCCCTTCCTCCTTCCCTCCCTCCATCTCACCTTCAGAGATGCCCAGAGTAAGAATCAGAAGATAAAATTAGATCTGACCATAAGAGTTCAATTCATATAGGAACCTTTTTCCAACATATATTATATTAATTTTATTAATATTAATGGATTTGTACACTTTAAATAGATGTAGTGCAGGATGTCCTTGATGTCAAGATTTTTCTCTCTTCAAACAGCTTGTAAAATATGATGTTTCTGTGTAGAAACTTTACCTCATTGATACCAATTCCTACATTTCAAACACACACAATATAACACCAAGCAGGACAGGAACTAAAGGAATACATAACAGCAAAGGGAGAAACTCAGGAAAAGTTTTTTGAATTTTCATTTTTTAAATTGTATTCAAATATGTGGAACAACAGTTTGGTAGTGTTAAGTACATTCATATCATGCAACCAAGTCCCAGAACTTCTTTCATCCTGCAAAATTGAAACTCAACAACCTTAAATGTCTCGTTCCTCCCTCCCCAAATCCCCTAGCACTTACTTATCTCATATTTCTATAGTTTTGGTGATTCTAGGTACCACATGTGAGTAATTGTATTTGTCTTTTGTTGCTGGATTGATTTCACTTTGCACAATATCTTCAAGTTTCATTCCCGTTAGAGTATATGCCAGATATTTTTTCCTTCTAAAGGGTTGAAAAATAATTCATTGCATGTAGAGGCCACATCTTGTTTGTCCACTCATCTGCAACAAATGCTTAGTTCACTTCTACCTTTGGCTATTGCAAATAAGCTTCCTGTGACATGAGTGTGCAGTAGGCAGATATACTTATGACATTCCTTCTTACATCTCAGTAGAGTTAGCGTGGTCTCTGAACCAGGTTACAATCTTACTTTCATCTCTTACTAATGGTGCACTCTTGACAAGTTACTAATGTCCTCTGAGATTATTTCATTCTCTGTAATAAAACAATAGTGATATTTAAACATAGACTTCATATTGAAGTGTTAACATACTGCTTAATACATAATAAATTTATGGTCTTCTTACCCCCTGACATATGCTATCTTTTTTTGGGGGGGGTTCACTCTAGTCTAGGCTGACCTGGAATTCACTCTGAATTCTCAGGGTGGCCTTGAACTCAAGGCGATTCTCCTACCTCTGCCTCCTGAGTGCTGGGATTAAAGGTGTGCACCACCACGCCCAGGCTGCTATCTTTTTTTTTTTTTTTTAATCATTATGCTTACCTTCTTCCTTCATAGTTTCTTTCTTTAAAGGAGATCCACAAGCATATCCATCAGCTCTAAGGGTGACTTGCTCTGTTAATACTGAAAAACATTCTTCCAGTTGGTCCAACATTGCTTAACTAAACAAATATTACTCAGAGTTTCAGAGTTCTTTTGAAAGAACTTTGGCGTATCCAGTGATCTTTACTTAAAGCTGACTTTCTTAAAGGCAGGAAATAGTATTTTCTTTCCCAAAGCAGCTTCAGATACTTGAATTCAGTTCAACAGGAAACTCTGAGGGAATGCCAGGTTTAGTTAGCACAGGTTCCCTGGTGCCTAACTCAGTCAATCTTGCTTCTTCTACTTTTTTTTATTTTATTAGTTGTGTACATAGTGTGTATACAGCCGTGTTGGTACCATCGTTAGCCTCTTCCCTGTCCTCCTCCTCCACACAGGGACCCCCCCTCCTTGGGGAAGGTGGGTCGTGCATTGTGGGGGTAACCATCAGTTATGGGTAAGAGGCCATGTCTCTGTGCACAATGTCCCAACACGTGGCTCTAACCATCTTTCCACTCCCTCTTCTGTGAATTTCCTTGAGCCATGTTGGGTTCGTTTTAGGTCTACTTCAGTGATGAGGTCTTGGGAGCCTCTGTGACTCTATATCTGGTTTGGTAGTAGGTGAGTGTTCTCTGTGTCTCTCTCCTTCATCTCAACATAATAAAGGCTATATATAAAGCTCCTTGCTTCTTGATCTTTTATCATGTAAAAGAACTGGCACCTTGGCATACACTCTTCAGCAGCAAGCATTTGATAAATGCCTCTTGGTGATAAATTCTACATCCTAAAGAACATTATAGTTTAGTGGCTATACCATAATGGTCTGTTTATTTGAATTCAATTTAGTGATATAAATATTTAAAATATCAGCAAAAATGTATTTTTAAACATTTGGAAACATATACAGAGGAAATTTGTAATTTAAAAATTTTTATTTACTTATTTGAGAGAGACAGACACACACACACATACACACACACACACACACACACACACACACAGAGAGAGAGAGAGAGAGAGAGAGAGAGAGAGAGAGAGAGAGAATGGGAGCACCAGGGCCTCTAGCCACTGCAAATGAACTCCAGATGCATGCACCACCATGTGCATCTGGCTTATGTGGGTACTGGGGAATTGAGCCTTGAACCAGGTCCTTAGGCTTCACAGGCAAGCACTTAACCACTAAGCCATCTCTCCAATCCACAAATTTGTAATTTTAGATTTTGGCAAATCATTACAAAGAAAAAAAGGTGCCAGATTTACTCTGCTTGAAAACAAACTTTAATGGTTATTTTGCTTTGTGGGGAAAGGTGCTTTAATAGAATGGCCAGAGTTTGGGCAAGAAAAATAATGTATAATAAAAGAAATGTAAAAAATAACATAAAATTGGACAAGCAGATACAAATGATATTTTCTCTTAAATTTTTACCCATGAAATTGTATAAAAACTTTCATGTCATGATTCATTATGACATTATTTGGTACTAAAATGAATAGACATAAGTATCATATTTTTAACTTTAAAATTCTTTTATATATTGAATCAGAGAAATTGGATTTAGAAAATGATTTATTTTTAAAAAACCAATATGAAACAAAAACGACCCCACACAAGCACAAATCTGATCACTATGGGGGAATCCCATTTCATAGTGTTTAAGTCAGGTTGAATTATCAAAATATTTTGCAGAGTAAATGAGGAACCAGAAAAATGTATCAAAGAGCTCTGGAAGTTTGAGTTAAAGTGTTATCTCTTCAAAGGAGGAATAAAATTCTAGTCTTAGAGGATAGGAATGGAAATAGAGCTGGAAAAGGGCTCAAGTAAGCCACATGTGGTTTTGAAATCAGTGACTTGTACACAGTAGGGAGAAAATGCTCCAGAGCTTCTGAATATCATTACTGGGATACAGTTCATCACCTCTCTCAAAAGATATATTTAGGGAAGATGTCTATAATGTTTTATTTAAACCAAATGAAAGAAACCAAACAGAAGAATCTTAATTATTCTTACAAACAAGTAGTACAAATAGGCTAGGCTCTAGTAACAGAAAAGGAGAAGGGAAATCAATAGCAAAAAAAAAAAAAAAAAAAGAAAAAAAAGAAAAAAGAAAAAAGAAAAAAGAAAAAATGGGATGGAGATAAAAAAAAAAATAGAAAAGTTTTTGGAAATGACAGGATTTAATCAAACTCAATACTTTATGCAATTGTGGGTGAGTACATAAACAAATTTTGGTTTTGGCTGGTTCATAAAGACCTGCCTAAGCTCTCTCTGCCATGAGAGAAAGTGTTGAAAACATTGTCTACCCGGACTTCCTGGGTGTGCCCTACTTTAATGATGCCATGTAAACAACCTCATTGGCATTTTTATGGGCAACTGTAATGCAGTACAGCATGTGATGAGGGTCTGGTATGCGAGTTGTTCCTTTTCTCCTAACTTTTAAATGTTTTGGTGTGCTTTGAGTACAATCCTATTAACATTGTATGTTCCCTTCCTCCATGAGAGTACCTATTTCCACATTGAAAATGCAAATCCAGGTAGTGCTTCTAAAGTCCAAGACCACTAATAGCCAGCTGCTTGTTCATAGGTCACATTGGAAGCTAAGAAATGGCTCAGTGGGTAAAATGTTTGCTGTGCAAGCATGAAGGTCTAAGTTTGGATCCCCAGCTCTCATGTAAAATGTCAGGTGTGGTAATCCCCTTGATAGCAATGTGGAGACAGGAGGGTCTCTTATTTAGCCTAAATGGTGAGCTCTGGGTTTGGTGAGATACTCTGCCTTGAAAAGTAAGTGGAAGGCTGGAGAGATGGTTTAGTGGTTAAGGTGGTTGCCTGAAATGCCCAAGGACCCAGGTGCAATTCCACAGTACCCACATAAAGCCTGTTATCCATGTAAAACGCTGACTCCAGCTGGCTGGCCACTTCTTTCCAATCTCCCTATACAAGACATGTTTCTTCATACCTTAGCTCTCATTTCCAGCATGAATTTCTAAGGAAATCGTTTTATGACCACCTTAAAAAGGAATATAGGGTCTCCAACTTTGTACTTGGTTATCACAAGGTGGCGCATGCAGTTTGTTTGCAGTGGCTAGAGGGCCTTGTGTACTCCTTCTCTCTGTCTACCTCTCTCTCAAATAAATGAATAAAAGTTTTAAAAAAGTAAGTGGGAGACTGATCAAAAAAGACACTTGATGTCAATCTCTGGCCTCCACATATATGTGCACATATGTGCACTTGAATACATATGAACATACATACATACATTCACACAACACACAAAACAAGCAGACAAAATCTCACTGGACCTCTCATGGACAAATCGAAGACTAATTCTGAGTTTAAGCTCTTCCTGTAACCCTCACCCCAGCATATTCCTGTACTGCACTGGATACAAGAAGCTGTAATATCACCATCAAATCAAATGTACCTACCTAAAACCTTTACCCTTATCCTTTTTGCCAATGCATCACTACATTGTACTGATTCTACCTTAAAACCATATTTCAAGTGCATTGATTTTTTATTAACAAAGTTACTGCTACTTTTAGCTTTTCCTTACTGTTCTTGCATCTTCACTATCTTTTCTGTATTCATCATCCCTATTCCTTCTTTTGCATAGCTATTTATTTTATTTTACTTATTTTGTGGTGTTGGGGATTAAGCCCAGTGCATCATGAGTGATAGGCCCTACCACTGAGCTACAGCCCCAACCCCATCCTTTTCTATCTATACTTAATTAGTTCCTGATGCATTAACCCATTTTTCACCATATGTCTAAATGATCCTTTAGCTGGAAAATTTAGTGTATCTCCCCTACCTGAAATATTTCATAATTTTCCTTTGCTTTTGAGGTGTATCCCAGAATTTCTCATTAGCTTTACAAGAAACCTCTTGCTATTGTTGTCTTATTTTTACACTCTTTTAAAAATCCATCTTCCAGCATACTGCCTCTCCTTAAATTCAAATTTCTCAAGCTCTTCTGTGCCTAGGACTTAGCTACATCATGCTTTCTTTGCCTGGAACATTGTCCCCTCCACTCAACACATGTTTCTTCATACATTACCTCTCATTTCCAACATGAATTTCTCAAGAAAGCATTTTATGACCATCTTAAAAAGGAATACTAGCACTTCAACTGAGGAGAGCCCTCAGTGGAAGGGTAAGTAGGAGGGAAATAATGGTACCAACACATGATGTGTCCATGCAAAGTTTCTATTTAATGAAAAATAATGTTAGAAAAGGAAGGTAGGGTCTTCAACTTTGTACCTGGTTATAGCATTTAACAAAAGTCCAGTAAAAACACTTACTTGTGCAATAGCTTACCTCACGTTAGTTTTACAAAAGCAGTATTAGGCTTGTCATTCAAAGCAGCATCCCAGTACCTTCCCAATGTACCCCAAATATTCCCTGAACAAAATTCTGGGCTTCTGATGACTAATAGAAGGACAATGGTTCAATTTCTACTCCCTGAAGCACCAAGATACTATAAAACATTTACTCATGAGGTTTTGCAATATTATTAGAAAACTAATCTGAGATAGTAGTCTTGCATAGTTTTTATACTTATATGGAAATAGATGCCTAGTTATGTTAAATCCTTGGGTTTTCCTAAGCTAGAAGTATATTCTCTTGAAAAGTGATCATATCTCTGTGTATGTTAGATGAGTGCAGTTTTGGAATCTATGTAGTTTGTGAGTAGGGATTCATGCTGAGAACACTTTGTAGAACGACCCTCTCAAAAATCTTCAACCAGGGGAGATTGCTTAGTGGTTAAGGCACTTGCCTGCAAAGCCAAAGGATTCCCCAGGTTTGATTCCCCAGAACCCATATAAGCCAGATGCACAAGGTGGCACACAGGTCTGGAGTTTGTTTGCAGTGGCAAGAAGCCCTGGTGTGCCCATTCTCTTTCTCTCTGTTTCTCTTTAGCTCTCTCCCTCAAATAAATAAATATGTAATAAAAATATTTAAAAAATAAAAAAAAAATCCTCAGCCAAACAGCAAATCATGGGCTGGTGGGCATTATGAAAAGGATTGAGGTTTCATATGAATAGTGTTAATGTCATATCTTTTGTGTAGAAAAATAGTGGACTTTGAGTTTAGATCTGTGTCCATATTTCAATTCTCTTTCACCTTGGCCACATTTTAATGCCGCAGGCTTCAGTTGTTAAATTTACATAATTGGATCTTTTTCACCTCTATGGAGTTTATTTGCAGTGGCTAGAGGCCCTGGTGTGCACATTCTCTCTCTCTCTTTGCAAATAAATAAATATTAAATAAAAATAACCTTTAGTTAATTAATTCACATTCCTGGATCCTAAAGCTTTACCTCAAGGAGGAAATTGGAGTTTGAATGGGTTTCCTGGTCAGAGCAAACAGGAGTGGCACTAATAGTCCTTGCTTTCCTCTGTAGATTCAGGAAATGATGGCCTACAGATGTAATAATTAATGCCATTAGTTTGGAGATAATTATTTTACATATAAATACTAAAAATTAGCTCTGTGATGATATTCCTACTTCCTTATTTTACTAAACCAGAAGTAGAATGTATAAAGCCTTGACTTTAATTTCAGTAATGATTTTAAGACTCCTGGATTTAGTGAAGCAAGAATTTTTCTGGGGAAAGAAAAGTGATGTAACTAGTTAGTCCCTGACAGATTAAGATTTAATTGTTTCTATTAAGTAGTGTAAAAATCCAGATGGAAGTTTCTAACCAGCTTCACACAGGGATGGAGATAATTTCTGATTACTACAGGATTATCATGACCACACTTCAGCAAGAGTTACTAAACTCCCCTCCTGGAGCCACACTCAGCTTTTCACTCCTCTAATTCTCTCTTGTGCTCTTATTCTCTATCTGTGTCCTTTTTCGTCTGGCTCTTACTTTTCTTACCTAAGCTGTCTTTAAAATCAGTGAAATGGGATGTTTCAATTTGGGGTAAAAGTTTCTTTTTTTCTTAGTATTATACATGTTACCCAAGAATCATATATGGTTTCATTTCTGAATTTATTGGACTGAGAACTTACAAAGATATAGGGACGTATTTATTTATTTATTTATCTTGGTTTTTCAAGGTAGGGTCTCACTGTAGCTCAGGCTGACCTGGAATTCACTATGGAGTCTCAGGGTGGCCTCGAACTCATGGCGATCCTCCTACCTCTGCCTCCCAAGTGCTGGGATTAAAGGCATGTGCCACCACACCCGGCTGGGACCTATTTAATTTTGAATCAGCTGGTTAATAGCTGTTATTGCTTTATTTTTTATTTTTATTTTTTTATTAATTAGTTTTGTATTCAGCAAATACAGTCAGTTTCGTACCATTATTAGGCTCATCAGTGACCTACCCCCTCCCCTTGGCCCCTCCTTGTTGAGGTATATGGGTCATGAATTGTGGAGTTAGCCCACAGTTATGGGTAGGATAAATGTCTCTGCATATCATGACCCAACATGTGGCTCTGACATTCTTTCCTGCCCACTCTTCCGCAAAATTTCCCTGAGCCATGTTGGGTTCATTTTTGATCTGCTTCAGTGATGAGGTGTTGGGTGCCTCTGGATCTCTGGCTCTCTGATTTGGTAGGAGTTGATTTTTCTCTGTGTTGATCTCCTTCACCCCTGTGCTGATACCCGGTTCACCAGGAAAACAGGACCCTTGCTTGTTTCGCCAATTTTTCTTAGTTTCAGCCGGGGCCCTTTGGAGGTATGATGGGGTGGCTCTCTCCTTAGGTTTAACATCTATCTGAAAAAGAGAAGCAGATTCTCCAATGGAGAGTAAGTTAGCACCAGGACAAATGAGATAACTCTTACTTTTTCTTATAGAGAATTTAATAGGTGTAGGCCCTCTTGTAGCCCACGATTGATGGTAGCTTGATAATGGAAAGTGGGCTTATGTTTGGATATGGTTCTGATTTGTTTCCCAGCTCCAGCTATGGATCCCATACCACTGAGGGGATCAGTTAGCTGAATCAAGAGCAGTTGGTTCCTCACCATGGCTGTGTGCCACTATTGCACTTGTGTGGGCATCACAACAGGTTATTTGCTGATAAGTAGGTTATGAGTTGCTTGGACAGATATTGGTCATTTTCCCTCAGTCGCCCATGTAGCACTTTCTGGCACTAGACACGCTGACTGTCTGGGGACTGACTCTCTTCCAGCTTCCAGCCATGCCATTCCATTTTACGTGTCGACCTCATAAGGTGTCTTCAGCAGTAGGGTCTTACCACTAACCTTTGGTGGGTCATCAAGTAGTCGGACAGAAATCTGTCATTCTTTTAGGAAACCTTGTAGGTGTCTCTAATCAAAAGCTCATTGTGGATGACAGCCACATGCTGGTACTGGGAGTTACAGGTCAGTTCCCACTAAGGAAAGAAAGAAAAATATAACTATTATACAAGAGTTAGAGAGAAGAGAGAGAGAGAGGGAGAGGGAGGGAGGGAAGCTGTAGAATATTAAGGTTAGTCTTCATCATACCCTCTCCAGTGTCTTGTGGTTCAGGTGTTCCCTCTAAGGGCCTGGTGAAGGTTCAGCCATTTGGTCTGCCTTTTAGGAAGTAGAATTTTATGGTACCATTGCCATTTGGGTCTAGATTTGTGTTTTCCACCCCTCCGTTGCCCTCCCCTCCCTCCCCACCCATCCTATTGTCTAGTCCATGAGATGCTTGCTGGGTATGTAAGGCATCTTGGGTAGATTCAGGTTAGGTGCTGTAGATGAGTGAGACTATGTAGCGATTGTTTTTTTCTGTGATTGGGTAAGTTCACTGAGAATGATCTGTTCCAGGTTCAACCATTTTTCCTCAAATTTCATTGTGTCATTTTTTTCTTACTGCTGTACAGAATTCCATTGTGTAGATAGACCACATCTTAGTTATCCATTCTTCTAGTGATGGACATCTGGGTTGATTCCAGCTCTTAGCTATTACAAACTTAGCCGCTACAAACATGGTTGAGCAAATCTCTCTGGCTTAATGCTTGGAGGTTTTAGTGTAGATGCCCAGTAAGGGAATAACTGGGTCTGTTGGTATCTCTATAGTCGGCTTTTTCAGGAGTCTCCATATTGCTTTCCACGGTGGTTGTACCATCTTACATTCCCACCAACAGTGGATGAGTGTTCCTACTTCTCCATATCCTCACCAGCATTTATTTTCATTTGATTTTTTGATGTTTGCTATCCTTATTGGGGTAAGGTGGAATCTCATAGTTGTTTTAATTTGCATTTCCCTGATGATTAGGGATGATGAACATTTTCTTAAGTGTGCATTTGCCATTTGTATTTCTTCCTCTGTGAACTGCCTGTTCAGCTCTTTGCCCCATTTTGTGAGTGGGGTGTTTGACTTTTTACTGTTTAGATTTTTGAGTTCTTTGTAGATTCTAGAGATTAGGCCTCTGTCAATTGGACAACCCACAAATATTTTCTCCCATTCTGTGTATCTATTGGCTTTGCTTATTGTATGCTTGTCTGTAAAGAAACTCTTCAGCTTCATGTGATCCCATTGGTTGAGTGACTGTTTAAGATGGTGAGTTACTGGGGTTTTGTTCAGGAAGTCTTTTTCCATTCCTATATCATGGAAAGTCCCTCCTATATTTTCTTCCAGTAGTAGTTGAGTTTTGGTCTTATATTGAGGTCTTTGATCCATTTGGACTTGAGTGTAGTGCATGGTGAAATGTGTGGATCAAGTTTCAGTTTCTTTCATATGGTTATCAAGTTTGTCCAGCACCATTTGTTGAAGATGCTGTCTTTTTTCCAGCCTATATTGTTAGGGCCTTTGTCGAATATCAGGTAGCTATAGTTGCTTGACCCAAAGTCTGGGTCCTCAAGTCTATTCCATTGGTATATACTCCTGTTTTGATGCTAGTACCATGCTGTTTCTATGAGTATGGCTTTGTAATATAGCTTTAGATAAGGTATGGTCATGCTTCCAGAGGTATGTCTTTTGCTGAGGGTATGCTTGGATATCTGAGGCCTTCTGCCTTTCCATATGAAATTTGAGGTCATTTTTTTCTGTCTCTGTGAAGGACACTGTAGGGATTTTAATTGGAATTGCATTAAATCTATATATTCCCTTTGGTTGTATTGCTATCTTCACAATGTTAATTCTGCCTATCCAGGAACATGGGAGGTCTTTCCATTTTCTCAAGTCCTCCTCAATTTCTTTTTTGAGTGTTTTTATGTTTTCATTGTATAGATCTTTCACTTCCTTGGTTAACTTTATTCCAAGGTATTTTATTTTATTTTTTGTTGCTATTGAAAATGGGACCATGTCCCTTATTTCTTTCTCTGTATCTTTGTCGTTTGCATATAGAAAGGATACTGATTTTTGTGCATTGATTTCGTATCCTGCTGCTTTGCTATAGGAATTAGTCACCTTCAAGAGTTTTGGGATGGAGTCTTTTGGGTCTCTTATATATACAATCATGTCATTGGCGAATAGAGCTAACTTAAATTCTTCCTTTCCAAATTGTATCCCTTTTATTTCTTTCTCCTGTCTTATTGCTTGAGCTAGGACTTCCAGTACTATATTGAAAAGCAGAGGTGAGAGTGGACAATCCTGTCTTGTTCCTGATCTCAATGGGAATTCCTCCAGTCTCTCTCCATTAAGTATTATTTGGGCCTTAGGAGCTTTGTGTATTGCCTTTATTATGTTAAGACATGAACCAACCATGCCAATTCTCTCCAATGTTTTGATCATGAAGTGATGTTGGATCTTGTCAAAGGCCTTTTCTGCATCTATCAAAATGATCATGTGGTTTTTATGTTTAAGCTTGTTTATGTGGTGTATTACATTGACAGATTTCTGTATGTTGAGCCACCCCTGTGTTCCTGGGATGAATCCCTCTTGGTCAAGGTGGCTAATGCTTTTGATGTGTTGTTGGATTCGGTTTGTGAGGATTTTGTTCAGGATTTTTACATCTAAGTTTATCAGGGAAATAGGCCGGTAGTTTTCTTTTCTTGTGGCATCTCTGCCTGGTTTTGGAATTAGGGTGATGCTAGCTTCATAAAAGGAGTTGGGTAGCTTTCCCTGTTCACCAATTGTGTGGCAAAGTTTGGGGAAGATTGGTTTGAGTTCTTCCATGAAGGTTTGATAGAATTCAGCTGAGAAGCCATCTGGTTCTGGACTCTTCTTTTTGGGGAGGTTTTTTTTTTATTATTATTACTTTTTCAGTCTCCATGAGTGTGATGGATTGATTGAGGTGATTAATCTGCTCTGTGTTTAGCTTTGGTACATGGTATGTGTCCAGGAATTTATCCATCTCCTCCACATTATCCAGTTTTGTGGAGTAGAGGTTTCTGAAATAAGTCCTGATAATTCTCCCAATTTTACTTATGTCTGTTGTCATCTCTCCTTTTTCATTTTGAATTTTGTTAACTTGAAGCTTCTCTTTTTTTTTTCTTGTTCAAATTGGCCAGGGGTTTGTCAATGTTGTTTATTTTTTCAAAGAACCAGCTCTTTGTTTTGACAATTGTCTTAATTGTTTCCTTGGTTTCCAATTCATTAATTTCTGGTCTGATTTTAATTATTTCTTTCCTCCTGGAGCTCTTTGGGTTGGACTTTTCTTGCTTTTCCAGTGCCTTTAGGTGGATGGTTAGGTTATTGATTTGGGATCTCTCTATCTTTTTTATGAAGGCATGGAGTGCTATGAATTTTCCCCTGAGGACTGCTTTCATTGTGTCTCATAAGTTTTGGTATGATGTGTTCTCATTGTCATTCAAGTCTAGAAATTTTGCAATTTCATTTTTTATTTCATCCACTATCCATTTATTGTGTAAAAGTGTGCTGTTCATTTTCCAGGTGCCATTGGGATTCTTGGTGGGTTTTGTTGTTGATTTCTAGCAATATAGCATTGTGATCTGATATCATGCAGGGAATTATGTCAATCTTCCTGAATATGTGGAGGCAGGCTTTGTGACCCAGTATATGGTCTATTTTAGAGAATGTTCCATGGGCTGCTGAGAAGAATGTGTAGTCTGTGGGTTTGGGATGGAAAGTTCTGTAGATGTCCGTTAGGTCTAAGTGATCTATGGTTTTGTTGAGCTCTCTTACTTCCCTGTTGAGTTTCTGTTTGGATGATCTGTCTATTACTGATAATGGTGTATTGAAGTCCCCAACTATGGTGGTTATTTCTGTTTTATTGTCAAGTAGGTTTTGCTTTATGAACTGTGGTGCCCCTGTGTTTGGTGTATACAGATTTATGATTGTAATATCCTCTTGATGGATTGTTGCCTTGATAAGTAGGAAGTGGCCTTCTTTGTCTTTCTTGATTATTTTTGGTTTGAAGTCTATTTTATCTGATATTAATATAGCTATGCCTGCTTGTTTCTTATTCCCGTTTGCTTGGAATATTGTTTTCCACCCTTTCAGCCTGAGGAGGTGTCTGTCTTTAGTGGTGAGGTGCGTTTCTTGAAGACAACAGATTGAGGGGTCTAATTTTTTGATCCATCCTGTTAGCTTGTGTCTCTTGATCGGTGAATTAAGGCCATTAATATTTAGGGTAATGACTGTGAGATTTGATTTGATCCCTGCCATATTGTGATGGTATATGTGGGTTTCCCAAAAAAGGACAGATTTCTGTCAGAGTACTTGATGACCCACCAAAGGTTAATGGTAAGACCCTACTGCTGAAGAAACCATATGCTGTTGGGATGGCACATGGAGTAACCTGGTTGGAAATTGGAACAGAGTCAGTCCCCAGACAGTAAGCTTGTCTAGTGCCATGAGCGACTGGGGGAAAATGACCAACATCTGTCTAAGCAACTCGTGGTCTAAGCTACTCAACAGCAATCAACGTGACGTGATGCTTATACAAGTGCAATTGTGGCATACAGCTATGGTGGGTTACCATCTACTCTTGATTTGGCTAATGGATCTTCTCAGTGGAATAGAACCCACACCTGGAACAGGGAAACAAGTCAGAATCATATCCAAAAATGAGCCCACTCTCCAATATCAAGCTCCCACCAATAGTGGGCTACAAGAGGGCCTATGCCTATTAAATTCTGTCTAAAATAATAATGGGCATCCATGTATTTTGCACTGACCTCATTCTCCATTGGAGAATTTACTACTCTTTTTCAGATGGACACAGAACCCAAGGAGAGAATCAGCCCATCACACCCCACCAGGGCACCAGCTGAAACCATGGAGTTAGTGGGGTAATGTGCAACAGATGCTTTCTCAGTGAACTTGGTATCAGCACAAGGGTGAAGGATACAGACACAGAGAACACTCAGCTCCTACCAAATCAGATATACAGAGACACAGAGACTCCCAAGACCTCCCATCACTGAAATAGACCTAAAATGAACCCAAAATGGCTCAGGGAAATTTGTGGAAGAGGGGTCAGAAGAATTGTTAGAGCCATAAGTTGGGTCATTATGCACAGAGACATTGCCTCTCCCCCATAACTGAAGGCCACCCCCATAGTGCGACACCCACAACCTGCGGGGGAGACAACAGGGAGAAGGCTAACGGTATCATCATAGCTGTATACACACCATATACACAACTAATAAAAAATAACTTTACAGACACTTGCTATATAGTATTTAGCTTTATGTGTGTTCTGGGGATCTGAATTCAAGTATTCACACTTGTTCGACAGACACTTTATTCACTGAATTATCTCCCTAGCCACCACATATAAAACTTTCAGATTTATATTATAAGACCCTGATTTTACTTTACCAGGTTTTGGATGTCTCAATTACAGGAACAACAACCTCCTTTGTTCCACCCCCAGCGGAAAAATGTCTCATTAAGGCAGCCTTAGACACTATTCTCTCTCCCTGGTAGCTGCTGAGATGACACCCCAACTATGACTATGGGGAACAAAAGAAGCACAGTGTGGTGTGTGTGTTGGCACACAAGGACATTCAATTGTTACATTCATTTCCTTCACCACAAACACAGAAATAATTAATTTTTTTAAAAGAACATATATACAAAATTTGTGTTTTGTGCATCTGACTAGATCTGAATTGCTCAACTTCTGCATTTGCCAACAGTAGCCATATGGGAAAACCCTACCTGACATCTCCAGTGTCCTGCATCCCTTCCAGCCTCTGCATACTTCTTATTTTATAAGCAATCTAACATCAAAAGGAGACTCAACAACAAAGCAACTTCACATTTTTGAGGAATTCTAGTGAGGCTGCCAAGAGCTTGATTGATTAGCTATTTTCCTCATAACAGCCATTTGCCTTGATATTGTTTACCATTTCTCATTGCAAATTTAAGCAAGTGCTCCAAATTGAGGAGTGACAAGGCTTGCCTGCCTCAAAAATCATGCCAGATTGTGTTCAGAATGGGGTGAATGGTGAGACTTTCTTGGAGAATGAATAAGTTCTAATTGCTTAGTTTTTCTTACATCCCATCCTCACCCACTAAACCCCTAACACCTCTCTTTAATGGTGTCTTGCCAGTGAAGCTCACTATTAGTTCCCAGGAAATGCTTTTCCTAAAAGACTAAAGGGATACCCAGAAGACAACTTCTAAGTTACCTCAGAGCTTTTGTTACATACTAACAGACATAGATTAGGAAAATTGTTTTCTTTCCCATGTAAGAATTATAATTGTGTATATTTTTTTGCAGTGTTAGGATCTGGGAAATAGGGGATTTTGTAGTGGTTTGGAAACTTTTTCTATAAACAAATAGAAATTATTCATGTAATGATAACCAAATATACAAAGGATTAATTAGTGCCATAAAATAAGACTAATATTATTAAAGGCATATCTTGGCTTAAAATTAAACTCAGTTATCTTGGAGCCTACTTTTAGAATACTTGCTAGGAAAAACACCTTAGAAAACAAAGCTACTGAGCATCTTACTCAGCTGTGACTATGGAGCCAGAGCAAAGATGCTGATTGTCATGGGCTATGCTCAAGAAGGATCATTTGTAGTGAAAAGATTTTATAGTGATCAAGAATTGACTAGAACTGAAGGAATCCAAATAAAGGTCCGTTAATTCTTTTAACACACAATACAGTCTGCAGTTAGTCAGGTTATCTCTGCTTAAACAATTCTGGTTCTGACTTGCTACTCAAGAAAATTCATAACATTTTACAGACTATAATTATTACATATCTCTTTTGTTCTGTTATACTTCTATAACATATTAAGTATTTGATGTGGTTTTTTTTTCTAAAGATGAATACTAGATTCATGAAAGAGTATTGTCTACCCTGGGTAGTTTTAGGAATGTGGACAAAACATAATCAAATATGTTTGTTTTTAATTCCAATAAAGCCTTATGATTTTGCTATCCAATTATATTTCTTGAAAGTTTCTACCCTCTAGGCATCATGGTAAGCAGTGGAGACACAAACATGATAAGACAGTTTCTTTCCACAGAGACTCACAGTCTCTCAGAGGATGAAGGAGAGGGATTCAGACATTGAAATAACTAATGCAATTGTTATTTATATGATGTGAGACTGAGACATTATTTATCAGCACAAAGGGAGGAATATGAAAATCACTCATCTAGTAACTGTGTCAAATTGAACCTTGAAGCAAATTGACTAGCAGTTAATTTCAAATCTACTTAATTAGTTTCCACTGAGTCCATGTCTACATCCTTAGACATTCTGTTTGGTCAAGTTCATCTCTTCTTGGGAAGAGCTTAAATAATAAAAGGTGAACAAACCATGGATGGGCTCAAGGAGTTCATACAAGGGAACTGATTATTTTAGTCCTCAGCTACCACAAGAGACATGGTTTCTCTGACTATTTACATTCATGAATACTGTAAGCAGAAGAAACATCAGTACTGAAGGATTCCAGAAGTTATGCTTCCGACTTTAGCAAAGTGAAAGATGAAGTTGGCAATTATACAAATGATATGGTCTCATATGCAGTAATTAAGTTCTTTCGTAAGTGCTCAACATTATATGCACCATCCTCATTGCCCAGATATTGATAATCTAGTAGATTAACAGAAACAACCTCTTGTAGGTATGCATTGTACTTTAGGTACCCAGTGTGTATTTAACACTGATTTAGTGTGCATCTTCCAATGAAAACATTAAGTGTACTATAAGTATATTGTAAGCCTGGGGGCAGGTAAAACTGTGAGGAAATTTTATTAATGTTCTTTCCTCACTTTGTATCTTCCATAAACTTTGCTTTAGTGTAATGCTTAAGAGAAACCAAGAGTTTTTTTTTCTTTTAGCTGCTGTGTTCTTTAGAGGTATAAAACAGTTATAACTAGAGTTTAATAGAAACAGGATGCTGACTGTAAAGATACAGAAATTCATGTAAAATTTATTATAGGGCTGAAGAGATGGCTTAGTGGTTAAAGTGCTTGCTTACAAAGCCAAAGGACCCAGGTTCAATTTCCCAGGACCCAAAATAAACCAGATGCACAAGGTAGCACATACGTCTGGAGTTCATTTGCAGTGGCTGGAAGGCTTGGTGTGCCCATTCTCCCTCCCCCTCCCCGCTCCCACTCTGCCCTTTTCTCTCTCAAATAAATAAAAATAAATTTATTAAAAAGTGCTTTAAAATTTATTATATAAACTTAAGCACTTTAGATTTTTCTAAAAATTTGAAAGCAGAAATTCATCTGACAGAAGGTGTATTGTTTGCCCTAAATGAAGCAGAAGTATAAATTGGGAACATCATTTAACTTTACACATTCTCTTCATCTCTAAACTGACAAATAATACTGGTTGCAGTGGGTTAAAATTTTTTTTTCTAGTAATAATTCCAGGAAAAGCACAAACCCTTATTAAAACACTTAATACTTCTTTTCTCTGTGACTCATGATTTCCTTTTACTCCTGACAAACATAAGTATCTTTGTATTGGTACATCAGATTGCCTAAGATCCCATCTCCTCTGTCTTTCAAAGATAAGGCACAGGACACTTCTAGGAGTCAGCTGAGGGTAATGCACACTCAGAGCCCACACCTGTTAACCCCCAGCTTTTCTAGGAGTGTTTTTTATTCAGTGTTAGAATGAGAGCCTTTGTGAAGGAGTCCAGCATATTTTAACATTTCCTGCTTCATTTGCAACTCAGAGCCAAAAGTATAGTCCCAGTTTCATCCAAGATATTTTATGAACAAAAAATTATGTGCTTTGCAATCATTATTAGTTCATGCTGCCTCAGGTTTCATACTTTGTGGAGAGAGAAGAAAAGTACATTTTCTCCTTACTCTTTAATTCATGTGATATATGTTCCAAAGTGTTTACTTTTACAAGTTGGGTTGACATTTCCTGAACATCCAATTGGGAAGCCATGTAAAACACACACACCTAAATTTGGCAAATTGTGTGATTATAGACGTAAGTATAAGGGCAGATAATTACAAGTAAAATGGTGCCAACAGGGATATGATCTATAGTTGCTTCTCTCCTTTATTGCCTGTGCAGACCTCTAAGCTCCAGAGGTCATCTTGCATGGTGTGTTTTTCCTCCCCTCAAAAATGGGTTATGAAGAAAGTGTCAGTACTCCTCTCATACTACCTAAAAATAGCTAATGACTTCTTTCCAAGTAAATTCGCATTAAAACAGTGCCTAAAGGTAAATGTCTATGTTTTCCAGTAGATTGAGGAGAAAGATGCCAGAGCTTCGCATTGCAAGGTAGTCTACTCTCATTCTAATTATACCTTTATGGCCATTGCTATGCTGAGTCCACATGAAGCATTTTTTTTGATGCCATTATTTTAGTGAACAAAATAGAAGGGAATGAAAATAATCTAAGGAAAATTTCTTTTTATTCCAAAAATTATAACTAGTTATGTAAATATTTGCATAACTATTATGTAAAATAAATATGTAAAAGTTAATAAATATACTGAGAGTGAAAATATAAACTGGAAAAATAGTGGACTGTATTACTAGTGAGTAGAAGCAAGAGCTAGATCAGTGGAAGAACAGAATAGATAAAGGTTCCGGATTCAGGGAATTTTTACTCACTTGGATATGGTAGAGACCAGATAATTGAAAGTAATTTAGAATACATTTAGAATATTGCTACAGTGGTCCAAGAATATGCCTCTCTCTCAATGTCTATACTACAGTTTCTCCTCTGTCTACTGCCTTGCTGTATAATGATCAGAAATTTGTGAACACTGTATCCCACATCTCTGCAGTTAGTTTTGTGCAATGTAACATAACAAAAGGTAATGAATGGGTTTATTTCCTCCCTCAGCAGACAATTATATAGCATCTGCAGTGTATGTCTACTGAACTTGGTGATCTGGACTCCTTGGCTGATATGACCCTTTAGTGTCTGAAGCAGGTCGCTATCACCTAAACCTGGTATGATACACCAATTGGGCCTCAACCTACATGATGTAGGTAGATACCATGATTGATTGATGCTTGTCCTGTATCTTGTGTTGTAAGATTCCTGCATGTTGTGATATGTTGTGTGTAACTCACTTGGGATAAGAATAATGGAGAACTAGATTGTCTACTAGATTTACATCTAATCCCTCTATTGCTGTTAACTAAAAGATCAGGAATAAGTGAACAATTCCAACTTTTTTTTTTTTCGAGGTAGGGTCTCACTCTAGCCCAGGCTGACCTGGAATTCACTATGGATTGTCAGGGTGGCCTCGAACTCATGGCGATCCTCCTACCTCTGCCTCCCAAGTGCTGGGACTAAAGGTGTGCGCCACCACGCCCGGCTTAATTCCAACATTTTACTGCTGTCCAAAAGCTAGTTGCTTATCATAAACATTTGAAACTATGGGATAATGGGATGAAGAAAGTGGTTGACCACTTAAAAACTATTGGTTTTGGTTTATCTACTTACAGATTTTTACATGTATACATATTTTAAATGTAGTTCTATCTTCATAGTAACATTTTTCTTTTAGTATTTCTTAGTCAATTTTATATGGTTTTCATACACCAAATTATGCTCTGTCAACTTAGTTTATGCTTCTGTTTATATATCTAACCTCTTTTGTTATATTTTATGTTGTCATGATAGTGAATATTTTTTTACTTTTCATAAAGGGTATTTAGATATTTATATTTGAATTATTAACTTGCATGCTTTCCTACATGAATCATTATATTTAAGGACATAATCTTTAAAATATTTATTTAGTTGACAGAGAGAATGAGAAAGAATTAATGAATGTGTACAGGTGTCCCAGGGTCTCTTGACATTACAGTGGAATTCTAGATGAATGTACCACTTTGTGCTTCTGGCTTTATTTACGTACTGGGAAATCAAACCCAGGCAGTAAGGATTTGCAAGTAAGCACCTTTAACCACTGAACAAGCTCTTCAGCCTGTGTATATTTTTAAGACTTAGGTCATTATTGCTAGAAAAACATTGAGTATTTCTTAGGCTTAATAAATGGCTTGGTCAGTAAAGTGTCTGCCACACAAGCATGAGGAGCTGAGTTGAGTTTCTCAGTAGCCATATATAAGATGGGCATGGTGTTGCATACCTGTAATCCCAGCACTGGGAAGATGGAGATAAGAGGATCCCTATGGCTTATTAGCTAGACAATCTAGCCAAATTGGTGAGCTTTAGGTTCAGTAATACACCTTGGCTCAAAAAATAAGGCAGGGAGTGATTGAGGAATGTACCCACTATCGTATATACTCCAGACATATACACACACATGTACACAAGAACCCCACATGTGAGCTTGCACACACACATATATGCCACACACACACACACACACACACATATTTATTTATTTATTTTTGGTGTATGTATTATGTATGATAAAATTTTGTGATAAATGTGTGTACGTGGAAGACACTTTGCATTCAAACCATAAGCACCATTATTCATAGTGCTAATGCTAAGCACACCGTTTAGTAATCATTAGATTGCTATTCTTTGTTCTCTTATAGCATTCTTCTAGGACAATAAATGGTATCTTCTAAAAAATTTGGCCCCAGTAGTTTAGATTTAGGACCTGGTATGCTTTGTAATCTCTATATATAGTGGGCAAATTAATGGAATATGTCAATCTACACAGTTTATTGTTGAGGAAACTTCTCCTTTGTTTCTGGCCAGGAATAATAATCTGAGTGACAGGAATAGATGACACAAGATGCTCGGAATCTTACTTCATATGGCTGACATTTCAGGCTAGTGACTAGATTGGCATAAGAGGCTTCATCAGTGCAATAGATTCTGTGCTGATAGTTGCCCAAGGCACTGCTATCAGAGAAGAAGTCAGAGCCCTAGCAACATCATCTTATGTGATGGCCCACAATTAATGTCTTTCCTGTACACTGCTGCTTGAAGGTATCTCATGGGTCAAAGAGCTCCTGTTCTTGTTTCAGGCAGTGACAGCTGATGATGCACCAAGTTAGGAGCTGCCACACTGCATCCCCTGGACTCGCTTTCAGACATTCCCTGGTGCTTTCCACACATTGTCATGTTTTGAGCCTTGTTTCTGGAATTAATATCAGATGTTTTGGGTGAATCATATTATTTCAAGGAAGACTATTGCCTTTAATTTTAGCATGGGGAAGTGGGAAAAAGACTTTCTCATCATTTCCTGGGTTAGAAGTTGAGAAGTTCTCTGGAGGCTTTGGTCCCTTTTTCCCCAAAGACTCTACTTAATGTGGTAGGTAGCCCGTGCCTCAGGGAAACTCATTCACCATGTACAGTGGGACTATGACAAACTGAAAAACTCAGGACTTGTGCTCATGCTCAAAAGATCTTGAATTATAACTGAGAGATGCTGAGGTAGTGTATTATTCCTTATGTTCTTGGGGTTTTGTTTTGGGGGGGTGGGTTCTAGAGGAAGAACAAGCAAGCCAGAATGAATGGATAGTTAGGTCAACAGATGGATTTATAAAAAGAATGAGGTGGTAAAGAAAATTCCTCTATACATTCTAATGTACCCTAATGTGTGGTTTGATTCAGGTATCCCCCATAAAGTTATATGTTATGAATGCTAGGTCCTCAGTTGGTGGTGATTTGGAAATTGGAGCTTCCTGGAGATGATGTACTGTTTGGAGTGGGCTTATGTGTGTTATAGCCAGTTTATCTTAGCCAGTGTTTGGTACACTCTCCTGCTGTTGTTGTACACCTGATGTTGGCCAGGGGGTGATGTCCCTCTGTTCATGCCATCATTTTCCAATAAACTCTTTCCTCCCACAAGCTGTTCTTTGGTCAGGTGTTTTCTGACAGCAACATAAAGCTGATTGCAACACCTAGGATAAGGCCAAGGCTGGATCCCACTGAAGTCCTTAGAATGATGCAGGTTTTACTTTCCTGCATATATTCCATGCTTAAGAACCAGGCCTCCCTTATTCTGTCCTCTAATCTTTCTTGAATGTCTTCATGAACTCTCTGGTGTAACTGCTGGCAGTACCTCACTCTCAACATTAAAATGAAGCCCTCTAATGATTTTGCGTGTTATCATTCCAACCAAAATATTATCTAAAATATATTTTTTGATATAAAACAGCAAAAAAGGAATACATTTTGTACTTTAAGCCCTTAAGGGATTATGAAAGACAAAGCTTGTGAGGAACACTACTGAATGTTCTTTGGGTAAGTCTCTTAAATAGCCCGAGTCATACTTTCTCTATTAAAACAGCTTTCATAAGTTGTTAATGAATCTGAAAATGTGTGGTTTGGGGAAACAATAAAAAATTGAGTACTCTTAGGGGAATACTAGAGGAATAAGACATTTAAGTTTTCCTAAGTGGGTTTTGTACTGAAGAGAAAGAGAAAAATTCTTCTAGAAAAAGTTGGAAGTGTTTTAGAAAACAAGAGAAAAAAGACATATTTACAAGCTGCTGTAAGGAAAAGGAATGTAATTGTGAAAAGTCAATTAGGATTAATTGTGTTTAGCCAGTTCTTTGCCTTAGTATGAAATCTTCAATATAATCTATGTCACCAATACATTGATAATGCAAATTGAGAATGGGGAAATAACATTCACATCTATCAATTTGACCTGGAGAAAAATTATCTATATTTATTAAGCACCAGTCTTCTTATCTGTTAGATAATAGATTAAGTGAGATAATATATGGTAATGATATATTGGCGAAAAGGCGTCAACACTAGCTGCAATTTTTAAAAAGTCACTGTCAATGTCATCATCATCATATTATATGTCCAGTGCATTCCATTGCAGTACCTTCAACAATGACGAAAAGCACTAGGAGCAGTTATTGAGCTTCCCACATATGAGTTATTTACATGTGTTAAGATATTGAGTCCTCACAGTAACTTCACCAAGTAGAGATTGTTAGTCTCACTTTACAAAAGAAATGGAGACACAAAGAAGTACAAGTATTAAATCACTTGACAAATCAGCTTAAACAAATACATTTCTAAATTTATTGTGTAACAGTCTAGTCCATAGATAGGATATACTAGGATTGTTCCTGGAGTCAGCAGTGTAAGGCCCCTGGTGAGGTGCTTCTTTTGCCTCCTTTTCTTCTTCCTTTCTTTTCAGTTTTTCAAACTTTTTTTTGTCATGGATATAAGATGGCTTCCATGCCTCTACCTATTACTTCTTCATTTAGTAGTATTCAAAGCAGAACATGAGACTTGCACAGGAGCTATCTTTATTACTTTAAAAATATTTCATTTATTTATTTGAGAGAGAAATAAAGAGGGAGGGAGGGAGATGGGAAGAGAGAGAGAGAGAGACAGAGAGACAGAGAGAGAGAGAGAGAATGGGCACTCCAGGGCCTCTAGCCACTGCAAACGAACTTCAGACATATGTGCATCTGGTTTACGTGAGTACTAGGGAATTGAACTTGGGTCCTTGGGCTTTGCAGGCAAGCACCTTAACCACTAAGCCATCTCTCCAGCTCTATTAATTTTTTAAATTAGAAAAATAGATGTTTTCTAGAAATGTGGATGGTTTTGAATGTTTCTCAGTGGTAGAGCCTATCATGTTACCAAACTTCCTCTTAAACTTCCTGGGTCAGAACAAGGTCACATGGCCCTTCCACATCATCTTCTGTCACAGAAAGCAAATTTTCTCAATGAGGAAGAAGGATGATAAAATGGCTGCTCATTTGGCAAAGAGCAGTGGCTGTACCATTTTGATTTAGCTTTTCAATAGCCTTAGTAAGAGGACATTCTCTGTGATGACTGCCTAATAGCTCCAGAGTTGGAGATTTATTGGTGAAATTTCTTTGTCTGTAATGCTTATTTTTTTCAACTTCAGAAGAACTTCATATCGATTGAAGTTTTTTTTTTTCCTTTATTAGTTAGTTTTGTATTCAGCAAATACAGTCAGTTTGGTACCATTATTAGGCTCATCCGTGACCTACACTCTCCCCTTGGCCCCTCCTTGTTGAGGTATATGGGTCATGAATTGTGGAGTTAGCCCACAGTTATGGGTAGGATAAATGTCTCTGCATATCATGACCCAACATGTGGCTCTGACATTCTTTCCACCCCCTCTTCCGCAAAATTTCCCTGAGCCATGTTGGGTTCATTTTTGATCTGCTTCAGTGATGAGGTGTTGGGGGCCTCTGTGGCTCTGGCTCTCTGATTTGGTAGGAGTTGATTTTTCTCTGTGCTGATCTCCTTCCCCCTTGTGCTGGTATCCGGTTTATCAGGAAAACAACCCCCTTGCTTGAAGTTTAACCAAGAAAATCAATGAAAGCATATTTAGTTTGAGACAAGAAGTAAATGGGTCAAAAGAAAGATTTATTCATTCAATATTCCATTCACTAATTTAAAGTTATCATTCACAATTTGAAAGGCAACACTCAATTAGTAGGGGTTGATACTAGGTAACATAGACAAGATCAACATTTCAACATGATACAGTGAAACTCCAATCTATTTGAATCTAGTTGAATAAGACTATTAAATACTTGAAATATGGCTACTATGAATGATAAACTGAATTTAATTTTTAAATTATTAGTCATATAGTTCTGTGTATGTGTTTGATGTGTATATGGAGGTCAGAAGACAACCTCAAGGTGTTTCACCTCACCTTCCACCTCCTTTGAGACAGGGTCTCTGCTGTTGTTTTGGTTGCTGCTGCTAGATAGTGTTCTCCTGGCTCTGCCTCTCATTGCCATAGGCACATTGGGAGTACAGATGCATGTGTCGCTTTGTGTCTGGCTTTATGTGGCAGTGAGGAGGATTGAACTTGAGCTAGCAGGCTTGTAAGCAAGCACCTTTAACTACTGAGCCAACTCCTTCAAATGTGGTTAACAGCTGCTGTATTGTATAGTGTTACGATAATTAAGAAAATACCTTCATTTTCTCGTTTCTGTCTCTTGTTGGAGATATCACATGGTATAATTCTCAACTGCAAATTTGTAATATTCTTAAAACATTCATCTTACAATTTTTTGTCTTTTTTTAACTTCAAGTCATATTTTTTTGGAATTGAACCCAGGGCCTTGGGCATGCTAAATATGTGCTCTACCACAGAATGCATCCTCAACTCCCAACTAGATTTTTTAAGCTGGAAAAGAATTAGATGTATTAAAAGATGTATAAGATTTATTACAAAATACAGCATCATATGGTCAAAACAGAACATCACAAATTACAATTTATATAAATATTTTAATATATTTTATTTTTATTTATTTGAGATCAACAGACAGAGAGAGAAAGAGGCAGAGAGAGAGAAAGAATGGGTGCACCAGGGCCTCCAGCCACTGCAAACGAACTCCAGATGTGTGCGCCCCCTTGTGCATCTGGCTAAAGTGGGTCCTGGGGAATCGAGCCTAGAACCAGGGTCCTTAGGCTTCACAGGCAAGCACTTAACTGCTAAGCCATCTCTCCAGCCCACAATTTATATATTTTTTCTCATTGTCAGTCATTTAAATCTTCAAACCATTCAACTATTATAAGCTGTTAACTTCTAAGAATAATCTATTTTTCTTAAGATAGACCAATTTTTATGTTTTGCCCCTTTGTATTAGGATCCATTTTTCAACTGGACTTATGTGTCCTTTATAATACTGTTATGTATTTTACTTCAACGTATGTATATTTGGCTATAGTTAAGCATGAATGCCTTGTCCTCTCAGGGAGGTGTATCCTCACAGCTGCTCCAAAGCCTTCCAGTGCCAGTACTCTACTTGAAGTCCTGGTTGTCCCATCCACAAAAGATGCATTACAGTGGAATGTAATAAAAAGAGCAGCTTCCAAATCAAGAGCACTTGGTTACCCACCATGGCTGTGTGCCACTATTGCACTTGTGTGAGTATCATGTCAGATTGTTTGATGCTGAGCTGCTCAGACCACGAGTTGCTTGGACAGATGTTGGTCATTTCCCCTGGTCACTCATGTAGCACCTTCTGGCACTAGATGAACTAATTTTCTGGGGACTGACTCTCTTCCACATTCTATCCAGGTCACTCCATGTTCCATATCAACAGCATATGGTGTCTTCAGCAGTAGGGTCTTACCTTACTTAACCTTTGGTGGGTCATCAAGTACTCTGACAGAAATCTGTCTTCTTTTGGGAAACCTTGTAGGTCTCCCTGATCAACAGTTCATTGTAGATGTTAACTGCATGCTGGTACTGGGAGTTACAGGCCAGTGCCAAAGGAAAAGAAGGAAGAAAAAGATAGGTAATATAAAAGAGAAAGAGAGAAGAGGGAGAGAGAGAGAGAGAAGAGAAGATTAAGGTTAGTTTTCATCATACCCTCTCGAGGGCCCTGTGATTTAAGTGTTCCCTCTAAGGACCCAATGAAGGTTCAACCTTTTAATCTGTCTTTCAGGACATAGAATTTTATGGTATCATTGCCATTTGGGTCCAGTTTTGTGTTCCCCTTACCCTCCTCTCCTGCCTCACCCTCTCTATTGTCTGGTCCTCGAGATGCTTATTTGGTATGTCAGAATCTTGGGCAGAGTCAGGTTAGGAGCCACAGATGAGTGAGAGCACGAGATGATTATCTTTCTGAGATTGGATGAATTTGCTGAGAGTGATCTGTTCCAAGTTTGACCATTTTTCTTCCAATTTCATTGTGTCACTTTTCTTTACTGTTGTGTAGAATTCCATCATGTAGATATACCACATCTTGGTTATCCATTCATCTAATGATGGACATCTGAGTTGATTCTAGCTCTTAGCTATTATGAATTGAGAATTTACTTCCCTTTTTCAGATGGACGCAGAACCTGAGGAGAGAATCAGCCCATCACACCTCACCAGGGTCCCAACTGAAACATAGAGTAATTGGGGAAATGAACAAGAGAGCTGCTTTTTTGGTGAACCTGGTATCAGCACAAGGGTGAAGGAGATAGACACAGACACAGAGAACACTCAAATCCTACCAAACCAGATATCCAGAGATACAGAGGCTACCAAGACCTCATAATTGAAGTATACCTAAAACGAACCCAACATGGCTCAGGGAAATTCATGGAAGAGGGAGCAGAAAAATTGTTAGAGCCATAAGTTGGGACATTATGCACAAAGACATTGCCTCTTTCCCATAACTGATGGCTAACCCCACAAGGCACAACCCACATTCCCCAATGAGGAGGGTCCCTTTGGAGAGGGGAGGACAGGGAGGAGGCTAATGATGGTGTCACCCTGTGCACGTAACTAAAACAAAAGAGTAACTTCCATGAAATAATAAACTAAATGATATGGCTCTAACATTTGAGAGACAGTGATCATGAATATTCCTCTCTCAGACTTTAAAGCATGTGTGGCCTGTCCAGAGTACATAGGCAATGGTGTGTAAAAGTCAGCCAGAGTCAAAGACACCCCTGTCAAGAGTGTGCCTCCAGGACCACCATCTTCCTACCTGCCCAAGCTGCATTGGCCTGTTTGTATTCCCCAGGCCTCAGATCTCTGTTGATGCACTCTGACTTTTAAGATCCCTTTTGACACATCTCCCTGTTGAGCCCCTTCTCTGATATTACCTTATATTTCTCACTTAGCTTTTTACACATTTTAACATCCTTTAAAGTTCAGATAAAAGATATCCCTTTCATCCATACTAGTTTGGGTAGGTTCTTAACAAACCCATGAGGAAAACAGGATCTAAAGTTTGACTTACATAAAACAAAAAAGTGCTATGTGTACCTCAAATTAATGAGTTGGAAACTTAAACCCTGTGGTGGTTTGAAAGTAAAATGCCCCCATAGGCTCATATGTGTAGACATTTGCTCCCCAGCAAAGTGACACTGTTTGGGAAGGTTGTAGAAATTGTGGAACCTTTTGAGGGTGGAGCCTTGCTGGAGAAAATGGGCCAATGGAGGTAGCTCTTAAAGTTGTATTGTCCAGTCCCTGCCTGCTCTTCTTTCTTTGTCCTGTCAGGATGGTGACTTCAGCTTCCCACTGCCCTGTCATGCCTTTCCTACCATGATGACTTTACCCTCTGGGACTCTATGCCATATAAACCCTTTTCCTTCTGTAAGCTGCTTCTGGTTGGACATTTGTTCACAGTAACATGAAAGTACAAATACAAATTCCCTGTGCAACACAGTTGGGAGATGGCAATTAGTTCATGTAGGTCTGTCCTCAGGAATGGATTAATGTCAGTGTCATGTGAATGTGTTAGTTATTACAAAGTACAAGTATTACAAAAGTGGATCCATTCCCTTCTTTCTCTCACATGCTCTCTCCCCCACAAGATACCTCCACCATCTCAGGATTCAGCCAAAGACTCTTGCCAACTACAGGTCCCATTGGCTTTGAAAATCCCAGCCACTAGACTCATAATCAGCACATTTCTGTTTTTTTTTTTTTTTATAAATGTCCCACTCTGTGGTATTCTGTTGTGGCATCAGAAAATAGACTAGGACAGAAGACCAACTTCACAGCTTAGGATGGAACATTCAAACAAGCCTGTTTCGACTGGTAGAAAGGGTTCTTTACATTGTTTCATGAGCATAAGTTGCTAATTACCTCAAGGCAGTAAGGCTAAAAAGCTAGAGGTCAAGATGCCTTTAGACAGACTGAATAGGGACCTATAAACATAACTTAGTACTTTCCTGTGCTCTATAAACCATTGTGGAAGAGTTTCATGCTCTGACCAAATGTACCCTAGTTGGAGCTGGATGCCTGTCCAATTGGATCATAAGTCTCATTTATCACAGTAACTATAGAAATGAGATTTGGGCTGAAAACATGGAACACCAGGTTTCCCTTTTCTAAATATGATTCATGTTGAAAGTATTTTATTAGCATTCCCTAAAAACCACAGCATACCTTTGTATATTGTTAATTGCCAATATATAAGCTTTTAAAAATCCCCTAGCATGGTTTCTAACTTCGTAGACTAAAAAAATTGGACTAATAGGTTAAATATCTGCAAAGAAATACTTCCAAGATTTTAAAGATTCATATGTGATGGGAGCTTCATCAGAAGGAGTAGAGTTAGTATTGAACACATGCCCAACATGAAATGATTGAAAAAAACAGGACACTTGTTTAGAGCTGGGTTATAGATGACCTCTAGATACATGGATTTCATCCCATTCCCTAAGAGAAAATAAACAAAAAATGATGCCATGTAATAATTGTACCAAAATCCCATTAGGGTATACTGTTTGTAGGAAAAGAAACAATGGAATAGGCCCTCAGGTTACAACTTCACATATTTTGACATAGCTCCTGTGCATGAGGTTTGTTTGGTGTATTTTACCTTGTCCCAGAAACAAATGTAAACAACTTAAAAAGTTACATAAATTAAGACTCCAAGTAAAATAAGCAAAAATAGGTGTGTGATGAAAAATAGAACCAGGAATGTTGTTTAAAAATGTACATCACAAAAAACTATACACTGGGTGGGAAAGGTATTTGGCTCCGGTTTTCTAGCAATCTACACAGAAAGGGAAACCTGGTGGCAGTGCCACAAAATAAATACAGTTGTACAGGGAAAAAAATCAGGGTTTTTGATATAAAGAACAATCAGATTTTTTCTACATTTTTCATAAAGAGAATGTATATAATTTAATACAGTGTCAAGCTACTCTGTTAATATGCACAATAGAGGGTTCATGGCTAATTCTCATAGTGAACTTCATTGTAGGTAATATATCAAATTACTCTATTAACACAGAGTTTATTTCCACATTTTAAAGTGGACCGATACTGTTGTGCAATGTCTGAGAATTTACCCTATGTGTAAGCATGCATAGATAGCTCAAAGATGCTGGCATGAGATACAAGACTCTTGGGTTTTGCAAAGACAAAGGAAAACATATTCTGTAGTCTGAATACTGATATTTTCATTAGAAGATGGACTCTCAGTTCCTACACAGCAACTCAAAGAGTTGCTCATATATATGTCATGGATTGTATTGCAGGAGAGGAACACTTAGGGAGCTTCAAGAATTTGCATATTTATGGTGGAAAGTGACCATGCATTATCTTTTCCCAGAAAGAGACATTGCCTATCCATAATTCCTTCTCAATTTGCAACACATTTTCTTGAAGAGATAGTTTAGAGCACAGGCCAGCAGTGCCTTTCCTTATAAGATGTGTAAAACATGGCTTCCTTGGAGACTTGTCACACTCACGCATTATCTGCATTCACCTAGGATAAACCTTTAGAGGATTTCCTGGGGGTTGATAGTTTGTGCTTCATTTGACATTCATTGATGTACTTAGTGAATTCTTCTATTCACTGAGGACAGTGATAAGTAAAAGAAGCATGAGTCCTGCATTCACAGACTATTATACATACATGCCATGCAAAGATATTTTATGTGTTTTTCAAGCAGTTCTTCCTAAAGTTCTTTCAGCAAGATTTTTTTACAAGTATTATGAAGTTGATAGTTTGAAATCTCGCTAGTATCCAGAGTTTAGCATTTCTACATTTCCAAGTAAACGAGACACTGGGGCCTAAGGAATAGGGTTTGAGCTGGCATTTTCTAGTGAAAACTGAGAAACCTAATAGGGATACACAAATTATTCCACAGTCATGTCCAATGTGCCCAAGGTCAGGGTCAATTTTTCCTTAAAAATAGTCCAAAATCTTCCAATGATTATGTGCCTGAAGCCCTGAGGTTTTATTCCATCTGAAGAGGCATGCATAGTTCTGAAATGTTCACCTCTTGTTTGGGCTGAGACTCTGATGACAAAACTTTTTCTGTTCATTAGGAAAGTGGAATACCCTATCTGAGAGGTCCTTTTCTTAAGCCACTATCCCTCCCTGACCTGAGGACAGCTCTCATTCTGTGAGTGTCTCCACTAAATGTTTATTCTACTAAGGTAGCACACCATCTTTTCCTGACAAAATAATGAGGTTGGGCTCTATTTAATTAGTGTCTACTCAGTTCCAAACTGAAATAATGTGGATCAGACTTGGTCTGCCAGCCAAACAGAGGCTGATCCCTGAATTCCATTACCTAACTCTCACACCAGCCCTTTATGCTGTTTTGAAGAACTAGCTGCCTTTTCAATATTTCTGCTGGGTTTGTTCCCTTTTTAAAAAAATCTGTCATTTCCTGCTAACACTGTGGCCTCACTGGCTTAACTTGATGGTAATGGCATATAGAATCAGAACCCGCAGGGCCAGCTGGATGAGTGTCCAAACTCAAGTTTGAGAGAGCTATTCAAGTAGAAAATCAGAGATGAAAAGACCTGTTAAATAACCCAGTCTCTTCCAAAGCCAGTGCCAGAACATTCCTATGATGAGAGCTTGAGCCTAGCCAGTTCCAAATGACTTTAACAACGTGCCTCCTTACACTTTATTTGGAAGATGGGCTGTCTCTTCAAATTTTTGTTTTAGTGAGCTTTACTCTGTAGAATTAAACTGTTACATTTCCCTTTAACTGCTCTTATTTTATCTATAGTAACACTATAAAATCAACTCTTTTCAAAGAGTCAATATAAATATACAAATAGCAAACTATTTATGAACCCAGCCCATCTACCTATGTTTGGGACAATGTGATGTAGGAGGACATGACACATAATTGCATGTTACAGGTAAATGCACTTGTTAGAATTCTTCATAATTAAGGGTTTTGCTATTGTCATTTATTGTTGTTTTCAGCAACTTCCATTTAATAAATGTTGCTGGTACGCTGGGCACAGCGGTAACTGTTTTTATTATTATTATTATTATTTTTTTTTACAGTCAGTTTGGTACCATTATTAGGCTCATCCGTGACCTACCCCCTCCCCTTGGCCCCTCCTTGTTGAGGTATACGGGTCATGCATTGTGGAGTTAGCCCACAGTTATGGGTAAGCTAAATGTCTCTGCATCTCATGACCCAATATGTGGCTCTGACATTTTTTTCCGCCCCCTCTTCTGCAAAATTTCCCTGAGCCATGTTGGGTGCATTTTTGGTCTGTTGTGGGCTACAAGAGGGCGGTAACTGTTTTAAAAGAGTGCTGCTAGCAAGTTTATAAAATTTGTATTGTCATCTCTATTTTAGAATTTAAACTTTAATAATGGGGCTGGAGAGATGGCTTAGTGGTTAAGGTGCTTGCCTACAAAGCCAAAGGACCCAGGTTTGATTCCCCAGGACCCACGTAAGCCAGATGCACAAGGGGACACATGCACCTGGAGTTCTTTTGTGGTAGCTGGAGGCTCTGGTGTGCCCATTCTCTCTCTCTCCTCCCCCCTCTCAACTAAATAAAAACCATATATATATAGAATAGAAGTTCTTGAGTTACCTGGTTTGCTTAAATGCTAACTCTGTTTTTATGGGTGCTTTGACCATGAGCCTCTTATTTCATCTGTTTCTGTACTTGAAATAGGAGTGATGGCAATGCCTTCCTCACAGATGATATTGAGGAATATATGTCTTAATAATGTATCAATTGATTAAATCCATGTCTGGTATGGAGCAAACCCTGAAATATAATTGATATTGATAATATATCAAAGAAGTTTGTTCAAGACTGGTAAGTGGGCTCTAAATCAATACCACAGTCACTTCTCTTCCAAGTCTGGTTGAATTATTAATAGAGTCAATAGAATATACCTGCTTGGCCAGGATTTCTAAGTTAGCTAAACCATAGTTTTTTCTTACTAGTAAAATGGGGTTAACACTATAGTTCCTATACAGCCACCATAGCAAATGCTATTGCAGAGGCTAGCCCAGCATGGGGATCTGGCGGTGATGTACTGCCTCTGCCTTTGTCCTCATCTCTGTGGAATACATAGATGCATACATTTGTGTGCATAACTGTATAGACACACATGTATACAATATATAGCTGTTCAGCCTTGGACTTACTCTTACATGTTTCTCATAACATCAGAGCTACAGAATAGTTCAAAGTGTGTTTTTAATAATTTACTCCCATTTAAGAATTGGATTAGTTTACTGGATAATTAGAAACAGTTTCCTTTCTAATAGTTTCCTTTTATATTTGTAATGTTTTGATGGTTTTAAATATATACTTTTCATATTCTTTGAAGCAAATCATCAGAGTTTTCATAGTTTCAAAGTTGCCTCAATACTTCTTTCATGAATATAGATTGGCTGTAATTTTAATTTTCATATCACAGAAGAGAGAGAAGAGATAGTTACAGCATCTCAGAGGGAAATGTGATGATATATTTTTGCTGGTGTGCCTATTTTTTTTTTTTTTTGGAGTGTGTGTGAAAGGGTATGATGTCATCTTGTCTCCACCCCCTGTGAGTAAGCTCACAGCACAGCTTCATGCAGCAGCCTGCCTCTGTCAGTGGCAGACTTCTGTCCACTTAAATGCAACTCCAGGGCTGCAAGGCACCCAGCAGCATCTCTCCCTGCGTGAGCAGACAAATGCAACATGCTCTCCAGCTTGGCTTGCCTACTTCTCTGTGGGAGCATTGCACTTGCTCTGGGAAATGCACAGAAATTGCCAAAAGGCAAGTAGCTCTGATGTTTTCTGTTTTAAATATAATATTAAGAGATGCCTGTTTGTAACTGTTGTTAGTAAGTGTAATTGCTACAATATGGGGGAATTAATTGAGTTAATCTTCTGGAAGTCAAAAGTTCAGATGCATGAGGGAGTCACTTAAACTTTCTTCCTTTGGCCCCCTGTTATTTACTTTTCAGTTGTAGCTCTTTATTGCGAAATGAAAACCAACTTCTTATCGAGCATGTTCACAGGGACTTAAAGTGGTGCAGTTTCATATTACAGTATTATATAAATAGTGTTAGAGCTTGGTGGAGTTATTTGGTGCTTTCATCACCCTGCACAGAGGCTAAACTAGTACTATTTTAAGGTTTAAAAGAAGCTAAGTCTGAAACATGGACTCTTTGGCATAAATCTTAAGCATATCTATAAGGTGAAAGGAGGGTGAGACCTGAGTACTGTTGTGAGTAGCAGCCACATCTCTCCAATGCAGTTTGGAAGAGGGTTTGATTTGTTAGACAGGGAACTCCCCCTTCTCCTGGCTAAATTCTCCATATTTTAGAGTTGATGTTTTGTTTAACATGTGTCATGTCAATAAAATTAAAATTTCTTGGTTTAGACCCTAAAAACAACCTTTTGAACCCATTAGTAATGAAATAGAAGGCTCTTGCCTTACCCCATCTTTGAACATAAATGTTGTGTGTACTTCTGTCCTCGTGAAGAGGTACTTTTCTAAGCCAACTCTGGAGCTGTGAAGGTTTTTTCAAATTATGTTTTATTTTTTTATGGCTTCAGACTTCTGTAGTCAGCAGGATTATGAAAAACACGCTGGAATTTACATACAGTTATGATGGAAAATATTGGAGGTAATGCAGAGCCACGAACTTGTCAAAGCCCTGGCAGGCATAGACTATTTCAGAAAGAAAAGCTGTTAGTGTCAGAGTGTGTTTGTGTTTTTTCTCTCAATAGTTTGTTCCAGGATCATCTAGTGTTAAGTAAAAAGTGTCTTTTTCTCACTGGGTAAAGTGAAACTTGAACCCAGAATGTGAAAGCTTAAAACATTTGGCCAGTTGGTATTTCACATGATGATGTGAAAAACAATAAAAAGTAAATCTCATGTCTAATCAAATGATTATGCAAAAAATAAAAACAGTATTAAATCTTTTTCTTTTAAGAGTTTTGTTCCTTGATCATACTAAATTGTAATCTAAACCAGTTGTGAGACATAAGCATTCATGTTCATGTTGATCAAACATTTAATAGCATACAATTTGAGGCAATTCTGAGTGTGATGTTTTAGTCTTAATATTTGTAGACATTTTATTTTATTTTGAATTTACTGTGTAGGAATGATAGACAAAATTTGGTTACTGTAAACTTCTTCAAATTCCAAGTGTCTTAATTATTCTGTTGTAATCATTGAATATAGATCTCTTAGTACAAGTTGCTTTTATTTGTAATGGAAAAATGCATGGCTATCAAAAATTGGCATGAAACTTTTGTACTGTCCATTGTACTGTGAGGTGTTCTTTACTCAGGTTTCTTTTGTAATTTTTTAAAAAAGATCATAGTTTTGGTAATTTGAGCAAAGCATCAATTTTAATGATTATAAAATAAATGGCAAGTTTCCCTTTGTCCACTGCTATGATTTATTCTTAATTTGGGAGGTATTGAGGACATTTCTTTCAGCTGAACATGTGTCCCTTGACTAGGTGTTCTGCCCTACAATTGGAAGCAACGTGGAGAGCCAGGTGCTCTTGTTAATAACTTGGGAGCCTTTGATGCCTTGTCTTTTTGGAGAATTCACAATAAGTATCACTATTCTACAGGTTATAAACATTTCCCAGTCAAGAGTCTTATCCAATTCTTTAACCCATTGTTCCCTAACATCACCCGATAGAAAATCCCCTTTTAAGCAGCATGGTGTTCATATCTTTCCAGAACTTTCCACAGAACACCTTTGAAGAAATGCTGGGATAAAAAGGGAAAAGCAGAGGGAAGGAGGGTTGATGAATCAGGTGCTTGGAGCTAGTAATATAAAGGTGGAAAAGCCTAATGTATCAGGGCCAACATTATAAGGATTTCAACTGACATCCAAACAAGAAAAAGAGAAAAAAAGAAAAATTACACCTTTTGAATTAGAACTCAAACTAGCAGGCTGGCTCAGTAGTGCAGATTTGCTTCTGCAGGGTTAAGTCCTTATGTCATTAAGGGGATAACTATTGTTCCCACTTCCTTAGCACATCTGGTAGTGGAGGAGTGGGCTCTTAACCAAGTGAGTGGTCGATAGACTCCACGCTGGTCAGGAGGAAGTGGCTCTTCCCTTTCTGATATTACCAGAAATATAGGAGGTGGACACCTTCCTTCAGTGATCTGTAAGCCTAATGTGTGCCTACCTCCAAAGTTAAGACCCTAAAATCACTCAAGTAATGGGTGGTGACTCAATCTAACTTTTTCATGCTGAAGTAGGGCATGGAGAGGTTTTGGAATTGCATCTTCGATAATCCCCACTTTAATCTTACAGGACAGGTTGGCATCTTTGTTCTCTTGAGCCTGTATCCCTAACTACCCCTCTGCAACAGAAAACTACCTACCCCTTAATCTGAATGAATATGCATCATGCTTGAATTTTACCATGTGAGGATTCTCAAAGTAGAAAAAATGTGTTGTTCATAAGAACCCACTCCACTGATTTAAAAAATAAATTAATTTATCTAGAAAAATCATCCTATTTATTCATATTTTTCTCAGACTTTAAAATGTCACTACAGGCCACTAGTCTATCTTAGTCTTCTATTTTATAAACAAACATCCCAGAGAAGAAGAGATTTCATAACTTTGCTATGTTCACGGCAGGATCAGGATCAGGATCAGGACCAGATGCTGAGCTTCTGATTTAAAATCCACGTTCTGAGGACTAGAAATGTAGATCAGTTGGCAGAAGTGTTTAACCTAGCAAAAATAAAACCCAAGGTTTGAATCTCCAGCACCATGTAAATGGGCACGGTGGCACACACCTCTAATTCCAGCAATTGGGAAGGAGAGGCAGGAAGATCAGGAATTCAAGATCATTCTTGGCTCTATACTGAGTTTAAGGCCATGTTCAGTCTTGCTTCCTGCCAGGTAGTCAGGACCCCCTGACCCAAACCCTAAGAATCTGCAGTATACATGAGAATGCTACCATTCCCTTGAATCAAGTTATTCCCAATAGAGTTCTTAAATATCATCTTGTCATATTTGTCTAAGAACTTATAAATATTTTATATATGTTATATATATATACACACACATATATGAATACTTTATACATGCTATATAGATATGAATACACATATATCATGCATTTGTTTGGTTACTTGTAAGAAATCACTTGCTGTATGTCTTATGCCCATTTGCATACCTAACCACAAAACTTATTCTAAAAAAAAAGTTGTTAGAAATGGTTTACTTTAAAAGTTTAAACTTTCAGAGATTTTTTACAAATTAAATTAAATTATCCTTTAGCATGTTATTTACTATTGTTAAACCTCAGTTTTCTCATTTGAAAAATGAGAATAATGTTATCCGTCATGTAGTCTTCCAGTTTGAGTGAAATAATAGCTATGCAATCTTTAGTAAAGGGTCTGATATGCAACAGATGGTCAATACCCATTAGGTTAGAAAAGTGGTTCAATGTTGAGGAAATATAAACATCAAATAAGATCCTATCTGGTGTAGAAACTGTAAAAGTTACTAGCAGTAGCAAATGAAGTGGCATGTTGTTTGTGGACAGGTAGTTAGGGCTGTTCCACCTGACAATGAGGGAAGGCATCCACTGCCTCTGGCGTGACCTGCACTGACACAGGGGCAGCTGTGACTTTCCATGGAAAGCTATATGTCAGCCTTTGTGAGTTGGGAATGACCCATGATTCCCCTGGGCAAGATCTACTCATGCTTGTTTTTCAGGAGAATTCACCCCTGGCATGCAGGGGCGAGAGAAGAATTAACACCTTGCTTTATGCTGTTGGAAGGCCCTGCACTCCAGCTATCTCTAGAAATCTGTGTTTTAGCACTAAAGAATTTTCTTCTCCCCTGTCATACTTGCTAAAATACCAGTCATAGAGAGTAACGTGAAGAAAGTAACAGACTCTTATAAAAGGACATCAAAGGCTTGACAAAACTGTGCTGAAATTTTTGCATATAGAAGAATGTAATGATATTACTAGGCCAGACTGCCACATCTCCTGCTAAGGAATATGTGAAGAAAGCTACCATGGAATACAAGTGTAATCACATGTTGCAGGGCATGGGGGTCTTGGGCATGAATTTTGGTATGTGGTATAGGGGACAGCATCTGGTTCTCTACCTTAGACTCTTACTGAATAGGATTAAAGTCCCTGATAGAAAACACACAGACAGATAACATTACAGTAAACACCAGAACCATCAGTCACTACCATGATTCTTATAGATAATATTCTTTATATTCTTTATATTTATATTCATATATATATATATATATATATATATATATATATATATACATAATTTTTTTAGTTGAACACTTAGCCTCGGGATACAAAGCTTGGCAGTTGTCTTTAGTGAACTGACCAGTTAGTTGAATTGATGGATGGGTTGGGATAATTCCAATGCTGTGAGACCTTCCTCCAATTTGGATGAAGTACAAATAGCTCTGATATTAGCCTGAAGGACCCAATGTAGACCAGAGGATTCAATATAATGAAAGGCATCAATGACATGTCTGAATGACACACATAATTTGTGACAAGGGAGAATCTGGCTGAGAAGTGAGGAATCTTCCCAGCAGAAGCAGCTGCTGGCTCAGAGCCCATGCAACACCTGAGGGGTAATTATTATAGCTTTAAGAGGGGAAACCAAGACTCAGAAACCAAAACTGCATGCCTCTATGCCTTCCTCATGCCTGACTTCTCAAGAGTCATTGCCTCCAGCTCACTATGAAGAGGAAATTGGCTATTGACTTTGGGGAGGCAGGCCCTTACATCTGTTCTGTGAGCTTGCCAGCTGGGCTCTCACCTGGGGGCTGACTCTCACTTACCATGGAGCTCTCCCACACTCATTTAACAAAATCTGAATGTGTTACTCCACCACACAACCCAGTTCATCTTCAAAGGTTCGTTGGTACTTGTGAAGGGCTGAGGAGTTGGATGGCTGAAAATGAAAAGGGTGAAGCCTACTAGGTTCCATTCCATGCTGGTTTTATTTGAATGAAATTCATCACGAACACACACACACACACACACACACACACACGAATATCTGGGATTGTATTGAAGAGTATAAAAGAAGAAATGGTTCCATTGATAAAAGATTGGAAAACCACAGGAGAATTATTTTAACATTTTTTACAGTGTTTTTTTATTTAAGTACTGTTATTGAACATCTACTAGGTAAAACTGCATAAGACTGAGCAATGCTAGAAAGAACTTTATATTAGGAATTAGAAGTGATTAAGAATTTAACTTTGAGGCTAAGTTGAGAACCCAAGATTTTAAAATAAAATCTGCCTGTGTTTTTTATATACTCATTAATTTCATAGACAGCTCTATTTGGTCATTAGATGGAAAGTATTATGAAACTTTCACTTCCTCCCCTTCCTTCAGTTTAATGGGGCGCAGGATAGCACTTGAGAATAGGATTCAGCAATATTGTGTCATAGCAATGAAGGTCCAATGTTTTAGGTTAATGTGAATTGATAAAAGGTTTAATTAAGGTAAACATGAGGTGGCTAATGAAGGGAGAACACTGAGGTCATGTGTCCCTCCATTCTACCTGCATTACCATTAGAAAGAATTTCCCTTCTTTGATCTCAGATGGCTACTAATGAAGTTACAAAAGGAAGATGTGGACTTAAGTCATCTAAACGTAAATATAAGTTTAAAGAATAAATAAGAAAATCTAATTGAGAAATTACTAGAATAGTACAATGGAAAAATACTTTTTATAGAGACTAGCAGTTGGGAGTTGGAGAGATGGTTCAATGGTTAAGGTACTTACTTGCAAAGCCTAATGGCTTAGCAGTTAAGGTGCTTGTCTGTGAAGCCTAAGGACCCCTGTTCGGCTCTCCAGATCCCTCATAAGACAGATGCATAAAGGTAAGGCAAGGGCAAGGTCACACATGCCACTAGGTGGTGCAAGCATCTGGAGTTAAATTTTAGTGGCTGAGGCCTTGGTGCACCAATTCTCTCTCTCTCTCTCAAATAAAAATAAATTAAATTAAAAGACCAGAACTTAAAAAAGTGTCAGCTACACAAAGAACATGCTGCATAGAAAATAAAAAAAATATCAATGCTATTAACATGTTTTGTTAAAAATATAAGCAAATTACTGTGTCCCTGGCATGATGGCTATCCTTCCACTTAACACACACATACAATGTAAGTTATGTGTGCATATGTGTGTGTGTGTGAGCATAAGCACATGCATGCTGCAGCACATGTACGGAGGTCAGAGAATAATCTCAGGGTTTGGTCCTTGATTTTCACCTTGGTTAAAACAGGATCTCTTTGTTGTTTGCTGATGTGTATGGTAGACTAGCTGGCCCATAAGCTTCCAGGAATTTTCCTATCTCCACCTCCTATCTCACTGTAAGGGAGTACTGTGATTACAGATGTATGCTAGCATGTCTAGCTTTTAACTGAATTCTGAAGCTCTGAACTCAGGTTATCATGCCTTCATGGTGTGCCATGTCACTAGCCCTGTTAAATATATCTTGAAGAGTATATTATCTGTTGTCTCTAGTCTTTTTAAAAACATTTTTATTTACTTACCATTTTTGTATCTGGTCTTATATTGGCACTGGGGAATCAAACCTGGGCCTATCTAGGCTTCAAGACTTTGTAAGCAAGAGACTTTAACCACTGAGCCAAATATCCAGTCCCTGTTGTCTCTAGTCTTATAGAAACTGCTATAAGATTGGTAGCTTAACATAATACATTTATCATTTCAAAGTTGCTGGGTTAGCTGGGTCTTCTTAAAGGCCTTTCATGAGGCTTTAATGAAAATTCTGGAAATGTCTTTTTGTTTGAATGTTTGGCTGGGGCAAGATTTATTTTTATGCTTATATGCTTGGAAGAATTCAGGTCCTGAAGGGCCACTGGTCTGAGAGTCTCACTGGCTGCTGGCCAGAGATCACCTTACTTCTTTGCTATGTGGGTCTTTCTACTGTGGCCACTTGCATCACCAAAATGTACCAGTCTAGAAGAGTCTTTAGTCAAGATGGAAATCACAACCTTATGTGATCAAATTACAGAAGTGAATCATTATTGTCATATCTTATTGGTTAGAAGCAACTCAGATGTTAGAGATACTTACACACCATAGATTAACTTACTAACTTTAGTAATCATAAATACTCAAAAAGTTGCTACAACTCACTAAAGGATACAGTGAAACTGTAAATATAGGAAATCCAACTCCAGAGAGCACACTCACTTGAGCATTAACACTCCATTCACTTCCAACAGTTCAACTATTAGTGACAGATGCTTAAAAGGCAAACTGCCCATTTATCTCCCTATGTAGATGGATTTAGTTCTAGGACTTCATTAAGAATTGACATAAGAAAGCCTAAGAAAGCTGGGCATGGTGGAGTGCACGCCTTTAATCCCAGCACTAAGGAGGCAGAGGTAGGAGGATTGCCATGAGTTCAAGGCCATGCTGAGACTGTGAATTCCAGGTCAGCCTAAGCTAGAGTGAGACCTTACCTTGAAAAAATAAAAAGAATTGACATAAAAATCTCAGAAGTGCAAAGGTATCAAATAAGAGCCCTAGTTTTAATATGCAAGAAGCCAATCAGAACCTAGGTTCCTTTGCTGATTGATTCATCAAGTGTGGTAGATCCATGTGTGTGCAGAGGCACATACAGAAAAGTCCCCACTAGAAAAACTATTTTATTGTGCCACTATTGCTCAGAGGAGAAAACATAAGAACTGATGGACTTTTTCTTAAAAATTTAACTCATATTAAATAATTCACATATTTAATAATTCACAGTTATGGACTCATAATATAATCTCCACAAAAGTGTCTATATGAAGCACAGTGGAATGGCTTTTAGAGTAAGAGGACAGTTAATGTAAAGTTAAATTAAATTTGTGTTTAGGGAAAGAATATCTACTTCCTTGACTGGATGTAGTGGAGATGACTCAGAAACCCAAAGAGCCTGCTTAGTGTTAAAACAATGCTACATACTCTCAGGACACAAAACAAAGTTTAGACTGTACAGAGAAAATGTTTTCAGTATGACACTGGAATATTTATTACTATAAAATTGGATTCTTAATACTAGGATGCTTATAAAATGTCTAGTTGTTTAATGCCATGTGGGTCTTTTCTGTTTTATTTACCTCTTGTGCTGGGATAGTTCCAGCAGCACAGGAGGCACCTGGCAGAAAGGGTCACTCCAAGGGCTCAGGCTCACAAGTTCTATTGTTAGAAAGACCATCAAGATTTACTCCATTTCACACCTCAGCACTGAAGCAGACCAAAAATGAACCCAACATGGCTCAGGGAAATTTTGCGGAAGAGGGGGCAGAAAGAATGTTAGGGCCACATGTCGGGTCATGATATGCAGAGACATTTATCTTACCCATAACTGTGGGCTAACTCCACAATGCATGACCCATATACCTCAACAAGGAGGGGCCAAGGGGAGGGGGTAGGTCATGAATGAGCCTCATAATGGTACCAAACTGACTGTATTTGCTGAATACAAAACTAATTAATAAAGAAAAAAAGAAAAAAAATAAATAAAAACTCATGCAAAAAAAAGAAAAAAAAAGATTTACTCTATTTCTGACCTTCCATCGTAAGACTGCTATAGTGAGTTCAAGGTTTCTCTGACCTAACTAAACTTGACATATTTTTCATGGGGATTTGGGTTCTTAGAGATAACATGAGATTTGAGGCCCTCTAAGTATAAAATGTAAAAATATGTTCCTCCTGGCAGAGTTCTGAAACAAGTGGTAAAAGATATTAACACTGTCATAGAAAGACTGTTAGCATTTTTAAGTAAAGGATGGTACACATCTGAAGCCCACTCAGTTGAAAAGCAGGTCAAGTCTACCAACTCCAAGCATTTTTGGTCAGATTAGAAATTAATTTTAGATAAAATTGAGTCTTAACTTAAACTTGAAAATGCCCAAACATATCAGTAATATTCTATATGCCTACCAAATTATTTTTAATTAAAATTATTTTTAATTAAAAATTATTTTTTAATTTATTTTTAAGGAGAGAGAGAGAAAGAGAGAGAGAGAAAAGACAGAGAGAGAGAGAAAAAAATGGGCATGCCAGGAATCTAGCTACTGCAAACAAACTCCAGATGCATGTGCCACTTTGAGCACCTGGCTTTATATGGGAACTGGTAATTGAAATCATACCCTTAGGTTTTACAGGCAACCACCTTAAACCCTGAGCCATCTCTCCATCCCCCACTTATTATTATTATTACTACTACTACTACTACTGGTATTTCTAGGTAGGATTTCACTCTAGCCCAGGCTGACCTGGAATTCACTATGTAGTCTCAGGTTGGCCTCAACATCATGGTGATCCTCCTACCTCTGCCTCCTTTGTACTGGGATTAAAGGCATGAACTACCATGTCTGGCCAAATTATTATTACTATTTTTATAAGTATTTAAAATATTTTGTTTTTATTTGTTTATTTATTTGAGAGAGAGAAAGAGGGAGAGGGAGAGAGAGAGAGAGAAAGAAGAAGAAGAAGAAGAAGAGGAAGAAAGAGAGAGAGAGAGAGAATGAGAATGGGCATGTCAGAGCCTCCAGATGCATGCACCACCTTGTGCATCTGGCTTATGTGGGTCCTGGGGAATCAAACCTGGGTCATTTAGCTTTGTAGACAAGTGCCTTAACTGCCATCTCTCCAGCCCAGCCAAATTATTTTCATGAGACATTTAAAAAGTATTTCTCAGGTGATTCCAATATGACTAGGATGAAAAATTATTTATCAATACCTTTTGAAAAGTACTTATAAGTATGTGAGGCGTGTGTGTGTGTGTGCATGCACATACATTCATGCTTGATAAATCTTTCTGGAAGAGAACAGAATAAAATATTAAAATGGCAAATTATTTTGTTATTTAAGTACCTATTTATATAAAATTAAAAGGAATGATATTTTTGCTGCTTAATTCCAGAATTTAAAACAGTATTTGAAAAAAATTCAGATATCCTTTTCAGGCTATCTAAGAAATTGCTCAAAATTGAGGCTAACAGGAGTTCCATGCATGGTCAGTGTGTGGGCAGGCATGATGGTCTGGAGTGAGTAGGCCGGATGCCATTTCTGGGCTCCTCCACTCCCAGGGTCTCAGTTCCTTGCACGGTCAGTGTGTGGGCAGGCACAGCAGTCTGGAGTGAGTAGACTGGACCCATTTCAGGGCTTCTCCCACCTCCCTAGTCTGGGCTGCCTGAACTGGTCTGTGTCCTGTAGGGCTCAGCACAAAGCAGGCCAGATCCCTGTTCCCTTGCTCCTCCTAGTCCCCTGGTCCTGGTAAGTCCCACTGTGCCTTGCTCAGGGAGGCCTGGCCCCTGTGTGAGCTGTGGAATCAAGCCTTTTGCTCTGGTACCCTGACTGATCACTATGTACCAACATCCCTATTCACCTGAGTCAGAGGATGAAAGGGGCAAAGGATAAAAACTTGCTTCCTCCTCAATAAAATAAAAAGTCTTCCTAAAATAGATAGACAACAATGCAAAAAAGCCAACAACAGTCAGAAAACTGAGAGATCTCCATGAAGGATGCCTAGTCCTCCTATGGAAGCCTCCAATGAAATCATAGAGAAATCAACAGAAATTCATTCCCCAAATGAAAACACGACCAATGAGACCCTGATGAAAAAAATCGCTGCACTTGAAGCAACCTATCAAAGAACCAACAATTGTATCAATGAAATTGAACAGAATCTTCTCCTAGAGCATTCAGCCTTTGACAGTAGGCTTAACTTGATTGAAGAAAACGTTAGAACCCTCCAAAGTGATATGAGTAAATTGAAGGTAAGTTAAGAAATGGAAGACGTCAACAACTGGTTGATTAAGCTTAGTGAAGACTTGATCAAATGCAAAAATGAGCTCCAGGAAGCATCAAGAAAATCAGAACTTGAATTGAAATCTTACCTCAAAAAAAAAAAAAAAAAAAAAAAAAAAAAAAAAGACAGACATGATGCAAAATAACACAATAGGAAACAAAAATAAAATAGAAAATATAAAAACCTCTCTAGAACCACTTACCAACAGAGTTACTCACATGGAAGACAGAACCTCTGACCTGTAATATAAGGCAGAAGAAATTGATCAGGAGGTCAAAAACTTTGCTAAGTTCAAAAAATCAAGTGAACAGAATATGAGGGAACTGTGGCACACCCTAAAATGACCAAACATCTAGATCATGGGTATACCTAAAGGAGAGGAAACCCAGGTCAGAGGCATAAAGAACATACTCAACAAAATTATTGAAGAAAAATTTCCTAATCTTGCAAAAGAGAGACCCATCCAGATACAAGAAGCCCACAGAACACCAAACAGGCAGGACCAAAGAAGAAACTCTCCAAGACACATCATAGTTAAAACTCTTAACAATGAAAACAAAGAGAAGGTGATAAAAGCAGCCAGAGAGAAGCAATTCACAACATACAAAGGAAATCCCATTAGAATTACCTCAGATTTCTCAATGTAAACCCTGAAAGCCAAAGGGCCTAGAATGGAACACTTCAAAGTCTGAAAAATTACAGCTTCCAACCTAAGCTACTTTACCCAGTACCTTGTATCTGCTGTCTTCAAGAAACCCACCTCACCACTAATGATAGACACCTCCTCAGGGTGAAAGTTTGGAAAATGATATTTCAAGCAAATGGAAATAAAAAACAAGTGGTTGTTGCTATATTAATATCTGATAAAATACACTTCAAACCAAAAGTAATCCAAAAGGACAAAGAAGGCCACTTCTTACTCATCAAGGGAATGATCCAATATGAACACATCACAATCATAAATATATATGTGCCAGAACACAGGGGCACCACAGTTTATAAAGCAAAATTTATTTGACAGTAAAACAGAAATAAACACCAACACTATCATAGTCAAAGACTTCAATACTCCACCATCATCAATAGACAGATCATCCAAACAGAAAATCAATAGGGAAATAATAGAGCTCAACATCATAGATCAACTAGACCTAACAGATATCTACAGAACTTTCTACCCCAGCTGCACAGAATTCTCAGCAGCCCATGGAACCTTCTCCAAAATTGACCATATATTAGGTCATAAAGCATGCCTTCATAAATTTAGGAAAATTGAACTCACTTCCTATATCATGTCAGATCACAATGTTTTAAAGCCAGAAATTAGCAAGAGACACATCAAGAACTCCACCAAGTCCTGGAGACTAAACAACACACTTTTAAATAATGAATTAGTTGTGGAAGAAATAAAAAAAGAAACAGTAAAATTCCTAGAATTGAATGATAATGAAAACACAACCTACCAAAAACCTACGGGACTCAAAGAAGGCAGTCATAAGCAGAAAATTCATAGCCCTAAATGTCTTCATTACAAAGACAGAGAGATCACAAATCAATAACCTTACTGTCCATCTAAAGGTGATGGAAAAACAAGAAGAATCCACCCCAAAGAGCACCAGATGGAAAGAAATAATCAAGATTCAAGCAGAAATGAATGAATTTGAAACTAAGAAAACAACTTAAAAAATAGATGACATGAAAAGCTGGTTCTTTGAGAAAAAAAAAATAAACAAGATTGACAAACCCCTGGATAAACTGAGCAAACAAAAAAAATTTAACCCTTATGAGCTGGTAATACACTCCTCATAAAAAATATTCTTCTGACACATGAGTGGAATGACTTTTAGAGTAAGTAGTGAAGTTGCTGTAAGTTTAAATTAAATTTGTGTTTAGGGGCAGAATATATATTTTTATTACTGAATGTAAGGTGGCTTTGGGCTTCCTTTATTCTTTGATTTTTCCATTCTTTTAGATGCTAAGAAGACATCCTGATTTTCCAAGGCCTTTGCTGAGCCTATGAACACATATGTAGGCAGGCAAGACCCAACAGGCCTCTTTTCTCTGACAGCAGCTAGTTCTGCCATCTAAGGAGAGGTCTAGGCTAGTTGCCAGTCATGTTGACAGAAAACTCTGGAATTCAATCGTGTTCCAGATATGTTATCAGGAGTCCAGAAAAGTCTTCCTTTTCACTTTTCTGGAGTGAGTTAAACCATACCTAGCTACTTTATTTAGGACAAGGCATTACCTGACCTGAAGAAAAACCCCTTCATTCTTCTCTGGTTCACCTTCTCCAAACACACTGGTGACATTGCTTTCACAGAATTTTCCATAAGCACTGAAATTTTCATTAGATTTAGAAGGAAAATGATTCTGTGTATACTGTGGGCTCCATTGAGTTTACCCTAATCAGTATAAGCTTATTGAAAATTAGCCATACAGGTTAGTGTGTAAATCCTAGAAGTAAATGTGAGGAGGTTATTTAACCATCTCTGAACATCAGAATTTCTTTTCTTTTGGAAAAAGAGAATAACAAAAATTTCAGTTCTTTAATTTGCTTTCACTAAGAATTAATATTAAAGTGACATTAATGAATGTTTTGAGTCACTTTCTTAGCTGTATTAGTTACTTTTGAATAGTGGTGACCAAAATACCTAAGAGAACAGATTATGGGAGGAAGAATTTACTTGGCTTACTGTTCTGGAGCACTCAGTCCATGATTGTTTGGCCTCATGCACTTGGACAGGACACCATGGTGGTGGGAGTGTGGTGGTTAATGAGTTCTTTACCTAATTGCCAACAGGAAGCAAAGAGAGAGAGAGAAAGAGAAAGAGATGGATGGATGCAGGAAAGAGTCATAGACAAGATGCCCCTGAGAATCTGCCCCAAGTAACTTATAATCTCCAGCTAGATACCACCTCCTAAAGTTTCCAAAACCCCCAAAAATAGCACCACCAATTGGAGACTTAGGCTTTAACATATGACTCTACAGAGAACATTTCATATTCAAGCTAGGTAAGAGGACATGTGAAGGCCATATTTTTTTTGGTTTTTCGAGGTGGGGTCTCATTCTAGCTCAGACTGACCTGAAATTCACTATGTAGCCTCAGGGTGGCTTTGAACTCATGGTGATCCTTCTACCTCTGTTTCCCGAGTGCTGGGATTAAAGGCGTGCACCACCACTCCTGGCTCCCAGGTACATTTTTGAAAATTCCTTGCTCACAGTGACAGAAGGATATCTACTGGAAATTCCATGGTCTGGACACGTCCTGAGAAGATGCTGAGAGAAAAGAACACTTGGGTCTATAGTGTGGCAGCCCCACATGGAGGCAGTATCTGAGTAGACTGAGGCATTCAGAAGTTTTAAATGGAAGTCTTCCATCAGCTTCCTGCTTATTCCCTGAATCATCTCTTCCTATAGGGATTTGGAAGGTCCAACAGCCTTGAGTACATTGGCCTTTTACTATGAAATAAGACCCTTGGTTAACTTTTTTCTCCACTTTTCAATGGGGGTGCAGGTCCATCATGTGTCCTGGCTTTCCCTTGAATGCCTAGTGTAGTCTGTCCATTCTCAGGTATTGGGTGAGTTAGCCAATGGAACCCTTGCTGTGCCTTTCTTCTTTTCCTGTTCCTTCTTTTCGTTAAACCTTCAGGTTCATCTACTGTCCTGCCTCTTCCTCCTCTTTCCCTTCTCTTCTCATTCTCTTTTCTTTCAGCACTAGAAGTGTCCCCAGAGCATTCTCTGGCATTCCACTCCTGGCCACGCCTACTGGCCATAGTGGCTTATGCTCTTGGCTCACAGCTGACTTTCTATCTCTTTGGATGTACCAAAAGTTAAATTTTTGAAAAACAGTGTACACTTTATCTTTGTTAAGGCACTTTTTACATGTCATGGAAAGGGTTTCAGAAAGTTGAAAATAGTTTCTTACTCTTTTAAAAATGCATTTATTTATTTATTTATTATTTGTGAGAGGGGAGAAAGAGAGAGAGGATGAATTGGCATGTCAGGGCCTCCAGCTGCTGTAAATGAACTCCAGATGCATATGCCACTTTATGCATCTGGCTTTATGTAAGTACTGTAGAATCAAACTGAAGTTGTTAGGCTTTGTAGGTAATCACCTTAACTGCTGAGCCATCTCTCTAGTTCCAGTTTTTTATTCTTGACTAAAAGTTTATTTATGGATTGGAGAGATGACTTAATGGTTAAGGCATCTGCCAACAAAGCCTAAAGACCCAGGTTTGATTCCCTAGTACCTAGGTAAGCCAGATGCACAAGGTGGAACATTTGTCTGGATTTCATTTGCAGTGATCCTGGTGTGCCCATTATCTCCCCCTCTTTCTTTCTTTCTTTTTCTTTCTATCTAATAACTAAATAAAAATCAAATATATAATTTAAAAAGTTTGCTTAGGGCTGGAGAAATGGCTTGGCGGTTAAGGTGCTTGCTTGTGAAGCCTAGGAACCCAGGTTTTGTTCTTCAGTACCCATGTAAGCCAGGTGCACAAGGTAGCATATGCATGTGGAGTTTAGAGTGGCTGGAGGCCCAGGTGTGCCCATTCTTTCTCCTTCTCTCTGTCAAACAAATGAATAAATATTAATAAAACTTTGTTTATTTATATTCATCTAATGAGCTCTGTGCCTATCATATTTCACAAACCATAACTATATTCACTTCACAGTTCATTCTTCAATGGCTTTGAATATAGCACAAGTCATGATGCCCTGTGAAGGATGAAAAGATAGTGTATACAGGATCAAAGCCAGGAATTACGCTGTCATTTTGTAAAGTTGGTTTTCTGTTAGTTCTTGGAGTTTGTTCTGTTGTAGTTAATGCAGTTTGATATTTTGACTATTTTCCAGTGGCTCAATGAATTGCATCTTAAGTTTAAATACCAGTGTCTTTTCATTTGACTTGTAACCAACATTTTCATGGCACTAAGGATTTGTGTAAAGTGTCACCAGGAAATGTGGTACTCTAATTGGCAACTAGATCACAGCTGTGGGCATTTAGTTCCATTTCAACACATCAGTTTCCCGCTTTGATCTCGGTTTCTTTGGCTTACCGTTTTCTTTGCTGCACCCAACAGATGACTTCCAAGTTTTCTTCTTACTTTCATTATGGCCATTTTTTGTCTTCTTGTCTTTTCAAGTTCTTATATCTGTACTTGGAATATCATTTGCTGCATCCACAATAGTATCTTTATATGTTCTATTGCTTTTACAATTGTTACACTAGTTACTTTTCTTATTGCTGGGATAAAATGCCTGATTGAAGCAACTTAATGGAGGACGTAGTCATTCTGGCTCATTGTTTAAGTGGGTACAGTTCATCTTGGGGAAAGCATGACCAAGTTCATGCAGCAGAAAATGTGGCTGGGATTTCCCCACATCTCAGCGGACCAGGATGGAGAGGGCTTGGGCCAGAAGTAGAGCAGGGCAAATCCTCAAGGCCCAGATCCCAGTGACACACTTTACCCAGTTGGGCCCTAACTCCTACAGGTTTCACAGTCCACCAAAATAGTGCCACAAGCTGGGCAGTAAGTATTTAAATACATGAGCATGTGGCAGAGCCTTCATATTCAAACCATAACAGGAATTTTTTTCAACCACAACCATTATCAAGAATAAATGCTGAAAATACATATGATCATGTATATGTTTATATGCAGTTTCTGCAGCTGAGGATTAAACCAACTGCAGATCTATATCATATATTTGAATATATGATCTCATTTCATATATTTGAAAGACAGGTTTCATGTGTACTGAATAGGCTTACCATCTCTTCTTGCAATTATCCCTAAACAATACAGTATAACCACTATATGTACAACATTTACATTGTATTCATGATTACAGGTAATGTCAAAATGATTAAAAGTTTACAGGAAGATCTGAATAGGTTATACTACACCATTTTATATTCAGGATGTGTGTATCCATGGATTTTACTATCTGTGACAGATTCTGGATCAATACCTGGCATATATATATATATGGTTTTTAAATATATATATGGTTTTTAAATCCAGGTGTGTATAAAATTGTACATGTGTGACCTTGCCAAGTTATTCTGGTTTTACCTATGATATAATACATATGAAACAGATGAAAGAGCAAGAGACCTTAATCTGGGTGTGATGCATTATTGACTTTTAATTGATCAACGTACTGATAGTATTGTGCTTTGGAGTTTTGTTTTAATGTACAACAATCTAGCTGTAAATCCAATTATAAATGTTCTTTCAAAGAAACAAGTGACTTTTTTCATCCTGTTTTGGAAATAGTAACTCAAATTTAAATATGGATGTGCAACTGAATTACCAGAATTAGGAATGCTTTAGTTATTTCCTCATGCTGTGACAAGATCCCTGCGAATACGGAAAGGAAGGGTTCACTTTAGGTCACAGTTTGAGGATAAGGTCTGTCATGGAAGGGAAGGAGTGAGGACAGGAACTGCTTGAGCAGTATCATGAGGTTGCTGTTCACATTGTGCCCACAGTCAGGAAACAGAGAGATGAAAGCTGGTGCTCTGTTCCCTTTCTCTATTTAATGAACCAAGGCTTCATGAATATTAGGTGAATACCATTCCATTGAGCTATATCCAACTGGATGTCTTCATTTTTATTCATTCTGGAACTGTGGCCCATTTCTCCAATGGTGCAAGTCACATTCATGGTGAGTCTTCCCATCTCAGTCAAACCACACTGGAAATGCCCTTCCAAGTAATCCCAGTGGTTTGTTTCTTAAATGATTCTAAATCCTGTCAAGTTGACAATGAAGATTAAATATCACAGCTAACAAGAATATCATGGAGCACTCGAGAAGTGGCAATACTTCATACTATAAGTTAGTCAGAATTTTCTCCTCTGCTATTTTTGGCAAGAAAATCCATTTTCATAATTTGTCAACAACATGTCAGTGCTTTTACATATATTATCAGGTATATTTTTAGCTGTTTATAAAACTATGCATTAAGTCACATAATCTCCAAGCTTTATAGCTGAACTGCATTATATAATATTTATTCATTCAGTCCAAGCATCTGTTTTCATTTATATCAGAAAGTTAACACAAGTATTTACTGTGGTGTTTTACAGAGCCATCTAACCCATAGCTCAAGTATCCTCTTTGAGCTTTGTGGTGTCTCAGAAACATCCATTTCAAGCATTCCTTTTCATGACAGGATGTTGCTAGGCCACAGTGAGACCACAGATGTTCTCACTATAATAAACTTCCTACAAATTATCAATGAATTTAAAAGGCATGGAATAATAAGTAGCAGAATGCAAATAGTTTCAGGGATATTCTCTCTAGGGACTTTCTTTTTTTTATGAGAATGACACATTTAGAAAGAGAAAGAGTGAAGAGAAGGAAACATCTCAATTTATGTGCTTTGAACCTTGTCTTTCTCCATCTATTCTTTAATGGTACTTGAATTCTATATCTATCCACATGTCTGGCTAGTGGAAGACTGTTAGATAGGAATAGTAAAAGAACTTTAGAAACTATTACATTGAAATGCAGCTATTTAACAAATCTGGAGGCAATGATTCTCACACTAGGGGTGAGCATCCCTAATTCAAAATCCAAAATGCTCCAAAATCTAATTTATTTTGTGTGTTACCAATATGGATAACAAAAATGAAAAGTTCTGCATCTGATTTCCTGATAGGTCACAGTCCAAATGAAGATATACTAAAAATATTGCTTAAAATTACCTTTGAGCTATATCTGAAACTTAAATGAATTTCCTGTTTAGATTTGAATTTAATCCCCCACGTATCTTATTATTTATGTACAAATATTCCTTCAAACAAAAATAATCTAGTATTTGATACATATTTTTGTCCCAAGTAGTTTACATAAGGCATATTCAAGCTGTAGAGGAGTAGGTACAGTGATCCCTTGATACTCATACAGTTATACCAAGACCCAGCTCCTGAGGTTCAGCCCCGGAGGGTCTGATCCAGTGGATCTGAGGTAGGACAGTTCAAAGAATGTGTATTTCTCACAAAGTCCCAGATGATACTAGTGCTGTTGATGCTGGGACCACACTTAGAAAAGCCTAGACCTACAAGTCTAGTAGTTAATTAAGTCTTGTCCACAGCCACCTTCATAATCTCAGTAGGTTCAGAAGTAGTTGCTCTGCCACTCTGCTTATTAAGCAACTATCACTGATGAATAATGGAAGTAGTCATGTATTGAGAATTAACACCAATCTTTTGATATAATCAGGACTAAGTACTAGGGCGCTCATTTGAAAGATAGTGGTTTATATGAACTTAGCTAACTTATTGTAGCACTCAAAATTTGGAGCATCTACACTGTTACTGCAGAAAAATATTTAGTTTAAAATAGTGAGAATTCCTACCTTTTATGATAAGTTTGCTAGGTACTTTTTATACTTTGAAACTTTTACCATAGTTAGCTAAGATCCCTAGACAACCTTTTCATGAAGTAGCCTTGTTTGGTTATGAGCAGTTTTAGAACTTCGGCTAAAAGGTTTTGGTGACATTATGAGCTACGAGAGGGAGTTATTCCACATGTGTGTACATGTTGTTTACTCCTCATACTAGCCAGAAGCACGTGTTAGATGTGGCCCAAACTCAAGAAAACACATGATACAGTCTGAACCCTTTGCTTTTACTAGGTTGATGAAGAGAAAATACAACTGTGAAGCTAAACAGGAATTTGATACTTCATGTAAAATTTTTTTGTCATTTTGACTTTGGTAGATTTATCATTCAGCCTCTAGTGGATATTGGAGTGTTCCTATGACATTTGTACTTGATAGCTAGCTGGAAAAGCATTGTGCTTATAGCTTTTAGGTTAAACTGTCTTTTCAAGAGACCCATGAAACCTTTGAAGTCTGTAAAATAATGTACTTATGGGTTTGTATATTTTTAAAAGTGTTGGTTTTTGAATACTGAACTTCTAAAAGAAGTCTAAGAACCAATGAAAAGAAGACCTGTCTAGACTCTAGACTATTCTTCTTATTGAGTGACCATTCAAATGGGTCTAGTGTGTGGCTGAAAGGAATGAGACAGTTCATTAAGAATCTCAAATTTTATTACTAGGGCATGAACACTATTTTTGGTGATTGATTTTGATATGGCATAGAAAAGTTAACTGGGAAATTACATGTCCAATATGACCCTCTGTTGTTTTAATTTCCAATTATTAATGTCCTGATATTTATAACCTTGTATGTGGAATACTGACTGGTCTGTGTATTGTTAGAATATTGAAGTGAAGATGTGTGACTTCTGAGGCTAGGTCTTAAAGAACATTGTAGTTTATACTTTGCTCATATTCTTGGATCATTTATCTTGGATCATTTAGTAAAGAGAAATTAACCTGCCATGTCATGAAACACTACAGTGGTTATGTGAAGAGTTCCTGTGAGTGGCTGAAACTTACAGCCTACATCCAGCATTCTTTCAGATGAATACAGCCCTGGTCAAAATTTCAACACAACTTCATGAGAGATTCTGAGCTGGAACAATCTAGCCATGCTTCACTCAAGTTCCTGCTTCATGGAAACTATAGATAATAAACAAAGGCTGATAAAACACTAGACTTCGGGTTAATGCATTATGTAGCCATGGGTAATTAATGGTACAGGGAGTATACTTGCTGTCTTTTTATTTTTATTTTATTTTTTATTTATTTTATTTTATTTTATCTTATTTTATTTTTCTTTATTAGTTAGTTTTGTATTCAGCAAATCCAGTCAGTTTGGTACCATTATTAGGCTCATCCATGACCTACCCCCTCCCCTTGGCCCCTCCTTGTTGAGGTATATGGGTCATGCATTATGGAGTTAGCCCACAGTTATGAGTAAGATAAATGTCTCTGGATATCATGACCCAACATGTGGCTCTGACATTCTTTCCGCCCCCTCTTCCTCAAAATTTCCCTGAGCCATGTTGGGTTCATTTTTGGTCTGCTTCAGTGATGAGGTGTTGGGGGCCTCTGAGGCTCTGGCTCTCTGATTTGGTAGGAGTTGATTTTTCTCTGTGTTGATCTCCTTCCCCATTCTGCTGGTATCCGGTTCATCAGGAAAACAGCACCCTTCCTTGCTTGCTTCGCCAATTTTTCTTAGTTTCAGCCGGGGCCCTTTGGAGGTATGATAGGGTGGCTCTCTCCTTAGGATCTACATCTATCTGAAAAAGAGAAACAGATTCTCCAACGGAGAGTAAGTTAGCACCAGGACAAAAGAGATAACCCTTACTTTTTTTATAGAGCATTTAATAGGTGTAGGCCCTTTTGTAGCTCACGATTGATGGTAGCTTGATACTGGCGAGTGGGCTTATGTTTGGATATGGTTCTGACTTGTTTCCCAGCTCCAGCTATGGGTCCGTACCACTGAGGAGCTATATTGGAGCTGAAGAATTGGCTCATTAGGTAAGAGTGCTTCCCATACAAGCATGAAGACCTGTAGGGACTTGAGAGTGTTTGAGTTTGATTCCCCAGCACCCATGCAAACATCTGGGTAGGCCATGCATGTCTTTTACATCTTCCTTGTGGGGAGCAAAGACCAAAGAATGTCTGGAGCTCATGAAAACAGTAAGGTCCAGAAACAGTGAGAAATTCTATCTCAAGGAAACACATAGATAAGCAATGGAGTATGGATACCTGGCACTCTTCTCTGGCTTCCACATATGTTCACAGCATGTGCATCCACACACATTCACATAACACACATGCATACACACAATCTTAAAGAACTATTTAGCCAGAATAAAAATACAATGAGAAATACAGATAAGGTTATTTATTGGCACATGGCTATGGAAATGTAACTTTGTCTATGGGCAAAAGATAAATGGAAATAAATTCTGGAGAATTTTTGGAACAATTATATTTTCCAAGACCACAAAATACTTGGCATAAGTACTAATCAAGATGTAGCTTAAAAATACATGAACAAAGCCAGGTGTGGTGGCACATGCCTTCAATCCCAGCGCACTCTGGAGGCAGAGGTAGGAGGACTGCTGTGAGTTCAAGGCCACCCTGAGACTACATAGCGAATTCCAGGTCAGGCTGAGCTAGAGCGAAACACTACTTTGAAAAACCAAAAAAAAAAAAAAAAAAAAAAAAAAAAAAAAAGAAAAGAAAGAAAAAATGAACAAACATCACAAAAAAGAACTGTTAGAAAATGCTCATTGGGTTAGAATAGCTCAAAGACTATATGTTATCTTCTGTGGCTTTCATAAATGACTTTTCCTCTATTCCAGAGGACATATCAGGACTGGCCTTAGGCCAAGGGCATGGAACTATATTGATTCTGCTAACATTTGAGAGAATGCTAACATTTGAGAGAATCATCCTGTGCCCAATATGGTTTACAGAGAGCCAGATCTAGGATCCACCCTGTAGTTGACCTACGTCCCTGAATTCTCCTGAGGAACAAATGAGCCTCCTGGGACAAACTGAGATCAAGCCCAGCTCTTATTTCTTTTGCCTTAGCTTTGACCTCATGGTGAAGTTTATGCCAGTGCATTTTTCATGTAATTGCATTTCAGGATAGGTATTATAAAATTCGTATCTCTTATAAAAATCGTTATATAAGGCCCCAACATAATATAAAGATATAAAAAGAAAATTAATTGGGTAGTTTTAAGATGGATAAACTCACAGGATAATTGTTATAACAGTCATAGCTGAGGAATGAATAAAGCTGAATTGGGCACAAATTAAATATAAATCTATTTTTCATGAGTGGTTAGAAAGCCTTTTCTGCTAGTCTGCAAAAAGAAAGAAATTAGTTAATTTCCACAAGTATTTTATGCAAAGGAAAAAGTTTCACATATGGATTTCATCACACACACACACACACACACACACACACATAATTTATTTTTTTTTCTGACAGTAAAATAAGTAATCATGTTTATTAGGACAAATTCAACTTAGTAAGGCAAATGGCTTGTTATAAGTGGAAAAACCATGAATGGTATTGAATTGCCTATAATATTTTATTTGAATAAAATAAAAACATAAGCATGAACATGTATTTATCTGTACCACTGAAATGGGATCTAGAATAGCATTTCCACTTAAAGCTCAGATTTACATCATTAATGCTAGTTTCTTTGAAATGGAGCAGTTGTCCTTGAAAGTCAAATGCAGATTTCATAACTGAGGCTGAAACAAGTTGACACTAAATATATTGTTTCATAACGCCAAGGTGTTTTTTTTTTCTTTATTAGTCAGTTCTATATTCAGCAAATACAGTCAGTTTGGTACCATTATTAGGCTCATCCATGACCAGCCCCCTCCCCTTGGCCCCTCCTTGTTGAGGTATACGGGTCATGCATTGTGGAGTTAGCCCACAGTTATGAGTAAGATAAATGTCTCTGGATATCATGACCCAACATGTGGCTCTGACATTCTTTCCACCCTCTCTTCCGCAGAATTTCCCTGAGCCATGTTGGGTTCATTTTTGGTCTGCTTCAGTGATGAGGTGTTGGGGGCCTCTGAGGCTCTGGCTCTCTGATTTGGTAGGAGTTGATTTTTCTCTGTGTTGATCTCCTTCCCCATTCTGCTGGTATCCGGTTCATCAGGAAAACAGCACCCTTCCTTGCTTGCTTCGCCAATTTTTCTTAGTTTCAGCCGGGGCCCTTTGGAGGTATGATAGGGTGGCTCTCTCCTTAGGATCTACATCTATCTGAAAAAGAGAAACAGATTCTCCAACGGAGAGTAAGTTAGCACCAGGACAAAGAGATAACCCTTACTTTTTTTATAGAGCATTTAATAGGTGTAGGCCCTTTTGTAGCTCACGATTGATGGTAGCTTGATACTGGCGAGTGGGCTTATGTTTGGATATGGTTCTGACTTGTTTCCCAGCTCCAGCTATGGGTCCGTACCACTGAGGAGCTATATTGGAGCTGAAGAATTGGCTCATTAGGTAAGAGTGCTTCCCATACAAGCATGAAGACCTGTAGGGACTTGAGAGTGTTTGAGTTTGATTCCCCAGCACCCATGCAAACATCTGGGTAGGCCATGCATGTCTTTTACATCTTCCTTGTGGGGAGCAAAGACCAAAGAATGTCTGGAGCTCATGAAAACAGTAAGGTCCAGAAACAGTGAGAAATTCTATCTCAAGGAAACACATAGATAAGCAATGGAGTATGGATACCTGGCACTCTTCTCTGGCTTCCACATATGTTCACAGCATGTGCATCCACACACATTCATATAACACACATGCATACACACAATCTTAAAGAACTATTTAGCCAGAATAAAAATACAATGAGAAATACAGATAAGGTTATTTATTGGCACATGGCTATGGAAATGTAACTTTGTCTATGGGCAAAAGATAAATGGAAATAAATTCTGGAGAATTTTTGGAACAATTATATTTTCCAAGACCACAAAATACTTGGCATAAGTACTAATCAAGATGTAGCTTAAAAATACATGAACAAAGCCAGGTGTGGTGGCACATGCCTTCAATCCCAGCGCACTCTGGAGGCAGAGGTAGGAGGACTGCTGTGAGTTCAAGGCCACCCTGAGACTACATAGCGAATTCCAGGTCAGGCTGAGCTAGAGCAAAACACTACTTTGAAAAACCAAAAAAAAAAAAAAAAAAAAAAAAAAAAAAGAAAAAAAAGAAAAAATGAACAAACATCACAAAAAAGAACTGTTAGAAAATGCTCATTGGGTTAGAATAGCTCAAAGACTATATGTTATCTTCTGTGGCTTTCATAAATGACTTTTCCTCTATTCCAGAGGACATATCAGGACTGGCCTTAGGCCAAGGGCATGGAACTATATTGATTCTGCTAACATTTGAGAGAATGCTAACATTTGAGAGAATCATCCTGTGCCCAATATGGTTTACAGAGAGCCAGATCTAGGATCCACCCTGTAGTTGACCTACGTCCCTGAATTCTCCTGAGGAACAAATGAGCCTCCTGGGACAAACTGAGATCAAGCCCAGCTCTTATTTCTTTTGCCTTAGCTTTGACCTCATGGTGAAGTTTATGCCAGTGCATTTTTCATGTAATTGCATTTCAGGATAGGTATTATAAAATTCTTATCTCTTATAAAAATCATTATATAAGGCCCCAACATAATATAAAGATATAAAAAGAAAATTAATTGGGTAGTTTTAAGATGGATAAACTCACAGGATAATTGTTATAACAGTCATAGCTGAGGAATGAATAAAGCTGAATTGGGCACAAATTAAATATAAATCTATTTTTCATGAGTGGTTAGAAAGCCTTTTCTGCTAGTCTGCAAAAAGAAAGAAATTAGTTAATTTCCACAAGTATTTTATGCAAAGGAAAAAGTTTCACATATGGATTTCATCACACACACACACACACACACACACACACACACATAATTTATTTTTTTTTTCTGACAGTAAAATAAGTAATCATGTTTATTAGGACAAATTCAACTTAGTAAGGCAAATGGCTTGTTATAAGTGGAAAAACCATGAATGGTATTGAATTGCCTATAATATTTTATTTGAATAAAATAAAAATATAAGCATGAACATGTATTTATCTGTACCACTGAAATGGGATCTAGAATAGCATTTCCACTTAAAGCTCAGATTTACATCATTAATGCTAGTTTCTTTGAAATGGAGCAGTTGTCCTTGAAAGTCAAATGCAGATTTCATAACTGAGGCTGAAACAAGTTGACACTAAATATATTGTTTCATAACGCCAAGGTGTTTTTTTTTTCTTTATTAGTCAGTTCTATATTCAGCAAATACAGTCAGTTTGGTACCATTATTAGGCTCATCCATGACCAGCCCCCTCCCCTTGGCCCCTCCTTGTTCAGGTATACGGGTCATGCATTGTGGAGTTAGCCCACAGTTATGGGTAAGCTAAATGTCTCTGCATATCATGACCCAACATGTGACTCTGACATTCTTTCCGCCCCCTCTTCCGCAAAATTTCCCTGAGCCATGTTGGGTTCATTTTTGGTCTGCTTCAGTGATGAGGTGTTGGGGGCCTCTGAGGCTCTGGCTCTCTAATTTGGTAGGAGTTGATTTTTCTCTGTGCTGATCTCCTTCCCCCTTGTGCTGGTATCAGGTTCATCAGGAAAACAGCCCCCTTGCTTGTTTCTCCGATTTTTCTTAGTTTCAGCCAGAGTCCTTTTAAGGTATGATGGGGTGACTCTCTCCTTAGGATCTACATCTATCTGAAAAAGAGAAACAGATTCTCCAACGGAGAGCAAGTTAGCACCAGGACAAATGAGATAACCCTTACTTTTTTTTTTTTTAATAGAGAATTTAATATGTGTAGGCCCTCTTGTAGCCCACAATTAATGGTAGCTTGATATTGGAGAGTGGGTTTACGTTTGGATATGGTTCTGACTTGTTTCCCAGCTCGAGCTATGGGTCCCATACCAGTGAGGGGATCAGTTAGCCAAATTGAGAGCAGTTGGTTCCCCACCATGGCTGTGTGCCACCACTGCACTTGTGTGGGCATCACAACAAGTTATTTGCTGCTTAGTAGGTTAGACCATGCGTTGCTTCGACAGATATTGGTCAATTTCCCCCAGTTGCCCATGTAGCACCTTCTGGCACTAGACGCGCTGACTGTCTGGGGACTGACTGTCTTCCAACTTCCAGCGATGCCATTCTAATTTGCATGTCAATCACATAAGGTGTCTTCAGCAGTAGGGTCTTACCACTAGCCTTTGGTGGGTCATCAAGTACTCTGACAGAAATCTGTCTGTCTTTTAGGAAACCTTGTAGGTCTCTCTGATCAAAAGCTCATTGTGGATGGTAGCCCCATGCTGGATCTGGGAGTTACAGGTCAGTGCCCACTAAGAAAATGAGGAAAAAGATAACTAATATACAAGAGTTAGAGATAAGAGAGAGAGAGAGAGACAGGGAGAGGGGAAGTGAGGGAGGGAAGATGTAGGAGATTAAGGTTAGTCTTAATCTTACCCTCTCGTGTCTTGTGGTTCAGGTGTTCCCTGTAAGGGCCTGGTGAAGGATCAGCCATTTGGTCTGTCTTTTAGTAAGTAGAAGATTATGGTACCATTGCCGTTTGGGTCTAGATTTGTGTTTCCCACCCCTCCGTTGCCCTCCCCTCCCTCCCCTTCCATCCTAGTGTCTAGTCTAGGAGATGCTTGCTGGTATGTAAGGTATCTTTGGTAGATTCAGGTTAGGTGCTATAGATGAGTGAGACTATGTGGCGATTTTTTTTCTGTGATTGGGTAACTTCACTGAGAATGATCTGTTCCAGGTTCAACCATTTTTCCTCAAATTTCATTGTATCATTTTTCTTACTGCTGTATAGAATTCCATTGTGTAGATATACCACATCTTAGTTATCCATTCTTCTAGTGATGGACATCTGGGTTGATTCCAGCTCTTAGCTATTACAAATTGAGCCGCTATAAACATGGTTGAGCAAATTTCTTTAGTCTGTGGTTTGAAGGTTTTAGGGTAGATGCCCAGTAAGGGAATAACTGGGTCTGTTGGTATCTCTATACTCAGCTTTTTCAGAAGTCTCCATATTGCTTTCCAAAGTGGTTGTACCATCCTACATTCCCACCAACAGTGGATGAGCACACACACATAATTTTATCTGTGGACAGTGAGCACTTTTTTTCTAACTCCAAGCCAGAATACATAGTACATATGAATATGGTTTTGAAGACACAGTACGTTTTAAAATTAGAGCTCTCCCAGAATATTACAGATGCTCTAATTTTCTCTTTTACTTGCAGTGTACTACATTCATGGATGCCATGACTGTTTTAAGCCAAATATATTTGCTTCCTTCAATGATTCTTCAGAAAAGGGGCAGGGAGGAGGGAATAGATAGTGCCAACATGTATTGTTTACATACTACATATGTCCATATCTAATAAAAATAAATTTAAAATGTCTTTGTTTATAAAATGATTAAAAAATCACAGACCCTTAGCATCAAGACCAAATCTCAGTCTGGGCCCTGAATGCTATATCATGCAGGGAACCATGGGGGCCCATGTGTTCATTGGCTTTCCTGTAGGTTCAGGGTGTCCTGGACTTGACCTTCTCCAAGTGTCATCACAGTTGACAAAGAACGGCTGTGTTAGTAGTAAATACAGCTTATTTTCTACCACTCTTTATCACCCTCAATATACACACCTAGTTAAGTGAGCAAAATATTCAGGCCTTTGAAGCAGACTCTAATTGTGAAGGATGCCATGAAGAAAGAAAAAGGGCTGCAGAGACAGCTCAGTGGTTAAGGTGCTTGCTTGTAAAGCCTGATGGCCAGGGTTCAATTCCCTAGTACCCACATAAATCCAGATATACAGAGTAACCCATACATCTGGAGCTCATTTTCAGTGGCAAAAGGCCCTGGCATGCCCATTCTCTCTCTTTCTCACTCACTCTTTCTAATTGCAAATGAAATAAATTTTTAAAAATATATTTTAAAAGGTCAAACAAAACAAGCACTTTGGGTCTACACTGAAGCATTATCCCAATAGGCAGGTGCCCCTAGAGACATCAGAACAATGAGGAGATCTAACTATTGTTTCATCCTTTCCTAGCTTGTCTTTGAATGGAGATCCCTTTCATTCTCCTCTAAGGCTGTTAAAGATCCCTGGGGTCTCCTTCTGCTCTTAAGACTTGCTCTTTAGAAGTGGAGTGTATTGGTTTAGGTCTGATTGTGTTATTTTGCTTACCAAAGTTTAATTGTAATAAGCAAGGATCTTCCAATTATGAAGGCTTTTATTTACATTCACATGTAAACATTTTCAACTTTCTCAGTATACCAATTTCTCTTTTTTGTAAGACAAGGTAATTATAGCACCATTTTATAAGAAATTTTCTATAGTGTTATTGATTAATGATGGAATTATTAAATAATCCTAAAATCAGTATTTAAAAGTGACTAACTTCATATCTAACAGAACTTTGTTCCTAGGCTGTCTATAAACAATTTGCTGTTGGTCTACAAATAAACCAAGCTCTCAGTATCTCGAGTTAGCTTGATTATCCAGACTATACCTGTACCTGTTATTTATTTGAATAACTATGAGCCATATATGTTGTCAATCCATACTTGTCATTTAGAGATTTGCTCACTTGTTAGGTGTCTTTCTTTTCTTAAAAAAAGTATAAAATTATATAGTTTCCAAAAGGCAATAGACAAATCAACTTGTTGAAATCCATAACAGTTTCCTATCAGATGAGATAAAATATGAAAATTGGCTGTATTTGCCTGGCACAGAGTGAACAGTCAATCAGGCTTAGTCTTATCCTCCCTTGCATGTTTTTTGTATTCATGAATCACTGTAACCCAAAATTGTACAGCATAAATTTAATTGGCCTCTTTTGGCTATAAGTTCAACTCATGCCTGCTTAAATATTGGGTCATGATATGCAGAGACATTTAGCTTACCCATAATTGTGGGCTAACTCCACAATGCATGACCCATATACCTCAACAAGGAGGGGCCAAGGGGAGGGGGTAGGTCACGGATGAGCCTAATAATGGTACCAAACTGACTGTATTTGCTGAATACAGAACTGACTAATAAAAAAAAAAAGAAAATGATTTAAAAACAAGAATGCTAAGTAAATCTGGGCACACCATATTACACAGAAGACAAACTTTACTTTTTTATCTATGACCATGGTATGATTAGAAAAGGGAGGCAGGAGGCAGAAAAATGATCACTGAATTTGGAAACAAAATTTGTTAGTAGTTTCTCTGCTTCTAACTGGATATGTGCCCCCAGAGGAAATAATTTAAGGTTTCTTTTTTCTTAAGAACTGCACAACTATGGGTGATTTTCATTTTTAGAGTAGTTATGTTATACAAAGTTGTTGCAAAATAGTGAATCCTGAGCAGGTGCTTCTAGGGGAATACAAGATTAGGTTTCTATGAGCCTCTGGTGTCATTTTCATCAGTGACTCAATGTATAATCTGACTTAATTTAAGGTGTTGATTTTATCAGTGTTGAACATATGTCTGACACCACTGTTGGTCATGCCTGCATGAACCATATCTAACTTCACCTTTTATTTTTCTCTATAAGGCACATCCGAACTGTCTTATGGGTAGACACACCAAATAGCACAACAGTACTATAGCTATAAGCCATTTGAAACAATCAAATCATCAGCAAAATGCATAGGAAGGATGCTTACTTACAGAGTGAGGGGTAAGTAAGAAAGCAGAGTGTTGCCTTGTTTGACCCCACCTGGGATAATGAACATTGAGCAGCTCAAAGTTTTCACTAGTTTTGCACTTGCTCACAAATAACTGCAAGAGTAATTTAAATATTGATTTGAGGATTATGAATACATTTTATTAAGTAGAAAAATTTGCAAATACAAATCTGCTATGAATACAGAATCTAATAGTAATATGGAGTCACTGTATTTGCCATACCTGTTCCATAGAGTGGTTCATGCATGCAGTTTACATGAGAGGATAAAATGTTCTGTTATTATAAAGCATGGGCATATTGTTCATCTAAGGGCTGAGAAATCTGAGCATTCATTAGGAAAACAAGAAGTATTAGTACTTACATGTCTTACTAACTGGACCTTAAATGCCATAATCTTATTAAAAGAAACTGGAATGCCTATTGGAAATGCTTCTTTCATGTTTAAAACAGGCATTAATATAGAGATAGCATCCGGTTAAAGAGCCTTGACTGGTAAAAAGAATAACTCCATTGTTTTATTTCTTTAAGGTGGTCAGGGCTTGTTGGAACTTGGTTGTTTTGTACATGTTTTCAGATTAATATAGGACCATTTTAAAACTGGTGGTCATCTGTCATTTCTCCCGAGGCCCAGAACAATTTTTGTATCTTAAAGGCGCTGAACAGATATCTGCAGTCACTAGTTTATTGGCAGATTCCTGTATAGATAAATTTTCCCCTCTGTGTGTGCTTGTGTGTCTGTATGAGTTTGCGAGGATGGTATGTACCATGATGTACATGTGGAGATCAGGGGCGACTTTTGGCTGTAATTTCTTTCCTTCTAACTTGTTTGAGGCAGGGTCTCTCATTATTCACCTCTGCATTTGCTAGCTTCTGGCTTGCCAACTTTCAGGAGATTTTCCTGCCTCCATTTCCCTTCTTGCCATAGGTGCACTGCTGTTACAGATGCTTGCAATAAAGTATCCACCTCTGCATAGGTTCTGGAGATATGAGCTCAGGTGCACACACTTGTGTGGTGAGAATTTTATCCATTGAGCCATCTCCCTAGGCTAGGTCCTTTTCTAACATAAAAATTTTGCTTTTGCTTTTCACTTTACAGAGCACTATCATATAATTATTTCACTTACTTTAATTTCCACAGTTTAAGTTTTAATTTTTAAACTGTAATGTAGATATTTCAACAGTAGTATAACCTTTTAAGTTAATGAGAATATAGATATATTGATGCATGGAGCTATGAGGTGAAGTTTGCACATGGCAGAAAGTTCTACACAGTGATCTAGTATTTGGGGGTGTGGGGGAGATGGTATTCCATTCCTAGTTATCCTCCCTTCTATCCCTTTTTGGGATTGATTTGTCTGGCAAGAAGCCTCACCTCTCCTTTTTTGTTTTAGTTTACTTTTGGGGTCTATTTTTGATGGCCTTTTATTCATCTTTATTTTTAAAACCAGTGGTTTTATTAGGACAAAGAGTAACAAATATGTTGATAAGTAGATGGGACAAATTCAACTTCTATGAACATTTATTAAACATATACCAACCTCTATGGCCTGCTGATTTCTTTCATTCTATTGCATGATATAAATCCTATTTGAGCCATTTTTGATAATTAGAGGAGAAAAAGTCCAGAATATATGTTAGGTGCTTTAGGGTCCTACCCACAAGCTCAGTAATCTTTCCAGATCTGGGTGCTTATTTCCTGAAGGCTCCTATTCCCCCTTTTGGACTTATCTCCTGCTTTCAGTACTGCCAACCCCACATTAACCTATTACTGCCTTTCATCCAGGTATCCCCAGTCAGAACTTCATTCTTGCTAGTCTACTCTGTTTTGTTTCCATTTTATTAACATATATAAATTGTGTCTATCAGTGGGGTTCAGTGTGGTATTTCAATATATTCTCAACCACAATATGGGTTTAATAGTCATGGCTAAATGTCTCAGTCCCATGAAATGTGTGCGTTTCATCTAAATATTCTTGTGTGATAAAGCATTCATGAAAGAGAAACTTCCTTCTCTTATGGGATGATTTCAACAACCAGGTACATCATTGGGGTGAATTTGTTAAAGCACAAGGGCCATTTTACATCTAAGTCACATCATGTAAGTGGCCACTGTTCTGTTTACATGCCAGTTGGGTAATGGAAAAGGCACCAAGCAACATCTTTATTGCAGAAAGTCCTGACAAATACAAATGTTTACTTGAAACCTGAGAGACTAATGGGGATAAGGTTGTGTGTTGAAACCCGAAAAATGTATAATCAACCAACAAAATTCCCTGAAGCCACTGTTGTTACCACAAAAAAACAGCTTTCAGATCTCTGTTGGATGGACTCTTTGGAATAGTTAAGTTTTAATAAGGATTTAATTAGAAAACTCTTGGTATGGAACATGTTCCCTGTGAGAATCATTTCCCAACTGGTTCACTGTAGTACTGTAGTGGAGTAATAGGTACCTACTGACAGGTGGAGCTCAAAGCCCTCCCCGTGTCCCTTTACCCTTTGAGGTATCCTGCTTCCTCCACTCTAAGGAAAGAGAAAACAAATGCTGTATCTTGGATGGAAATCTGATAGCATAAACTGAAGGGCTGCTCTCCTCATGGACCTGCCCTGGAAAGGAGAAGCCAGAAGCTCATGGGCTCCTACATTGTGGAAAAATCTGGAGATTCTCTAGAGTAAGTCAGAACAAGTAAATTTAATAGAAGCTGCTAGATTCCAAATTCTTACATTCTTCTGAGTGACTGAAGAAGGCAAGAATAAGACCCCAAATCCCTTCTGGGTCCATATATTTCTAAAGGTCACATTCTTTTGTAAATCAATGCCTGGGAGTCAGTTTTGTGCACTTTGTCACATTTTAATGTGCTTGCTTTGAAAGGAACTATTGCTTTTCCAACAGATGTCCAGCTGGGCACTCTACTCTTTGTAGGAGCAAAACCTAAGATATTGAAGGTCATAAAGATGCTTTAATTTTATCACTGAGCATAACTATGGAGGAAGAGTCCTAACCACTGCTTCAAACAGAAAGTCAGAAATTCATTCCACAAATACTTGCTCATTGCTCAGGTTGCACAGGACAGTGAGCATGAATAAGAATGTCTTTCTGTAACACACGTATGTGGCTGTTCATACATACAGAGACAGTTGGTCTAGGTGTGTAGCCTGTAATGGAATCTGGGCTAAAGTCAGACATTAGAGACCAGGCTACGATTGGCTTGATCTGTGCATGTGTGAGCCCCCAAGGGAGTATGCTCTTGGAAGAAACACAGTACTTCCTTATGTAGTGTAAACTGTGCAAATAAGGGCCATGAAATAATGAGTTCCTTTGAAGAAAGCTTGTGGTGTTGCTTTTTGATTAAGAGTAACCTTACATTGGAGGAGGGAGAATCACAGAATACATTTTCTCATCTATCTTAAAAACAAAACAAAGGAAAAATACCCACCCACCCCCCTAAAACTCCACAACATAAAAAGGCCTTTCATTTGCTGAGATAAGTAGGGATTTCCTATGAATCTTGGCAGGAGAATTACAAAAAAATGAGTTAACACCCACAGATGGGCTTTTCCTACTCCACCCTGACTCTATTCCAGCAAAATCCATTCTCAAAAAAAAAAAAAAAAAAAAAGCATGACCTTTTTTGTTGATGACATGATCCTGCTTTTCCATCTGTTCTGAGGTATGTCTTGATATTTGATGATCCTGGGGTCTTCTCTTTCTTTCAAATGCATACTTCTGGAACAGGATACTGTTCTGAGGATAGCATGTATTTATGCTTGTGACTAATGGAGAATTTTTTTTCAAGTTTATAATAAAATCCAGAGTTGACAATTTGCTGAAGGCTATTTTTATTGGGTGAACCCATCCCTTCAGTACTTGGCTTCTGCTTTCTCTGCATGGGGCAGTAGGGGTTCCTGGTATGGGGCTGGAGTGCTGGATAGAATCCTAGGGCTTCAATTCTGCCAATGCTTAAGGTTAGCTGTAGGGCCCTAAGTAAGTCATCTAACCTCACTTGGTCTTACTTATCTCAAGTGAAGAGTTTTTAAGTGAAGAGTTTGCTGTATAGCAAATTTCCCTCTATCTCTAAAATTTGGAATGTGCAGATTGCTTGGGGAATTGACTTGTGACTCATTGCAGGTGAGTGGACATCCTGGCTTTGATTCAGGTCTGTGACTTCCTTCCTTTATGATATGCATCACTTAGACCAGGTTTGTATCTTCTCCCCCTTTTGTATCAGGCACAGAAACCACATAAACAAGTTCCCAGTGACTGCTGGTGAAATGTATGTTGTGGTGGTTTGAATGCAAAATGTACCCCATTATCTTGGATTTGTGATTAAGCTTCATACTTAGGAAGATGAAGCCTTGCTGGAGGAGGTGTGTCACTGGAGGTAGGCTTTGGGATTTTATAGTTTCGCTGTACTTGCCCCACTGAACTCACACTCTCTACTTACTCTCTGCTAATGAAAATATGTGATGACTGATTGTCTGATCTGGCCATGGCTTTTCTGCAATAATGAAGCTTCCCTTCAAAACCGTAATCCAGAAATAGATCAGAAGTTGTCTTGTTCCAGCAATGAGAAGGCAACTGCCACACATGGGTTTGAAAAAGTGCACCAAATCCTCCAATACCCAAGTTTTGCAGGAGATACATTTCAGAGTAACTTGAAATTCTTTTAGAATAACAAATTATTTTTAAGATCTTTAGATATTTAGGATTTGTTATTCTTAACAAGATTCTGGGATTCAAAACTGGGGTGTTATAATAATGGAATAAATGGCTGGAAGTAACTTTTATTGAAAATGTATTAAATATGTCCATATTGTCCTGTTAGCTCTTCAAACTTATCCATAGGAGTCCAGCCTAGTTCCTTTGACTCCACAGAGCCCCGTTTGGATGACAGTTTCAGCTGTCTGAGTTAGCCTTTTCATAATTTCAATTCTAGTGAAATTTGTTTGTTTGAGACAGAGTCTGACTCTATAGCCAGGGCTGGACTTGTATTAACTTTGTAGCTTAGGCTAGCCTTGAACAGCTCAAGCTATTTCTTCCAAACATGAGAATATTGAGGCAAATGGACATGAAGTCAGTTAACTATGATCATAGTGCTAATTGAGAATACAACTATGTCTCTCACAGATATAAATATTGTTTCTTTTTTTTCCTCTTTGAATTTTTGTTTATTTTTATTTATTTGAAAGCAACAGACAGAGAGAGAGAGAGGCAGAGAAAGAGAGAAAATGGGCGCACCAGGGCCACCAGACACTGCAAACGAACTCCAGATGTATGTGCCACCTTGTGCATTTGGCTTGCATGGGTACTGGGGAATCAAGCCTCAAACCAGGGTCCTTAGGCTTCACAAGCAAGTGCTTAACTGTTAAGCCATCTCTCTAGCTCCATTTTGTTCTCTTTAAATTTGTGTGTATGTCTGTGTGTGTTGGGGGGGCTGCATGCATGTGCCAGTGCACATGAGGAGGTCAGAGAACAACCTTGGTGCGTTGGTCCTCATTTTCCAACCTCGTTTGAGACAGAGTTCTTTATTATTTGTATTGAGACTACCTGGCCAGTGAGGTTCAGGAATCTCCTTGCTCTATTTCCCATCGCTGTAGGCATATGGGATTACAGAGAATTGTACCACTTTGCATTTGGCTCTATGTTGGTGCTGGGGATCTAAAACTATGGTCTGCAGGCTTTTGGAGCAAGCGTCTTTACCCATTAATCCATCTCCTCAGCCCACACCTTTGGTCTTGCATTTCTTTCCTCTCTGGTCCTTTATGTCCAACCAGATGTCAAGGCTGCCAATTCTATTTTATGAATGTCTCCTAAATCTGCTCCCTCTCCTCTATTGTTCTCCATCCCTTTCTTCCCCTATTCTATTTATTCTTTTTCTTTCCCTTGTCTCCTGTATCATCTCATAACTAGAAATAAAATTTCCATACAGTGAAGTGCATATATCCTAAGTGTGCAACCCAATGACTTTTAGTAAATGCATATATTCAAATTCTTCCTCTATAAGTCAAGAAGTAAAATGCTCCCATCACACTTGAAATGTCTCCCATTTTTACATTCAAATGGGAACCATGCTTTCTGCCACTCTAGATCAGTTTTCTTGTTCTAGAAACCCATGTAAGTGGAACAGCAAAATAGATCCTCTTTAGGGCCTGCTTCTTTTGGTTATGTAATTTTTTTCCATATTTGTATATCAGATGATTTATTCTTCTTATAGTAATTGTATCGAGATATAATTCATGTACCCTATGGTTCACCAAAAATAAATGATTAATTCAAGCATCTCCACAATCAATTTAGAAGATTTTCATTATCACCCAAACAAATCCTGTACCCCTTAGCCATCACCTTCTGGTTGCTTTCATCTACATTCACACTACCAAATAACTGCCAGTATATGTTCTTTCTATATAAATTTGCTTATTATGGACATTTCATATAAATGGGAACATATAACACATGGTCTTTTGTGGCTGGCTTCTTTCATTTAGCATCATGTTTGCAAGGTTCATCCATTAGCAGTACTTCAATCCTTTTTATGGCCATTGTATGGATACATAACATTTTTTTAAATTAATTAGTTTTGTACTCAGCGAATACAGTCAATTTGGTACCATTGTTAGGCTCATCCATTACCTACCCCCTCCACTTGGTCCCTCCTTGTTGAGGTATACGGGTCATGCATTCTGGAGTTAGCCCACAGTTATGGGTAGGATAAATGTCTGTGCATATCATGACCCAATATGTGGCTCTGACATTCTTTCTGCCCCCTCTTCTGCAAAATTTCTCTGAGCCATGTTGGGTTCATTTTTGGTCTGCTTCAGTGATGAGGTGTTGGGGGCCTCTGAGTTTCTGGATATCTGATTTGGTAGGAGTTGATTTTTCTCTGTGTTGATCTCCTTCACCGTTGTGCTGGTACCTGGTTCACCAAGAAAACAGCACCCTTGCTTGTTTTGCCAATTGTTCTTAGATATTGTTTCTTATAAAAGCCTTGTAAATTCTAGAGCTTTAAAATCACACCCATGTTCTTCATTGTGGGAAATATAGAACTATAGAACATGGTCTCCTAGAGACATGACCATGAATATAAGGCCCCAAAACACGACATGTAAAATAACACCTCATACTTGACAAGAATAAGGTTAACATTTTCAGATCAGTCTTTTTATGTGATATGGATGGGGACATGTATTTGAATCTATGTTTATGGAATTTTCATAACTTGATCGGTGCTATAGTTTCAAAGGTTTAATTAAGCCTGAGAACTATGTTTTACAAATGCTTCCAGCTTCCCTTTGCAACACAATCTTATGAAGAATCTGCTTACATTTTTGTTGTTCAATTTACTTTCAAATAAGAGGTAGCACAATTTTTCTGCAAAAGACCTAAGAGTAAGTCCATTAGACATATGGTATATGTCATTCTCAACTATGTTGTTTTTATAAAAAACAAGTAGTGAACTAAATTTGGCCGTGGGCCATAGTTTACCCTTTACAGCATTAAATTAAGAAATAGCTGGGTAAAATCTCAGATGATAAAAGTCTTCTCTGGTTTTCTAGTTAGTCAAATTAGAGAGACTGGGTTTATTGATAACAAATCTCTTGTATACACACATCGTCCACACATGACATCATGGTCCTCTTTTCGATATAACAGCTGTGCACTATGGAAACAATCAGTGCTGTAAGTCTAGTGTGATTGTCTCAGGATTAAGAAGCTGATCCTGCTTTCATGTAGCTCTCCTGGGATTAAATTAGGAGGAAAACTAAGATAGTCACAGAATTGGACCTGGTTCATGAACTTTGTTTAGTCCCAATTTCATACTTAGATGAAGTCCTCTCTTAATCTAGTAACAGGATAGATGCATATATCTTATGCCTTTGTGATGCCTCTTCAATAATGGTAAGACTGTTTATAATAATCATCTGCAGTATTGAATTTAGCATTCTGAGACCAACAACTTTGTTTTAACCCTAGGTACAGTATGTTGGCAAAATCATTCAGCTATCTGGGCTTCTACTGACCTCATTTATTATGATCCTGAAGACACTTTCATCATTAATACCTCTTGGGTCCATCCTCCAATGCACCCAGAATAATGTCAGTCACATAAAATTTTCCAGTAAATTTTTAAAAGGGCTGATATATAAACTCAGTCCTTTCCTCATTGAAATCTCTCTACTGAAAAATCAGATGCCTATTCTGCTATTTTACTTTATTCAGAATGAAAGCTTTCCATGTGTTAATATCCCTGCTGCATCAAGGCTCTACTTTGGTCCAGCAGGAACTGACCATCTTGAAGGACACTTGATGAAACTGTGGTGTTGGGTTTCTTTCATGAACCTTTCTCTTTAAAGAAACTAGTGATAATGGTTTGAATGGCCAGAATTCTGAGGCACAATCTATACAATTTCTGAAATTTCTTTGGCTTTGAAATAGAATGGAGAAAGGAATGGCTGGCAATGAGTTAGGGTCATTGACCTCCAATGTCAATTTACTTAAACTCATGTATGATTGGACTCAGTTATCTACTCATAGGTTGGCTGTATACTCTTTCTGAAAAGGGTTACCCTATTTGGTGGAAAAGGAGTTATAAATGGAATTAGAAATGACAAAGAGGAAGCTTCTACCACTTTATCTCTGCACTTAAAAGTTTTAGAACTATTGTAATGTAGTTTTGTTTCCCTTAATGATCTAAAAATTATCCATGAAATAAGAACTTCTTAATTATTTATCAGTCTTTAAACTTTAAGAGTAATTAGTTCTAGAAGTCAGTGACAAGGTCTGGACAAGAGTAACAATTTATAAGTATGAAAAAAGTAGGTGCATTCATTGAGACAAATACAATCACAAGGCAGAGGTTTCAGAATAAGCTCCAAGTTCCCCCATTATTTAACGATAAACCAGAGGAGCTCAAGGCTACAGAGACATGATGGTCCAGCCAGAAAAGCTAGAGAAAGAAAGTGTGGCCAACAGTGCCTGATGTTGCCAAAAGTTCAAGTTAGATGAAGTGTTGATCAATCCCAGTACAATGTAGTTGCAGCTGACCTTACATAGAGTTGCTTCATTATGTAATTGACACAGAAACATTTTCATTGTGGGATGAGGGGTCAGGGAAGTAGAAACAGTGAGTAAAGACACTGTTGAACAGTTTGGCTTTGAAAGAGAAGAGAGGAGAGGAGGCAGGAACTGGAAGACAGTCTGAGGTCATCTGAGGACAATGTTTTGTTGCTGTTATTTTTAAGAGGAGAGAAATTTTAGTATTGTAACTGTGAAAGATAAAAAATGAATGAAACTGAACAATTTTCCTGAAAAAACAGTTAATATTTAGAACATAGCTATGGAAGTATTTTTAAATATAAAAAAGACTATTTCTTTTATGTAGAAGAAATAAGGGGTGTGTGTGCTGATACAGGCGGGCTTATAGTTTTGGAAGTGAGAATTTAACAGAATTCTTGTCTAGTTACCCTGTGAGTGAAGAAGCAGAGGGTAGAGGAGAGGGCTGAAAACAACCTGAACACGAGAATGGGTAAATTGCCTGTCCAGAGGAATGAGGACCCACTTCAGATTAGTGACCATAAATTTACAGTGAACTCACTGATACTGTGTGACCATCACTGCTAGACATTGCAGACAGGTGTCAGTAAAAATGCTCATTAAGCTCATTCAGGGTTGAGGTATGGACAGAAACTTGTGAAGGAGGAAGAAGTAGCATTAGGTAGTATGGGATTTGGCAAGAATATGATTTTGGTGATGGACCATGAAACCTAACAATGGTCCTGGAAGAGTCCATCCCCTGGTTGGGATGAGAAGAGTGAAGGAGGCTGTTTCCCAGTGATGTTCGAGAATGGCTGCGGTAGGGAAGTTTAATAAGCAAGAAGAGGTTATTAGAAACTTAGATTCTTAAATTAGTAATGTTTGGAGGTAGAACATGTGAAAATTTTAGGCTAACTTATGTATCAAACAGAAAATTACCTTAATTTTTTTCTGTAAGCACTTGGCATTTTGTTTGTTCTTTTGCATTGTAAGAGCAGTAAACATGTCTGGATCTGGGTTTGTGACATTCAGTATCCTGAGTGGTAAATCAGGATAAATACTCTCCTTCTGGTGCTATTTTTACTCATCTTGGAATCCCATCAATTCTTAGATTCTAGCATTCCTTCCATGCTGACATTTCTCTTCTCCTTTCTATCCCTTGTGTGATGATTATTGGTCTCAACCTCGCCTTACCCTACAGTGAACTTCCATGTTCTGTAACATGTGGTCTATCTTCTATTTCTTTTTAAATTTTAAGTTACTAAAGTAATAGGGCTACTTGTGGCATTTTAATATGTAAACATCATTTTATTTTGTTCTCTAATCTATTTGTTTTCAGCACAGGTAACTTCTATCTCAAAAATTGACTCTGATTCACAATTGAAAATTCAGGTTTAATGTTGGGCAACTGGGGGCAGCCATTTTTGTTTGGATTGAATCCTTTGCCTGAAATTGGTCCCTAGGCAATTTGCTTTCCACCTAGTTGATGCTATATGATTACCTTTGCTGATTCTTGCTATTTATGAAGCATGCCTTTCAGTAGATGATATAAAGGCACTGAATTTATTTTTAATTTCTGCCACAACAAATGACCACAGTATGTGTTACCTCATGACTCTGAAGGTCAAAATCTGGTTGTAACTGACTGGTTTCTGTGTTTTGACCCTTAGAAGGCTAAACTAAGAGTGTCAGCATGTGTGGGAAGTTCCTGGAAGCTCAGGAATAAGAACCATTTCTGAGTTTATTTATATTCTTCAGAGAATGTGATGATAGGACCGAAGACATTACTTCTGTTGGCTGTTGGTTGAGTGTATAGAGGCTACCTTCATTTATTATTGTGTGACCTCTTACTTAATATTCAAAATCAGCAGCTCTTGGTTGCTTTGAATCTCTCTGATCTCCACTTTTGCCTCATGTCTTCTGCTTTCAGAAAGAAAAAAAGTCTACTGGTTTTAAAGTCATGTGATTAGATTAAGACCATATATATAGCCCTTGAGAATTTTTCTATTTATTTTTTGAGGTAGGGTCTCACTTTAGCCCAGGGACCTATAACTCATTTTGTAGCCCAGGCTGGCCTTGAATTCACATAATTTCTCTATTTTAAGATCTATAACCTTTGTTATACCTGCAAAGTTACTTTGACCATTAAGTATAACTTTGTTTAGCTTGGATTTTGGGTTACAAGTATGTGCCACAAAGCCTAGCTTTTTTGTTAATATCTTTTCCCTCTTTTTGTTGACATAGGACCTTACTTTGTGGCCTTGAACTGAACTCAATATGTAACAGAATAACCTCATACTCAAAATCTTACTGCCTCAACTCCCAAGCACTGGGGCTTAGATCCCTTTTACTAGATTCTATGGTGAATATGATTCCCTTTGCTTAGATTTCAAGTTTCTCTGAAAGCTCAGCTCTTTCATGAGTTTTAGATGCAGGGCAAATTTAGAATTATTAGCTCATTTTTTTGGTTGGTATGAAGCTGGGTATGATGTTCTTCCAAGCTCATTATATGTTAAATGGAAACTAGAAGTTCCGTGTTTTTGAGATATTTTGAAACACTTTTATATTATATTCCTTCTTTAGAACTTTAGGTAAGCAGAAGACCTTTATTAAATGATAAGATTATTCTGGGTAAAAATACTGTATATTGTTTGGCCCTTTGATTAAGTGCATCTCTGGAGAACATTCTTCCTATTGAAGTGAGGTAAAAAGAAAATACTTGTTCTTCTGGCTATTGCTCTTTCTCTCTGTTTCTCTTGCACCCTCTGTCTCTCTCTCTATCTTACACACACACACACACACACACACACACAGTTTCATTTCTCAGTCAGTTTATGTTTGTAGCACCAGCCAAATGTTTCCCAATTTGAACTAATTTTATGAGAAATCCCACGCATACTAATAAGCATGTAAGCTGAGTTCCAGCACAATTTCCCTGCATCATGAGCTAAGCTGTCTGTATTGGGGCCCAGGACCAAGGTTCCCACTTAATTCTCCCTTGGCAAGAAGCTTAACATCCCTGTGCTTCAGTTTCTTTTGTCTGGTTTTCCCCCTTTCTCACTAGTGGCTCCTCAGTCTCCTTTGCTAATTCATTCTCATCTTAACCAATGTCTTATACTGGAGAGTCCCAGGATTGAAGGATTGAGACTTTGGATCTCTTCTTTTGTACTTTCTTGTTCTCTCAATGATCTCATCTAGTCTCATGATTTTAAAATTATCTGAACACTAACAAGTTGAAATTTTACATCTATAGCTCTGACTGACTACTCCCTCAACTTCAGACCCATTTAATCAATTTCTTATTCAATGTCTCTTGGCTTTCTCACAACTGGAATTTAGCATTCACAAAATCTGTTCCTGGATATAGGCTATTCCATACTTTCTTCTGCTATAGTCTTTCCCAGCTCAGTTAAAAATAACTCCATCTTTCTGTTCACTTAGTTCAAAATATTGATATCATCTGCAGCTCTTTGTCTTTCTCCTTTTTTTGCTCATATACCTTCCACTTGATTTATCTACACTTTTCATCTTTATTTTCAGACTTTATTGAGAATTTTGAAATCTGTTTTAATCACATTCTCTCCTATCGATATATAAATTATAATTATTACTTACTGAGATTATTGCTATGCATTCTTAATAGCCTTATTTTTCTTTCAGAATATTCTCAACACAGCACCATGAGTGAAATAAAGTGAAATCATAGCTTGTTATTACTGTACCTCTTAGAATGAAGGCCCGCATCCTCCATGGTTCTATGAATTTAACCCAGGTATCTTTGTTGCATCATATGATTTCCTCTCCATTCATAATCTGGAGCTATAATAACCAGACATGTTCCTCTCTGGAATTTGCACTGCATGTTCATCTAGCCTAGAATGTTCTTCCTGCACAATCTGAATGATTATCCATCGTCTCTTCTCTTTCTTCAAGTGTTTATCCTAAAGTGAAGTTTTCTCCACTTATCAAAGCTTGTGTGCCCTCCCACCCTTGTCCTTTCTGCAGGAATCCTCTTTGTATTTTCCACCACTGCGGTAGTCAGGGCAGTTAGATTATGCCTTAGTAACAATCCCCAAATCTTGGTGTCTTGAAAACAGCAAAAATATACTTCTTGTTTAGTCCTATACTGGCTGATCATAACTGAGTTTCTATTTTTATAGTCATACAGAACTGAACCTCCCTCTGGTCAATTTCTTCCCTATAGGAAAGAAAGAATAAAGGATCTTGTATTAAAAGTTTAATATGCCAACCTGAAAATGACATGTTTTCTTTTTGTGTACAACCTAATATTGAGAATGAATTACATGGGTACAAGTAATTTTGCATAGATAGAGATATACTCCTTTCCATGTGCTCAGAATAAAAAGTAGTCCAATACTGAGAAATAAGAATGGTACCTGATATATCATGCCTGATTTATTGTTTCTTCATTTTTCTTTTCCTATAACATAAGTTCAATGACGGTGTTGTTCTTCGTGGGATTATTCCAACCTACAGAAGAGAGCTTCACTTGTTTTAGCTGTTCAATACAAATTTTTGATTGAATTAATGACTGAGTTTTTATCATAATTTTAAGGGGAAAATGTGCCTACCTGTCATCCCTATTGATTTATAGATAGATGAAGAAGAATGTAAGGTATTACAACTAACATTATTTGCCATTTTAAAATATTTTATTTATTAATCTGAGAGAGAGACAGAGACAGAGACACAGAGTGGGCAAACCAAAGCCTCCAGCCATTGCAAATGAACTCTAGATGCACACACCACCTACTGCATCTGGTTTTACATGGGCACTGAAGCAGCAAATGCCTTAACTGCTAAGTCATATCTTCAGCCCTATTTACCTTTTTTAGTATTAGTCTTTGAAATGAGAAGTGTAAAGATATTGCCAAAATAATGCACCAGAAGAAAATAATTTAAGATATTATTAAAATGAGAAATAAAAAGGTCATATATCTAATACAAAATCCAATATTTTCAGAGGAAAAAAGCCTGTGCAATGACAGTGTTACAAGAGGAGACTAGATCAGCATAGTCATTCTTGACAGTAAAGTTCAGCATCATTGTTTTAGAAGTCCACCCATATCCAAGAAAGGAGAGCTTCTGGATCTAGCCTGTGCCCTGCCTTGATGGTGCTGTTATGCCATGCACTGAATGTAGTATTTGAGAGAGGGCTATGCTTTCTTTTAGTGCTAAATCTGTTGTTTTGCTAGACCGACAGTAAGACCTTTGTGCCAGAAGTATGCACTAACATTCTAGACACTACTTCTTCCTGATGGCATCCATGCTGATTGCTTTCTGTGTGGTTGTGGAGAGATTTTACTGATTTAATGAGAGAAAACATGTCTTGGTTTCCCTGTATAACCCTTTGCCACCTGAGTTTTATGATTCTGTAAAAAATAAAATTAAAAAAAAATTGAAAGAATAACAAGCACATTTGCTTTTTCCCTGGGCTTGATGGAAATGTGCTATTGCTAATGACAAGGAGAGGTTATCAAGTAGTTCCCCTGTGTGATTTGTGTCTTATAGAGGAACTTCATCTGGAACTTCAGTTGGGGCCCACAATTGAGTGTATGAGGGGCAGGGCAGGAGAGTCTTCCACCTCACAAGTACTACTGCAGAAGGACTGATACTTTGGCATCCAAACAATTTTTGTACTAATTTTGTACATTTTTGTACTAAGATTATCTACCATAACATTTATGACATAAGGGTCTTAGAATTATTTGAGTCTGGTTTTGTCTAATTTCACGTGTTTTTGAAGGTGGTGTCTGAAACATACTATAGAGAACCTAATTTCTTTGACGTTGTTATTTATTGTTAATTCACTTATTTAAATGAATTACAGCAATGAAGAAGAGAGGAAAGGACTAACAGATGAAGGAAAGGCTACCAGGGATTAGCCATCATAAAAATAAACATAATGAAAGGAATTTAGGGAAAGCACCCAAGTGAATATAATCCTCAAATTGATTATAACTGATTCTGTGGTCAGGGATATTCTGTCTAAAGGGCAATTCCAGAATTTGATGATTCCTAGCTCTCTTAATCCTGTTTTATATTTTTGCCAAAAAGAAAACACACTCAGAGTTGTTGCCTTGTCAGTTCAAAGTTAATGCTTTCTGTTTGTATTACTGATTCAAAATTAGAGGTTATTATACCACATTAGTGAATAACACGTCTTTCAGATGACCAATGAATTATTTCTGAAAGACAAATACCTCATGTTTATTGTGCACATGTCATGTTTGCAAGGAAAGTGTACTGATGAACACCAGAAATGTCATGCATAGGATCACTGTACTCAGACCTTTCTTAATCAAACTTGAATTTAGGAGGGAGCAAGATAATTCACTGTAAAAGTTAATCCACAGTCTGGCCTCTGCGTATCTATCCACTGTCATCAGAAGAGGAAGAGAAAAAAATTATTATTTTCAAGTCCCTTCCAACTATGAGGCTCTAAATGTCCAGGAAAATGATCCTTCCCCTTCTATCAGACTGAACTATGTGCTTTTTGTAACTATGTTGAGAGTTTACAGTTTAATATAGGCTTTTGCTTTGACCTTTTTGAAAAAAAAATATTTTTTACTTGAATGGTCTTCCAAGTTTTGCCTTTTATTTGATATTTATTTTCCAGGTTAAGCTGAATCTACTTCTTATCTATGGACATTTCTCAGCAGAATAATCTCTAATTACTCTAAATTCAATAAATCTCACTTGTTGCATTGTAGTCTCTAACTGGTCATGTCCTCCAGGACAAAAATTGTGTTCCTCACTTTGAGAAATATTCCTAAAAGTATGTTGCTGTATGTCTCAGCAAAACTCTTTTCCTTTGAAAAAATAATTTTCTGCTTGCAGCTCTTAATGCTTTCAGATGGACTTTTACTAGATATTATCACTCTTCCTTAAGGCAAGAGGGTAGGCAGTGTGCTAGCTTTACATGTACACTGTAGAGCCTCTGCTCACATCATGATGTTTTTAGTCTAGTTTCTCCAATTTGTGAGCACAGTTTTTTTTACCCTTATTCTGTGAGTATCTTCTGTTTTTCTCTAGTGTTGGTGAGGAAGGGAGACGAGGAAATGTAATGAACTAGTATTATGCAATGATTCACCTGGAAATTATGGCTAGGCTAGATGAGAAAGGTGATGAATGTGGGAGTCTAAAAATGGTTAAGTATTTCCAGGGCAAATCTTTAGATATTGTATAGGCATAGAGGAGACAGCCCAGAGTTTGGGACTGGGAAAGGGTCTCCTCCAAGAGCAGAAGAGGCCATCCTACACAGGAATTTGACAGAGTGTATGTGGAATGAAAAGAATCATTGATGACATCCAAAGAATACAGGATGAGGTTTAAAATTTGAAAAAAGAGAGAATGAGGGGAAAAAACAGAGTGAGCAATCCACTCAGGGGGGTTAAAGAGGGGCTAAGAGCGCCTCACAGATATAAAGGAATGTTGGTAAAGGAAATATACAGACTTTGTAAAAGAGAAAGACAATTCAGGCTTGAAGTGGTTTTGTCCTATATAGGATCTTGATCATTGGTTTCTCTCTCAAAATATTAAATTATAAAAACTACTATTCATTCTTTTTAATTTCAAAAATCTAAATAATACATGTTGGTAGACCAACTCATACACTCTATAGCATTTTATACCAAATTATAATTAAGATACTTGATTTTTTTTTTTGAGGTAGGGTTTCACTCTAGCCCAGGCTGACCTGGAATTCACTATGTAGTCTCAGGGTGGCCTCGAACTTATGGTGATCCTCTCGAGTGCTGGGATTAAAGGCATGCGCCACCATGCCCAGCTGATACTTAATTTTTATAGTATAAATATAATATCTATGTATATATAAATACTTTTTCTTAAAGCTTACATATCTTTGACAATATTTTTACATTTTTGGCACATAATGTGATGTTTTAAAACATGTATTGTTGTAAATGGCTAAATTAAGCTAATTAACATGTTAACTACTTTTATTGCTTTTGAGTAAAATGGCTTCTATTGAAACAAAATTGTTAGGCTCTGAACTGACTTTCAGTGAAGTGGACAAGCTTAAGTAGGGAGATATATAAGAAGAAAAGTCACATTTTCCACAGAACCTTAGCTTTTCTTTTAAAAAAAATATTTGTATCTATTTGAGACATAGAGAAAGGGGCAGACAGAGATTGAGTATGGGCACATAGGGCCTCCTGCTGCTGCAAACAGACAGCAGGTGCATGCTCCACTTTTTGTATCTGGCTTTATATGGGTCCTCAGAAATCAAACCTGGGATGTCAGACTTTTTAAATGAGCACCTTTAATCACTAGCTTCACTTTTCTGATGAAAAAGGCATGAGTTAACAAAATGTCTTTAAAGTCAAAATATTCTTTTTATCCATTAAAAAGCCTCTGACCAAAGCCTCAGGATGACAGCGAAGCGATGTCCTGGCCTCTTTACATTTGTTCCTCTCCAAGACGGCTGCCAGTTTTTGAAAGGTGACTCTGCAAGGAGTTCAGAGCGTGGTGCATCAGAGAGGGTGGAGGAGTAAACTGGGTTTTGTGTAAGATGATGATGGTTGGCTTCTGATATCATCAATGAAAGTATGAACAGTTTAAGAAGCCTGGAGCACTGTACCAAGTGTTTAGAAACAAGTGCATATTACAGTAAGCTGAGCTCATTACTGCTGAGCAGCTGTGTTTTGATTAAAGCTTTGGGTGTAAAGGAATTCTGTGAGGAGCAAAGGCTTTGGTGGAATGCCAAGTTAGGAGGGCCAGAAGAGGAGAAGTACGGAGAGGGATGGAAATTTCACATAAAAAATGAAAACATGGGGGCTAGAAATGTGACCAGGTAGTAGAAACTTGCTTAGCAAGCATGATGCCTTATGTTTGATCCCCAACAGTAACAGAGTGACAGAGAGAGAGAGAGAAGAACAAGTGCATGCAAGAGACAGACAGATAGACAGACAGACATATCCTGGCTTTGTGTCACACACAGAGTAAAATTAAGGTGTGTAGGTGTCCTTTGTGTGGGCACATACATACATATGCACACTTACAAAAACACTTGCATTAAGTTGCTCAAAGTTTTTAAATATCATAGAGAAATTATGAAGAATGAGAACTTTAAACAAATGTCAAGCAGAATTCTCCAGTTTCCATTAGACTATCTCCAATCTTTTGGAATCATTAAAATCATGGAAATTATTCTAATGCTAGTGTGAGGACTAGTGGATGTTTTTAGCTACTCTCTTGTCAACAGTTAGTATGATCAGGAAATGTTAAAAATCAGTCCACCACTGTACTTTGGAGAGGACTTGGGAGCACCCTCACATCCTCAGTTGTATTTAATGAACTGAAATTAGTGTCATAGTCCCTGGACTTTCTGCCTTAGATCTATGGAACTGGACATAATTATGGATGATGGTATCACACACCAAGAATAGGGAGAGATATCACAGAAATAAAGTGCATGCACTTTTTGATGGTTAGAGCCCCTGGAAATAACCTCCTACTCAGAAGAATGCTTAGGAGAATGATGATGTGAAATGTTATCTGAAGTCTATGGTTTATATTAATTTTAATTCACATAATGGATAAAAAGAATATTTTGACTTTAAAGACATTTTGTTAACTCATGCCTTATATATTGTCTTGTGAAATGAATTAACACAGATAACACCCTAACCCTCACCTTGCTTTTCCTCTGACATTGCCATCTTCCTGATCTCAGGACAAGCCCTTCCTTACATTCAAACTAGCCCTATGCCATTCCTAACCACCCATGCTGGATCAGTGTTGCTCTGAGTTACTCAGCACATGGCTTGCCCCTTCTGTGTAGAATGTAATCAAGATTTTATCTTGTAATGCTATACAATTTCTTTGAGCAAACATATTTACCTTAGCATGAATTCCTATTTAGTATGTTTTCCAGTTAATAAAAATGTTGTGGTCTGGAAAGGTGGCTTAGTGGTTAAAGGCACTTGGTTGCAAAAACTGACAGTTTGGGTTCAATTCCGCAGTACCCAAGTAAAGCCAGATGCACAATGTGGCACACATGTCTGGAGTCTGTTCACAGTGGCAAAAGGCCCTAACATACCCATTCTCTCTTTCTCTCTTGAAAATAAATAAAAATATTTTAAAAGTGCTGTATGTGTTTGTTAGTTCATTTTCAATCGAATAGCCTCTCTATACCAGGTTCTGCAGTAGGGACAGTGTCTGTGTGTAACTTGTAGTTTAAACATACACATATCTTATTTATAGCTATATTTACAGAATTGATTTTTGGTTGAAATACCAAAATACTTTTAAAAATTCAAAGCACTAAATTCAAAAGGACCTTGAAATAAGACCATGTAAGTAATAATTATCAATGAGCTATCCAGTTTAAAAATTGATTTTCTCAAATGATTTCATTTAGTTATCCCAGCAACTCTAGAAGGATAGTAATGATTAATCCTTTTTAAAATATTTTATTTATGCATTTGGGAGAGAGAAAGAACAAATATGAGTGTGCAAGGGCCTTTTACCAGTGCAAATGAACTCCAGACATATGTGCCACTGGCTTATATAGGTTCTAGGGAATTGAGCCTGACTCCTTAGGCTTCACAGGCAAATGCCTTAACCACTAAGCCATCTCGCTGTCCCCATAATCTTTTTTTTTTTTTTTTTTTTGAAGTAAGGTCTCACTCTGGCCCAGGCTGACCTGATATTAACTATGTAGTCTCAGGGTGGCCTTGAACTCACGGCAATCCTCCTACCTCTGCCTGCCAAGTGCTGGGATTAAAGGCGTGTGCCACCACACCCAGTGGATCATAATCCTTTTTTTAAAAAAAATAATTTTTAATTTATCTATTTTAGAGAGAGAAAGGGAGGGAGAGAGAGAGAGAGAAGAGAGAGAGAGAGAGAATGCAAATGGGCACACTAGGGTCTCCAGCCACTGCAAACAAACTCCAGATATATGTACCACCTTGTGCATCTGGCTTATGCAGCTCCTGGGGAATCAAACCTGAGTCCTTTGGCTTTGCAGGCAAGTGCCTTAACTGCTAAGCCATCTCTCCATTCCCCCAATCCGTTTTTGTAGAGGAATAAGTCATGCTCGATAAACGAATTGTCCATGGAACAAAGGTAACTGTGGGCTTACCTTGGGACTTCCTCGTGGGTTGTCTGGCTCCATCACCACGTTCTGGGACATATTCCCTGTGTCCTCCATTCTAAAGCACTACTTCTCATAGGACTGGATGAAGCTTAAAAACAAAGAAATATCAGTGCTCCATCTGCATGTCATGCTAGCCGTTGGGTCATGATATGCAGAGACATTTAGCTTACCCATAACTGTGGGCTAACTCCACAATGCATGACCCGTATACCTCAACAAGGAGGGGCCAAGGGGAGGGAGTAGGTCATGGATGAGCCTAATAATGGTACCAAACTGATTGTATTTGCTGAATACAAAACTAACTAATAAAGAAAAAAAAAAAGAATAGGTAGATATGTTCATGTTAAGGAAAGTCTAGATTATAAAACAACACTTACATATGGCAGTTTAGAAAAACAGGGTTGTATTCAATCTATCATTCATCTGTCTGTCATTCAATCAATCATCTACCTATCTGGACACAGATGCATATGATACCCAGAAAAAATGTTTGGAGAGACCCATAAAGAATATCTATGAAAAATTCCTCTACAGATTAGATAATATATGTTAGGGAATTTATTTTTAACTTCTTTAAAAGTGGATTGCTACTATAATTTTTTAGGTAAAAAAATTCTTTTTTAGGGGGTGTGGGGTACACAGGGTGAGAGATGTAAAGTACCACCAGCCAGAGATGGACAGTGAGGTGAAGTGGTCTGGTGATGACAGAGTAAGTTGTAAATAGCAAAATGTCAAGTCCATGCCAATAGAGGCAACTGAACCATTGTGCTTTTTCATTTAGCTTTTGGCTAAGAATAGAATTAACACTGATTTAAATAACATATTGGGTGTGCAGGAGGGGCCAGTACTGATTGACTTCCATTTAAACTGTCATCTATAGAATATCTTTAGTGCCCTTTATCTAAATACAGCATTTTCTTTTACATAAGTCTTGTTCTGCATATATTACTTACATGCCATTAAGAGATTGTGAGCAATATTTTTACCATGTGGCTATCTATAATTGCCCGATTTAAACTCATTTCTCAGTATTTGGTGTGTTCATTTGTGTGTGTTAACTTAGTGCAGGCCTGTTTCTGATAGTAATGGATCTTCTCTATAGTTTATAGGAGCCCTGCATGAACTGACTCCTCTGCCTTCCCCACAGCTTAATTGTATGCTCCTTGACCTATTACATCCCTGCCACACTGACCTTTAGTTATACCAACTACTTTCCCCCTCAGTGCCTCTGCTCACAGGATTCCTCATGCTCAAGAGTGCTACTCTGGCCCTCTTTTCCTCATCTGCACATGTCCTTTGGCTAACTAATTCCTGTCCATTCATTAAATTTATTGCCTCTCAGTGCACAGAGCTATGCTTAATACTGAACCACTCAGTGGTATAATCTTGAAGGCTTGCTCTGGAAATCCCTTGTGTTATTCCCCACTTTGTCCCGTGTCTGTCACTTTCTCAGTATCATGGCTTCTACTACATAGCAGTCTTGATCATATCAACTTCAACTTCTTTTCATCCCCTACTGTGCCTCCTAGATTTTGTCCCTTGTCATTTTAAATCATTTCATCCCTTGTTGGGTGCTTACATTGACTGGGTCCAAGCAACAATCTCATGAATGGAATGGATAATTCTGAGAATACCTAAAGACAACCTCACTTCTTTACTTCCAAATTTGGAAATTGGAGTGGAATGTATAAAATTAGTTGCAGCTGCTAAGTTCTAAATATGAGAACAAGAAAAAGCATCCTCATATTTATAATAGATTATTAATAATAAATAAGAAAAAGGAACATATTTTGTATGGACACATCATGTGTTAGTACCTTCTTTTCCCTCCTCCCTAATCCTACTCCACAGTGGGCCCTCATCAGTGGGGTTGCTGGTATTCCCCATGGTGTTGTGGATTATGCATTGTGGGAGAAGCAGTCAGTTATTGTGGGGAGGCAGTGTGTCTGGGCATGACCTCCTAACCTGCAACTCTTACAATCTTTCCGCCTCTTCTTCTGCAAAATTCCCTGAGCCTTGGTGGGTGTGTTTTAAGTCTGCTTCAGTGATGGGATCTTAGGAGCCTCTGATTTTGGCTTTGGTATGTGTTGAGTGTCCTCAGTGTCTGTCTCCTTCATCCTGGTGTTGTTAGGCTCAGCATGGTAGCAGCACTCTTGTTCATCTCCCCACTCCCTCTGTGGTTTTGTCTGGGTCCTGACTGAGGTACAAGGGGGCGATTTATCTCCTGGGGTCACCATACCTTCTAAAAAAAAAACCAGATTCTCCTACAGAGAGTAAAGTCAGAATAGGTTAAATTGTATAAGCATTATTAATTTGAGGAGACTTAGATGTTGACTCTCTTTTAGCCAAAGCCTAGTGGGAGCTTGACATTTGAGAGCATAATCTTTGTCTCCATAGGCTTCGGACTTGGCTCCCTGTTGCAAATATGGGTTCCTTTCACTGAACAGATCTCTTAGCCAATCAGAAAGCCATTGGTTGGCCACAAGGCTGTGTGCCACCATTGCATTGGTGTATACTTCTTGTTAGACTGGTTGTTTCTGAGTAGCTTAGACCCCTGCTTGCTCACACCGTTGTTGGCAGCTTTCCCCAGTAGCTCATATAGCACTTTCCAGCACTAGATGGGCTAACTGTCTGGGGACTAGCATTCTTCCTGATTCCAGCCAGATCCTCCACGTTCTGTTCTGGCAGCAATATGGTGTCTTTATCAATGGGGTCTTACCTTTTACTGCAGGTGGGTAAACAAGTAATTTGACATAAGACTATCTTATTTTGGGGACCTCATAGGTCTCTCCAATCAACAACTCAATGTGGGTAGCAGCTATTTCTGGCACTGTGAGTGACAGGTCAAAGCCAAAGTTTTTAAAGTTAGGCTTCATCCCACCCTCTCCAGGGCCCTTTTGGGGGGGGGATATTCCCCCTATATTCATGTTGAGGGTTATATCTTTTAGTCTACCTTCAAGGAGAAATGTTTCTATGGTACCACTTCATTTTGAATTTATTTTTGTGTTTATTCCTCTTTACCCTCCTATTTCTCTCCCCCCAAACCCTTCCAATTCCTGCTGTCTGGGTCCCAAGTTGTCTATCAGGTATGCCAGCAACTCAAGCTGATCCAGGTTAGGCTCTTCAAATGAGTGAGAACATGTGATCTTACTGTGATTGTGTTTGTTCAGTGAGTGTGATCTGTTCTAAGTCTACATACAAGTTTTTATACAGATTTATATTTTGATTTATCCTTAGCATAGTAGGTAGGGAGGACATGGGTTATTAAGGACATGGGTTATTAACCCCAGTTCCTCTGTGGTTTTAGCTGGGGCCATAATGAAGTGCACTGGGTGATTTATTTCCTCTGGTCCCACTCCCATCTGAAAAAGAAAAGTAGACTCTCGAACGGACAGTGAAGTCAGCAGTGGTTAAATGGGATAACCATTATTAATTTAGAGAATTTAAAGGGTGTAGATCCTCTTGTATGTCAATATTAGTGGGAGCTTGACATTGGAAAGCAAAATCGTTATCTGGATATGATTCTGATTTGTTTCTAGTTCCAGATATGGTTTCATTTCCACTGATCTGTTAGCCAATCCAAGAGCAGTTGGTTACCCATCATGGCTGTGTGCCACTATTGCACTGTGTGAGCATCATGTCAGACTGTTTGCTTCTGAGTAGCTCAGACTTTGAGTTGCTCAGACAGATGTTGGCCACTTTCCATGGTAGCTCATGTACTGTGCTCCAGCACTAGATGGGCTAATTGTCTGGTGAGTGGCTCTCTTCCAGATTCCAACCATGACTCTCCATGGTCCATGCCATCAGCATATGGTGTCTTCAGCATTATGGTCTTACCATTAACCTCTAGTGGGTAATCAAGTGCTCTGATAGAAGTCTGTTTTGTTTGTTTTAGAAAACCTTGTAGACATCTCCTATCAACAGCTCATTATAGATATTAACTACATCCTGGTACAAGGAATTATAGGCCAGTGCCAAGGGAAAAGACAAAAGAAAAACACAGGAAAAAAAAAAAAGAGAAACAGGAAAAATTTAAGGTTAGGCCTCATCTCACTGTCTCCTGGACCCTTTGATTCAGGTGATCTCCCTAAGGTCCTGTTGAGGGTTCAACCTTTTAGTCTGACTTCCAGGATATAGAAGTCTATGGTACGAGTTCAATTTGAGTTCAGTTGTGTGTCCCCCCCCACATTCTTCCCCCTCCCCCAAGCCCTACCTGTTGTCCAAGCCTCAAAATGCCATTCAGGTATGTCAGCAACTCAGCCTGACCCAGGAGCTTACACTTAATTCTGAAATGACTCATCATTGACATAAGTATTATAAGTTATTCCTTTACTTAGCACAATAAGGAAATTAATGTTATATCTTATTTAATTTAAGCCAAAACTTGCTATTGAGACTATTTCTAATTTCATTTATTTGGGTTTAACAGCATTGAGATCACATAAGATGAGCCAATTTTTAAAATTTACTGTGTTTATTTATTTTTTAATTTACTTTTATTAGATATGGACATATTTAGTACTTAAACAACTTGTGTTGGCACCATCCTTTCACTGCTCCCTGCCTCTTCTCGGAAGAGGCCTTCCTCATTGGGGATGCAGGGCAATTTTCATTGCCACAATAATAACTACATTTTACTTTTAGCAGATACCCTCCATATTTTATGGTTTTTCTCTTGAAATAATTTTATTGTCTTGATCTACTTGATATCAATAATTTAGACCTTGTTGTAAAGTACTTTGGAAAGTATAAAGTGATCTCATGAGAAATTACACATGAAGCAATTCCTCCTCTTTAATATATTTTAATGGTAATTTTATTCTCTCAGGTCTATGAGTAGATGCCCCTAATGGCCTTGCTGGTTTTAATAAGTATAATGTGTGGTTGCTGGTTTATTATTAGTATAATTATTATTTTTTAATTCTTATTATATTTTTGGTCATGATAGTTTTTTTATTATTGACAACTTTCATAATTATAGTCAATAAACCATGATAATTCCTAACCCCCTCTCTTTCCCCTCCACAACTATACTCTTCATCATATCCCCTCCCCCTCTCAACCTCTCTTTTATTTTGATGTCATCATCTTTTCCTCCTATTATGATGGTCCTGTGTAGGTAGTGTCAGTACTGTGAGGACATGGATATTCAATCCATTTTGTATCTGGAAGAGTGCATTGTAAGGAGTCCTACCATTCCTTTGGCTCTTACATTCTTTCTGCCACCTCTTCCACAATGGACCCTAAGCCTTGGAAGGTGTGATAGAGATGTTTGAGTGCTGAGCACTCCTCTTTCACTTCTTCTCAGCACTATGATGCCTTTTGAGTCATCCCAAGGTCACTGCCATCTGAAAATAGAAGCTTCTCTGACTAAGAGTGAGAGTAGCATTAGTATATGGGAATAAACATTAAGAGAAGTGCTTACAGGGCACTTTGGTGAGCACAATATATGCATTTAGCCAGACACCAGCAGGAGTTACACCTAGGACTCATGACCTCCCCCATCATAGGTTATTCACTATCAGGTATGGATTGAGCCCCTTGGAGCAGGCCTCCAATCCAATTAGAGAGCGGTTGGTTTCCCCCATAACAGACATGCTATTACTGCACACATTGGCTTATTTGTCCAGGCTGGTCAAGCTTAAGGCTTGCAGTGACAATTGTTGTTTATCTCCACTGATGACGTCTCTCTTTCCCATGAAGCTGCATGTAGCATAGCTTTTTCCAGCTTTATTTCAGCTAGTCTACATGGAGGAGGTATTCAGCTCAGCTCCAGTCAGCTCCAGAAATATTGCTCAGTGATCTTGCAGCCCAAGCATGCAAGTCTTCAGCAATAGGGTCTTACCACCTATTCCTGGTGGGAAACCAAGAGCCTCGGCAATGGCCTGTAATATTTTGAGGGAATTAGGGACCTCTCTGGCCAACAACTCACTGGAAGGTCGCCCATCCCTGGCATTAAAAATTTTCTAGTACCAACCTATAGCTTTTGGGTATGCCATTGCCCAAAAAAACAAAGTTTCCATATAACTTATTCATACCCTCCTAGATTTTGATTAACACTCCCCCACCCTTTCTTTTCTCAGTCTCTTCTCCTGACCTCCCTTAGTCCTTTCCCCCACCCTCCCTTGTTCTTCTAATTACATATATGCAATACCATCATCTTAAGTCGTCTCCTCTTCTCCTCACCTATAGTCCCTTTCTAGTTTACTGGCCTCTGCTACTGAGTTTTATTCCAACTCACATACAAGCCCAAACATTTGTAGCTAGGATCCACATATGAGAGAGAACATGCAATATTTGGCTTTCTGGGCCTGGGTAACCTTGCTTCTAATCCTTTCCAGATCCACCAATTTCCCTGAAAATTTCAACTTTCTTTACCACTGAATAGGACTCCATTGTATATATGTACCACATCTTCATTATGCACTCATCAGTTGAGGGACATCTAGACTCATTCTGTTTCCTAGCTATTCAGAATAGAGGGCCAATAAACATGGATTCAAGTATATCTAAGGTACTTCACTTCCTTGGTTAAGTTTACTCCCAGGTAATTTTTTTTTTTTAGGCAATTGTGAATGGGACTGATTCCCTGATTTCATCCTCAGCATATTTGTTGTTAGTATATAGGAAGTCTACTGGTTTCTGTGTGTTTAATTTTTAATCCTGCTACATTGGTAAAAGTGTTATCAGCTCTAACAGATCGCTGGTAGCCTTTAGGGTCCATTATGTAAAGAATCATATCATCTGCAAATAATGATAATTTGATCTCTTCCTTTCCAATTTGTATCCCTTTTATGTATCTCTTGCCTTATTGCCATAGCTAACATTTCCAGTACTATATTAAATAAAAGCAGGGACAGTGGACACCCTGTCTTGTTCCTGATTTTAGTGGAAAAGTTTCAAGTTTTTGCCCAATTAGCATTACATTGATTCTAGGTTTGTCATAAATATCCTTTATTATGTTGAGATATGATGTTTCTATACCCAGTTGCTGTAGGACTTTCATTATGGAAGGATGTTGGATTTTGTTAAATGCCTTTTCTGTATCTATTGAGATGATCTTGTGATTTTTGTCCTTAAGTCCATTTATATAGTGTATTACAGTTTATCTATTTGCATATGTTGAACCATCCTTGCATCTCTGGAATAAAGCCTACTTGGTCTGGTTAAATGGTGTTTTTGATATATTCTTAGATTCCGTTTGCCAATATTTTGTTGGGAATTTTTGCCTCTATGTTCATGAGGGAGATTGATCTATAATTTTCTTCTTTTTGGTCTGTCTTTGTCTGGTTTTGGTACCAGGGTGAGGCTGGCTTCATAGAAGGAATTTGGTAGAATTTCTTCCTTTTCTATCTTATGGAAAAGTTTGAGAACCATTGGTTAGTTCTTCTGTGAAAGTATGGTAAAATTCACTAGTGAATCCATCTGGGTCTGGGACTCTTTATAGTTGGTACATTTTTTTTATATAAATTCTTGGATTTCTGTACTTGTTATAAGTCTATTTAAGGGTTAAACTCATCTTGATTTAATTTTGGTAGTTCATATATAAATTAAGGAAATAATCTATTTCTTTCAGATTTTTTTTGTTTGTTTTTCAAGATAGGGTCTCACTCTAGATCAGACTGATCTGGAATTCTTTATGTAGTCTCAGAGTGGCCTCAAACTCATGGAAATCCTCCTAAATCTGCCTCCCAAGTGCTGGGATTAAAGGCGTGCACCACTGCGCCTGGTTTCTTTCAGATTTTCAAACTGAGTGGAGTATATGTTATTAAAGTATGTCATTATGATTTTCTGAATTTCTTTGGTATCTGTTGTAATGGTACCTTTCTCAACTCTAGTTTTATTAACTTGTGTCTCTTCTCTCTTTCTTTTGGTCAGATTGGCTAAGAGTTTATCAGTTTTGTTTGTCATTTCAAAGAACCACTTCTTTGTTTCATTGATTCTTTGTATTGACTTTTTGCTTTCTATTTTATTGGTTTATACCCTAATCTTTATTATTTCTTCCCATGTGCTGATTTTTGGTTTGCTTTGTTCTTTTTTTTTTTTCCAAGGCCTTAGGGTGAAGCATTAAGTTATTTACCTGCAACCTTTCTAATTTCTTAATATAGGCACTTAAAACTATAAATTTCCCTCTTAGTACTGTCTTAATTGTGTTCCAAAGGTTTTGGTATTTTGTGTTCTCATTGTCATTTGAGTCTAGAAAAAAAATTTTAAATATTTTATTTTTATTTATTTATTTATATGACACAAAGAAAGAGGGAGGGAGAGGGAGAGAGAAGGAGAATGGGCACACCAGGACCTCCAGCCACTGCAAACAAACTCCAGACATGTGTGCCCCCTTGGTACATCTGGCTAACATGGGTCCTGAGGAATCAAACCTGGGTCTTTTGGCTTTGCAAGCAAACACCTTAACTGCTTAAACCATCCCTCCAGCCCCTGATTCTAGAAAATTATATTTATTTCCTTCGCACAGAGGAGACTGGAGATTTTCGAGGTGCTATAAATCAGTTTTACCAATAATAAAATTTATGACCTTTCAGCACACTCTGGAAGTGTATGTTAAGTAAAGGTGCTCGCCAACTCTGAATAACCAAAATAATCCTAAATTCTACCTTCCAGATCAATAATAAGATTGTCAAGACTTGTATTTCCCCCCAAATTTTACTTCTTAGTCTGCTCTATATGCCATTAAGTTCATTTTCTTTTATTTTAAAATTATCTATGTTTTGAGCAGTTGGGTGTTTATGCTAGGATTTTTGAAAAGAAAAGGAGATAGCATGCTTTCAAAGAATGATGCTTCTGATGGACAAATTTTGCTGGTAGATTTGTGGGATAAAAAAAAAAGATGAGGTAACAGGCATTTGCTTTTTGGTTCCATCCTTAGGTAAGAAACCAAGCCTCAAAGTGCATATCAACACCACGAGTGACTCGGTCCTCCTAAAGTTCCTGCGTCCAAATCCAAGTGTGAAGCTTGAGGGTTTTCTTCTGGGATATGGCAGCAACATGTCTCCAAACCAGTACTTTCCTCTCCCCACAGAAGGGAAATTCACGGAGGCTGTAGTCGGTAAGGTGCTTAGGGACTAAACTCAGAAAGGGGGTAATAGGGTAATGGTTATAATATGGCTATAAAATGGTGCACAAATTTTGAAGATAATAAACCTTTGTCCTACATCCTTGGATAATTCAAATGCTAGCATTGCAATTCATCTTTATAATTATTGCAATCTATTAACCAATTATTCATGTTAAATTTTTAAAGTATTTTATTTATTTGTAAGGGGAGAGAGAGAGAGAGAATATTAATATGAATAGGTGCTCCAGGGCCTATAGCCACTGCAAATGAACTCCAAGTACATGTACCACTTTGTGTATCTGGCTTTATGTGAGTACTGGGAAATCAAACCTAAGTTGTTAGGCTTTGTAGGCAAGCACCTTAGCCACTGAGCCATCTCTCTAGTCCTTCATGTTAAAATTTATATTGCATGCAGAAATAATTATCTTCATTTGTACCTATAATTCCTGCCTACATAATTTAATGCATAAATTAAAAATAGCAGAAATGCCTTGACTTCAACCCTAAGACATTGTTTACATGGACTAATTTTCCTTCTTGATGTCTTTATTTTATTCTATAGAAGATCATTACAGATTTTTGTGTGTTTCTTCATGAGATGCTATCTTAAAAAAAAAGTAAAACATAGTATATTTTTAAAATTTAGAGTATTTTAGGCAAGGAGATTAAAGGCTACTTATATATTATAAAATTTCTTCTTTCTCTGGAAATGCATCTAAAAATATTAAATTGTAATTGTAAAAGTAATTTTACCTTACTTTACCTTTCCTTTTATCTACCTTTTATTTTCATTGTGGTTTTCGGAAGGATTGGATAAATTATCATTATTATAAATTGGTAGTTTAACCTCATTACTGAAGCAGACCAAAAATGAACCCAACATGGCTCAGGGAAATTTTGCGGAAGAGGGGGCGGAAAGAATGTCAGAGTCACATGTTGGGTCATGATATGCAGAGACATTTAGCTTACCCATAACTGTGGGCTAACTCCACAATGCAAGACCCGTATACCTCAACAAGGAGGGGCCAAGGGGAGGGGATAGGTCATGGATGAGCCTAATAATGGTACCAAACTGACTGTATTTGCTGAATACAGAACTGACTAATAAAAAAAAAAAAAAAAGATTTCCCTATAGTGACAATTGCATTCTGGCAGCAGTTAGATCTAGACTCAGTGATGCAACAAGACATAGTTCAGCAGTCACTTATAAATTTTGCATACCAAGTTATGCACGAGAATAGTCCTAAGAGTGGAGAAAAAAGAAGAGGCCCTTTAAAATTATTATTATTCAGAGCTAGTGTTTCAGTGTGTCTAAAGAATATGTAAAAAGAAAATAAAATATTTCATATGCCTTAAAATAAATAAATAAATAAATAAATTGGTAGTTTAATAACCTCCCATGATACTTTGCTTTAGGAATAATAAGTTTGTTTTTATATTATAAAAATCTGTATTAATACATCATCCTTTCCTTACAATGCTCCTTATCTAGCTTAAATATTGCTGTTCATTTACTTTGGCTAAGTATTAAACCAAACTTCTTAAAGTCAAGGTTATCTCTTATCCTTTGATTATTCAGATTGAAATGATTCACACTGAGTGGACATTAACAAATATTTGTGGCCTAGAATATAATAAACTTAAATCTGTGTAGAAATTTCAGGCTTCAGGATGCCATGGTAAGTTATTTAAACCTTGTTATCAGGTAATTCAATAGTTAAGCCATTCAAGTTCAATAACACAGACAAGTATATTGAAGAAACTTAAGAGACAAGATTCTAGAGCTGTTAGAAGTTATTCCATGTAGCATTTAAAAAACTTCAGCCTGTCCTTTAGATCAATTCTTTCTTTTTATTAATCTCTTCTACTACTCTGGTAGAAGCAGAAAAACACACTTTTACAAATTTTCTTTTCATATTTCTTTAGGATAATAAATTTGTGTGCTTTTGTTTTTATTGAAGAAGGGACTTATATTCTAAGTCATGTGTCATTTTTAGTTACTTAAATTGATTATTTGTAGTCCTCCATGACTGTGTTTGCATTAATTGTTCCTAATTGATTAATCAAAAAGTACTAGCTTTCTGTTGCTGATGCCACAAATTTCCATAAACTTGGCAGCTCTAAACACTAAAAATTTGTTATTGTATAGCTGTAAGTCAGAGGTCTAGCATGAATCTCTGAGCTAAGATCAATGTGAGGGCTGGGTTACATTCCTGCCTGGAGGCCCTGAGGGGAGAATGTGATTTCTTGGCTTTTCTTGAGTCACAAGTGGTCTCTTCTACCTCAGTCAACACCAGCAGGTCAAGCTCTCATATCACATCACATCACTCTGGCCTATTAATATCCTATTCTTCTTTGAGAACGCTTTTAATTATACTGAGCCCATCTGGATAATCCAGGATACTACTATCCCTATTTTTAGATCAGCTGATCAGTAACTTTAATTTTCTCTGTAAGCTAATTTTATTTTGTCATGCGACCCCACAAATTCACAGGTTGCGGGGATTAGGACCTAGCAATCTTTGAGAGGTTATTTTCCTATCTGTCACAAACTGACTATTTGAAATTTGTGGCTCAATTGCCTTTCTGCTATTAGGTTATTACAAGGTCATTCTCAATTCTCATCTAGCCAATTTCTTTTCCACAGATATGTTGTTGGTAGATTAGTGAATTCATAATTGTAAAATAAGCAATTGAAGAAGTCTCTTGAGTGAAAGGTACTGTACAGGAGCAAGGAATTATTTTTTGTGGAAAAAACAAAACTTCCTTACAGACCCTACTCTTACTTCCTGTTGTTCCTCTTTTTTAAGTTGCACTAGGCTATACCCAAACACAATAAATTATTTTCATTTTCAAAACAAATGTTGTTGTGCCACATTGCCTGACATATTTCACTAGCAAAATGATGTGCTTACCATATCTCATTTGTGAAATGAAAACTTGTTGATCACTCAAATATATTTGAGATAGTTCTTAGTGTTGTGTGGATTGATACTCTTACAAATCATTTGTGAGTCTGTATTTAGTATCTTTCTATTGACTACAGACAGGCATTTTTCAAGTTCTGTTCTTACAGGCAAAAGTAAAAGCAACATTAAGTATTTCCTTTTGCCATTTGAAAATTAATATCCAGATAAAGTTTCTGTAAAAACTGATCTATGATTTTGGTAGAACCAGGCATGGTAGTTCACACCTAGGATCACAGTAAACAAGAGCCTGGGGTGGCAGGATTGCTATAACTTTGAGTTAGCCTGACCTACATAGTCAGTTCCAGGTCAGTATGGGTTCCAGAGTGAAACTGTGTCTCAAGAAAAATTTAATAAATTAGTTAAAGAGTAGAAAATTGTAGTATTTTCCCAGGTTTCCAATAATAAATGTTAGTGACCACAAGAGCCTTGAAATGATGTGAAAAAATATAATTCACATTTAATAGACCTTCTGGGTTTCTATTTCATCATTTTTGACTCACATCCTTAATGTTCTCATTTATATTCTAAGTGTTTGCTTTTGCTTTTATGATCAGCTGTCGATAATTTTGGAAATGTCCAGTAAAATAAAAAATGAGAACATTATCAAAATTAAACTTCAAAGTCTTTCACTTTATGACATTCTAACAATATCTGAAAATTCTGGTCACAGTTGTTATATTTTTCATAATAAAAAACACAGTATTTGTTAATTATAATGAAGTTATACTTATCACAACCACTATTTCTGACTGAAGAGTTTGTCTTTCAATCAGGTGTTAGGAATCCAGAGAATTTAGTAGAAGCATGCGTTTTCATACTCACATTCTTGCAGTGGCTGCCCCTTGCACACATTTCCCTAACAGAACATATTTCTTATGCATGATGTGGGCCTCCCAGAGCACTCCCAGCCACCATCCTGCCTGTGTCCCTCAGACTGGTTCCAGGGTTTGTACTCCAAATGCAAGGCTGCTTATCCTTAGATTCTGCCCTGGAAAGAGCCTTGGGCCAGATTCTGACAACAGTGTTCTAGGTGTTCTAGAAAAGCTCACCTTTTACTTGAGAGGAAGCATGATGTAGAGGAAGAATACCTTGTATTTGGAGTGAGACAGAACTCTGGTTTAAACTGAACACTGCTGCATACTGTGGAGTAATTTTGGGTTAGTTGTTTAAATCTCTGAAGTTCATCTTTCTTGAATATAAAATAGAGGATTATCTTTCAGAAGCATTGTACAGACTGGATAAATTAAGTACAGCTGGAATGCCGTCTCTAGGCTGGAAGATGCATCTTCTATGAAATTTGTCATTTGCTACTGTAACAAGTTGAGTGGTCTTGGGTACTTTGCCTACTTGGATACTGAACTTTGTCTCATTTGCTAACAAAGATTGAGCTGATTCTCCACAACAGTTTGCTCTGTGACTTTTGTGCTTTTCAGCAATAGTCCCGTGGTTTGGTTGTTGTATTTGGAGTGGGGTGATAAGGCCAGAATATCATAGTGGTAAATTAGTTTGGAAGAGCTATTAACTGAAAACAAGTTAAACATATTCATCTCTTTGTAATATCACAAATACATTTCCTAGACAAGGACAACTCTCAAGATTAGGAAACAAAAAAGGAGAAGCAATCTCTAAACTGGGCACACACCCATCTCCTATGATCATCTTTTTTAAGTTTTTTTTAATAAGTAGAAACTTTTATAGATGCATCATGTGTTGCACCATAATTTCCCTCCTTCCTGCCTTCACTCCACGCAGGGACCTCCTTAGTGGGATTACTGTTCTTCACCATGGAATTGTGGATTATGAGTTGTGAGAGCAGCAGTCATTGTTTGGGGAGAGCTGCAATGCCTGTGGCTCTCTTGTTGCTCTTACATTCTTTCTGACCCCCTTCCACAAAATCCCCTGAGCCTTGGTGGGAGTGCTTTAAGTCTACTTTAGTGTTGAGCTCTGAGCAGCTTTGGGATTTCTGCTTTAGTGCTTTTTGAGTATCCTCAGTGTCTGTCTCCATTACCCTGGTGCAGGTTGTCCGGCTCTCTATGGAAGCAGCACTCCTGCTCATGTTAACAATTCCTCTGTGGTTTCACCTGGGCCCTGGCTGCTGTGCTGGGGGGCTTCTTGTCCTGCTAGGAACTTAGTTAGCTGTTCTTGTCTTGTTAATAGATTTTGGTTGTTCTTGGTTCTTGCTGCTTTCTACAAAAGGAAAACAGATTCTCCATTGGAAAGTGAGATAAGAATAGGTTAAAGGGGATAAGTATTGTTAATTTAGAATCATTTTGATGGGTGTAGCCTCACCTTTGGCCAAAGACTAGTGGGAACTTTTCACTGGAGTACATGATTCTGGTCTCCATAGGATTCTTAGTTCCCAATTCCAGCTATGGGTTCCTTTCCACTGAGTGAATCTCATCTCATAGCCCATCAGAGAGCCATTGGTTACCCACCTAGACTGTGTGCCACTATTGCACAGGAAGGTACATCTTGGCAGGCTGGTTGCTTTCATACAGCAGTGTCTCTTGCTTGCTCACAATATTGTTGGCCATCCCCGCCCCCTTCCCCAGCAACTCATGTAGTTCTTTTCAACACTATATGGGATAACCATCTGGAAACTGGCTTCCTTCCAGATTCCAGCCACATCTTTCAATGCTCTGTGTTGGCAGAATGTAATGGCTTCAGCAACAGGATCTTACCTTTTACCTCAGGAAGGTAATCAAGTGTTTTAACAGAAGCCTGTCCTGTTTTGGGGACCTTATAGATTCTCCAGTCAACAGCTCTGTGGGTTGTAACCAATTTCTGTTACTGAGGGTTATAAGCCAGAGCCAAATATTTTGTGGTTAGCCTTCATCCCACCCTTTCCAAGGCCCTTCCTACCAGATATCCCTCCATGCTCCTATTGAGGGTTATATCTTTTAGTCTGCTATCTGGGATGAAGGTCTTTATGGTACCAATTCATTTTGGATTTGGTTTTGTGTATATCTCCCCACCCTCCTGTTCCTTTTCCCCCAAACCCTTCCATCCCTCTTATTACCCTCAAGTTAGTTGCTTATCCAGTATGCCTGCAACTCAAGCTATTCCAGTTTAGGAACCACAGATGAAGGAGAACATGTGGCATTTGCTTTTCTGCGCTTGTGTGAGTTTGCTTAGTGTGATCTGTTCCAAGCCCACCCATTTTTCTACAGATTTTATTATATAATTTTTCCTTACTGCTGAATAGAATTACATTGTGTATATGTACCACATCTTGATTCCATGATCATTTTTAAATCATCAAGCAGGGCTTCCTACACTGATACTGCCTCTCAGCCTTTAGTGGATACAGCTGACAGGTGCTTCTTATCATCTCATTGCTGTGAGCTCCCAAGAAGAATAAGGTGATTCCCCAAACCTTTAGATTTCATACTTTCAGATCTCTCATTTAATAAAGCAACTTTTAGCAATAACACAGTAAGAAATTTGATTGGACCTACTAATCATAGATCCAAAACAGAGTAATATTGTTTCATTTACATAACTGATAATATTTAGCAAGCTTAGGTCACTGATGATTCTTAAAGTTTCCTCTTACCTTTATTCTTAGGGTAAAGTTAATTTGCAAAAATCTTTAATAAGGCTTATTATTTATATTGATTGAAATGTGACAAAATTCTATGTTTTGCAATTCAATACACTCCATATTCCTAATTTTTACCCTTAATTTTTATTCTGTACAGAAAGCAGGAGGAAATGTGTAGTTTTTCTTCTGTCATTCCAACTTACAACTTTAGCTGTCCTTTGTCTTTTTCATAAAAATGTTTTAAGTATACATTATTTACTTATTTTTGTTTTTTCAAGGTAGGGTCTCACTCTAGCTCAGGCTGACCTGGAATTCATTATGGAGTCTCAGGGTGGCCACAAATGCATGGCTATCATCCTAGCTCTGCCTCCTGAGTGCTAGGATTAAAGGCGTGCGCCACCATGCCCAGCTACATTATTTATTTCATAGAAGTGTCATGAAATATAAAATGAAGACTTCTACTGCTTATTATACTGAAGGATATAAATAGTAAAAGGAGACGGTGGTTTTAGATTAATTGGAGAAAAGTAGCTAGAAGTATTAAGTTGACAATGATTGAAGGAATTATAGAGTAAAGTAAATAGGAAGGTTAAAGAAAACTGGTGACAAAGTGGCAGGATAAACCAACATAAGAAAATGATGTACTGTGGCTTAGAGGCCTGTTTTAAAACTAGACAACAATTTCTGTATGCTTTGATAAAGATAACATATTTTCAAATTTTTATTTTTTTCTACTGGATACAACTATAATGTTTCCATTGTTTGACCTTACTAAACAATAAAATTCCTTCAAGTCTCTCTTTTCTTGGAAATATAATAATAAAACAAATTCATAATATTTCAATATAAAGCACATTTTAAATGTATGTTATAGGTACTAAAACCAAAAATTTAACTTCTTAAAATTTATTCTCAATTCTGTATTAAAATAGTCCCCTTTTGTCATGGGCCAAATGGATATTTGGTTCTGGTGAATACTATCCCAGATTCATTGCAAATTTGCTATTGAGAGGAAGATTTTAAATGGAAAACAGCTGCCAGATAAGTTAGAGGGTTTGAGGGTTGTCTAGAGAATGGATATTCAGGTAATTATTTAGATGATATATTGCCCTTTATTTTTAGGCATATGTCTCAAAACCAAAGACTATACTCATTGGTTTTTTGCAATTGTCCATCACACTATTTCCTTTTACATTGTTTACTTTCATAGGACACTCAGTGTTCTTTGGCACATGAATCACACCACTTGCTATTGGTGTAAAAGCCTGTGTTTGGTTATATTGCTTTGTATTGTTGCCAGATTGGGTTATGTGTGTGTTCATTTGTGATTCATCCCACCAGCCTGATATAGACTCCCTAGGGCCACAGCTGAGCCTCAACTTCCCCATGCACTTGATAGTCAGAATTGATATATCTGTAGCTGGCCTCAGTTCTCTAGGGAATGTTTCCAGTCAACAAAATAAAATCTTCAGTATCCTATAGTAGAAGTCTCTAGAAGAAACATTCATTCAAGTGGGTTTAGAAGTTGATTTTTCTTATTGGTAAAAGCCTGGTTTACCTAGAAAAGTCATAGTTTAAACCTGCTTTTCTGGCATAATTAACTGTGCTCCCATTCCTCTCAGTAATATTCCAGTTTAATTTGAAAGCTATCTCCTTTATCGATATATGGGGTAAATCTCAATTTCTCAACATGATCTACAGATCTTTCCCAATCTGATCCTCAGTTGACAGCCCAGACTTTCTTTGTGACTTTGGAAGTACCTTGCATTCAGAAAGAAAGAACAAAGTCAAGGGAGGAAGTTGGCCATGTGTTCTCCTCTGATGTGTTGTGCTTGCCAGATGGGGTGCATGGCAGATGGTCAGCAAATGCTGGAGCGGAAGTAAAGACAGTAGATTCTAAAGAGGTTAAGAGACCTGTGGGTGGCAGGCTGGCTCTAGAGCCTGAGTACTTGGCCACCATTCCACAGCACTTTTCCGCACGGCATATAATTATTTTGGTACTTTTCAACTCTGTTGAAAAACTTATCTTAAGGAATTATTCCTGGCCCCATACCCTTTCATAGTCATGCTCACTAGAGCATTTAAGTAGAGAAAAAGACTTGCTGACTTGAAGGCTGACGTTGGACACCATCTGAGAGCTAATGTGACTTAGGTTTCTTCTTTGAAAGAAACATAACAAAATAAAGTTCTGATTTTTTTTAATATTCCTTCTTGGAGAGATAATGTTACACATTTTCTGTGTTCATGGGGTAATGTGTTTATGCACATGAATAGGTTCTATTTTGAAAGCAGACCATTGCCAAGCCTTAAAATAGTTAATACTCCATACTAAACTTCTCTGTAGGCTATACATATAAAACATAGGCAAAGAAAGGACTGTAGTCAACAAAGCCAACAGTTTAATATCTAACAGGTTTTCTAACTAGGAAAGTACCTGTACTAACTGTTAGGGCAAGTGAGAAAATTTGTCAGCGTGTGAAAATAAAGCAGGGTTACCTTGGAACAGTGAAAGGAAGAGGTGTTCCAGATTCTCTGCCCAGATCACGGGAAGTGAGGCAGCAGATGGTGTCCAGCGTGCAGAGAGTGGGAAGGGAAAGATTGTACCAGTGATGCCTTCATGAGTAGGTGACCAGTGACCTCACAAGACCCTGTATAACTGAGTTTCTATGAGCTCATGCTCTAAGGGTCTGGAGTCTGGGCTCTTTTGCTTTGGCCTTCCACCTACCACAGATCCTAGTTAGGTGCTCAACTGTCTTGTTCCCAATACTCTGGCATCCTTGCAGTCTGACTGGTCTGCCACTTCCCACTCCTATCTAGTGACTTCAGCTGGCTTCTTACTCCAGCAGGAACTTTGGTGCGGGCTCAGGTAGGCTGGGATAGGTACACACATAACACCATGGTGACACATGGCAAGACACATGGGCAACAGACCTTATATAAGATGGCATTGCCATTGCAGCATCATTGCGGTTTTAGGAGAAATCAAGTGTCATTCCCACCTGCAATCAGGTATACTGTATGTTCTGTTACAGTAGTTGCAATCACATGGGGGTCTATGGGTTGTAGTGACAGACCTGTGGGATGGGGAAGTTGACTTTTTTTTATCCTAGATGAGCAGTTTGAGAGATAACAAACTTTGATCTTAGGTTTGCTACTGATGATAAACATTCTTAGTACATTTTCTGTTGCTATAACAGAATATCTGAGACCAGGTAATTTATTAAAACAAAATATATAATTTGGTCCATGGATGAAGAGGATAGGAAGTTAGGGATTGAGTAACTCAATCTCATGAGGCCCTTGGGCTTCATCTGACATGGCAGGCATATGCATATGGCACCACATAGTAACTGCATGTATGAGGACAAGTAGGCATGTGCAAAAGAGAGCATATGTGTGAGAGAAAGGAGAACTTTCAGACTCACTTTTGACCCACTAGTATTCCTATGAGGCCCTTCCTCCTTAGAATGCCACACTAAGGAATTAAGCTAAGCACATAGTGAAACTATAACAAAGTCACAGGCTTTTAGGGGGTTAAAGGTGAGGTAAAGTGAACTTGAGGTAAAATGAACTTACCTTTGGAGCACAGTATTAAAAAGAAAACAAACATCACAACAGGTCAAAGCAGAGGGAGTAAAGGATAGGAAAAGTTAAATATTTTTGTGTACTTAATGATTTTTTCCTTCTACTTTTTGTGTATGTGGTATGCAGGTGTATGTGTACTTGCATTTTTACTTGTGTGTGGGTACTTGTGGAAGCCAGAGATTAAAATCTGATATCTTCCTCAGTCACTCACCATGTTAGTTACTAAAACAGTGCCTCTCACTAAACACAAATCTTGATGATTGGACTAGTCAAGATGGATGGCTTGCCACAGGGATCCTGTCTCTGCCTCCTGAGTGCTAGGATTACAGGCAGGCTTCCACGCCTACCTGACATTTATGTGGTTGCTGGGGATCCAAATTCAGGCCTTCATGCTTGCACAACAATTGTTTTACCCACTGAGCCATATCTACAGCTCCTTCTTTGTTGTTTTTTAAAATATTTTTAAACAACTTTTTGTTCATTTTTATTTATTTATTTGAGAGTGACAGAGAGAGAGAGAGAGAGAGAGAAAGAGGCAAATAGAGAGAGCGAGAATGGGAGCGCCAGGGCCTCCAGCCACTGCAAATGAACTCCAGACGCATGTGCCCCCTTGTGCATCTGGCTAACGTGGGTCCTGGGGAATCTAGCCTCAAACTGGGGTCCTTAGGCTTCACAGGTAAGTGCTTAACTGCTAAACCATCTCTCCAGCCTTTTAAAAAATATTTTTATTGACAACTTCTATACGTACAGACAATAAACCATGATATTTCCCTCCCCTCCCCCATTTTCACCTCCACAACTCCACTCATCATTATATCCCCTCCTTCTCTCCATTAGTCTCTCTTTTATTTTGATGTCATCATCTTTTTCTCCTATTATGAGGGTCTTGTGAAGGTATTGCTAGGCACTGTGAGGTCGTGGCTATCAAAGCCAATTTCTGTCTGGGCAGTTGCATTGTAACGAGTGGTGCCCTTCCTTTGGCTCTTACATTCTTTCTGCCACCTCTTCTGCAATGGACCCTGAGCCTTGGAGGGTGTGATAGAGATGTTTCAGTGCTGAGCACTCCTCTGTCACTTCTTCTCAGCACTATGTTGCCTTTTGGGTCATCCCAGGGGTCATCGCCATCTGAAAAGAGAGGTTTCTCCAACCAAAATTGAGAGTAGCATTAATATATGAATATGAGCATTAAGTGTAGTGCTTTCAGGGTAGTTTGGTGAGAATAATATATACGTTTAGCTAGACACAAGTAGGCTTTACACCCCTAAGGCACATGACTTCCCCTGCCATAGGCTTTTGATTAGGTTTTCAGTACCAGGCATGTATTCCCTCCAATAGGGTGGGCCTCCAGTCCTAATAGAGAACAGTTGGTTTTCCCCAGAGAAGACATGCCACTATTGCACTCGTTCAGTCATTTGGCCTGTGTGTCCAAACTTGAGGTTTCCAATGTCTACTGTTTTCACCACTGATGACTTCTGTCTCCCATAAGGCAACATGCAATGCAGCTTTTTCCAGCTTTGAGTTGGCTTGTCCACAGGGAGAAGGTTTTCAGCTCAGCACCAGCTTGATTTTTCAGTGACCTTGCTGCCCACACATGTGAAGTCTTCAGCAATAGGGTTTTAACATCTGTTAATCCTGGGAAACCAAGGGCCTTGGCAAAAGCCTATAATGTTTTGGAGGCAGTAGGGATCTCCCGGACCAACAGCTCACTGGTAGGTATCCCATCCCTGGCACTGAAAAGTTTCTAGCAGCAATTTATGGCTTGAGGATGTGCCATTATCCAAAGAAGTATGCTTTTGTTGCAGTCAGGTTTGCATTGCTGGTATAAATCATCCAACCAAGAGCAGCTTGTGGGAAAAAAGAGGTTTATTTTTGATTACAGGCTCAAGGGGAAGCTCCATAATCGCAGGGAAAACAATAGCATGAGCAGAGAGTGGACATCACCCTCCTGGCCAGCATCAGGTGGACAACAGGAACAGGAGAGTGTGCCAAACACTAGCAAGGGGGAACTAGCTATAACACCAATAAGCCTGCCCCCAACAATGCTCTGTCTCCAGGAGGTGTTAATTCCCAAATCTCCATCAGCCTGGAAGCTAGCTGTCAGAAGACCTAAGCTTGTGGGGACACCTGACTCAAACCAGCACATTCTGCCTCTGGCCCCCATAAACTAATAACCATACATGATGAAAAATGCAACACATTTATCCAACTTTAAAGGGCCCCATAGTTTGTAATCAATTCCAATGATGTTTATATATCCCCATAATCAAGGCCTTTTAACTAAGCCATAATACCAAAAAATCCCCCCCCAAACCAATAATGGTAGAGAATAAACATTCACCCTGCAAAAGATGACATGGGGCGTAGCAAAGAAATACTCAGCCAATACAAGATTTAAAACAGGGCAAATATCAAACTCTGTAGCTTCAAGTACAACTTTAGCCAGTGAAAAATCTCTAAGTCTGATATTTCTTTTTATTTATTTATTTATTTTTATTGACACCTTCCATGATTGTAAACAATATTCCATGGTAATTCCCTCCCTCCCCCCACTTTCCCCTTTGAAACTCCACTCTCCATCATATCCCCTCCCCCTCTCAATCAGTCACTCTTTTATTTTGATGTCATGGTCTTTTCTTCCTATTATGATGGTCTTGTGTAGGTAGTGTCAGGCACTGTGAGGTCATGGATATTCAGGCCATTTTGTGTCTGGAGGAGCACGTTGTAAGGAGTCCTACCCTTCCTTTGGCTCTTACATTCTTTCTGCCAAATCTACTGCAATGGAACCTGAGCCATGGAAGGTGTGATTGAGATATTTCAGTGCTGTGCCCTCCTCTGTCATTTCTTCTCAGCACCATGGTGCCTTCTGAGTCATCCCAAGGTCACTGCCATCTGAAAAGAGAAGGTTCTCTAACTAAAAGTGAGAATAGCATTTATATGTGGGTATGAACATTAAGAGAAGTGCTTACTGGGCAGTTTGTTGAGCATAATATAGGCATTTATCCAGACACCAGCAGATGTTACACTCTCTAGGTCTTATGACTACCCTGTTGTAGGTTTTCAGTATCAGGGATGTATTTCCTCCAATGGATCAGGCCTCCAGTCAAATTAGAGGACAGTTGGTTTCCCCCATAACAGACGTGCCACTATTGCACTTGTTGGCTCATTTGGCCTGGCTGACCAAATAGAAGGCTTGGAATGTCCACTGTTGAGTATCTTCACTGGTGATTTCTCTCTCTCCCATTGAACTGCATGCAGCATGGCTTTTTCCAGCTTTCTGTCAGCTGGTCTACATGGAGGAGGTTTTCAGCTCAGCTCCAGCAGGATTTTTCAGTGACCTTGCAGCCCAAGTATGTGGAGTCTTCAGCAATAGGGTCTTACCATCTATTCCTGGTGGGAAACCAAGGGCCTCAGCAATGAAAGTCCAATAATTCTAACCAGTAATAATTCTCTGGAGTTCCAATTCTGCCCCTCCAGCTAGGCTACTCACAGTCCTGGAAAACTTCATCCAGGTCTGGAAGCTTTCCTTAGCAGCCATCTTGTGGTCCCAGCATCCCAACTGGGTCTCTACTGCAAGCCACAGTTCATCTTCATGGCTCCATTGGTTCTCCAAGCAGGTATCCAGTAAACCTGCTTCACATTGTCCATAGCAGTTTCAAAACACGAGACAATGTTGCCAACTCAGTGACCCTCTCTTTTCTGCATTTCTTATATTCCACAATACCAGGTAGGGTGCCAATTTGTTAATCCAGGGGGAAATAAAGCCAACTTTGAAGAATAGGACACTTGTTGAGCACTCAGGTCCCTTCAAAAGAGTCTACATTCTTCCTGTGGCCCCAGTGCAGGTCAGCTAGCCCAATCTCAAAGGTTGTAATCTCTCAATTGTAGCTGAATGGGCAGCAGTTCACCCCAATATTTTTCTTTCTGTGACATATCCCTCTGCTCACACTAGTTCATTTCTAGCCACCACACCCAACTCTGTTGTTATTTTGATGGGCTTGCCTTTGTAGATGACTTGCTTGTTCTCTAACTGCTATCAATATATTTTCTTTGGTTTGTGTGTTTAGTAGTTTAATTATCATGTGGAGAGGAGAGGTTCTTTCCAGGTTTTGTCTGTTTGGTGTTCTGAAAGCTTCCTGTATCTGCATTGGCATTTCTTTCCCAATTTGGGGAAAAGTTTCTTTATTTGATTGAAAATGCCTACTAAGCCTCAGGATTGAAATTCTTCTCCTTTTTCTATGCCCTGAATTCTTATATTTGATCTTTACAAAGTGTCCTGGATATCTTGAAATTCCCATTCATATCTTCCTCTTTGTTTGTCTTTCTCTTTGTTGGACTGAATTACATCTGCCATCTGGTCTTCTAGTTTAGATATTCATCCATTCTACTCGTGAGACTGTCCACAGAGTTTTTTACTTGACTAACTGTGCTTTTCAGAGGTAGAATTTCTGCCTGTTTTTTTTTCTTCAGTATATCTATTTCCTTATTCATGTCTTGTAATGGCCTCCTTATTTCATTGAGCTGGTTTCCTGTGTTCTCTTAGAATTCCTTCAGGAGTTTGTTTTCTTCTTTGATTCCTTTGTTTTCTTCTTTGATTCCTTTGAGTGTAGATAAAATCTTTTTTTAAAAAAAAATCTTTGTCAGGCATTTCATCTAAAACGGTCTCATTAGGGCCATTTCTGATGGATTTATAATTTTTGGTGGGATTGTATTGTCTTGATTCTTTGTGTTTCTTGTATTATAATGTTGTGTGTTTTGCATCCTGAGTTGATTTGATGCTCAAGTTTTCTAATAGTTGGCAGTGGTTTTAGATTTGGAAGTTCAACTTTAAGTACCTTCATAGTAGGAGTTTAAGGTGCCAAGCATAGCTCTTGTACTCCAGTCCAGCCGCATAAGTAATCCTAAGTGTTGAGTTTTCCTGATATATATATATATATATATATATATATATATATATATATATATATATATATATGTATGTAAAGAGAAGGGGTGCACCAGGGTCTCTCGCCACTGCCAATGATCTCCAGATGTATCCATCACTTTGTGTATCTGACTTTAAGTGGGTTCTGGGGAATTGAACCCAGGTGGTTAGGCTTTGCAGTCAGTGTCTTAACCACTGAGCAATATCTTCAGCTTCCCTTCTTTGCTTTTTTCTTAATTTTTTTAGGGAAAGCGAGTGAGCACACACACAAAAGAGAGACAGAAGGAGAAAGAGATAGAGAGTTGGCATGCCAGGGCTTCAGCCACTGAAATCTAACTCCAGACGTTTATGCCACCTAGTGGGCATGTGCAACCTTGTGCTTGCCTCACCATTGTGCCTCTGGGTAATGTAGGATCTGGAGAGTAGGACATGGGTCCTTAGGCTTTTCAGGCAAGCACCTTAACTGCTAAACCATCTTTTCAGCCCTCTCTTTTGCATCTCACCTGTTTAAAACATATTTTATTTATTTATTTATTTTAGAGAGAGAGAGAGAGAGATACAGAAATAGGCAGGTAGAGAGAGAGAGAGAATGGGCATGTCAGGGCCTCTAGCCACTGCAAACGAACTCCAGATATGTGCACTCCCTTGCACATCTGGCTTATGTGGGTCCTGGGGAGTTGAACCTTGGTCCTTTGGTTTTGCAGGCAAGCATCTTAACTGCTAAGCCATATCAAAATCCTTTTGATTTTGCACTGGGCCTCATTAAATAGTTGGCCCTGGGTGAAAAAGGCTTTGAAAGGCAATACTTCCCAAACTTCCACTACATGAAAACAAATCTTTGAAAAACTCCAAAGCCTTTTTCAGTGGAAAATGTCCTTGAAATGGTGTTATGTTTGGGAAATAAAAGGTGTGTGATGTTTCCTTCAAGACAACTTTAGTAAACTATGATAAGTGAAGGAGTATAGCAGAGCCATAGAGACTCACACTGCAAGAAAAGCCCTTTCCCTCCCCCACACATCTCCATAAACAGTGGGTCCTTAATCCTTATTTAGAGGCTCCATCAACTCTGAAGAACTCTTCTTATGATACACACCAACATAAGGTGTGAGATCTCAGAAAAGGTCTATGAATATTTCAGAAACCCACAATGCCTAATGTCACAATCATTTTTATATTCCCTATTGCTCTGGCTCTGTGATAGGCTTAGCTAAACTCATGAGTTGTTCATATTCAGTACTGGTGCAATGCTCAGGCCTGGGACTATAGACTAAGTAGAACTTGACGAAAACAGAGTTCTCCTTGAGTTGGGGCATACCATTGTGTTCTGTCAGACTGGGCACAACAAGTTCATTATTCCAAAGATTTTGTATTGTTTGATGGAATATTTACCAAACTGTGTAGGATTTGTCTTTAAAATTGTCTTCCAATTATTTTTCAAAAGGGAAAAGAATTATTGTTCCACATTAAAACACATACATTTTCTAAGACATTCTATGAGTAAAATAAACAGTTATGTGTAAGTAGGCTTATTAAAAATGTAATTCTCTGGTTTTAAATGTGAACTTTTCAAAGAATCTATTTTCTTTTTTGCTGACAGTTCTTTCTCAAACACTAATTTTTCCATTTTTACTACAGACTCTCATGATTCATCCTTGTTTACTATACTCCAATAAGAAAGAGATAGAATAGCTGAATTATTTCTTCTTCCAGAACATGCTCATTGGACAGATGCTGCTCTTGAGACATAAGGGTATCTAAATGAATGACACATGAACTGAGAATGTAGTCCGAGTCCAGCATGATACTCACCCAAATTTTTCTACAGGGATTTAGCAATACTATGAATGGTAGAGGACTTATGTAGTTTCTCATGATATTAATTCTATAGCAATACATCACTAATCTAAAATGATTAAAATTGCATTTGTAAACATTGTGAAGTTCACATGGTAATAACAACCCTTATTTGGTATTCTGTTTGGACTTCTGGCTACCATGAGACTTTGACAAGTCATGATTTTGTATTGGCCCAGTAAACAACTGGAATACCCCAATTTTCATGAAAAATATCCCATCATTGTTTTTCTGAACTAGAGCCCCCTGCTTCCTGGAAGGTTATTGCTGATGTTCTTACATTGGTCAGACTATCAACTGCTGCTGGTCTGGCCTTTGTATAAGAAGCTACATTAAGGCCATTCAATTATAAATATTTTATCATTGGCTAATTGTTATTGTTATCAACTACCTGTGGAGTGAAGTTTCTAACACATCCACAGTATAGGGGCCTATCATTTTCTAGTAACTGGGCTTCAGGCTGGAAGTGAATGCATTTCCAACATGAACCATTTATACCCCCATTGTTGATCCCAGTTTGCTGCTGTAGTGTCAGTTTGTTATTGTTGCTCAGTTCTTTGTCACTAAAATGTAAAAATGGGTGATGTGGATGAGACAGAGGCTGGTCACCCCTGTTGAAATTTAGAAATGTTGGCTAAGTGGCCTTTTAAGAAATGAGTAGACAGCTGGGTGTGGTGACATATGCCTACAATCCCAGCAATTGATGGTGGTGGCAGGAGGATCATAAATTTGAAATTTCTTTGGGATGCATAGTAAAACCCTGCCTGGGGAGAAAAATTGAGAAGGCAAGTGGCACTTAACTTACTTTTTTTACATCCCACCTCGCATGGCTTTGCCCACACCTTCCTAGCCTCATTTGCTCAGTGATACTTTTTTTTTTTAGAATTAAAAATTTTTTTGTTCATTTTTATTTATTTGAGAGCATCAGACAGAGAGAGAAAGAGGCAGCTAGAGAGAGGGAGCGAGAATGGGCGCACCAGGGCCTCCAGCCACTGCAAATGAACACCAGACGCATGCACCCATTTGTGCATCTAGCTAACATGGGTCCTGAGGAATCCAACCTCGAACCGGTGCTCAATGATACTTTTAAAATCACTTTTGTGACCTCTTCTCATGTGCCAGCAGGTCAAGCATGAAATGCAGCAAGTTACAGGCACTTGAGAACTAATAGAAAAGTTCAGGGCCTGGATGGGCTCTGTCCACTTATCTACTCCATGGCCATACTTCAGATGTTCATTTTCTTCAACACAAACTAGTAGGTGAAGGGCTATTCCTGAGCTTATAGCATGAGACTTTTCAAGGGTATTCTGCAAGTAGAAACCACTCAGTATTAGTGTTGATGAGGTCTGGAAGCTGTCTTCCAAGTGGTAAGAAGAGAGAATTTTTTAAATTGGGTTGTACCTACTAAGTTTTAACTGCAGCTAAATATGACATGTTGACAACTACATAATTGGTAATGCTTCTATTATAGAGATTTTCATGGACACTGATTATTTTCAGGTGTTGTGATTTTTATTCTTATTAGTCAAGGCTGGAGATGGTGCAGATAGTAAAATGCTTGTTGCATAAGCTTGAGGACCAGGGTTCACATCACCACCACCCATTTGAAAGATGGATGTGGTGGCAAACACCTGTAATTCCTGTATTAGGGAAGCAGAGACAAGGAATTCCTGGGGCTCACTGGATAGATAGTCTAGCTGATTCAGGGTGCTCCAGGTTCAGTGAGAGTCCCTGTCTTAAATATCAAGGTAAAGAGTGATTAAAGATGACACCAACATCCACATAAATGTTCACATACACATCCACCTATGAACATACACACGTACAAATATACATACCCATATACCCATATACATACAAACATACAAGTATACCCATATACATACAAACATGCATGAATGACTGCCCATCACACATACATTAAAAACCCAAGCAGTGCTGACTTCCAATTAAAATAATTACTTTGTTTTATCACATTCAAAAATAACTTTTACAGTACCTGACAACTCTATTTTATATAAAACTAAGAATAAAGCTTCTAATTAATGGTGCTGCTTTCATAACCAGCAGGGCTTTTATTTGACAATCATTGAAAAATCTTCAACTCATTGGTGATAAAGTTTATACTGTTTCTCTGTTTGGAAAATTCCTCTCGTTAAACCATTTTAGAAAAATTTCATATTTATAAAGAAGATATAAGGATAGGGCATAGACTTACTGTATACTCTGTTTACAGTTTGTTAACATCTTGCATCAGTTCAGAACATTTATTACAACCAAATGTTCCAAGAACAGTACATTATATCCAGATCATTCTTCTGTCCTAGGTACCCATCCAGGATACCATATTACAGTACAAATATCTCCTTGTTTTGGATTGACCTTGACAGTTCCATTTTGAGGTACCTTTATAATTTTTGTACAGTGTTCTTTCATTCCATTTTACCTGATGTTTTTCTCATAGGCTATGGCATTGGGGAGCAGGTGTATAGCTTAAAAGAAAAGCATAGTACAAGCCAAATGAAAGCAAACTGATGGCTGAACTATTGAGTATTCTTCGCCTTGAAGGCCCACTTCTTCTGCTTTCTTTTGATGCAAAGTACCAAGACCATGCCTTTCCACGTGGGAAGTTTCTGTGCTGGTAATATAGCATTGAGAAATGGTTCTTTTCATAGCTTTCCTCCAAATCCCTCACCCTCTTCTTCAACCTCTACCTCTGTCTCCTTCTTGACCTTACTAGAAGGCATCAGGCAGTCAGTGAGATCATTCCTATTCCTGATCAACTGTAACCACCACACACCATCAATTATAAATTGGATTTGAGATATATTTGAAGCTGAGGGAAAAGTGAGATATGGAATTTTGAATTTTGAATAAGCCAGTTGTTACCAAGCAGCTTTTGTGTTCAATGTTGCTAAATAACCATTTGGATTCCGACATAAGTATGTTACTCTTCCTATCTACAGATCAGTTTTAGATTAGTTTTTCAACTCTCCCCTACCAAACTAGTTGGAAATCTACATGTCCTCTATTACGGTTTTATTTCTATCCAATTTTTCTAGGCTTCTGAGTTGGTGCAGCCTGAACGGACGCCATTCTGACTCACATGCAGTAGAAGTGTCTAGGATTGACTCATAACCCCCTTTCCTGCTCTGGGCCCTGTGTACTGGTCTTCCACCATCAAATTAGGCACATGCTGGCCGCAGTGCAGGAACAGGGGTACAGAGGTTCAGAGGAAAGCCTCTGTGAGCAGCTCACTGCTCTACTTGCTGATCTTGTGAAGGCTCAGCTCAAGGTGCCCAGTCTCCGCGTCCCAGGGAGCCTATGCCAACATTCCAGCCAACCACGGAGTACAGTGTGGGAGCCAATTTCAGCCTCTTTCACTGTAAACCATGTAGGCTTGTCTTTATCCTCTTTATGAATATTCACCAAGGATTAAGCTTCAATGCTTTTTAAACCTCCAAATCACATTAGGAACAATCTTACTCCTTTTGGTGCCTTGAAAAAGAAACTTAATTACTCACAAAAGTGTCTATAGACTATCCTTAAGACGCTCATAGTCAAGTTGAAATGCCATTTCCTTTTCACAATTTTCTCAAGGTCTGAAGTGTACCTGTATCAGACAGATTCAGGTTCGCTGAGATGAACTTCCAGACCAGGCACAGTTATGGAGGAAGGGATTTATTGAAGCTTACAGATCCAGGGGAAGTTCCATAAAACCAGAAGAAACTGGCCTGCTTTCACAGGCCCAAGCAGAGAGAGAGAAGCACAAGCCTAAAGGTCAAAAGCCGGAGCACACTTCAGGAACTCCAGCTAGGCACACTTTGCATATCTATACATTGGAATCTGAAACCCACCACCACACTTTAAGATCCACCCAGTGACTGCCTCCAGCCAGGTGGCTAAAGATGCAAACTACAAGCAAATAAACAACTAAATATATTGGGGGCCATCTATTCTATTCAAACCACCACATTCCGCCCCTGGCCCCAAATAGATTTATAACCATCACACATTATAAATTGTACTCAGTTCAATTTCAAAGGTCCCCACAGTCTTGACCAATTTAAGATATGAAGACCTGTAAAATCAAACAAGTTAAACACTTCTAACATATAAAGTCACAGAGGAAACATTTTCAACTGGTATAAGGCACAGCAAGGAGAGACTAAAACAATGCAAACTCAACCGCCATCAAACAAACATCAAACTTCTGCAGTTCAAGTTCAATATACCCAGAGACTAACAGTCTCCAGACTTTCCAATTCCGCCCCTCCAGCTGGGCAGAGTACCCGGGGAACACTTCCATCCCAGGCAAGCAGTGTGCTGTATGGTAGCCCTTGCACAGTCCTGGTATATACAAAACATCTTCAGGTCTTCATGCAAACCATGCTCCATCTTCCAAAGGCTCTTTCAGCCTATCAGGGCATCATGCCCTACCTCATGCCACATCTCAGCAGCAGCTCCTGGAACCATGTGCAATTCATGACCACTCTTCACATTTTCCAAAGGCTCTTTCAGCCTATCAGGGCATCAGGCCCTACCTCATGCTGCATCTCAGCAGCGGCTCCTGGAAGCATGTGCAATTCACGGCCACTCCATGCATTTTTCATGCTTCTGAAACCAATACCAAGTGTGCAGGACACAGCCATATTCTTAATTCAGGGACGAAACAAATCATAGCCTTGAAAAGCAGGTTCCTTCTCCAGTCAACTCTTTCCAAAAGCGTCTGCATTTCTATGATAGTCTTTCCTCAGGCATCCTTTCCATTGTTTTAATGTAAAGCAGTTGGAACATCTTCCTTAAGATTGCTAATGTGTTTGACAATAGCAGGTTCAGTAACCTAAAACCAGTCTCTGTGCCTGTAATTTTAACTTGTTTGAGATTTTCCAGCTTAAAATCTTAAATCTCTCGGTCCAATATCTTCAGCCAAGCACATCAGTCCATTACAAATTTAACCTTGATCAATCTCTCTGGGCTTGGGCAGCAGGACGCAGCCAGCCCTTATGCCAGTAGCCCAGTTCCAACAAAGTCCTCTGCAGTGTTTCCTTCCCCTTAGAAAGCTCATAAGCTAAGCCTCGAAGTTCAATGCTATCTGCACTTAGCATTCTCAGACTCTCATCAGAATAGTCCATAAAACTTGGCTTACCACTCCAGAAGACATCTTCAGTTGCAAGCACCAAGTCCATGCCTATTCCTCCAAAACAAAGGTTCCAAAAGATCAACATGCACATAGTAAGTTTCATCTCACCCCACTCCTCGGTACCAAATTCTGTATCAGACAGATTCAGGTTCGCTGAGATGAACTTCCAGACCAGGCACAGTTATGGAGGAAGGGATTTATTGAAGCTTACAGATCCAGGGGAAGTTCCATAAAACCAGAAGAAACTGGCCTGCTTTCACAGGCCCAAGCAGAGAGAGAGAAGCACAAGCCTAAAGGTCAAAAGCCGGAGCACACTTCAGGAACTCCAGCTAGGCACACTTTGCATATCTATACATTGGAATCTGAAACCCACCACCACACTTTAAGATCCACCCAGTGACTGCCTCCAGCCAGGTGGCTAAAGATGCAAACTACAAGCAAATAAACAACTAAATATATTGGGGGCCATCTATTCTATTCAAACCACCACAGTACCTGACTGTCATTGGATATTTAAAGCATAATGACGGCATCTCTTACCTCTTTTGCCAGATAACATCCTATAACATTCCACAAATCTGATTTCTAACAAGACTTTTTATACCAGGCTGATTTTACTTCATATAAATAGTAACCTTTTAAACTGTTCTTTTATTAATTTAATGAAATAATGTGTTTAATTATGACATTTTCATACATGTATGGAATGTATTTTCTTCATAGTCAAAACCCATCACCTTCTCTTTTCAGCCCCCCACTTTCTACTTCTCCCCCCTTTCCCAAGTAATCCTCCTTCTATTTTCAGGTCCATTTTTATAAATCTAGATTTCATATATGAAAGGACACATGTTCTATTTGTCTTTTTAGTCTGGCTTATGTCACTTAGCATGAAAATCTTCAGTTTTATTCATTTACTGCAAATTACATAATTTTGTTCCTTATGGCTCAGTTTCACCTCAGCACATATACTACACTTTATTCATTTCTTTTTTATTTTTATTATTAGATATGGACATATTTTGTATGTAAACATCACATGTTGGTACCATCCTTTCCCTCCTCCCTGTCCCTTTCCTGAAGAGGCCTTCCTCATTGGGGATGCAGGTCAACCCCATGGGGATTGTGGGTCATGCATTATGGGGGCAGCAGTCAGTTATGGGGGAGAGGCAATGCCTCTGTGTGAAATGTCCCAACTTGTGGCTCTAACAATCTTTCCACCCCCTCTTCTGCAAAATTCCCTGAGCCATGCTAGGAGCATTTTAAATCTACTTCAGTGATGGGAACTTAGGAGCATCTGGATGTCTGGTTTGGTAGGTGTTGAGTGTCCTCAGTATCTTTCTCCATCACCCTTGTGCTAATATCAGCTTAATTAAGAGAGCAGCATTCTTGCTAATTTCCCCAATTCCTCTGTCATTCCAGCTGGGGCCGGGGTGGAATGCTCTGGGTCATTTATCTCCTCAAGTCCAGTTCCCATCTGAAAAAGAGAAGCAGATTCTCCAATGGAGAGTGAAGTCAGCCCCAGTTAAATTGGATAACCGTTATTAATTTAGAGAGAATTAAAAAGGTTTTGACACTTTTATAGTCTAAGGTAAGTGGGAGCTTGACAATGGAAAGCAGAATCATTATCTGGATATGATTCTGACTTGTTTCCCAGTTCCAGGTATAGTTTATTTTCCACTGAGATGATCTGTTAGCCAATCCAAGAGCATTTGGTTACCAACCATGGCTGTGTGCCACTATTGCACTTGTGTGAGCATCACATCAGGTTGTTTGCTTCTGAGTTACTTAGACTTTGAGTTGCTTGGACAGATGTTGGCCAGTTTCCCTAGCTAGCTCATGTAGCACCTTCTAGCACTAGATGGGCTAATTATCTGAGGACTGGCTGTCCTCTGGATTCCAACCAGGTCTATCCATGGTCTGTGCCAACAGTGTTTGGTGTCTTCAGGAGTAGGGTCTTACCATTAACCTCTGTTGGATAGTCAAGTGCTCTGACAGAAGTCTGTTTTGTTTCTTTTGGGAGATCTAATAGGTCTCTCTAATCAATAGCTCATTGTGGATGTAGACCACATCCTGGTATAGGAAGTTACAGGCCAGCTTCAAGGGAAAAGAAACAATAAAAATCCAGAGAAGAAAGAAAAACAGGAGAAATTTAAGGTTACATTTCATCTCACTCTCTCCAGGGCCTTTCAAATCAGGTGCTCCCTCTAAGGTTCGCTTGAGGGTCCCACCTTTTAGTCTAATTTCCAGGATATAGGATTCTATGATACCAGTTCAATCTGGGTTCAGTTTTGTGTACCTCCCTTTCCTTTTCCCCAAGCCCTACCCTCTCTATTGTCTAAGACTCAAGATGCTATTCAGTTATGTCAGCAACTTGGGCTGATCCTGGTTAGGAACTGCAGATGAGTGAGATCATGTGATGATTGTCTTTCTGTAACTGTGCGAGTTCACTCAAAATGATTTGTTCCAAGTTCGATCATTTTTCTACAAATTTCAATGTGTCATTTTTCTTACTGCTGAGTAGAATTCCATCGTGTAGATATACCACATCTTGGTTATTCATTCATCCAATATTGGGCACCTGGGTTGATTCCAGTTTTTAGCTATTATGAATTGAGCAGCTATAAACATGGTTGAGCAAATATTTCTGAACTGAGATGTGGAGCTTTTTGGGTAAATACCCAGTAAGGGAATAACAGGGTCTGCTGGTAACTCTATATGCATCCTTTTCAGGAGTCTCCAAATTGATTTCCACTGTGGTTGTACCAGCTTACATTCTCACCAACAGTGAATGAGGTTTCCTATTTCTCCACAGCCTCGCCAACATCTGTTTTCACTTGATTCTTTAATGTTTGCTATTCTTACTGGGGTAAGGTGGAATCTCATTGTTGTTTTAATTTGCATTTCTTTAATGGTTAGGGATGTTGAACATATTTTTAAGTGTGTGTTAGCCATTTGTAATTCTTCCTCTGAGAGCTCCCTACTAAGTTCTCTGTCTTTATTCATCTCTTGGTGGGCACCTTGGCTGATTACATAGTTCAGCTATTATGAGTAGTACCACAACAAACATGGATGTACAGCTATCTTATTGTATCCTGATTTTTATCCCTAAAGTGGCTCTCTTCTACCTTATGATTCCAGAGACTAAGGAATTGCAAAGGAGGCTAGGTCCAGAGTTGCTGTTTGATGCCTGCATATGTTTATTGAAGGCTGAGGTTTTTCTTATAGAATACAATCAGAACAGATGATGAGCAAGAGTTGTGCATGAACATAAATTCACTCACATCAAATTGCTGGTTTGGGAATCTTCTCTGAGAATAAAAGAAAATCTCTGTTTAGGAAAATGGATACAATATGACTGTCTACATAATCCTTTACCTAATTCAATCTTCAGGTAGTTGATACAAAAATTTGAAGTAGGTTACAGAAATTTATAAAAATAGAATTATAACATAATACTAAGACAAAAGATGAATAAAAGGTGAAAAAAGAGTGGAAGTTCTGTTGGAGTCAGGAAGAGTGACTTGATAGAAATGTATCTATTAGAGGCCTAGACATTTAGTATAAGATGACTGTTTTTAAAAGAAAGGTTTACCTGTTTCAATATACAGCTTATAATAGTAAGGAAGTATGGCTTTTTCAAGCAAGCATCTATTATTATTATTAACAAGATGTCTCACATGGATACATCATGTGTTGGTAGCCTCTTTTCCCTTGTCCCTGCCCCCATTCCATTGGGGATGCTCCTTAGTGGGGTTGCTGGTATTCCCTATGAGGTTGTAGTTTATGTGTTGAGGGATCAGTGGTCAGTTATTCTGGGGAGAAGGGAATGCCTCTGGGCATGATGTCTCAACCTATGGCCCTTACAATATTTACGTCCCCAATTCCACGAAATTCCTTGAGTCGTGGTGGGTGAGTTTTAAGTCTACTTCAGTGATGAGCTCTCAGGAGCCTCTGGATCTCTGCTTTGGTAGGTATTGAGTATCCTCAGAGTCTGTCTCTTATACCCTGGCTCTGATTAATCAGGTTCAACATGGAAGCAGCACTCATGCTTGTCTCTCAACTTCCTCTATGGTTTCAGCTGTGGTTTGGCTGAGGTGCTAGGGGTAGTTTATCTCCTCTGCTCTTTCTACCTTCTGAAAAAGAAGAATAGATTCTCCAATAGAAAGTGAAGTCAGCATAGTTTAAATGGGATAAGCATTATTAATTTAGGGAGAATTTGATGTACGTAACCCCTCTTTTAGTCAAAGACTAATGAGAACTTGACACTGGAGAGCATAATCTTTGTCTCCATAGAATTCTGATCTGGTTCCCAATTCCAGATATGGGTTCCTTTACACTGAGCAGATCTCTTAGCCAGTAAGAAAGCTATTGGTTACTCACTGAGGCTGTGTGCCACTATTACACTGGTATTTACATTGTGTTAGGGTGTTTACTTCTGAGTAGCTTAGACCTCTGATTGCTCAGACCATTGTTGGCCATTTTTCCCCCAGTAGCTCATGTAGCAATTTCCAGCACTAGACAGCCTGTCTGGGGACTGGCTTTCTTCTGAATTCCAACCAGGTCTCTCCATGTTCTGTGTCAGCAGCATGTGGTGTCTTCAGCAATAGGGTCGTAGCTTTTGCCTCAGGCAGGTAATCAACTGCTTCAAGCAAGCACCTTTAGCTGCTGAGCCATCTCTGCAGCCCTATTTTACTTTTTATGCATGCCACAGGTGTATTCTACCAATACTCTTTTCCTTAAAAAATCTTATAAATGAAAAACTGAAGGATTGAGTTACTTTATATTTTCTTTTCCTTATAACTTGGTTAATACAGGAAGTCACCAGAGTAAGAAGGGGTATGATAGGGTTCTTTGGTGCTGTGTTTCTTCAAACACCATCATTGCCTTCTTTCTGTTTGAATGGCAAATGTGGCATGTCAGAGCTATTACTGAACCCTTCTATACCTTCTTATGTACAGATATGACATATTTGTTCTCTTCTATTGAGTCTTGCTTGACTCCTGTGGGCCCTCAGAATACTATGCTAATGGAGCATGTGGATTATTTTCTGTGAACACCAGACCAGAAATCCACAGACATGCATGTTGCTGCTTTCTGCTCTGCTCACGTGAATGTGCCTTTGTCCCACCTGATGCCTCTTGCAAAGTGCTAGTTCAAAGATCAAAGTGTTAAGGATTTCAAGAGAGTTAAAGCAGGACATGAAATGATTGTGGGGTCCTGCGGGAAGATGTGACTATATGTGTACATGCTTGTGACGCTGACCTTGTCTTCAGTGATCTATGACCAATTGGTGAATAGCACATGATAGGTAGGATTGCCATAAGGAGTAATTAACATATAAAGTTCTTGATAAAGTTTTCTGCACATAGTTTCTTACTACCTGTGTTGTTCTGTCATCTAATATAAACACAAGCAATGGTTATTGTATTCCTATATTTCTTAGGTGAGCCCTGCACAAACAGATAAACTCTCAAACCAATGGAAATCTGGAACAGCATAAATGCCCCTTTTTCTGTGTAGTGGTCATGGAGAACTATGAAATTCTCAGACAGATCTCTGAGGTGGGCTATAGAGGGTACCTGGGTTGCTTTCCTCAGTGGTAATTCTTATGGCAGATTACAGTAAATAGAGTTATATGGAGTGTCCAGGAAAACACATAGACATAAGTTATTAAAGGTAATTGAGATGCCAGCTTGTCTCAATCTGAAAATGAAACCAGCTCTGAAAAGCCTTCAGCAACAAGGCCTCTGTTCCAAAACTATAGAGAGGAATTATGAAAACCCAGAATGAAAGCAAAACAAAGATACAAATGAAGTCTTCTTGATCAAGCAGTCTGAAGTTGACTGTATCTTCCAAATGCAAGCTGTAAAGTATAAACTTTAGGATCCAAAGTTCCAGAAGGAATATGGAGCTAACACTTATCACCCAGTTAGTTCAACAGTTGCTGCTATAATGCTGCTTTGCAGGCAAGATTGGGCTCATTTATATGTTTAACCATTAATCTTAGATACAACAATTTCTAAAAGACTATAAATAGTTATTTACAAATTATTCATTCCTCATTGCATGAGAACATACTGATTATCTTTAATACTGCTTCTTGACCTGTTGACTAACATCATGTTGTATGTACTTGAATTTGACAATTTTATTTAAGACCAAAATATTTTTTAGTTATTTTTATTATGAACTTTATAGTATGAACATATTTCATATTGATCATATTCCCATAGGGTTATACATTTATATCCCCTCTCTCCCATCCCCATCCCACTGAAGGCCCTTCTCAGAGGGGTTGTTGGTTTTCACTTTAAGGTCATGAATGTGCCAGTCAATATCAGTGGGGTGGGGAAAAATAACACCCAAATACTTTTAAAGACAAATACTTTTTATTTAGATGTACTTTAAGTAAATCTTATGCCAACCTATTAATTTGGGTTGCTTAAAATTGTTCATTTAAAAATGACTAGTTGCATATGAAAACAATATGAGAAGTTATAAAAACAGAATGAAAGCATCATAAATATTCATATTTTTATGTTGATTAACTTCAGATCATAGGTAAAACCCACATGTTATGTGCAAGTTTGATTTTTATCCTCTGATTCTGGAGTACCAACCTACCATTTTGAGTGTGCATGTTGATCTGATTTTTTAAAAATATATTTTATTTATTTGAGAGGGAGAGAGAGAAGGAAAGAGAGAACAGGCATGCCAGGGCATCAATCCACTGTAAATGAACTTCAGATGCATGTGCCCACCCCCTGGGCATCTGGCTTATATGGGTTCTAGGGAACTGAACCAGGGTCTCTTGGCTTTGAAAGGCAAATTCCTTAACTGCTAAGCCATCTCTCTAGTCCTGAGTTGTTTTTTTTATTAATCTCTCACCAGGAGTGGTCACATGCCTTTAATCCCAGCACTTGGGAGGCAGAAAATGCACATAAAATCTGCATAGTATGTTTCTTAAAGGCTTTTCTCTTATCCATGCTCATTTGAAAAATCTGGATTTTAATTTTAAAAAAATTTCATGGTGACAGAAAGAAGTAAAAGCCAAAGGATGGAAATAAGAATGCTGTCTTTTGCACATGAAGTGGTCATTGTATTCATGATCTCACAGTAACTGTTACCTGCACAATACTGGTCCAATTAGCATGTCGTCATGTATGATGGAAGAGAAGAAAAAATGTAATAAAAATAGAATAGCTGGGAAGAAAAAAGGGTTCAGTGGATGGGGATTGAGAAGGGGGCAAAAGAAAGTTATGGGAGCAGTTATGACAAAATACATTATGTACGTGTATAAAATTTGTCAGTTTTTAAAACTTCATACACTTCTTAAGTACTAATGCTTTCAGTTTCATTCTCTGTCACTGGGGATATCAAGGATAATTAACAACAGGAAATGCTAAGTGAGAACGTGGGTACCTCCAGCATTGGTTCTGAAAGAATTTGACTAAAAAGAAAATGCTGCTATTGTTTCTAGATGCCGAGCCTAAGTATCTGATAGCTGTGAGGCCTGCTCCCCCTCCAAGCCAAAAGAAGTCTTGTTCAGGTAAAGTCGTTCTCATTGGTTTTTCCGTTACTGACCTTTCATCATATGACTGCACCTTTTGCTATACACAGGGAGCATCACAGAAATGTGTAGAGTACATGGATGAAAGCTCCAGCCTACTGCTTACCTGCTGATGAAGCCACACTGCCTGGCTTTAGCACCTGTTTAGTATCACATGCTGTCACTGCACCTTACAAGCAGCAGGGTAAACAGTTACTGAACCCTCTTTACCTTGCTTTTGCTGTGCAGTTGGGTTCTTGGGAGGACTGCATGAGTGAGTGAGAGCTGCTGGAAAATTTCAAGCACCCTTCTACAAACTGTAAAATAACTGTACTCCTTATATTTCATGACAGTATTTCAAAATATTGAACAATAGTTAAGGATCATTGAGTATAATGCCTTAGAATCTTGTCTGATATGAATATTCACTTAACTGTTTCTAGATACAATATGATCATAATACAAATTACAAATTTAAAAATTAAGGAGGGCTGGAGAGATGGCTTAGCGGTTAAGCGCTTGCCTGTGAAGCCTAAGGACCCTGGTTCGAGGCTTGATTCCCCAGGACCCACATTAGCCAGTTGCACAAGGGGGCGCACATGTCTGGAGTTCGTTTGCAGTGGCTGGAGGCCCTGGCGTACCCATTCTCTCTCTCTCTCTCTCTTTCTGGCTCTTTGTCTCTCTGTTGCTCTCAAATAAATAAATAAGTAAATAATGAACAAAAATTTTTAAAAAATTAAGGAAAGTTGGTGAGTGACTAATAATTATACCATAGTAGTACTCTATAACTTAATTTTGAGGCTCTGTGGCATTAGCCAGAGAATTTATTTTCCACTTTCCTATGACTAGATTTCGTTGAGTTTTATATTTGTATCTGCAACATAAATCCTTATTACTTAATCTTTTTCATATGAAGATCCAAAACAGTGAAATAACTCTATGATGGTTATACAAGCCTTAGGTTCCCTCCAGGGAAATATATGTCTTTCATCTCTAAGTAGTATCATCTCTTCATACATTGTGAGTCAAGCCATTGATGCAATAAAAAGAAAATTAGAACATGAGTGAGGAAGGAGACTTAAACTTGAGTTTTGATCTTGCTTTCCACGGAACTGTGGATACTTTTGAAATTTTTCTGGCCCTTATTTTTCATCTGTAAAATAATGTTATACAAGTGAAAATCAACTTGGAGTTGGGAAAGAAAATATCAGAATCGCTCAAGTGCTTTTTCGCATGTAAAAACTAATAGAATCTACAATCTACATAATAAGGTTTTTTTTCTCCTTTTTAGAGGATATTATTTCATACTAATTCAGTTTTAGGAAAAAAACAAAATAGGTTTTTATTTTATCTGTAAAAGAAGTGATACAAATGGTGTATGTATATGCATTCATATGCAAACACACAAGTAAGTGCATATGTGTTGATTTCACTGATCATAGCCAAGACCTCTATATCTATATAACTCATAAGAAAATAAAGGATATGCACAGTTTTATGTGGTTTATACATATGTATACATGTGTATGCATGCTCACATACACATATACACACAAGTCTAATATAAATTTTATTTGATTCATATTTAAATCCATTGTAAATTTAATATTTCTGGACTATATAAAAAGAAAAGGAATGCTTTTAATCATATTACTGCCATTTTTGTATATTTTATTGAAAACATAAAATGCGCTAAATGTTTCCAAAATTAACCCATGTGCTGCATCCATAGGTAAATCTCGTCCTCGCAAACCTCTTCAGCTGGTAGTTGGCACCCTGACTCCAAGCTCAGTCTTCCTATCCTGGGGTTTCCTCATTAACCCACACCATGACTGGACATTGCCAAGTCACTGTCCCAATGACAGGTAATTCCCTATAATGAAAATGGTTGCTACTGCTTTTCTTTTTTTGGCTGCTGCAGAATATATATATTTACTTATGGTATTCTGAGGCAGGGTTTCACTCTAGCCCAGGCTGACCTGAAATTCACTCTGTAATCCCAGGCTGGCCTTGAGCTCAAGGTGATCCTCCTACCTGTCTTTTGCATGCTGGTATTAAAGGTGTGCACCACCATGCCTGGTGACATTTTACAACTACAATTTGTTTTTGTTTATTCCCATCTCTTCTCCTATCTCCCTCCTTTTTTTCCCCAAGTTATGCCCCTTGTGTTTTAGTTTGTGACAGCTATAAGTGTGTATAAATGGGGTGAGGGAATGTGAATGAAGCCTACAAACGTAGAAATGTGACCAAAGTGAATGTAAAGAGATGAGCTGCAAGAAGGAGAAGGATGGGCAAGAGGACACTTGTAACATGTTCACTGCTTTTTAAGAGCATTTTTACATGCTTAGAAGAATGCATAAAGATGAGAACTCTTAGCATTAACTTATCACCCATTAGCTTATTCCCCATTTCTCTAACACCAAGAACAATCACAGATGTGTCAGGCCCTACACTGGACCAAGGTAGGGTCTGTGTGAATAGAAACACAGATGTATGTTTCCCTACAAATGAGAAAACTCAAGTGAGGAGCATATAGCAAAGGGCAGTAGTAATGATGTGTAGTAAGGTAATAATAAGAAAATAACAATTAAAAAAATACAGAACTGGGGATGAAGGCATCACCTTCTTTGGGAGAACAAATAAGAAAACTGAATTAGAATTTAAAATCATTACTACTTATTTATCCTTAAACCCAACACATGTATTTGGTGTCTGAGAGCTAGGCAGACTGCAAAACACTGAGCCATGATCTCAAATTCCTTATAAAATAGTATTTGATTATCATAAATACCACATTTGCACAAACATTCAGAAATTTATAACTGGATAAAATTCAGATCTTTTCAGGCTTCAATCAAGACATTTTACTTTAAAACTTTTTGGGTTATAAATGCACTCAAAGTGATTTCAAATTTGAGAAATTTTTCATTCTGCCTTTTAAGTAAAAACTGAGATATAACTGAAACATAATAAAATGTGTAGCATAAATTATGATAAATGTATACATCACCACATGTTTATGATATCAAGATACAGAATACTAGAGTACTTATTTTCTGGGTTGTTTTTTATTTTTATTTTTTTTGATTTTTCAAGGTAGGATCTCACTCTAGCGTAGTCTGGTCTGAAATTCACAATTCATTATGTAGTATCAGGGTGGCCTTGAACTCAATGTGATCCTCCTACTTCTGCCTCCCAAGTGCTAGGATTAAAGATGTGCACCACCATGCTCAGCTATGACATAGAATACTTTTATCAGCCCAGAGAGTACTTTCCACTCAAAGTAAACACTGACTTTTCATCACTGTAGATTAGTTTTGGCTACTTAGGATTCCATAGAAATGGAATCGCATAGTATGAATTCTCTTGTCTTCTTCCCTGCAACATGTTTTTGAACTCATTCCTAACACCAAAGGTGTCAATGACCTATACTTTTTATGTTCTTGAGTAGTATTCCATTGTATGAACCTAGAGTTTGTCTATTCTCCTGCTGGTGGATACCTGAATAATAATTTTGTTTTTGTTTTATGAGTATTTATTTTATACACATTTTTTTTCATGTATATATATATATATATTTTTTCTTTATCAATTAGTTTTGTATTCAGCAAATACATTCAGTTTGGTACCATTATTAGGCTCATCCGTGACCTACCCCCTCCCCTTGGCCCCTCATTGTTGAGGTATGTGGGTCATGAATTACATTTCATATAGGACTTTTGGGAATATGTTTTTTTTTTTTTTAGAAAAATACTAAGAATTCGAACCAGGTTACAAGGAGGTGGTATATTTGATTATCTTTTGTCTAATTTTTCCACCTTCATTCTTCAGTGAATGACAGTCATAGTTGCCTCACATTATCATTTAGTGTTGTCAGCAGTTTTCACAGATGTGATGTGAGTGCAACATAATATCTCTTTATATTTCCCATGTGCATTTCTCTTGCCCTTAGGAGTTCAAGACTATTTTATATACTTTTTGTCCATGAGTATATTTTTGTCTGGTTTTATTTATTTGTATCTAAACTGAACTGAAAAGAAAGTTCTTTAGAAGCCTGCACAACTGCTTAAAAGTAGTTTTCATATGACTTTGATTAGGAAATCTAGACCAAAAACGAAATTAAATCAAATTTTCCTACATATACCCATGGTTCTCATGGGAAAAATGCATGTCAAATATATTTCCAATGTCATTTAAAAAAATAATTTTAGGTGTTTTAAAGAATCTGAAATGTTCTTTACTTTGCCCACCACTAAGCTCATGACTTTTTTTCCTTGGAAAATGGGCTCTTGAAAGTACATGTTTTCCTGTGATAATTCCAGTTTCTGGTGGACTGGTCCAGCATACCAGTACTGAGAAAATAAATGTGTGAGTTGCTTTGTTCCTCTTTCACTTTTAAAAAGTCTCACACAAAAGTGAAGAAGATGGAACAGAGACTCCATTGGCAAAGAGCTGGCCATGAAAACATGAAGACCCGAGTTCAGATACCCAGCACTCAACTAGAAGCTGGGTAGGGCAGCACACTGCTGTAATCCCAGTTCTGGGAAGGCAGAGACAGAAGAATCTCTGGGGCATGCCGACTTGCTCATGTAGCCTAATCAGTGAGCTCTAAGCTCAGGTAGAGATCCTATCTCAGTGTGAAACCATTCGATATCTGCCTCTGACCTCCACACATACTGACACACACACATGTGCACCCACACACATACCTGTGCCCACAAACATACACACATACACACACACACCCATGTTAAAAACAGGAAGGAGAGAAAGAAGGAGTAAGAGAAAAGGAAAAGGAAAGGAAAATTTCAATTTGGCAGTCTTATAGCAAAATAAGAAATGCAACCTGGTTTTAGTGCTTACTCAACATGCTTGATAAATCCTCAAGACAATGCATTCCAATAAGGTCAGTGACGTGGCAAATTCCTACAACACCACTTGAACATAATCCTTCCTGCCATCAAGACTTTTCTTCAATTTGGCTTGGCTCTCCTGACCTTTCCTTAAGAATTTTTCTGATGACTGGTTCTGATAGACAGATGTTGCCATAGTTTGGCAGCACAGGGAGATGGCACATAAAGAGAAAGGTAGGGGCACAAAGAGATGGTGCATATAGAGAAGACAGGGACACAGGAATATAATGCATATTGAAGTCAGGGGCTCCAGGAGATGGTACATATAGAGAAAGCCAGGGAATGTGACTAAGGAAACTAGGACTTTCAGCACAGTCATTTTACTCTAAGGCCCACCAGACTCAGACCACACACATACATCTTACCCTCACCTCTGACACACTGGCCCTCACTCTGCCCTTCCCACCAAATAAATGAAATCATGCAGCTTAAATCACAATATTCAAAATTAATTATACTTTGAGTAAAATGTTCGTAAGATTAAGTAACATATCAGGGTGCCTGCATACTATCAAACCTGAGTGAGTGAGTTGGAGAACCAAGCTATTTTTAACAGAAACAAGAAACTGTTAGATGAATTAAGAAGAATTAAAGACTCATGACTAAAACAAAAATCATGGATTCCTTTTGCCCAAGCCTCTTTTCTTCCAAGCCAGTACTCTTAATAAAGAACTGGCATTTAAAGCCTTTGTCATATGTGAGAAAAATTTGTCATTATTTAAATGCACTGAAAATAACTGTACACATTAAAACACCCAGATAAAGCTACCAGAATTGTATAATTAAAAACAGACTTGGGAAAATCTACCTTTATATGTTTATAAAGATTTTTTAAAGAATTTAGACTAGTAGCTTATAATAAGAAATAATAGCTAAGGGAATGATTACTTCTTGAAATTAGGAGATGAATATAGCAAAACATTTTCTTCACAAATATCTTCTTACTAAGCCATTGGAACCTTAATACCCTTCTTGGCATGGGAACACCAGTGGGATAACTTTTAAGTCACTTAGACCTAATACTGGAATGCTTTGTCTTACTTAAAAATCATCTCACACTGGTTTATAAATGTTATTCTATGCATATAATGTGTTGAGAAGGGTTGTTTCCTTGTTGTAACATTGGACTTTCTCTAGCAACACTTCTAAGTCTTAAGTTTCCAATGAGGAAACCTCTGCTTTTTGTTTTAAGCTTAGAAATATTCATAGATGTCACTTTAGCATTGTGGCCTGTTTTTGTTTCTATTTAAATGGCATCTGTGTGGATCTCCAGTGTTGTATTTGTTTTATTTTATTTTATTTTATTTATTTGAGAGAGAGAGAGAAAGCAAGAGTACGCCAGGGCTTCCTGTCACTGCCAACAAACTCCAGACACGCGCACCGATTTGAGCATCTGGCTGTACGTGGGTACTGGGGAGCTGAACCTGGGCTGTCAGGCTTTGCAGCAAGTGCCTTCAACCTCTGAACCATCTCTCAAGCCAGTGCTTTTACATTCTTTTCTCAGTTCATGTTGAAGAGCAGATATGTTTTGCTTACAGTTTTGTGCTCAATGAAGTTTGAATGGAAAAATGTCCACATTTGGCCTCAGTACATCTAAGATCTAAAGAAAGCTTTCCAATTTAGCTTAGAGAGAGAGAAGATGTTTTTAACCAAAATTTATTTCACTAATAATGTTTTTTTCTTCCATGTTTCCAACTTGTTAACACTTTTAAGATTGCATTCATTTCACTTTGCCAGCTTATTAAGGCTTTTAATTTGTTTAGAAATCATTTTCACATTTTTATAACACTTTCACATTATGTTTATTAATGTCGAATGAAAGCCCTAGTTTCGGTCAAATTCAAAGCAATGTCTGAATTTTTCCCCTCAAGTTTTTAAGAAATAGGGATTCTCACTTAACCCAATCCCCAGGACAGCACATGGCACACAATAGACTCTCAGTAAACACAAGCTAAATGGATATGCAGTGAAATATCACCATTATTATAATTATCTTTTTACCATTATCTCAAAGTAAACCTGACAAAATATGAGCTCTCATGTTTTACTCTTGAAATATTATTAGTCTCCTTATTACTATGAACCTTGCACTGACCCTAATTTGAAAATGTATCCACTTTTTGTTCTTTATTTTGTATCACTTATGAAGGATACATGTCTAAGTGCGTTAACACCCTGTTCTTTTTAAAATTATTTATTTATTTGAGAGAGAGAGAGAGAGAGAGAGACAGAATGGGCATGCCAGGGCCTACAGCCTCTGCAAATGAACTCCAGATGCGTGCACCACCTTGTGCATCTGGCTTATATGGACCTGGGGAATGGATCTGAGGTCCTTTGGCTTTACAGGCAAATGCCTTAACTGCTAAGCCATCTTCTCCAGCCCCATTACCCCGTTTGTTTGTTGCTACACCAAAATGGTTCTAACCAAAGCACTCCTCTGTCTATCCTGTGTCCTGACTATGGTATCTTAGGTATATTGTCTGGCTCTGTTCCCAACATCAGTCCACACAACTTCCACAATCTGAGGAAATCCAGATTGTTTGCTGTCAGCTTACTTTTACTTTATACCAACATTACCAAGTTTATCTTTGTCTCTCTACATTACTTGTTTCCCCCCAGAAATCACATTCTTACTGCAGTGTTCATCGTTCCATGTCTCCCCACATTCATTCTGCTGCCTTTAGTCATGCACATGCATGAGTCTGCCTCCTTCAGTATATTGTGAGCTCATTCTTGAAGTTCAATGCAGTGACTCGTTCATTTTCCATCTCACACAGAACTTCCTTTATGTTTTACAATAGTAGGTCTCAACAAATGGAGCAAGCAATTAGAAAACAGAATATCAAGAAGAGACTTTAATCTCCCTCCATCCCCCAAGCCCTTTAACTTCATCTCTGATACCTTCCACCAGAACCTATAGTGAGCATCTCTACAGAAAACATCATTGATAACAATGAATGTTGAAGATACAAATGTTGACTATACTGACCTTAGTACAAAACTCTTCTTTTAGCTTCATGACAGTAGATAAATGCCATAATGCTATAAGCCCTGGTTTTCTCATCTATATAAGGGTAGTACCAATACTAATATCACACAATATTTTCATAATTAAATATATGACATGTAAAAGGGGTTATCACAGTGTATGCCATTCAGTATATGCCCCTGTGTCTAATGTTAAATCTCATTGTTTTATTTTTACTTTTTGTATTTTAAATGTCAACAAGATCACTATATTTAAGTTCTTTTGTTGAACTTAAGCCACACAGAAGTAGGTTATACAAAGCTAAAGAAGCAATTTTTGGAAATACTTGATCAGTTTAGAAATGATCACAAGTGTCCAAATGTAGTAAGAACCTAAACTTGCCTTTAAATACTATAAGAAGGGTTGGATAAAGGACAAATGCAAGATAAATCACTTAAGTAAGTACACGTGGACCTGGGAATGTATTGGGCATGAAGGGAGAACTCTAGAAAAATGAAGATTATAAAAGGAGCAGATTTGAAAAAGGAATAGATTTTATGGTAGTTTGAAACTTGTGAAGGATTAAACATCATTGCATTTGGGCTGGAAAGATTGCTTAGTGGTTAAGGCATTTGCCTGCAAAGCCAAAGGATCCTGGTTCAATTCTCCAGGACCCATGTAAGCCAGATGCACAAAGGAACACATGTGTCTGGAGTTCATTTGCAGTGGCTGGAGGCCCTAGCGCACACATTCTCTCTCTCTCTCTCTCTCTCTCTCTCTCTCTCGCAGATAAATAAATAAAATATATTAAAAAAATCATTGAATTTTAACACAATAAGGTTTTACTATACTGAAGAAGTCAGACACCAAATTGCAATGGGATTTAGGTATGTTGGGTAAGAAAGTAGGAGAAAGTAAATTATTAAGAAAGTTTGGAGTAAAATAATTACAGAGGACCTTCATTTTACTTTGGTTAAAGTAGAATTCAAAATATTTAAACAACTTTTAGATTCAGAAATAGGGTATTGAAAAATAAAGGTTAGAGTCAGGCATGGTGGTATATGCCTTTAATCCCAATACTTGAGATGCTGAGGTAGGATGATCACTGTGAATTAAAGGCCAGTCTAGGTTTACAGAGGGAGTTCCAGGTCAACCTAGGCTAGAGTGAGACCCTACCTTGAGAAAAAACAAACAAACAAACAAAACAAGGTTGAGGAGCCAATGCAGTAAGAATATGGAATAAAATTCTAAGAAACTCTAAGAAAAACAAAAGAATCTTACTTTTGAGAATAAATGCATTTTGTCCTCTGGAATTAGAGTTAAGGGTGGGGGGGAAGACATGCTGAGAGGAAGCGGTAAGAGCAGAATTTGTATTAGTAGTTACAAGGAAGAAGTCAGAACATTAACAAAGGAGGTATACTTTGACATGAAAACAGTTAAAAATGAGTAGGATAGATGTTTGTGAAATATAGTTGAATCAAAATGAAAGTATTGAGGAAGAAAGTATAGCCCAAGAGATGGCCAATGTTGGTATGGGGATTTTAGAATGAGTAATTTAATTTTGATAATTTTCAGTTTATTTTCATTGTGTAATTGACTGCCAGCTACTGCATCAAAAATTTATGTCTTTGATATAGTTTTAGAATACAATAATATGTTGCTTGAATAAATTCTTATAAGCAGAAAGGATCTCAAAGATTTTTTGGTATAAATTCTCTTCTGAGAAAATTGACACAGACACAGGTAAAGCAATTCCCATGAGGTTGTAGTGTAGTTAACAGTAAATGGACTGTTGTCCCAGGCAAGCCACTATCTGCCTTTTAAAAACTACATTTTGAGGAGCTATAAGTTTTTCAAACAGGCTTTCTCTAATGTAGCCTAGGCTGGTCTTGCTCATGATCCTCTTGCCTCAGCTTTCTTGATACAGCTGAGCGCCACCAAGCTCTGGTTATCATCTATAATTTTATTTTATTTTTATCTATAATTTTAAAAGACCCATTGTACAAAGTTGGGTTCAAGGTTCACAGAATATGGTGCAACCAACATTTGATCCTGAGCATCTTCAGGTGGAAGATCATGACTTTAGGTTATGACAAATATAACAAAAGCAAAGCATTAAAAAGTGATTAACAATAACTGCACTGACAAGAGTCCTCTTTGGAATGGAGGTGTGGGAGAGGGAACAGAATACTATAAGCTGTTGACAATTTGACCATACAATTTGTAGTATGTCCATATATTTAAGTTCTCAGGTTTTTAAAATATTATTTATCTATTTGACAGAGAGAGAGAGAGAGAGAAATGGGCACTCCAGGGCCTCCAGCCACTGCAAAGGAACTCCAGAAGCATGTGTCCCTTTGTGCATTTGGCTAATGTGGGTCCTGGGGAATTGAACCTGGGTCCTTTGACTTTTCAGGCAAATGCCTTAAGGGCTAAGCCATCCCTCTAGCCAGTTCTCATTTTTTAATAGCATTAAGCAATAAAAATGGCACTTCCTTTTATTATTCTATTATGGGTCACTTTATATTTCAGCTCCTTTTGCTAAGCATGCTTTTCAGCTGAATTCTATCAAACCTTCATGAAGGAACTCAAACCAATCTTGCTCAAACTGTGTCACACAATTGGAGAACAGGGAAAGCTACCCAACACCTTCTATGAAGCTAGTATCACCCTAATTCTAAAACCAGGCAGAGATGCCACAAGAAAAGAAAACTACTAGCCTATTTCCCTGATGAGCTTAGATGCAAAGATCCTGAACAAAATCCTTGCAAACCGAATCCAACAACACATCAAAAGCATTAGCCACCTTGATCAAGTGGGATTCATCCCAGGAACACAGGGGTGGTTCAACATACGGAAATCTGTCAATGTAATACACCACATAAACAAGGTTAAACACAAAAACCACATGATCATTTTGATAGATGCAGAAAAGGCCTTTGACAAAATACAGCATCACTTCATGATCAAAACATTGGAGAGAATTGGCATGTTCGGTTCATATCTTAACATAATAAAGGCAACATATAAAGCTCTGAAGGCTCAAATACTACTTAATGGAGAGAGACTGGAGGAATTCCCATTGAGATCAGGAACAAGACAGGGTTGTCCACTCTCACCTCTGGTCTTCAATATAGTGCTGGAAGTCCTAGCTCAAGCAATAAGACAGGAGAAAGAAATAAAAGGGATACAATTTGGAAAGGAAGAAGTTAAGTTAGCTCTATTTGCTGATGAAATGATTGTATATGTAAGAGACCCAAGAGACTCCATCCCAAAACTCCTGAAGGTGATTAACTCCTATAGCAAAGTAGCAGGATATAAAATCAATGCACAAAAATCAGTATCCTTTCTATATGCAAACGACAAAGATACAGAGAAAGAAATAAGGGACATGGTCCCATTCTCAATAGCAAGAACAAAAAAAAGTACCTTGGAATAACTTTAACCAAGGAAGTAAAAGATCTATATAATGAAAACATAAAAACACTCAAAAAAGAAATTGAGGAGGACTTGAGAAAATGGAAAGACCTCCCATGCTCCTGGATAGGCAGAATTAATATTGTGAAGATGGCAATCCTACCAAAGGCAATATACAGATTTAATGCAATTCCAGTTAAAATCCCAACAGTGTTCTTCACAAGGATAGAAAAAATGATCTCAAATTTCATATGGAAAGGCAGAAGGCCTCGCATATCCAAGCATAACCTCAGCAAAAGAAATATCTCTGGAGGCATCACCATACCTGATCTGAAGCTATATTACAAAGCCATAGCAATAAAAACAGCATGGTACTGGCATAAAAACAGGACTATAAACCAATAGAATAGACTTGAGGACCCAGACTTTGGGTCAAGCAACTATAGGTGCTTGATATTTGACAAAGGCCCTAACAATATAGGCTGGAAAAAAGACAGCATCTTCAACAAATGGTGCTGGACAAACTGGATAACCATATACAGGAAATTGAAACTTGATCCACACATTTCGTCATGCACTACACTCAAGTCCAAATAGATCAAAGACTTTAATATAAGACCAGAAACTCGGCTACTACTGGAAGAAAATATAGGAAGGACTTTCCATTATATAGGAATGGAAAAAGACTTCCTGAACAAAACCCCAGTAGCTCACGATCTTAAACAGTCACTCAGCCAATGGGATCACAGGAAGCTGAAGAGTTTCTTTACAGATAAGTAGAAAGAGATTCCAAAGGAGAACAACAAGTTTAGATGAGGAATCAGAAAATAGACTGGGGCTGAAGAGATGGCTTAGTGGTTAAGACATTTGCCTCCAAAGCCAAAGGACCTTGGATTGATTCCCTAGGAGCCATGTAAACCAGATGCATATGGTGGTCCATGCATCTGGGTTTGTTTGCATGGCTGGAGATCCTGGTGTTTCCATTCTATCCCTCCCTCCTGCCCTGCCTGCCTGTTTCTCTTTCTGTCAAATGAATAAATAAAAATAAAATATTAAAAAGAAAACAGAAAATAAATAGTCTGACAGGTATGACTGCCAGAGGTGCTTCTCAGCTTTCTTCTTCCTCTACATTAATTCTTGTTCTGTTCAGAGACTTTATTGCACAGGAAAACTGGAATAAATGAAAATTATAGTTCTTCTGCAAGTGGACAACATCGATGTTTAGTGTATTTTGTTTCTATTGTGTTTGTTTGATAGAAGTGCTATATTTAGGTGAAGACAATTTGCAAAATATCATTGTAGACTTGATGGTTTTAGTCTTTTTATGGCTGAAATATTGGCTATTTAGAGCACACATAATCTAATTTTAAAATGACCCAATGAGAAATTTGGTATTCTTTCTATTCACTTTACAATGGAGCACCTCCTGTGTGTTAGGCTGTAAACCATCATTTTGGGCCTCAGGAGATGACTTGGTGGTTAAAGCACTTGCTGTGCAAATTTGAAGACCAGAATTTTAATATTTACAACCCATATAAATGCCAGGTGGGCATAGCACACATGCTGACCACATACACATATGCAAGAACACAACACTTTTTATTTTTATAAGGCTTGTGTTTTAAATCAAGGAAAATCTATACTGCTTTTAGTAACATTTTCTCTGTCCTTTAAAATTTAGAATTTGTCTATGTTATGCAATTGTCATGTTAATATTGATAAACATAAGCTTGACTAAAGTGGAAGAGAAATCCCAGTGGCCTATATGCCTTACAAATTTGGTACAAATTTATATGCTTTGTGCCTGAAGTAGAAATATATGGGCTGAAATTTTATTTTTCTGTATTTTAACTTTATTAACAATTTCATACTAATACATAATACATCTTGATCATAATCACCTCCCATTGCTTTTCTTCCCCATCCCCCTTCCCTGAACCTCTTATTTCCAACTAGTCCCTGTTTTGTTCGATGCCCTTCTCCATCATTCATGATGACATGTTGATGGGACCAATTTTTGTCATGAGTGCAGCAAACACTTTGTGTCTGGAAGACAGCTTTCCAAAGCACTCTTCACATCCTTTGGCTTTTATGTTCTTTCTGCCTCCTCTTCCACAATGGTTTCTGAGCCATGGAGGGTATGATAGAGATGTGTTATGCAGCGTTGTGTACTCAAGTGTCACTTTTCCTCAATACTTTGATAAGTTCTTTAGTCTCCCCAGTAGTCATCACTATCTTAAAATAGAACTTTCTCTAACTAAAAATGAAAATAGCATTAATATATGAACATAAACATAAAAATGTAGAGAACAATTTGGGGAGAACATATAACCACTTAGCCAAATAGTAATAGCTTCCTTCCTGGGGCTTATGACCCCTGCCCCTCCCCCCCGCGACTGTCAGCCATAGGTTTTATAGTAGGTCTCAGTAGGATTCAGGCATGAGCTCCCTCCTGTGAATTTGTGTTTTTGCAAATTTTACAAATCTGATCAGAGAGTGGGTGGTTTCCCCCATAATAGACATGTCACTATTGCACCGGTGGACACACTTTGAGTGGCTGGTCAGTTGTATAGCTTGCAGGATCCATCAGTAGTTAAGACTACTGATGATGACTTTTCTTCCCCAAGAAGGCTGCATAGCACTTTGTAACATGATCACAGATTGAAACTTTAAATGTGATCAAATTTAGGATTTTTGGAAACTATTTATTAATTATATCTCATTTTATTCATATGAAAATGGTACAAAATCAAGCTGATTAGAAAACCTTGAATTTTGCCTTTGGCAGTTTTATTAGTAACTACATCATACAAGCAATTAAGTCCTCAGAAATATATCTGTACTAGTGATGCATAATTGTGGTAGCCCATCTGGTCTTTAGCTTCTTAGCATTCCACTCAAGCACTTTAAGAGCCAGAATAAGAAGGAAAAAAATTCCATGTAGCATACTTGTCAAGAAATGTATTTCATAAATTATTGTTGATATTGTTATTCACAAGACAGAAAGTACTTGTATCCTATAACATTTATTAACAGTAGCAGTTAGCATATTGTCTGTAACAGCTTCTTCTCCTTATTCAGCTTTCTGATACTTTGGAATGGGGCATTGGAACCCTGAGAGCAGCTTTTATTGGAAAAGGCAAGCTAATGAACTATTGCAAATGTTGCTGGACTTTCTGATCAGTGAGAAAGCAGGCTCACTCTCTCCCTTTCTGAGTACTTATTAAACTATAATCCATCTACTGATTTCATGGAAATAGGGTAAGAACAGGTCTCCCAATTAGAAGGGACAAAGTCTGGTTTAATGTCCTGTTGTTATTGCCTGAAAAGTCTTAGTAACTTTTAACCAGGTCTCCACCCTTTCATTTTGCAAAGTCCCCTATTTTATGTTCTTTTGGGTGCTACTTCCAAATTTTATAGTTAATCATATTTGTATCATCATGAACTTGTACCCATAGGAACTACTAAAGAACATTAATATAAAGTTAGTCATTGTAGCTGCCCAGTAAATATTTTTAGCATGATGAAATGAGTGATTTTTTTAATATATTTGAGAGAGAGAATGGGCACACCAGGGCCTCCAGCCACTGCAAACAAACTCCAGATGCATGTGCCTCCTTGTACATCTGGTTTGCCTGTTCCTCTAGTTATTCTAAATTTTTGAGAAAATAAATTAAGGTATAAGAAATAAATTAAAATAATTAGCCGAATGCTTGTTTCTACCATATGGAAGTTATTATTTTATCCTAAGATGTTTATTTGAAAATACAAAGCAGATTAAGCTTATCTTGTGATATCACATTCTATAGAATTTATTTCTCCAATTGCTTATTGAAAGTCAAAGCTCTATAATACATGTATTACAGTATTTGCCCCCTCTTTATAATGATATGAATAATAATGTGGAAATACTTGAATATTTTGATATTTCTACAAATGGTATGTAATTACATGCTTCATTTTTCAATTTACTCATACCATTAAATATGGTCTTTGTAAATTATATCTGCATGGACACATACTATGTTAGTTCATTCTCACAACTGTGTGCAGTAGCATGAAATTCCCTTTGCTGGTATGCTGCCCAGCTTAGCAAGGCTGTTTGAGGCGAGAGTCACTGCTGGTGATGCTGGGAAAGTTAAGTGTTCTGAAACTCAATTTTGATGTTCATGAAATAGGATTAATAATTTCTTCCACTCAAGATTTTTTTGTGACAGTTAATTGAGATAAGTAAACCTAACATGTAGTAAGGGTGCCAAACAATGGTGATTATCTTATTTTGACATCTATGTCTGACTATTATGAGACCTTAAATAAATGTGTTATAGTGACCTTCAATTTATATATTCTAATTGTACCACTAACTTGACAAAATTTTGATTTTTTAAAACAATAAGTACATCTTATATTGCAGTCAGGTTTGCATTGCTGGAAGAAATCACCCAACCAAATGCAGCCTGTGGGGGAAAAAAGGTTTATTTTGGCTTAAAAACTCGAGGGGAAGCTCCATGATGGCAGGGGGAAATGATGGCGTGAGCAGAGGGTGGACATCACCTCCTGGCTGATAATCAGGTAGACAATAGGAATATGAAAGTGTGCCAAATACTAGCAAGGGGAAACTGGCTCTAGTACCCATAGGCCCACCTCCAACAATACACTGCCTCCAGGAGAAATTAATTCCCAAATCTCCATCAGTTGGGAACCTAGCATTCAGAACACCTGTTTATAGGTGACACCTGGATCAAACTACCACATTCTGCCCCTAGCCCCCATAAACTGATAACCATACATGACATAAAATGCAATGCATTCAATCCAACTTTAAAAGTCCCCATAGTTTTATCAGTCCTAACAATGTTCAAACATACCTATAAGCTGAGATCTTTTAACTGAGCCATAATACCAAAAAATCCAAAAAACCCATAGTGGCACAGAATAAACATGCACACTATAAAAGGTGGCATTGGGCATAGCCAAGAAATATTCAACCAATACAAAACGTCAACAGGGAAAACAACAAACTCTATAGCTCCAAGTCCAACAATCCTAGTCAATGACAAATTTCCAAGTCTGATAATTCTAACCAGCAACAAGTCTCTGGAATTCCAATTTCACCCTTTCAACTAGGCTACTCACAATCCTGGAAAACTTCAACTGGGGCTGGCTGCTTTCCCTAGCAGCCATCTTGTGGTCCCGGTATCTCCACTGGGTCTCCAGTGCAACACACGGTCCATCCTCATGGCTCCATCAGGTCTCCATGCAGGCATCCAGCAAACCTGCTACACACTGACCATGGCCATTTCCAAAACACAAGACTGTGTTACAAATTCAATGACTCCCTCTTTCCTGCATTTCTTGGTGGGGTGCCAGTTTGTTAACTCATGGGGGAATAAAGCAGACTTTGAAGAACAGGACACTTCATAAGCATTCAGGGCCCTACAAAAGATTGCGTTCTTTCTGTGGTTCCAGTGCAGGTCAGCTGGCCTAGTCTCAAAGGTTGTAATCTCTCAATTGCAGCTGAACAGGCTTGGATTTCGCCCAAAGATTTCATTTTTTCTGTGCCATATCCCTCTGCTCACATCAGTCTGTTTCTATGCAATGCAACCCTGCACAAGTTCTCAGGACATGGCCATAATAGCAAGCCTCTCACACAAACTGCTTCCAGCCCAGCTCAAGCAAAGCTCTTTCTAATCCTCACAAACCAAACTTCACAGTTCATAGTTCTTACTGCATTCAGGTATTTCAACTCTGACCAGAATAGTCCATAAATCTGTACTTACAGCACTGTAAGGCATCTCTTAGATCATGGTTTCAAGTCCTTCCATATTCCTCTTGAAAATCAGCTCCAAAATGCCCAAGCCACACAGTTGGGTGTCTAGCAGCAAATGACAACATTCCTCGGTACCAACATTACTGTTGCAGTCAGGTTCACATTGCTGGCAGAAATCATCTGACCAAGAGTAGCTTGTGGGAAAAAGAAAGGTTTATTTTGGCTTACAGACTCAGGGTGAAGCTCCATGATGGCAGGGGAAAATGATAGCATGAGCAGAGGATGGACATCACCTCCTGGCTGATATCAGGTAGACAATGGGAACAGAATAGTGTGCCAAACACTGGCAAGAGGAAACTGGATGTAACACCCATAAACCCACCCTCAACAATACACTGCCTCCAGGAGGCATCAATTCCCAAATCTCCATCAGCTGGGAACTTAGCATTCAGAATACCTAAGTTTGTGGGGGACACCTGAATCAAACCACCACATCTTACTCTTACAAAGCAGACGTGGATATATTATAGACCCTCAGGTTCACCTTCTATGGAATTAAACAACATTACCTTTAATAAGCCTTCTATGGGATGAAAAGACTTAAATTCATCAAATTATGCATTTTGGATGACATTATATACTTATAATACCTATGTTATGGTCTATGTGTAATTGTAAAAGACGAAGTATTCCATATTTTCTATCTTTTATTTTCCAAGGTAGCAAATAACCCTACTGAGAATTCTGAACTTCTGTTACCCCATGACTATGCTGCTGCCTCTCCCAACCCTGTATTTGCAGTTTGAAATTAAAAACATAAGCAAATATTGAGCTACTTTTTCATGCTCTCTGAAAATTAAAAAACAACAACAACTATTAAATCTGGTCTCCTGATGAAAGTCTCTGTAGATTAAGGAACTTGAGATTTCCTTCTGAATCTCCCCATAATTTTCAAGTGTTGTATTTTTATTATTCAACAGATTTTATACAATTCGCTATAGAGAAAAGGATAAGGAAAAGAAATGGATTTTTCAACTTTGTCCAGCCACTGAAACAATTGTGGAAAATCTAAAGCCCAATACTGTTTATGAATTTGGAGTAAAAGACAATATAGAAGGTGGAATTTGGAGTAAGATTTTTAATCACAAGACTGTTGTTGGAAGTGAGTACAGTAAGTCTTTTGTAATAATTTCTTTTTTAAAGGTTTATTTTTATTTATTTATTAGACATGGGGGGAGAGAGCGAGACAGAGAATGAATGGGCACACCAGGTTCTCTATCTACTGCAAACAAATTCCAGAAGCATGGGCCACCATGGGCATCTGTCTTACTTGGGACCTGGAGAATTGAATCCCAGTCCTTAAGCTTTACAGGCAAGCACCTTACCTGTTAAGCCATCTCTGAAGCCTTGTAATTATTTCTGTATTCCTAATTATTATTTATATTGTTGTATATTGTGAAATGAGTTAATTTTCCATAGTTACTATCCTCTCGTATTTAAGAAAATATAAAACTGTATATAATTTGTATATATTTTAGAATCTTAAAAAATATTCTTGTATTTATTTATTTATTTTGGTTTTTGAGGCAGGGTCTCCCTCTAGCTCAGGCTGACCGGGAATTCACTCTCAGGGTGGCCTTGAACTCATTGTGATCCTCCTACCTCTGCTTCCCTAGTACTGGGATTAAAGGTGTGTGCCACCATACTTGGCTATTTATTTCAGAATTTTTTACAATGTGAATCTTTACATAGATAATATTGATTTCTCCCTGGATGCTACAAGCAGTTATAGTATTTTAAAATAAATTTTTGATATATGAACATAAATTGACCAATTAAACAATATCTTAATAGGAAAGAGAATGGTGGAAGTGGACATAAACAGATCTTAGTGAACCCTTTTCTTCCTGTTACCCTTTATTAAAAATTCACTTGAGTTGATATTTGAAGGGATAGTAATTTTAATTTAATTTTAGTAATAATAAAATTATATGCCTGAGTGAGAGAACTCAACTTGGTATTGGATTCATGATTAGCTAGAATTGATTTAGGAACCAGAAGAATGAAAATAATACTATTTCTTAATGTTTTTAGGTAAAAACAAAGTAAACGGGAAAATCCAAAGCACCTATGACCAAGTTCACATGGTGGTATGTGCCAGTTTATTTCCAAGAATTTTTTTAAAAATTGCAGCCAAGTTGTATTTGCATTTAAATGAGGTAACAGCCGTATTATGCAGTACTGATCCTGGAATAACTGACTATTGGATACTGGGTAAAATACTTAAAGATTTAGGTGTTAATATCTTTTTCTGAAGACAGGAGTGGAACTATAATTCCAAATCATCTCTAATTTGTTTGAAGCCCTAAAATTAAGAAATTCAATATACTTATTCTGGTACTTGAATATTTTGAGGGAATTTGAGGTTATATTTATGCTTTCTTAGAGGTTGTTTCTTAGTTTCACACTAATTAGCGAACGCTGGAGTTATATTACTGAAGTTCAAATCTTTCCTTTTTTTCTCATCAGTTTTGACGCTTTAAAAATGATGAATCAAGTGGTTTGGTTTTGAAACATGCTCAACCTCTATTCAGTTCAGTAAATGATTCTATATTTTATGAGCCACACATTTTCCTCAACTTTCACCTGAACCCTCCTCAGGTCTGGACGCCCTATCTTGTCTCCACTCAGTGAATGCTTTTTAAATTCTGTTCTCAAGAAACATCATATCATTCATGTATAATTCTAGTTCAAATCATGTACTCAATTACAAAGAAAAGGACATTATTACTGAGCTTGTAGAAAAGCAACAGAGTGAGAGAAGGAGAATTGGGCACAGACTTGGGTTGTTATGTATTGGAAGTATCTACGCTAGTCAATACCATCACCATATGCCAAGTACTTCAATAAGATGACAAGCAGATTGTTCAGTGAGTGTGATATATATGGATGATCATCTGACTTGTCTGAGAGCCTAAAGGATAGTCGATGGATTGAATGACCAGTCTGTGGTGGGGATGGGAAGTGCTACATGTACTTAAAAACAAAATCAAACCAAAAACCTGGATGGAGAGATTTCTCAGTGGTTAAAGGTGCTTGCCTGCAAAGCCTGCTAGCCCAGTTTTGATTTTTCAATACCCACATAAATCCAGATACACAGTGGAACATGCATCTGGCATTCATTTGCAAGCACAAGAGGCACTACTAGCACACTCATTCTCTCTCTCTCTTCTCAAACAAGTAAATAAAAATATTTAAGAAAAACAACAAAAATAGGAAAGAAAATTTTAAGTCTTGGTGAGGTTAGAATCCAGGGCTTTGCTCATGCTAAGCATTCCCTCTACCACTGAACTCTTAGCTACACCCTACTTCAGAATGATTCTTTGTAGTGATAGAAAATGGTCTTGAATAAGATAGAACTGATTAGGAATTAATCCTTATAAGTTTTTTCTATAATTTTAATCATCAGAAAAATGTGTTTATTGTAAAATAATAAATAAATAATTATAGATATTAGAGTATTATGATTACTAGTGAACTATATTGATGTATTTCAGAACTCCGTGAGAAAAAGTAGATTACAAATTCCCAAGCCTAGATTGTCTATTCTTTTGGAAGGGCAATTTGTTTCTTTAAAAATAATTATTTATTTGTGAGAGAGAGAAAGAGCATATGAGAAAGAGAGAGAAGAGAATGGGCACACCAGGGCCTCTAGCTATTGCAAATAAAATGCAAATGCATGCATCACCTTGTGCATCTGGCTTACATGGGTTCTGGGGAATTGAACCTGGGTCCTTAGGCTTCATAGGCAAACACCGTAATTGCTAAGCCATCTCTCTAGCCCACAATTTGTTTCTTGATTAATAGTTAAAGGTTTATAATATAAATGTAGAGCAGTATTAACAAGGTTACATACAACTAGTATATAAAGAGCCATATAAAACTATTTTATTTTTTACTTAAAATATTAATTATAGAAATATATGGGTTCATTGTGATAATGCACTAAATATATATGGTATGTTATGATCAAATCAAAGTATTTCACATTTCTAACCCAAACTTAGAAAATTTAATAGTTCATTGTAAAAGTCTAGGGAGAGTGTACTGTTTCATTATAAGCATGCAAAATATACTGACAAACCAGGGTAAATTAGTATTTTCATCTCCTTATTACTTTGTGTTTAGAACCTTTGAGATCTCCATTGTACTCATATATAATAGGTGACTTTAAATTGTAGTTACCCACTGTGCTATAGAACCCCAGAGATTATTATTACTTTTTTGTTTTTTAAATACGTGATTTTTTTATATTAAGAACATACTTTGTTTTAGGTGTTTTTGTACCCTTTATCTAACCTCTCCCTATACCTCTCTTCCCTTACCCAGGGTCTAATAATTACATTATACATTCAGATCCACTTTTATTTTTTAACATTCATATATGAAAAGAACATGTTTTATTTACCTGTCTTTGAGTTATCCCACTTCCTGTTATACCTTCTAATGTCATCTATTTTAATGCAAATTATAGGATATCTTCTTTTATGGTTGAATAATATATATCCATGTTTTCTTTATCTACTCATTTGCTGATGGGCATGTAGCTTGATCTCATATACTCACTCTAGTGAATAGTGTGGCAGTAAATGTGGGAATGTAGGTGTCAGATGTGCTAACATCATTTCCTTTGACTATGAACCCAAATGTGAGACAGCTGTATCACATGGCACTTTATTTACTTTTGAAATGTTCATAAGTGTGCATAATACATTTGGATCCCCCCCACTTACCTCTCTTCTGCCCTTATTGAGACCCTTCTTCCCATTTGATTCCCATATAAGACACCATCATAACTGTAGTTAGATGGTATTTTATTGTGGTTTTAATTTACATTCACCTGAGGACTGAAGATATAAAACCTATTTTCATACATTTGTTGGCCATTTGTACTTATTTTGAGAGGTATAAAATCAAATTTCATTTTAAAATAACTTGCTATTGAGTGTTAAGTTTCCTATGTATTTCGCATATTAATCCTTTGGCAGAGATAATTTTAATTTTTTTAACAAAACCTGTGGGTAATTTCTTCACTCTGTTGATTTTTTCCCTTGTTGCACAGAAGCTTCTTGGTTTTATATGATCTCATTTTTCTATTTTACTTCTATTTATAATGCTCTTTGGGGTCTCATCCACAAAATTGTCATCTGTAATCTTAAAATGGTACTCCTATATTTACTTTAATATTTTCATAGTTTTCCATATTTAAGTCTATGATCCATTTGTGAGTCTACTTTTCTAAAAGATGGGAGCTAGGGTTCAGATTTCATTCTTCTACTTATGAATAACCAGCTTTTGAAGCACCATTTATTCAACAGGCTGTCCTTCCTCCATTGTAAGTCCTTGGTTCCTTTGTTGAGACTAAATTAACTTGATATATATGTGGTTATCTCTAGAAACACTACTTTCTGTTCTAGTGATTAAAGATATGAAAACATTTTGTATTTATTTCTAATTATGTTTTCACTATATATTAAAAATAATATTATATGGCTGAGGAGATACCTTAGGTGGTAAAATGCTTGTCTTGCAGGCATGAGGACCTGAATTCAGTATCCACATCCACATAAAATGTCTGACATGGTGGTGCCTGTAACCCAGAGGCTGTGGAGGTAAAGACAGGAGGATCCCTGGAGGCCCTTGTCCAGATATTCTTGTCTAATTAGTGAGCTCCACGCCTATGAGAGACTGTCTCATAACGTTGGATGAGGGGCTGGAGAGATGGCTCAGTGGTTAAAGTCTCTTGCTTGCAGAGTCTGATGGCCTGGATTTGATTCCAATGTACCCTTGTAAAGCCAGATTCAGAAAGTGGCACAGTGTTTGACATTCTTTTGCAGAGGCAGGAGACCCTGGTGCATCCATTCTCTTTCTCTCTCTCTCTAACAAATAAATAAATAATAATTTTAAAAGGTGAATGGTGTTCCTGAGGATGATATACATATGATTGTCCTTTGACCTACAAACACAAATATGCACACACAAGCATAAAAACTCATTATGCATACTTTCATGTCTTGCTGTTTTCACTTAATTTAAAGGTTGGGGCTATAAAGATGGCTTAATAGTTAAGGTGCTTGTCTTCAAAGCCTAAGGATCCAGGTTTGATTCCCTAGTACCCACGCTAGCCAGATGCACAAAGTGGTGCATGCATCTGGGGTTCTTTGCAGTGGCTAGAGGCCCTGGCGCACCCATTCTCCTCTATTTGCCTCTTTTTCTCTCTAATAATAAATCTTTTAAAGGTGGCATAAAAATATTTTATGTATTTAAATCCTCTCTTTAAACATGGTATTGTTTGCTGTGTATTACATAATCTATATACATGGTTATCTACTTAGTTTCCAGCTTATAAGCATTTTAATGATCTCTAATTGATATTTTAGCAAACATACCAATAATCTTTGCTAATATTTGATTGTTTTCTTAAAATAGTCTTCAATAATAGTTCTGATTCTTAACTTTTTTTGTTTTTTTTGGAGCTAGGGTCTCACTCTGCCCAGGGTAACCTTGAACTCATTCTATAGCCCAGTCTGGCCTTGAACTCAGTGGTCCTCCTACCTTGGCCCCCTGAATGCTAGGATTACAGGCATGAGCCACCAGATATAGCTTTTAATTATTAACATTTTAGGTCTCCTTATTTAGTACGTGTGGTGAAATTTCTTTCCAGAAAGTGTGTACAGTCTTAATAGTATATCAGAGTTTATTTTTCTATAGGACCCCTGATTAGCACCATTATATATTTCTATCATTAAAGCTGTAGTTGATGTAACTGTTTTAAATGATTATTTTGGTTTCTGTTTCTGTGATTTCTGATAAAGCAGTACTTTTTCACTTGTATTTTCCATTTAGAGACCTTTAAGTTCTTTGTTTATTGAGCATTTCATAGATTTCTGTTGACTAAAGACTGTATATAGTAAAGGACATTGATACTTTGTAGTATAATCAAATATTTTTCTCACATTTGTTATAAATGTGTTTTAAGGAAATTTTTGGAATAAGCAAGTCTTAAAACTTGCTTAATCAAATTGTTAGGCTTTTCTATTGTTTGAGACATAATTTCTGACATCGGGTATCTTTTATTGCTTTCCATCTTATTTTCTGAAATAGGACATTATATATATAATATTATATATATTATATACAGAACATACTTCTATATCCCCTTGTCCTGGCTCCTATTACCCTGGAGGCCCTCATCAGTGGGATTATGGGTTTCAATGTGGGGTCATGAAGGCCTTAGTCAGTCCCTATGGGGTAGAGGGCACCCTGCCTCAGGTTATTCCTACCCACTCTGTGGCTCTTACAACTCACGCCCCCCTTCCTCAATGTTCCCCAAGCCATAGCAGGCCTGTTGGCAGTCTGATGTAATGTTGAGTTCTTGTAGCCTCTGGATTTCTGCTTTGATAGGATTTGATTGGTCACCATCACTCTGAGCTGGTTGTCAGGCTAGCAGTATGTTTCTGCTTCCTCTGCAATTTCTTCTGGGCCCTGTTGGATGTGGTAGAGGTGGCAAGTCTCACTGTGGGCAGTTGGCTATCTTCTTGTCTTATCAATGGATCTTGGCTTGCCTCCATTTTCTCTACCATCTGTAAAATAAAATATATTCTCTAACCAAGAGTGAGAGCATCTTGGGCTAAAGGGGGTATACAAAGTTATTTGAGATATTTTTGGTGTGCAAGCCTACTCTTCTCCAGAAATCAGTGGAGGCTTCTCTCTGAAGTATGAGTTTCCTGACCATGAGATTCTGATTTTATATTTTAAAGATCCCTTCCCATTCCAGATACCAGGTAAATGTATCCCCCACACACACACCTGCTTTTTGGTTTTATTTTTTTTTTAATTTTTATTTATTTATTTGAGAGTGACAGAAAGAAAGAGGGAGAGAGAGAGAGAGAGAGAGAGAGAGAGAGAATGGGCACTGCAAATGAACTCCATACATGTGCACCCTTGTGCATCTGGCTAACGTGGGTCCTGGGGAATCGAGCCTTGAACCGGGGTCCTTAGGCTTCACTTAGGCAAGCACTTAACCACTAAGCCATCTTTCCAGCCCTTTTTGGGTTTTAGTTTTAGATTTTGTAATAAGCTCTGAGCTCTAGATTTTTCTTTGCTATTGTATATAGTAAGGCTCTTATGTATTGGGCTATGAATTTTCTAAATAACAGATTGGCCTAATACCATGTACTGAATTATATCATTCCTTAGGGTCTCTGGCTTAAATACCATCAGTACTGCAAAGGCAGGGTATGTCTACTGTACTTCATAGGTCGAACAGTGGAATAGAATTACTCTCTGATCCTTTCATAGAACAATCATCATTCTTTGTTGTGAATGGTTAGAAACATATATTATCTACAACCCTCTTGACAATGATGTCCAATCTTTTGTGCAACTTAATGATGTCACTTCTTTCATTCCTTCTTTCCCAGCTATCTTCTTTCAATAATGTTTACTTATTATTGTCAGAATATTTCATTTAGGGTAAGTTACTCAGCAAGATTGAGAAAGATGATTGACTCTTCATCAGAGCAGAATTTAATTTCTTTTTCCTCTTCATAAACAGACATGTGGGGAAAGGCTGGCAAGAAACTTCTTACATCTGTGACATGGAGCCAGATTTTTATCACTTCCAGCTGTGAGGTGGAGCACCCCCAAATCCAGCCAACTCCAATGAGCTGAACTTTAAAATTCTTGGTTATTTCCACAGGAAAAACCCAGATTCATTGAAAAGATATTTTAGGGATCATCTCTGTGGCTTTCTTCATAAGTGGACATCTGGACTTTTAGGCAGCAGTGGGACACGGGAAAGTTGAAGAGGAATCATGTGGGACACATTTGACCATCTCATGTGATCACATAAAACTTATTCTGAAAGTGGATTTGATATTCTATAAGTATTTATCAGTCCAAATGAAGCCTGTGTCCAAATATTCACCTGTATCATTTCTGAGACTCTTAGAAGGCAGTATTTCAAGTGATAAGAAGTTAGTTCTGAATGTTTTACTTTTAAGGTCCTAGGTAATAGACCCATTGAAAACCATGTTTTATACATTCTTACACAGAAACCTTATAAGGAGACAAAATTCCCAGCACCATTCTAAGACTTTTTTTGCTCAGGAAAAATATTTGATCACTAGTTAGTCCTTTGTAAAAGATAAAAATAGACTAGAAGTTTGAGTATTAAATCAGCCCATTTTACCCACCTTGTTTAATATTGTCATTCATGGGCCTAGGTCTTTTTCAGTACATATGCCAGGGACATGTGGCAGGGTCTCTTTTGATTGGTTATTGCGTTTGTTCTATCAGCTGTGAAATACCAATATCACTCTTGCCTCAACTTCTACAATAATAGGGAAAGTACATATATAAGCCAAACAAAAGTGACTTTTTCCATATAAAGCAAATCATATTACTTGAGAGTCATGTAAGGAAGAAAAAAATACACTTACCATAATACTTGCGCATTTTCAATTTTTCTTTTTGCAGAGTCAATTTTACTCTTTTCTGAAGGTAAAACCTAATGTTTACTAGCTTTTATTTTCTTAAATAATAATGGCTTAAACTTTACTACATTATGTCTTAAAAATTAGTTATCTGATTCATTATTAAATAGGATCAGTTTTTTAAAAATATTTTATTTATATTTATTTATTTGACAGAGAGAGAGAGAGGGGGAGGATGGGTGGGCCAAGGCCTATAGCCACTGCAAATGAATTCCAGATGCGTGAGCTCCCTTGTGCATCTGGCTAATGTAGGTCCTGGGGAATCAAACCTGGGTCCTTTGGCTTTGCAGGCAAGTGCCTTAACCACTAAGCCATCTCTCCAGCCCAAGTAGGATCATTTTTTAATTATACAACACTTAATAGCAAAATTTGAAATGTAAAATTACTTAATCCAACTCTCAATAGGGTCAGTGTTCTTTTAAAATAACATATATGTTTCTACCCTTATTTGCAACCTAAATCAACTCATTTTATATTTTATATATATGTTTATATATTTATTATATATAACATATATTACATATATTTATATTTTAAGAAAGCAACATCTATTAGTGCAACAGTTAAAAGTAATAGCAGGGCTGGAGAGATGGCTTAGCAGTTAAGCGCTTGCCTGTGAAGCCTAAGGACCACGGTTCAAGGTTCGATTCCCCAGGACCCACGTTAGCCAGATGCGCAAGGGAGCACAGGCATCTGGAGTTCATTTGCAGGGGCTGGAAGCCCTGGCCTGCCCATTCACGCTCTCTCTCTCTGCCTCTTTCTCTCTCTGTATGTCGCTCTCAAATAAATAAATATAAATAAACAAAAAAATTAAAAAGAATTCCTTTAAATTATGGGGATATGATGGAGAGTGGAGTTTCAAAGGGGAAAGTGGGGGGGGGAGGGAGGGAATTACCATTTATAAGTAGACCAACTTCATTACCAGAGGTCTATGTTTTATTGCAACAGTCCAGAAATTTGAAGACTTTTAAAAGTAGCTTATTCAGGTTTGCTTTCAGGCAGATGTTAGACTGAATCAATATGTTTTGTAACTTTCATTAAAACATCCTACAAAGTGAATTAAAACCAGAATCTAACATGCCCAAATTCTTCTCATGTGGTTTGGCTCTTGAGTCCTAGAAGTTAGATTTTTGAACAACTCTTAGTTTTTCCTCATATGGACAGCTCTTCTTTCTCAGGGCCTAAAAACAAAGTTAAACCTACAATGAATATTCAGTTCTGACAGCACAAAAAACTTCCAAATGGACAAAACTGAGAAAAAGAGATTCCACATTTTATCACTAGTACTATTAAAACTAATTTAAAAAATAGTGTTAGGAGAAAGTTCGTGTAGTGCAGAGGGTGAATTTAAAATCTCTTGTCCTACCTGGCTGCTGCCATTGTATTTATTTATAAATAATTATTGACTCTGGCCAATATGAAAAAAAAAACTAACGAAATGGCAACCACCACCACCACTACTACATTTATTTCCAGGGAATTTCTCTTTACCACTTTAACATTATTTCCCCAATGTGTGTTATCAACTATATACTCAGCCACAATATCCAAGAAAATGGTAAAAGTGAATTAATCTTAACCAATAATCCTACTTAAAATAAGGATGTCCCTCAAGCAACAGAATGTCTTGCAAAAACAGAAAAGGATAATCAGGCACTGGAGAGATGGCTCAGTGATTAAAGCGGCACATGTGTCTGGAGTTCGTTTGCATTGGTAATAGGCCCTGACACCCCCACATGCAGTCATTCATTCATTCTCTTTCTCAGCATGGAATTATGATTATATCCAAACAGACAGTTAATATTTTTTTAAATGCTAGCTGAACTTAAGGACAAAACGTGTAGAAGGAAATTGTGATGGAAAATGCAGCAAGTATGGGGATTAGCAAGCTGCAAAGTAAAGAGAGACAGCAAAGAGATGCAGACACTGCTGGCAGAACAGCACTGTGCTGATGCTGTGTGTCTTACTGTGGTCTGTTTTGTGTAGCTACAATAAAATGCTACATGTGCTTGAGGGATGGGTTGTGGATAAGAGCACTTCCCATGTAAACATGAGGGCCTAATGGAGCCTAGCACTGTCTGACCTTGATTCCCTAGCACCCCCATAAACAGCTAGGCATGGCTACACACATCTGTAACCTCAGTCCTGTGGGCAGTAGAAATGTGAGAATTTCTGGGGCTTGAGAAACAGAAAGCTCTGGAAGCAACCGATGAGAAACTTTGTCTCAAGATAACATGTTAGATGAGCAATACAGGGGGACCTCATCTGGCTTCTGCATGCATCTCTATACACACATGTGTGTACCACACCCACCCACATACTATACACACACACACAGACACACACACACTGCTACAGATGGGTGATTTGCAAAGAACATAGATTTATTCCTTATGTAATTTTTCTAAAGGTTGGGAAGTCGAAGATTGATCTGGCATCCAGTGAGGACCACCATTCTATGTCATACCATCCTAGGAAGCAAAAAGACAAGAGATGCATATGAGAGGGTGGCAGGGACCAAACCTGGTCTTTCATTAGTAAGCCATTCTCCAACAATTGAGGATCTCTTACAACCCAATCACCTCTTGTAATTTCCATGTGTTGACATTGTTGTATTGAGGATTTTGTGTGATTATAGCATGCATAGCAGCATGATGGCCTGTCACAGAATTATTCTCACACCCAGTCTCACATCACCCATACCTGTGACTCAAGTTCATATTTTCAGGTGTTCATAATGATAAGTCTATCACACCAAGGAAAAGATCAGCAGTATCTTTTTAAAAATACTGTACATGAAAGTCAAGTAAAATTGAGTTACAATTGGTTAAATAATATGCCTTAATGATTATCACAATATTTCATTTTCCTGTGAATCCAGGTGATATTTGCCTCCACTTTTATTTCATAGGCAGACACAGGTATAGGATTCCTAGTGTATGTTTTCTGGGTGGGAATTCTAGCCCAATCTTAGTGCATCTTTGGATTATAGATTGGATAACAGAGCAGTTATATGTCTAGAAGTGTGTTCTTCAGCTAAATGAGTTCCTTACTCTTGGCAGCACATACTGTGCCTATATTCTTATCATCAACTTAATGGAAGAATATTGGTCAATGCTTAAGCAAGAGCTCAGAAAAGAATCTTTGTTACGTTCATGTAATGAGTAAAGTATTTTCCATTTGTCAAAAAAAATTGTTCATCTGAAACAAATCATTACAGTGTAGGCAACACAAATTAATATAATGGGATTCTAAGATAACACAGATAGATGTTGGCATTTCTGCTATAGTATTTTAAGTGTCTCTGAACAACCTCACACTCTGCAAATTATTTACCTTGATGGGACTACTAGGGTAAATAGGCAGAAATTTCAAAAACCTCCACAACTGTGGGCCCAGACCTAAAAAGATGACTATTAGAATATGGAAAGATCATTTGTCTTCCCCTCCAGGAGGCTGTCATGTTACTGGAGTTTATCTACCAGACTAAAAATTCTCAGAAGTGTTGAACTCACAGATGTGCAGTGGTTGTGACTAGGGGTTGGGGTTGGAGAGAGAGGTAGAGAGAAATGAGAAGACATGCATCTGTCTCAGACAGGAGGGATAAGTTTTTGAGAATTATTGTACAGTAGAATGAACATAATTACTAATGATGTATAATCAAAAATGGTTGAAAATAAATTTCAAATATCTTCTCAGAAAATGATGAGTCACATTATAAATTTGCATCAAAACATCACATTTTATCTCCTATGTATACATACTTGTGAATAAATAAGTTTTAAAACGTGAATGGCAAAAAATTAAATTATTACAACATGAAAACATAAAATGTCAGAAATGGTAGAGACATATACTAGTGATACTTTTCTTATAGCAAGGCAGATGAGTGGGAGACAATGCACACAGAGGGACCAGGAGAGGTGTTCTTAAGGTGGGTGTGTGAGGCAGCATTGTGTGCCATGGGCTGGTCCTCTTGAAGGAAGTATCTGTGTGAGTGCTAACATAACATTTCTTTTTTTGTTTATTATGTCCATACTCAGTGTGTAAACAGCCATGTTGGTACCATCATTAGCCTCCTTCCTGTCCTCTCCCCTCCAAAGGGCCCCTCCTCATTGGGTCGTGCATTGTGGGGGTAGCCATCAGTTATGGGGAGAGGCAATGTCTCTGTGCATTATGTCCCAACTTGTGTCTCTAACAATCTTTCTGCCCCCTCTTTCACGAATTTCCCTGAGCCATGTTGGGTTTGTTTTAGGTCTGCTTCAGTGATGAGGCCTTGGGAACCTCTGTGTCACTGGATCTATGGTTTGGTAGGAGTTCAGTGTTCTCTGTGTCTATCTCCTTCACCCCTGTGTTGATACCAGGTTCACCAAGAAAGCAGCACTCTTGCTCATTTCCCCAGTTACTTTATGGTTTCAGCTGGGGCCCTGGTGACGTGGGATGGGCTGAATCTCTCCCCAGGTTCTGTGTCTATCTGAAAAAGGAAGCAGATTCTCTAACAAAGAGTGAAGTCAGCACTGGATAAATGGGATAATCATTATTATTTTAGAGGGAATTTAATAAGTGTAGGCCCTCTTGTAGCCCAAGATTGGTGGGAGCTTGATATTGGAGAGTGGACTCATTTTTTGGATATGGTTCTGACTTGTTTCCCAGTTCCAGCTATGGGTTCTGTTCCACTGAGTGGGTCCGTTAGCCAATTCAAAAGCAGTTGGTTACCCACCATGGCAGTGTGCCACTATTGTGCTTGGGTGAGCATCACATCAGGTTGTTTGCTGCTGAGTAGCTTAGGCCATGAGTTGCTTGGACAGATGCTGGTCATTTTCCCCCAGTAGCTCATGTAGCACCTTCTGGCACTAAGCAAGCTAACTGTCTGGGGACTGACTCTCTTCCAGAATTCAGCTGGGTTTCTCCATAACATAACATTTCCTGTAATGAAGCTGCAGGGATCTTCCTGCCAGTGTCATATCAAAGTTGAGAATATTTTTCTTTGTCTCTATTTTGTTCCTTCTATGCTTTTATTGCTACGGTTTCTCTACTCTTGCCTAGGAAGAATCATGCTAAATTATATTTCAGCTATCCAGCTCTCCTCCAGTTGGTTTCAATACAGAAGTATATGTGGCAGCTGGACAGAGGGTGGATTAGATAGCTTTCCTTGATTGCAAGTGTAATAAACCATTGTAAAAATGTGCCAATTATAGAAAAGTACACTAAATGGCACTGATGTCAGCTTATAAGAAATAACAACTACTGTTTAAAACTATGATGGCTGGGTGTGGTGGTGCACACCTTTAATCCCAGCACTCGGGAGGCAGAGGTAGGAGGATCACCATGAGTTCAAGGCCACCCTGAGATTACATAGTGAATTCCAGGTCAGCCTGGGCTAGAGAGCAAGACCCTACCTCAAAAACAAAACAAAATAAAACAAAAATCTAAAATGCATTTCTCTTTTTCCCATAAGAATTTTTTTTAATTTATTGATTTTTTTAATAAAAATGTTACACACATGGATCCCTTCTCCCCTGCCCTAATTCTGCTGAGGGTCTTTGGTGGGGTTACTGGTATTCATTTTTGGGACCAAGAGGCCTCAGTCAATCTCTGCAAGATTGTGGGAAACATGGCATCTCAGGCTATTTCCACCTACCATGAGATTCTTAAATCATTCCACCCTCTTTTCCAAATTGATTTTTGACTGAAGTAAAGAATCAATTCAATGAAAGTAAGGGGGCCTTTGGATTTTCATGGGGCAAACCATACAAGTTCCATACAATACAGGCAGAAATATGGGCTAAATATTTACCTGGTGACTATGAAAGCCCTGTTAGGTAACTTCATTGAAGATAAGACTTTCAGTACTCTGATTTGTTTTAGCTTATTAACACTGATGCAAAGGCTGATATTTTCTCTCTTTTTAGCCAGCATATGTCCCAAGGAAGCTGATACCAATAACAATCATCAAGCAAGGTAATTAGTCTTCTCTGGAAACAATTTATTTCAAATATATTATTTAACTAAAATACTTAAACATATTATATGTTTTCTTAAAATTCACAAAGCTATTTTCAGAAAACATTTGAAGCTAATGTGGGTCAGCAGATTTGCAGTTAATAGCTAACTTTGGCAGTTGTACAATATTCAAAACATTGGCAAGTCAATTCAGTCAGGGCAATTCTGGACAAAGAAACTATAACAAGTACTAAAATTAAAACAATCAGTTAAATATGTGGAGCTTTTCTTGGGATTAAGTTCCATTATATGAAGAAAACTATTAGTAAAGTATTTGCATTAGGATATTTAAAATGAAAATTGTGATTTAGTAGTAACTTAATGAAAGAAAGACTATCCACATTTTAAGAATTATCATATTTCATTTCAGTATCCAATTGTTTTGTTTAGCTTGCAGTTTTCAAATTATTTAAATGATTCCATTATTTACAGAAAGTTTCTTGGTGGAAGAGACTAGACCTTAAAATTGTTCTTTATTTTAATGAAACACAATGTCCTAAGTGTACTCCTAAGACAGGATCTGTTGCTATTAGAATTACCTAATGATTCTTTGCATTGAGATTATACATTTTCTCATTTTTAATTATTTTGTCATTGCTACATTTTATGCTAGTTCTTATTGTTTTAGGGGAAAGACATGCTACAGGGAACGGATACAGGAAGGAAAATTTCCACCAATTAGCATGGAACACTTGTAAATAGAATGATAGAATGATACTTGATAGCATTCATTACCCAAAGGCAAAGGTAATGAGATAATACAAGACATATCTTCTATGCCTTCTGTTGACTATGTAGACAGCTCACTGAGTTGCTTCCTCTTAATTGAAAAACTTGGATCAGGATTTGTCCCAGGGAAGGCTGCCTTATGTAATTAGCTTCTTATGGCTTTCTGTTTTCTTCCTCTGTCACACTATCACCTTTTTGTATTTCATCAGTGATTCAGAATGTTACTCACAGGGCTTCAAGTAAATCCCCAGACAAGACTCCCTTTGGAGGAATGATACTAGGTGAGTCATTCTTGTAGTCTCTGTCTAGAATAAGCAAGTTAGACTGTCTTTTAATAAAAGGGTCCTGTGAACAGGTTTGTTAAATTAATGCCAGTTCATTTTATTTTATTGTTTAACTTTCTTCCTTATATCATTTCAAGTTACCAGCCAAGAAACCCTAGAACATTGCCTTGTCCATGGCATCTTCATAAAATTGCTGTAGCCCATTCCTAATCTTTAACTCTGTGGATTAATATCCAGAGAATTTCATTAGCTCAGTTATGAATATGAAAATTACTCTATTGAAAAGATGCAATCATATTTTTCTAACATTTTTAAATTTTGCATTGAAATTAAGTGAAGTAAGGGTTCAGCATTGTAATCTAGTTTCCAATACCGTAAGCCTTATTATTTTATGTCATGATGTGTTGTCTTCTCTCTGTTTTATTTATATCTATTTCTTTGCAGTCCACCTTATTATTCCAGGTCTTAATGAAACTACTGTAAAACTTCCTACATCTATAATGCTTGAGATCTCAGATGCACTCAAGATACAATTAGGTGAGCAGATGCATCCTATATTTGTGCTTTTCAATGATAATGCTAGCACCAATAATATAAGGCTGTGTAAGGAATCTTGCAGATGAGTCATTTGATGCCAACATAAGAGAAGAGGTGAAGAGGCTGGAATGTTAGACATTCATCAAAATCACATTCTAAGGAGAGTTATTTTATATGTAATATATATGGATATGTATAAAAAGTATTTGATTGCCCTAGATGTACTCAGTTGAATACATATAATTTTCAAATACAGAAAATTTCCTCTGTTAAACTGTTATCAAGGAGCCATTAGACACTGCCAATGAGAACTAAGGTAAAGGTTAGATACATTAGCTGTAGTTGCTTTCACAAGACCTGCACAAGATAGGATCAGTTATAAGGAACTGGGTATGATTTCAGTGTTTAATAAAACAAAGCATAAGGGGAAATCAGAAAACTCCATTTGAGAGGACCCAGGGGGGTCTGGGATGAGTTGCTGCATTTGATGGCAAAGCAAGCTTTAAGTCATCTCTCTAGCAGAAGATCTCAAACTTGATTGAGCACTAGAAGCATAGAGGACCTATGAATACAAAGCTAACTAGAACCCACCATAGATTTACTGGTTTAGTAGGTTTGGATGGGAGCCTGAGAATTTGCATTTCTAACAAATTTACAGGTGATGAAAACCATCTCTAATGTCACTGGAGAATGTCTTAGCTTATTTCAAAATATGGAAGGAAATAGCAGGGTGTGGCAGAAACTCAAGATGTAAAACAAGAGTGTTTTCTCTGAGGTATACACTAGATAAAAAATCTTTAGCTTAACATATAATTGAGTGGAGGGGGGAGGGCAGAGAGAAGGCTAACAATGATACCAATATGACTGTATACACTGTGTACATAACTAATAAAAAAATTGGGCTGGAGAGATGGCTTAGTGGTTAAGCGCTTGCCTGTGAAGCCTAAGGACCCCAGTTCAAGGCTCGATTCCCCAGGACCCATGTTAGCCAGATGCACAAGTCTGGAATTCGTTTGCAGTGGCTGGAAGCCCTGGCGTGCCCATTCTGTCTCTCTCTATCTGCTTCTTTCTCTCTCTGTGTCACTCTCAAATAAATAAAAAATGAACAAAAAATTTAAAAAAAATTGTAAAGCTGGAGAAGCTCAAGAATAAGTTTGGCAACCTTCATCCAACAAATACTTATTTTACTCCATGCCAGAACTACAGGTCCTTGGGGGTTACATAGACATGATGCCTGTTCATACTGAACTTCAGACATGCCATTTATAGAGACAGGTTACAAATATAGCAAGGGAAGAGAATATAAATAAATATACTTCCTCTTTATTTTTAAAAAATTACAAGACATAAAAAATGTGTTATGAATAATGTGTGTGGAGTGTGTTCGTGTGTGCCCTGCATCACCCATGCTCCTGCCAGCAGGGCTGGAGTAAAATGTTGGGTATGCAGCTCAATCACTTTTTTTATTTTGAGTAGGAATCTCTTACTGATATCAGAACTTGCTTCTTTTTTCCACAGGCACACATAATCTCATCCAGCTGCTTACATGGGTTCTGGTGATTTGAAGTAGGGCAGTTTCAGGCCCTCTTGCTTGCACAGGCAGTGCGTTTAAGTGCTGAGCCATCTCCCTAGCCCCCAAAAGATTTTTTCATTTAGTAAAATACTTTGGAAGATAACTGCAATCTGCCGTCCTAAGTGGGCAGACCCTCAAGTCAGGCCATGGTGAGCCATGATGTCTGAAATAGAGTACACATCCACTAGGATATCCCATTCATACTCCTGGTAGCAGTTCCTAGAAGCCAATAACCATTTATTCTATTTTTACTTTCCTATGTGCACTGAGGTTTTATTGAGGACAAACATACCAAATCTGACAATGTAACCCGATTTTTTGTGATTTTATATTTTCTCAATTTCTCTGCACTGGGAACATTAGAAATCCTATTTTAAAATATTAACTGTCTACCATAGTCATACTATGGTGCTGTAAAACATTACGAAGTTGTATGAGTTCTTTATGCATCTAGGATATTGAGTCCATATCAGAAGAATTATTTTCAAATAATTTCTTCCAGTCAATTTTCATTTCTGTGATAGTTTCTTTTACTGTGAAGAAACCATTTTTGCCACAAAGAGAAAATGGACAAAACAGTTTTCATATTACCAAGGGAGAACTAAACTCCCCAAAGTTAATTATTATTGTGATTCAGTAATGTCATATTTTTTGAGGCAGTAAATCCTAAAAATAATAACCCCATTACAGCAGAGCCCATCATGGGACATCAAGAGATGTAATAGCTTTTGTTCTAAGAACACATGGTGTGAATAATGAGAGAAATAAACAAGAAAGCTAGTATTACACACACATCTCCAAGGGACATGCATAGGGCTTGCCAGAATCAAGGCATGCCCTGCCAAAAGCTAAGGGAAGCAACTATAGTGAATAAGGTACAGAAGAACAATGGGGGAAATTTTACTTTCTGACTCTCAAGACTGTGCATGACAGTGGTGAATGTTCATGGGTCAAAAGAGATATAAGAAATGTCCCATTTAGGAGCCGGGCGTGGTGGCGCACGCCTTTAATCCCAGCACTTGGGAGGCAGAGGTAGGAGGATTGCCATGAGTTCGAGGCCACCCTGAGACTACATAGTGAATTCCAGGTCAGCCTGGCCTAGAGTGAGACCCTACCTCGAAAAACCAAAAAAAAAAAAAAAAAAAAAAAAGAAATGTCCCATTTAAATATTACCCCTATGTCCTAAATATTCTGGTATCTGAAGTGTCTTACTTAAGATTATCATATGCTTTTTTTCATAATTTAGTGATGTATAAAAAATACCAATATCTCTTGGGAAGGTTGTTTATCATATTTCTCATCTGTAGGCAAATTTCAATATGGTTGCCAACTTAGGGCATGTGTTGATTAGAAGGACTTAAAGCAATCCAGGTGATCGCCTTTGACAGCCTAGGGTTGGGAGGGAGAACCAAGGGAAGGAGGGAGAGAGAGAGAGAGAGAACTAGGATCTAAAGGGAGACAGGTCCAGTAAGGCAAAGGAATCACTGGGATCACCAAGGACATAGAATATTATTGAGAAGGAAAATATTAGCGAAATTGCACTGATAGAGATTGTAGTGAGGTGTGTGAGTGTGTGGGTGTGTGTGTGGGGGGGTCTTATCATTTTGCATTTAAAAAGTAAAAGCCTTCCTGTTGAATGTACTAAAAATACCAGGAGCAGACCTCTTGAAAGTTTTGTAAGCTGAATGCTTCTTCACATGCTAACAATTCAGAATGGTTCTAAATGAAAGCTGTGCCTATGAAAAATGTCAGGAAAAACAGTAACATTTGAAAATTTTTAAGATTTTTTTAATAATACTGGGTCTGTATGTGCTTGTCACTGTAGACTCTGTGACTGGATCTGAACAACACTATCAAATATGACTGTGATGCAAGAGTGCTAACACCCACTTCACAGTAGTGGCAAATAGCATCACGTCAAGTCTTCATCTTGCTCTCCACAAGAATCACCTCTATTGTTTGAACTGAATTGCTATCTGTTATCTAATTGTGCACTTCTTATAATTTTAAAAATGATCATTTTGTGACCACACTAAATGAAAAGAAGAAAATGACCATTAAGAAGTTTTCAAAATTATCATGCTCAAAAATCTTTGAGAACACACATTGAATCAGTTCTCACCTGAGGGTGACTGTATCTCAAGAAATATTGTCCATATCTGAAGATATTTCTGGTTTTAAATTTGGAGAATATCTTCACAATTGGGAAATACTGTGCCTGAAAAATAATGCCTGAATTGTAGAAGGAAGCTTCCCAAAAATTGTATAAATAGGCAAAAAAGAATTCATTCTATTAACCAAATTTCCAGAGAAACTGAAAGTGATCTATGTTAACATGTATATTATCAACATTTACTGTTCATAACTTTGTTATGCCACAAACTTTTCAAAATAACTTATTGTCTTGTCTGTTATTTGTGTGTTCCAAAAGTTTCAATGTTGTAAGGTCAATATTTTTTCATGCAATAATAATGGAAAATTTCTATTAACTACTGAAATGTTAGGGTTACTTGTTATCAAATTCTGAGGAATATTTGCAGTTCAAATTATAAAGTTGAAATTTTTAAAAACAATTTCCAGAAATGTTTTAGAGATCAGAATGATGTGATTTATTCAGTTATTCCATGGCGACTTTTATGGATGACCTAATACCATATAGGTCTTAAAGAATTAGCTAGATTAGTAAGAAGGAGTTGTGAAGTTGTCTTCAGTTCATACTAGACCTTGGTAGAAATGCACAGTAAAGTTGACTAGCTAGTAAAAAGAAGTATATGTAGATTAAAAATTTTAGTATGTAGATTAAAATTGTAATTTAAAATTATAACACAAAGTAATTTAATACTTTTACTTGATTATGTTTTAAGTAATCTAACTCTGTACACTATACTTTACTATGACAAAATAAGGTAGTTTATTTTTTTCTCATTTAAGCTAAGAATGAAACCCTGGCATTACCTGCAGAATCTAAAACACCAGAAGTGGAAAAGATTCTATCACAGCCTATAACAGGTAATGAGATCACTAGTTTGCCACTGAGAAAAGAAATACATTTAATTCTTATAGTGAATACTCTACACACTTATTTTTAACAGTCAATATTCAGAATTAAATTCATTTTAATCCTAAATACACATCAGTATGAGACTCTGTGGTTTTAATATTTGGAAAAGAATAGATGAAAATAAAATTTTTTATAGTTATTGAATCATATAGCTGATATGTAATGTGGAAGGTATATTTTTCACTCAATTAAAAGTTACATCAATACCAACAAAGTTTTATTCCTAAAATGTAATGCTATGGCTTGGGGCCTTTCCTTTTTTATAAATATGAGACCCTTTTTAATATATACTTTATTATTTATTATTATATGTGGACATATCTTGTGAGTAAACATCATATGTTGGTATCATCCTTTCCCTCCTCCCTGACCCTTTTCTGAAGAGGCCTTCCTCATTGGGATGCAGGTCAATCCCATGTGTATAGTGGATCATGCATCATGGGGCAGCAGTCAGTTATGGGGAAGAGGCAATGTCTCTGTGCAAAATGTCCCAACTTGTGGCTCTAACAATCTTTCTGCCCTCTCTTCCACAAGATTCACTGAGCCATGCTGGGAACATTTTAAGTCTACTTCAGTGATGGGCACTTAGGAGCATCTAGATGTCTGGTTTGGTAGGTGTTGAGTGTCCTCAGTATCTATCTCCATCACCCTTGGGCTGATACCAGCTTAACTGAGAGAGCAGCATTCTTGCTCATTTCCCCAATTCCTCTGTGGTTTCAGCTGGGCAGGGGAGGGTGCACTCGGTCATTTATATCCTCAGGTCTAGTTCCTATCTGAAAAAGAGAAGCAGATTCTCCAAAGAAGAGTGAAGTCAGTGCCAATTAAATGGGATAACCATTATTAATTTAGAGAGAATTATAAGGGTTTAGACACTTTTATAGTGTAAAGTCTGACAATGTAAAGCAGAATCATTATCTGGATAGGATTCTGCCTTGTTTCCCAGTTCCAGATATGGTTTCCTTTCCTGAGTGGATCTGTTAGCAATCCAAGAGCATTTTGTTACCCACCATGGCTGTGTGCCACTATTGCACTTGTGTAAGCATCATGTCAGGTTGTTTGCTTCTGAGTTGCTTAGGCTTTGAGTTGCTTGGACAAATGTTGGCCACTTTCCCTTGGTAGTTCATGCAGCACCTTCCAGCACTAAATGAGCTAATTATCTGAGGACTGGTTCTCCTCTGGGTTCCAATGAGGTCTCTCCATAGTCCTGCTGACAACAATTGGTGTCTTCAGCAGTAGGGTCTTACCATTAACCTCTGGTGAGCAATCAAGTGCTCTGACAGAAGTCTGTCTTGTTTGTTTTCAGAGATCAGGTAGGTCTCTCTGATCAACAGCTATTGTGGAGGTAGAACAAATCCTAGTATAGGGAATTACAGGCCAGTGCCAAGGGCAAAGAAACAAGCAAAATCCAGAGAAGAAAGAGAAACAGGAGAAATTTGAGGTTAGGTTTCATCTCACACTTTCCAGGGCCCTTCAAATCAGGTTCTCCTCCTAAGGTCCTCTTGAGGGTTCCACCTTTTAGTCTGATTTCCAGGATATAGGATTCTCTGGTACCAGTTCAATTTGGATTCAGATTTTGTGTCTCTCCCCATCCTTTCCCTTCCCCCAGGCCCTGCCCCCCATTGTCCATGCCTCAAGTTGCTATTCAGTTATGTCAGCAACTTGGGCTGATCGAGATTAGGAACTGCAGATAAGTGAGATCATGCAATGATTGTCTTTCTGTGATTGTGTGAGTTCATTTAAAATGATCTGTTCCATGTTCAACCATTTTTCTACAAATTTTATTTAGTCATTCTTTTCTTACTGCTGAGTAGAATTCATTGTGTAGATATATCATATCTTGGTTATCCATCCATCCAATATTGGGCACCTGGGTTGATTCCAGTTTTTAGCTATTATGAATTGAGCATCTATAAACATGGTTGAGCAAATATCTCTGAACTTAGATGTGGAGCTTTTAGGATAAATGCCCAGTAAGGGAATAACAGGGTCACTTGTAACTCTATATTCATCCTTTCCAGGAGTCTCCAAATTGATTTCCACAGTGGTTGTACCAGCTTACATACCTTTCAACAGTGAATGAGGGTTCTTATTTCTCCACAGCCTTGACAATATTTGTTTTCATTTGATTTTTTTAATATTTGCTAGCCTTACTGGGGTAAGGTGGAATTTCATAGTTGTTTTAATTTGCATTTCCTTAGTTGTTAGGGATGTTGAACATTTTCGTTAGTGTGTGTTAGCTATTTGTAATTCTTCCTCTGAGAACTCCCTATTTAGTACTCTGCCCCACTTATGGAGTAGTTGTTTGATTTATTTTTATTTTTATTTTTTTTAGTTCTTTGTAGATTCTAGATATTAGGTTTCTCTTAGTGTTATAGCTGGCAAATATTTTCTCCTTTTTAGTGGGTAATCTACTGGCTCTGCTTATGGTATGTTTGTATGTGCAAAAGCTTTTTAGCTTCATGAGATCCCATTGGTTGCATGCTTATTTAATTTCCTTGGCTATTTGAGTTTTGTTCAGGAAGTCTTTTCCCAGTCCTATATCATGAAGTGTACTTCCTATTTTTTCTTCTAGTAGTTAAAGTGTTTCAGGTTTTATATTAAGGTCTTTAATCCATATGGACTTGACTTTTGTGTATGACAAAATGAGTGGATCTAATTTCATTTTTCTACATATGGTCACTAATTTGTCCAATACCACTTGTCTTTTCTCTAGCCTACATTATTCACACCTTTGTCAAAGATGAAGCAGATGTAGTTGCTTCCCCTAAAGTCTGGGTCTTCAGTTCTGTTCCATTGGTCTATGTTTCTGTTTTGATGCCAGTACCATACTGTTCTTTTTTATTATGGATTTGTAATATAGCTTTAGATCAGGTATGGTGATACCACCAGAGGTGTTTCTTTCACTGAAGTTATGTTTGGATATCTGAGGCCTCTGCCATTCCATATGAATTTTGAGATCATTTTTTCAGTCTCAGTGAAAAATGTTGCTGGTACTTTTATTGGTATTGCATTAAATCTGTATATTACTTTTGGTAGAATTGCCGTTTTCACAATATTAATTCTGCCTATCCAGGAACAAGGGAGGTCTTCCCATATTCTTAAGTCCTCTATTTCTTTCTTGAGTGTTTTTATGTTTTCATTATATAGTTCCTTCACATCCTTTGTTAGTGTTATTCGAAGGTATTTAATTTTTTGTTGTTATTGAAAATGGGACAGTCTCACTGATTTCTTTCTCTGTATATGTGTCCTTTGCATATAGAAAAGCTACTGATTTTTGTGCATTGATTTTGTATCCTGCCACTTTGCTGAAGGAATTTATCACCTTTAGAAGTTTTGTGATGGAGACTTCTGGGTCACTTATATACAGGATCATGTCATCTCCAAATAGTGATAAGTTAATTTCTTCCTTTCTTATTTGAATGCCTTTTTTTTCCTTCTCCTATCTTTTTGCTTGGGCTAGTACTTGTAGTAGTATGTTGAGCAGTGGTAAGAGTGGGCACCCCTGTCTTGTTCCCGATCTTAGTGAGAAATCCGTGAGTTTTTCCCCATTAAGTATTATTTGGGCTTTAGGAGTTTTATATGTAGCCTTTATTGTTCTGAGATACAAACCCTCCATGTCTATTCTTTTCAGTGTTTTGATCATGAAGTGGTGTTGTGTTGTGTCAAAGGCCTTCTCTGCATCAATTGAGATGATCATGTGGTTCTTTTGTTTCAATTTACTTATGTATTACATTGACAGATTTCCATATGTTAAGCCATCCCTCCATCCCTGGGATGAAGCCTACTTGATCAAGGTGGTTAATGCTTTTGACATGTTATTGAATTCAGTTTGCAAGGATTTTGTTCAGGATCTTTGCATCTAAGTTCATTAGGGATATAGGCCTATAATTTTCTTTCCTTGTTGCATCTCTGTCTGGTTTTGGTATTAGGGTGGTGCTAGCTTCATAAAAGAGTCGGGGAGGATGCCCTGGTCTCCAATTATGCCAAATGGTTTGAGAAAAATTGGTTTCAGTTCGTCTATGAAGATTTGATAGAATTCAGCTGAGAAGCCACCTGGTCCTGGACTTTTCTTTTTGGGAAGGTTTTTGATTACCTTTTCAATCTCCAGGGATCTTATAGGTTTGTTTAGGAGATTAATCTCCTCTGAGTTTAGTTTGGGTAGGGGGTATCTATCTAGGAATTCATCCATTTCTTGTTTTGACAGTGCCTTTAGCTGGACAGTCAGGTTATTGATTTGTGATCTCTCTGTCTGTAATGAAGGTATTTAGGGCTATGAATTTTCCCTTTATGACTGCCTTCATTGGGTCCCATAAGTTTTGATAGGTTGTTTTATTATCCTATAGGTGTTTTCATTATCATTCAAATCTTGGAATTTTACAGTTTCATTTTGATTCCTTCCATGACCCATTCATTGTTTAAAAGTGTGTTGTTTAGTCTCCAGGAGTTGGTGGCATTCTTGATGTGGCTCTTGTTGTTAATTTCTTTAAAAACATTGTGATCTGACATAGTGCAGAAAGTTACTTCAATTTTCCTGACTTTATGAAGGTATGCTTTATGGCCTAATATATGGTCAAGTTTGGAAAAGGTTCCACGGGCTGCTGAGAAGAATGTGTATTCCGTAGAGTTGGGGTGGAAAGTTCTGTAGATATCCTTTACATCTAGTTGGTCTGTGATGTTGTTGAGCTCTATTATTTCCCTGTTTATTTTCTGCTTGGATGATCTATCTATTGATGATAGTGGAGTACTGAAGTCTCCAACTATGATGGTGTAGGAGTTTATTTCTGTTTTATTGTCAAGTAGATTTTGTTTTATAAATTGTGGTGCCCCCGTGCTTGGGGCATATATATATTTATGATTGTGATGTGCTCATGTTGGATCATTCCCTTGATGAGTAAGAAGTGACCTTACTTGTCCTTTTTGATTACTTTTGGTTTGAAGTCTATTTTTTCACATATTAATAAAGTAACACCCACTTATTTTTTTTAATTTCCATTTGCTTGGAATATCATTTTCCGACCTTTCATCCTGAGGGGGTGTATATCTTTAGTGGTGAGTTGGGTTTGTTGAAGACAGCAGATTGAAGGGTCCAGTCTTTTGATTCATCCTCATAGCCTGTGTCTTTTGATGGGTTAATTAAGACTATTAATATTTAAGGTTATTATTGTGAGGTTTGAATTAATCTCTGCCATGAGGTGTTTTATGTGGTTGGGTGCTTACTTGTGTTATGTACTGTTTTGAGCCTGGTCTATTTTGGTTATTGTGATCTTCTTGTTGACTCCTGAGATTGGTTGTTTGGCTGTTCTGTATGCAGTATTCCCTGAAGTATTCTCTGTAGGTTTGGCTTTGTGCTCATATATTATAGAATTGACTTTTTTTTCATGGAAAGCTTTTCTTTCACCATCTATTATGAGGGATACTTTTGCTGGGTAAAGTAGCTTGGGTTCAAAGCCATAGTTTTTCAGACTTTGAAGTGTTCCATTCCAGGCCCTTCTGGCTTTCAGGGTTTCCATTGAGAAATCTGATGTTATTCTAATGGGACTGCCTTTGTATGTTGTGAATTGCTTCTCTCTTGCTGTTTTTCACACTCTCTCTTTGTTTTCATTGTTAAGGGTTTTAACTATGATGTGCCTTGGAGAGTTTCTTCTTTTGTTCTGCCTCTTTGGTGTTCTGTGGTGCTTCTTTTATCTGGATGGGCCTCTTTTTTGCAAGATTTAGAAAATTTCCTTCAATAATTTTGTTGAGTATGTTTTCTAAGCTTCTAGTCTGGATTTCCCCTCCTTCTAGTATGCCCATGATCCAGATGTTTGGTCGTTTTAGAGTGTCCCACAGTTCCCTCATATTCTGTTCATTTGATTTTTTTGAGCTTAGCAAAGTTTTTGGCCTCTGATCAATTTCTTCTGTCCTATCTTCCAGGTCAGAAGTTCTGTCTTCCACATGAGTAACACTGTTGGTGAGTGGTTCTAGAGAGGTTTTCATACATTCTATTTGATTTTTGTTCTCTGTTGTGATGTTTTGTATAGTGTCCATTTCTTTTTTGAGTATGATTTCAATTCAAATTCTGATTTTCTTAATGGCTCTTATAGTTCATTTTTGCATTTGATCAAGTCTTCATTAAGCTTAATCAATCGGTTGTTGAGGTATTCCCTTTCTTGGCTTAACTTCAATTTATTCATATCTCTTTGGAGGGTTCTAACATTTTCTTCCATCAAGTTAAGCCTACTGTCAAAACTGAATGCTCTAGATGATTCTGTTCAATTTCATTGATAAGATTGTTGGTTCTTTGATAGTTTGTTTCAAGATCAGTGATTTTTTTATTAGGGTCTCATTGGTTGTTGTGTTTTCATTTTGGGAATGAATTTCTGCTGATTTCTCTATGATTTCATTGGAGGCTTCTGTAGTAGGACTAGGCATCCTTGGTGGAGATCTCTCAGTTTTCTGACTTTCGTTGGCTTTTTTGCATTGTTGTCTACCCATTCTAGGAAGACTCTTTATTTTATTGAGGAGGAAGCAAGTTTGTGTCCTTTGGTCATTCACCCTCTGACTCAGGTGGACAGAGACATTGGTATTTAGTGTCCAGTCAAGATACCAGAGCAAAAGGGCTGATTCCACAGCTCACACAGGAGTCAGGCCTCCCTGAACAAGGCACAATGGGACCTACCAGGACCAGGGTACTAGGAGGAGTAAGGGAAGAGTGATCTGGCCTACTTTGTGCTGAGCCCTCCAGGACATGGACCAGTGCAGGCAACCTAGACTGGGGAGGTGGAAGGAGCCCACACACTAACTGGGCAGGGAACTCAGACCTGGGCAGTGGGAGGGGGAAGAAATGGGTCTGGCCTACTCATCCCAGACTGCAGTGCCTGCCCACACACTAATGACCCAGGGAACTCAGGGCTAGGCTGTGGGAGGGGACCAGAAATGTGTGCAGCCTACTCAGTCTAGACCACCATGCCAGCCCTCACACTGACCATGCAGACAACTCAGACCTGGGCTGAATGGGGGGTGGTAAATGGGTCAGGCCTACTCACTTCAGACCACCGTGCCTACCCACACACTGACCACTCATGGAACTCAGGCCCAGGCTGTGGGAGGGGGGAGAAATGGGTCTGGCCTACTCACCCCAGACAGCAGCACTGCCCTCACACTGTCCTTGCAGGGAACTCAGACCCGGGCTATCTATGTGACCCTTTTATCATTAATTTCCCTTCACAAGTATCAATGCCTCAAAATACTTTATATCCCCCACAAATCCATAGTGTGAGGGCTATGAAAACACCTTGGAATCTTTTAAAATAAAATGTTCTTGGAGATTAACATCCCCAGTCTAGAAACTATACAAGAGTTCAATAAAAATCCTTAAAGAAGATTTGCACTAAGCGTAAGCATTATGCTCACTGCATATTTCTGTTACTAACAAACATTCAACATTTCTCCTCTGAATGAAACTACCCAATCTAATTCACTGGGGAACTATTAATCTTTAAAGTACACAGTTTTTGCCAGAGCAATACCACCTTAGCTAGGATTGATGAAACAAAGATCTGGAAAGAATTCCCCACAATTCACAATTAGCACAGTGATTCACAGCTAAAGTGCACTTTTTAATCCATAAATTGCCATAACTGGTGATATGTCCTTTGTCCTAAATGTTTAGATTTGTACCAGTCCAAAGTAGGTAAGATTAACAGGTTAATAGCCAAAATAAATGGATTAAACTAGAATTTTTTTGACAGAGTGATTAAGATTTTGGCAAAGAAGAGATATGAACCTTTATCCCCACCTCTATGTGGCAGCGGTAGGAGTCACTCAAGCTCCTGGAGCATCCATTTGGATGAAATTCTTGGGTGGTTTTCTCACTTCATTTTAATAGGTCAACACAGCAAAAAGCACGAGCATGACCAAATGCCTCCAAGTCCTTTTCTGCCTCAAAGATTCTACCCCATGTTCCAAGTTACACTTTCTTCCCTTGGCACACTGAGGAGAGGCTGTGGATTTTTTAATTTTCTGCCAAACCCTCCTCAGAGTTTTCCATTTCAGAAATACTTAGGAAACACCACTACTTATTATTCAATATTTATTTCATCTTTCTACCCTGCATAAGTCTAGAATTTTCTTGGATTTCAGGTCTCAATAATTGTGGTTCTTATTTCTCTAAAATAATTACCCAAGGTCTTCATTGCCTTTAACCTTGCAGTTGGGACAGCCCTGGACCTGAGTATTTGTGGATTGGTCTGAATTTCTGCCCCATTACAAGCTTCACTAGATGAGTGTGGTTTGAGAGAGAGTGAGAGAGAGAGAGATCTAATAATGCGATAGTTCATTTAATCCTGTACCCTTCTTTTTTTTTTTCCCATCTATCCATTTATTTCACAAACTATTATCATGTGTCTGCTTACTCTAGGCATTGCACAAAACTCTGTAGAAGAAGATAAGGGGAGAAAATGTTTAAAATATGAGTAATTTGATAAGTAATTTTATGGAGATCAGTTTGGTGTTCCTGTGGGAAAATATGGAAAATAGACCAATTATGAAAAGAATGGATTATGTAGGTGAGGCAACTAGGTATCTGGAACAAGCCACAGAGCCCAATATTAGGAACTTGAAAGGAAATGGACTGAGTAATTATCAGATACTAATTCTAAAGGCCAGGGAAAGATGTCTTATCTCCTGGTCTGATTGCTTCATCTTATTTTAATACATAAAGTTATTTTTTGTTTTGCTTTTCAGTGACTCCTGAAACACTCCCAAGAACCACTAAACCCACAGTGTCTAGTGCACTAGACATTTCAGATACAATACAAGGTAATTCTAACAACTACCTGTTGTTTTCTTAAAAACAACAAAGGCAGCAATGAGAAGCTCCTAAAATGCTTTATTTATCCAGCCTCGTTTTTGTTCTTTCCTAATCTCTGGCCGTTAAAACCTTCTTCTTCTTTTTTTTTTTTTTTTGGTTTTTCGAGGTAGGGTCTCACTGTAGCCCAGGCTGACCTGGAATTCACTATGGAGTCTCAGGGTGGCCTCAAACTCACTGCAATCCTCCTACCTCTGCCTCCTAAGTGCTGGGATTAAAGGCGTGCACCACTATGCTCGGTGGCATTAACCTTCTTATTCCTTGGATCAATTCCACTGAAGAGTCAACAACATGCCTTGATCCTAGTAACTGATGCAGCAGGCATATCTGAACGTGAGATGCTAACTACATGTCCCCACCTCCTTTTACCACTATTTGGGATTGTCTAGACAGAATACCAGCATTTCAATTTACAGAACTTCTGAAAATCTTGACTCTTGTCTAGGCTTTCAGTTCAGATAAGTTATTAGAAATGTTGAAGTGCATGCATATTAAACTGGGGAGGAATCACCTAGAGTCATGACAGTTAATAAGAATTTAAGGGCTGGAGAGATGTCTTAGTGGTTAAGCGCTTGCCTGTGAAACCTAAGGACCCTGGTTTGAGGCTAGATTCCCCAGGACCCACGTTAGCCAGATGCACAAGGGGGCGCATGTGTCTGGAGTTCGTTTGCAGTGGCTGGAAGCCCTGGCGTCGTGCCCATTCTCTCTCTCTCTCTCAATCTCTCTCCCTCTCTCCCTTTCTCTTTCTGTCTGTCTGTCACTCTCAAATAAGTAAATAAAACTAAACAAAAAAATTAGAAAAAAAGAATTTCAGACTTACGTTAGCTGCTGTTTCACCGAAAAAAAAAAAAATCAACTTTTGTTTGATCTCTTCCCTTGAAGTAAAGGAGCCACCTATATTTTGTTTTTGCAAATGCAATGTTAACCTGATCATATCATTTCACATTTTAACAACTGTGTAACTCTTCCAGAGAAAGCCTGCTTTCTCTGTGAAAGGTATCAGTTGCTCATTGCACACGAATCTCTGATATAAACCGTGCACTGTATGATCATATTTAATATTAAGTACCAAGGGGCTGGAAAGTTGACTCAGAGATTATGGCACTTGTCTGAAAAGCCTAACAACCCAGGTTTGATTCTCCAGCTCCCACATAAGCCAGAAGAACTAAATGGTGTATGCATCTGGAGTTCATTTGCAGTGGCAGGAAGGCCTGGTGCACCCATTCTCATTCTCTCTGTTGGCTTGCTTCTCTCTTTCTCTCTCTCTCTCTCTCTCTTTCAGTCTCTCAGATAATGAATGAAATCCCTCCCCAAAAGATATACAAAATCCTGAGTCAAGGTGTTGCTAACTGCATTATTCTTGATTGTAGTTCTCAGTGAGAAGACCCCAGGAACAATGTAAAGTGTTTTAATACCCAAGTTTGAATGGCCTCTGACCACTCTAGGTTAAAGTCTCCAACTACTGCAGCTTTGTTGTTCCCTTGAAATATTCTGGTTGCTTCATTGAAGTCCTTAGGTTACTTTACTCAAATTCAGCTCAGAAGAAAAAGGGGCAAATAGTTTACAGAACAGTGAGATACCCAACATTTAAACCCTTAAAGATAATTTTTAAAAATCTTTACAATTTAGGATCCTACAGAGACTTTCCATAGGATAAAATCACTAGAGATTTTCTCACTGGTGATAGCAGTTTCATGTTTGACTCTTTTCATTCAGAAGCTTACTCACTGAACAAATGGATGTTTTCTATATTCTCTTCACTGTTTTGGTTTGGGTATCTCTCCACCTTGTATTTAGATATTTCTGAACACTCTAGAACTTCTAGAATTTTTGAGTGCAGTGTAAAAAAATGGAGGAGCTTCTACGTAAAACTATACAGTTTCCAAAATTCTACTTTACAAAACTATTGGACAGATATTTTCTAGTTCAAATGTATTTGAATTTGGTTTCAATTTAAATGAAGTGTACCTACAAATATATAAATGTATATAAAACAAGAAGCTAATTTAATAAGGGTAAAAAGAAGAACTGAAATGCCTCAAGATTGGTTATTTGAGTTTAGGTAGCAAAAAAATTTAAGCTGGGCATGGAAGCACACACTTGAAATAGCCCTATTGAGAAGGTGTAGGCAGGGGGATGGTGAATTCCAGAACAGTCTAGGCTACATAATGAGTCATTGTCTTAGGGGGAAAAAAATCATCCTATACTGAAACAGAGAAGGAAGAGATACAATTAAGGATTACTTACTTGACATGATTTAACTGCTTTCTTAGGCTTATTGTTCACGTTACCTTGAGACTTTTAAAACATTTTCTATTACTTGTACAGCTTCCAAAATTTCCTGAGGCAAAAACAGTCTTCCTTTTTGAGAAACCAGGGGGTAACCTGGGTAATAAAAGCACTTGATATTTTGGGCTGGAGAGATGGCTTAGCAGTTAAGGCGTTTGCCTGCAAAGCCAAAGGATCCCAGTTCAACTCTCCACGACCCACGTAAGCCAGATGCACAAGGGGCCACATGCATCTGGAGTTCGTTTGTAGTGGCTGAAGGCCCTGCCATGCCCATTCTCTCTCTCTTTCTCTCTCTCTCTCCCTCCCTCCCTCTTTCTCTCTCTCAAATAAATAAATAAAATATATTTTTAAAGATACTTGATATTTGATGTTAAAAATGAAAATGGTGGGTTGTGAATTTAATTCAATGTTTTGTCTGGTGTATATAAGCCCTAGAATTTGATCCTCAACATCACAAGAAAACAAAATGTGGGTGGTGATTTCTTAATTCTATAGAACTGAGTCCCACCTCTACAAAACTTAATTAGCTAATAAATTTGGTTAATTCAGTTAATTTGCTTTAAAAAGTATTACTTGATTACATTTTCTACAAATTCAGTACAAAATTGTGTCTGTTAGTTCTACATAACCCAACTGGTAAGTTTTCTGTCCTTCAAAATGATGAGTGTAACAACAAACACTGGCTTCTCCCCAACCATATATTAGATGTTCTCTGCATGGGTTCATAGTGATTTTATTTCAGTGAGTTTTGATTGAATGTATATTAGCCTTTTATTACAATCTTCCAGTAACTAATTAACTATACCAGTAACATATTCCTATCTTTTTCTCCTATTAAAACACTCAGCAGATTCTGTTTCTTTCTAATGTAGTGTCAAGTGAAAAGCCATGGATGTCACCGATGGCTAAAATGTCTGAAGACTCTAAAGTTGTAGTTGTGCAGCCTCAAACTGGTAATTATATTATTTTTAAAAAATAATTTGAAAAAATATTAACAACTTTTTTATTTATATAGGTTTCTTAGCATATTATCCATATATCTCTCATTTCTGCTAATGTGAAATATATTCATATATACATTACTATGAGTAGTCTGTGGCATCTTCCAAATCATGTTAGATTTCAAATTAAAGTTTAAAATTGCATACATTATTTGTGGTTTCAGGAGTTGATGCAATCAATAATTGATTTCATATTCATATTCACTCAATAGTTGATATGTTCAAGTTTTCATTCATGTCAGCTTTTCTTATTTATTTACTTTGTGTAAATTTGTGCATGTTCATTATAATTTCCTATTTAGTCTCAAAATATATGACTATTTTCAAGTACTCAGGTAAGTTTCTGTTGTAATTGTTTTCAGAGTTAACTAAGAGATGATTGTCCAAAAATCAGACTTCTTTAATTCTTCCAAACATGGAGACCAGAAAGTATGAGGAACAGGAAATCTCTTGGATGATATTAGAAAGGCTTCTTGCTCGATTTTTGTCTTGAACTAAGTGATGGCAGAAAGGTCCAAGGGAGAGTAGCTTTGCTCTGGATTGGATATGTTTAGAAAGTACAAGTAACTGTGACTAAATAACTTCATAATTCTTAGAAGGAAGACAATATGAGTGGAATGAAGATAAGGCTGTGACTGGTAAAGAAGTGCACATTGTCCCTATTGGCTAGAACATGATAGAGAGGTAAAACGTGTAGTTTGGTTGATATCCTGTGTTCCACATGGTTACAAAGTAGTTCTGATCACTCTCATCATAGGGTAACCTTCTCTAATATTATTGTCCTTTGAAATTGTTGACACTCAACAATTGTTGACACAGAGTAATGCTGCGGCCTACCTGTGGGGGCCTTGATGCCAGAGTCTGCTCTTCTCTTGACTAATTGTTAAACCTGATATACCATTTCCTTATCATTTCCAAGAATTGTGCTCTGCATTGGCGTTCACTGGAGTTTTTCCACATTGACATTCTTTTTTTTTTTTTTTGGTTTTTCAAGGTAGGGTCTCACTCTAGCCCAGGCTGACCTGGAATTCACTATGGAGTCTCAGGGTGGCCTCGAACTCATGGCGATCCTCCTACTTCTGCCTCCCGAGTGCTGGGATTAAAGGCGTGCACCACCACGCCCGGTTCACATTGACATTCTGTATCAAAAATATAGAATGAGTATTACCATGAAGAAGTCTATTTTTTAATATAAAGAACAATTAAGGTTTCTAACTTGGATGCTAAGATATTGAAATCCCTGCATAATTTGAATAATTTTTGGCCACAGTGGAACAGGCTATTTGAGATTTGGAATAATATAAGAAATATGAGACAATGTAGTCAACTAATACATCTTCCCCACTTTTGGTCCATTTACCTTAATTGTTCATTAGTGCTGCATTTTGTGCTTTTTATTACTTAGAATTGCATTCTATATAAAACTTCTATAAAACATGTTTAAATAGAGTTTATTGGGCTGATTTCCTTAGCAAATCTAATTATCCATAAAATATATGAAGTAAATTATAAAAATATTCCTATAATTACATACCAGGATGTAAAATTACTTATAAATTTTATACTAAAAGGATGCTAGCCAGATTTCAGAAATACTTAACTGCCTGTGACAGTTATTCAGGAATGACTTCACTTTTCTGATGATGCAAAAAAGTTGGTTTTATGTTTTGCTAGAAGGTGGCCAGTTTACTATAATCTCAGTATTCTTTTAGGAGTTCTAGAAACGCTCTCAATACCTTCCACCACCAGATGAACAGTGCACTTTTTTCCGTGTGACCCACATGCTGTTGGGTCAATTTTCCTCTGGAGCAACAACATTTATATAACAATTTTTGCTAAGAAATTCAAAGGGAACACAGCATGTAATATTTCCAATGTCCCCGGAAGCTGACATAATTATTTACTTTTATACTAAAGAGATGTATGAGAGCCTTAGCTCCGAAATGGATAGAAGAGAAAGAGTTAGATTCATTTATTTCTTTACCAGGCTCTCCAACAAATAATTCCAAGTTAAAAGTTAAACAGTGGTACTGAGGAGATAACTCAGTTAATAAAATGCTTCCTGTACAAGTATGAGAACTGAGTTTGGTCTCCACAACCCACATAAAAATGTTGGGTGTGGTGACACATACTTGCAATTCCAGTGCTAGGGAAGTTGAGTTAGGCAGATCCCTGGGACTCTCTGAACAGCCAGTGTAGTCTATTTGGCAAATTCTAGGTGAATAATAGAGCTTGTCTTAAAAAGAAAAACAAATGATGAATGAAATTCCTGAGGGAACAATACCTGAGGTTGTCCTCTGGTTCCCTCACATATATGTGTGAAAACATATACACATACTTATGCACATCATATATATATACAAAAAGAAATTATAAATTTTTCATGAAGTGGTTATAACTTAGAAATGTTTCTAATCACTTAATAGGATACAATTATTTAATAGAATATGAATCAATTAATAGAATACAGATTATTCAGAGGCATCCTACTATAAAACCTTAATACTATGGATTCTTAAATTGAATGTGCTGCCGGGCATGGTGGCGCACGCCTTTAATCCCAGCACTCGGGAGGCAGAGGTAGGAGGATCGCTGTGAGTTCGAGGCCACCCTGAGACTCCATAGTGAATTCCAGGTCAGCCTGAGCTAGAGTGAGACCCTACCTCGGAAAAAAAAAAAAATTGAATGTGCTGTTCTTTTCACAATATTGTCCATCTATGAATTTCTGTATACAATTATTAAAACAACAAATGCTTTGCTTTATTAAATTATTTAATGAAAGTAAATACAAAAGAAGAGAGATTAAAAGACTGTAAGCCCAAATAATGAGTATAGCAAATGATCCCTGAATCTTCATGTCATTTGTGGATTAGTTGCTTTTACATCACTCTGACCAAATACCTGGCAGAAACTATGTAAGGGAAGAAAAGTTTATTTTGGCTCATGGTTTGAGGAGACACAGGCCATCAGGGAAGGGAACATAAAGCTGTGGGCATTTTGAGTGTGGCAAGATATTGTGGCAGCTGCTTGTTACCTGGCCTTGAGCAGATATCAGAAAGCTTGGTCTGGAAATAGAGCAGGCCCTTAACCCTTAAGACCTGCCCCTATAGCCCAACATCAGCCAAACCATAACAATGTATAAAAGTGTTAAGGAATCTAGAACAGAAATATACAGTGTTAGAGAGGTCCCAAAACTTCTTGGAAGTAGCCTGATGGCCACTAAACCCCATGGCAGATAAGTCACATTGCAGAGCATCTCTGTAAAACTCTGTAAAAGCACTCTGTAAAAATGGCTCAGTGAATAAAATGATGCCCAGATCAAGTTGCTGTTTTCCATGGGCAGACTCAGAATAGATGCTGGATGCACACAGACAGGTATGTGCGTGATGTCTAGCACCCTTATATGATATAAAAGGAGGGGGGAAAGGAAATTGAATTTTTTTTTCTAGTTTGGTAATGTCATCAGTATTAAGCTTCCTTAATTTACTTGATCATCTCCTAAAAGAACCTATCCTTTAGAATGAGAAGCTTTCAAAATCAATGAAAGAAAATGGATATAAATCCAGAACAACTCAATGTGTTCATTTTCATCCTTAGAAAATCCTCTGCCTGTACTTCCAAAGTATGTAAAGTTTCTTTTTCAATATACTGAGATTTATTACTAAAATTTATTCCCCTACTAAACTTATTTTCCTTTGAGCTATAAGTGGTTACTTTTATAAAATTCACTTGACAGAGTGTCAGAACAAAGACTAAACCTTGGTCTTTTTGTTACAGTCTACTCTGGGAGCTCCCTTCAGGAGGTCAGCCCTCATTATTTTTAGTGTTAAGTTATTACAGTGCTTTGTGAACCTTGAGTAACTTGCAGTACAAATGTAAGTACTATAAATTATTTAAAGGCATGAAAGCTGGAGTGATCAAGAAGCACTAATAATGCTCTGTTGGTAGGAAAGTTTTGGTGGCAGGTAGTTTGCTTAGAGCAGTTAAAGAGAGAGAAAACACTACATTTGGACCTTACTGCCAGTCCTGTGAGGTGTTTAGTGCAGATATGGCCCACCCAACTGGATTAAATCTTAGAGAGGAGAAAAGGCAGGGATGTGTAGTGGTGTTGATGCTTCCAGAGCAGTAGAATAGAATTGAAGATAGCAGATGGTTTACATATTCACATTTGCCTCTTAGAGATTTATGGCCTCAACCTTTCATTTTATTTCACATTTTCTGGCAGGCATTGTTTTTACAAATTTTAAGGCCAGGCAGGGAAGTAATTTGTTTTCCATTAACTGGGAAAATATTATTCGTGTATTTAAACAGTATAGAGAATTCTTTGTGTGTTGTGGGGCTTTTCTCTTCTAGCCAGCTACTATGTTCCTTCATCACTTCTTACAGTTTTAAGAATCTGACCATAATGTCTTTCCATGGCCACACATACCTGTGGCAGGTGTGAGTAGCAGAGATTTATGTACATGCATTCCAATAGTATAAAATAATTACAGTACATTTTCATCTATCTTCCCAATCTAAGCAGGAAGTAATTTATCCTATGAAGACCTTTGTATACCCACCTGCTTAATATGCTGATAATTTGTTAATAGAATACGTGTTTTTAGTTTGATTCTATTAGGGATCTATCATGTACAAGATGTACTAGGCTCTACAATAAATAAAACTTGGAGTGTAAAATAGACATGACAGAATTTCTGCCTTAATAAAGTCTGAGAATCTGAGAATTTATATTGGTAAAGGAAAATCTTTCACATAGCTGCTGATATTCAGGATGTTTGAATACAATAAAATAAAGTATTGCTTATTTTAAATGCTTTGTATACCAGCACATGATTCTACCAGGGCATTTTGATCCTGGGATTTGCATCTAATTTGTTTTTCAAGTTAAAAAGTATTAAAACACAACTAAAATGTGCTTTTGGGAACATCTGAACAAATGGTAGTATAAGTTCTTTCATATGTTTTTCTGAAAAATATTAAAGAAAAAATATAGGATTATAGCTCAGTCTTATTTTCTGAAAGAAATTAAATGTGCTTTGTATAACCTCTGAATTGGACTTCTCAGTTTACTTGTGAAATTAAGTCATTTCTCCATCTTTTGGTCCCATGTAGGTACTATGCTTTTCTTTTTCAGTCTACATTTATTGTTTTTTACCTTCCTTTGCTTTCTTTCTTTTTTTTTTTTTTGAGGCAAAGTCTTATGTATCCCATGCTGACCTCATTTTTTTATTAATTATGAACATACTATGGATACATTATGTGTTGGTACCATCTTTTCCCTGTTCCCAGCACCCATTTCACTGGGCGGGGGGCATCCTCAGTGGAGTTGCAGGTATTCCCTATGGGGTTATGGGTTATTCATTGTGGTAGCAGCAGTCAGTTTTGAGGAGAGGCAGTGCCTCTGGGAGTAATGTCCCAATTTGTGAATCTAACAATCTTCTCGCCGCTTCTGCAAATTTTGCTGAGCAGTGGTGGTTGTGTTTTGAGTCTACTTCAGTGATGGGATCTTAGGAACCTCTCTATCTCTGCTTTGGTATATGTTGAGTGTCCTCAGTGTCTGTCTCCTTCACCCTGGTGCTGATTGTGAGGCTCATCATGGAAGAAGCACTCTTGGTCATCTCCCCAATTCCTCTGTGATTTCAGATGGGGCTTGGCTGTAGTGCAAAGGGTAGGTTATCTCCTCCTGTCTTACTACTATCTGAAAAAGAAAAGCAGATTGTCCAACAGAGACTAAAGCAACACAGGTTAAATGGGACAAGCATTATTAATTTTGGGAGAATTTAATGTATATAGTCCCTTTTAGTCTATCTTCAAGGATAAATGTTTCTATGGTACCAGTTCATTTTGCCTTCAGTTTTGCATCTGCCCCCCCTTCATTTCCATTCATCCCTTCCATCCCTATTATTTTAAGAGTAGAGACATTGCTTAGTTTCAAATGATTTGGCATTTTATCCACTAAAGATAGTTTATAGAAGATACTTGCTTCTAAACTGTAGGGCATAGTGATATGCATATTGTTTAAAAAAAAAACAGATCATTCACTCTAAACTTTTGGGGTTATGTTACCAATTTTATAGCTAGAATAGTCTACTTTTGAAAATTTTTACAATGACCTAACCATTTCATGAATTTTACTCTGGCTTAAATGTGCAGATGCAAGAGTTTTATTAAAAAAATCAAAATCTGCTGACCTTTGAGAGTTTTTCAGAGAATCTATTCAAAACTATCCTCTTGTCTCACATCTATATCTTCAGAGACTAGAGATCTTTCTTAACTTATAAGTAAGATAAGGTGGTGTGCTTCTCAAAGCTATCTAAACAACACAGAACTTTGATATTCTTTTAGAATTCTTTTTCTTTACTACCCAACTCTCAAGAACTACATAAATAGAAAATGAAGTACCAAGTGTCCTGACAAATATGTTATTTGAATCTTAGGGCTATTTGAGAAAATATTTTGTGGTAAGAAATTCCTAATAATTGGTAATTTAGATAAGTGAATTATGACTGCTGGGAGATGATTTAAAAAACAGAATATATTCCTAGTAAATGCCTGTGAGAGCAATTTGACAAGAAGTTGTCAGCATGGTTTGAACTTCTAGAATAGAAGGGAATTGTAAATATAGAAAATAAATAAACTATGGTGAGTAAATATCACCTAAGTTTAAAGCAAAAATACAAACTTGGCCAGGCATGGTAGGCACACCTTTATTCCCAGCTCTTGAGAGACAAAAGTAGGAGGGTCATTGTGAGTTCCAAGCCACCCTGAAGGAATTTTGTACTTGGCAGAACATAAACATTGCCATAGCATTTTTCAGGGGCAGTAATATAAAGTCAAGCTACTAATCCATAATTCTGTAGGTAGGAAGGATAAAAACAAGTTGGCAAGAACTTTCTCACTTAGTTAGAAGCAGATAGAGCTGACATTGCTAGATGTGTGACTTGAGGCTTAATTCGGGCCAAAGACCAGAGATTGACGGAATTTTTGTCCTTTAGAAGATTAATCATGCTTAGCTGACGTTTTAAAATTGCAACTAAGTTTGCATTTCATCAAAACTTTAGGTTATAATGTAATAGACATTCTCAGAACATGTGTATGTTAATTCATCACATTCTATTTTTGAGAACTTCATAGATTTACATTCACAAATGAAATGTTTTCAACTTCATCATGCAATATAATACAAGCTATTATCTACTTTCATATTATGCTGCACAATGTAATATTATCTATCGTATAGCTTTAATTAGCAACAATTCCAAGTCATTAAATTGCAATGGAGCTATAAATATTAATAGATAAATCCTCTTGCAAGCTACTTCCATTTCATTCTATTTCTGTACAGCAATTTGAATGAACAAGGAAACAAATGTATACCCAGTCTCTGATTTCTCTCTCTTATTTTCATAAAAAGCAAGAACATTTTAAGGGCTATTTTACTTGCATGTTCAATTCTTCTGTGAACATCAAAATTTATTATTGCAATAAAGTTATTCAATCTTATGTTTAAACTCATTCCATTTTATCTTTTATGTAAAATATAAATGGATTTTTGAATTCTTCTAGACTATAGAAGTGCTCATAGATCTATGGAGGAATATAGAAAGAAAGTTGCACCTAGGTAAAATGGCAAGGGAAATCATTTTACCAAGCAGAAAAACTAAGCAACAGACTCCTCAAATAGCTTCAAAGTGCCTGTGATTTCCTCCTTTAGAAACCTGTTCCCAAGCAGACATATGACTTTATGTTTATAATTGTTGAAACTTGTTACTTTAGAACTGGCATTACTTCATTATAAATACATAGCATGATATTCATATCTCCCTGGAGACCAGTGCCAGAGTTTACTGTGCATCTTGGAGCAAGAAAGACAGAAACTGACACAGTAGTAGTAATAGTTAATTCAGTAGTGACAAGATCAGCAGCTAAATCTCTAAGCCTACTGGTATCTATCTAAAACTCTATGTCAGCCATAATCAAAATATGTCATGTAATCTTTAAAAACTAATCAGAATTAACATCTCTTTTTCATTTTTCTATTTTTAAAAGGAACTTATGATATTTTCTTGAGCTCTACAACTTCAGATGAACCTGAAATAGAGTCCCGTACAGGTATACCCAACCTTTCAATGACATTGTTGTTTTCCAGGTGTTCTCTTAGTTTTAGCAGAATGACGAACTATGCTTATTACAGTTCCAAAGAGAGAAGTAGTCATCCCTATTTATGTCAGACAGAAAAATTCTAGCCATTCTTTCCACTGGGGGAATAGTTCTTTACTGTCTTGAGTAAATAAGCTAGGCCACATGAGAGAGGTACAAAGAGATAAGGTTGCCGCTGGAGCGGGGTAATACAATCTAATATGAGGTAATATAGTGGCTTCTCCTATTATTCAGAATCATTCTAAAAACGTTGTAGATTCTTGGGGATATTCTATTGGTCTGTGGTTCTCAAATAGGGGTAGTTTTGGAGCTCTCCTCCACACAGGGAGCACTTGGCAGTATCTGGAGACATATCTGGTTGTCACTACTGGGAGAGGGACCATTGGCATCTAGGACACATAGATTGGGGACACAGTTGAGCACAGAGCAGCTTCCCACAACAAAGGCTTATTTGATTCTAATATCATTGTACTGAGGTGAGAAATTCTGAGCTAGAAAAGTGACATATGTTTGTCACATATGTTCAGGTGTGTCTAATATGTACCATTCACTTACTGATTCTTGTTAGGAAATGTATATTAAGCATCTAAAAATCTAGGTGCTTGTGTTCAAAGCATGACTGAGATCTTAAAAAATATAAATTAGTGTCTTATACATTTCTTATGTGTAGCTTTATGTCAACATTATTTGTATCATAATAAGTCAAGGTCAATAAATGAAAGAGAAGAAAATATGAAAAAGCAAAATCCTTATAGTGGATTCATTTAGGAATATTAAACATAAGGTAAGAAAGAAGAAATAAGTCATAGATAAGTTGAATGTGTGAGACAGTTTTACCATGGTATCCTGTGTTTCACATAAGTATGTTTTCAAAGTTAAGTCATATTCAATTCCTAATTGTTTTAAAGGTGTTGGTCAGCAATCCCTCAAATGTTCTTGACATTTTTCCTCACATGGGGCACAGTTTATTACTCATGAGTTTGTATTTTATTCCTGAGACTTTCTACTGCCTTTATAAATATTGACATTTATTCCAACAGCAACAAGTGATCCTATTATGGACTCTGTTCCACCTAAAACTTCTAGAACTCTTGAACAGCCAAGGGCAACACTGGGTAATGTTTTTAACAGAAAAATAGTGCTTTGTTTTGCATTCAAAAAATTTATAATACATATGAATGCCTTTCTTCCAAATCACAATTTCATCCCATCTCATCTAATAATCTGTCTGTGCCCTAATATAGATGTATATTTTATATATGTATCTCTTATGTTTCTTTTTGATGTGTCTGTCCATTTTTCTCATATTAAACTATAATAAATGATATTTTCCTTAATAATGGGAGAAATTTGGAAGCTGCATGGATATCTTTACCATCTGCATATTTCATGTCATGTGTTTGTGTCTGTATCACTTTATTTCCATGCATTAAGTCTTCCTGGCACTAGCTACTGAACAATTATCATTCTAGCTCCTTCCCTCGCCTTTAAATCACAATTTCATACATTATCATTAAAGACAATATGTATTTTATGTCCTTAATTTTGTACTTAGAGCATGTGAATTTCATCATCTAAAAATGTGTTGAAATTTCTAAAAATACCACATTTTAATTGTTATTATTTGGTGGGGTGGGGTGTTTGTGTTTTCAGCTCCAAGTGAAATGCCACTTGTTCCTCAAAAAGTGAAAACTTTTACCAGTCCTGAAATGCAGCCTACAACACCTGGTAACTAATGACATTTGTGTAGTTGTATGCTATGAAAGAACAGATAAAGTGACAAAAAAATAAAAGTATCAGTCATGGTGGCCTTTTAGGAATATTTTCAGTGTTTCATATTTCCCTTTACTCTCTACCATGGGATTCCTCAAGGAGCCATCTAGTGTGCTGAGCCTAATGCTAAACCTTAAGGAACTTTCCTAATCTTGATGCCTATGTATTTTAAAGAATAATTTTCTGCCTTTATTTCTTCCTACTTTGTCAATCAGAAAACAGCAGAAGTATATATGATAATTATTTTTAAATATTTCCCTTCTTTTAGGTACATTTATATGTGGCTTGATCATAGTATTCATCTAGAGTAGTTTATATATAAAGAACACCAAGTAGACTGTAATCTTGGACACGGTGAAAAAATGTGCAAAAGAGAGAGAATACAGCATGTATTTTATAATAAAAATATTTAAGTAATAGAGTTCATTCATACCTGAGAGGATAGTAATGAATTGCAAGTATAAGAAAGGCTGTACTTTGCATTTTCTAAATCCAAAGTATCTTATTTGTGTATTATTACCTTTGCTATTTAATGGGATTATTTCGAATTCTTAGTTACATCATGTTCTGAAAGGCCTTCAGGGTGCTGAATATTATATCTTCAATTGTCATGTAGAAATATAAGTCCTTATGTAGAAAATTAAGTTCTTGTGTGAAAATTTCAGTTCTTATGTATAAATGGAATTCCTTTAGGCACCATGGGCACTAATTTATTGAGTGTGGACTCTGTATAAAGCATGATGTTGGGTATTCTAAGACTGCAAAGAAATGTACATTAGTTCTCACACTCATAAACATTAGATGTTTACAGTCTGATTTACACTTATCCAAGCTGTATTAAATTCTTATTTCAGCTCCTCAGCATACTACATCTGTCCCCTCCACATCCAAACAACGCCTCAGACCCAAAACACCAAGAGTCAAACCTGGTAAATAAATATCTCTTTAAATTTTCAGGATATTTAAATGTAAATAGAATATGTTCATCTCCTTGTTGTAAAAAGAAAATTAGACTATTCTATAGGATAGTTTATAAAATTTGAAATAAACTAATAACAGTACAAACTAGAAATCAGAGTCTGCAAGTAAGATTTTACTGAAATTTGGTACAAGCTAATGAGATCTGTGTCATCCCATTTTGGGTATGCATTTGTGTTTAAGGGTATGATAGGCAGATGGTTAGCTTCAACTGTGCTTTCAGTTTTGCATGAGGACAATGACTGAGATTAAGGGATACAATTCTGGTTTTCCAGTTGCTTATATGTCTTGAGAAGGTAACACTGAAAGCACATCATGAGACTGTAAGATTTCAAGTTTGTAATGTTTGTATAGAACCTTTGAAAAAATGAGTTGAAGATATATGACTCAAAAGATTTTTAGGATATGGGAGGCAGAAAAACAACATCTGTGGCAGCCCAAGTTTGGGAAGCTCAGTAGCCACTTGGAGGTGATGGTTTCCATTGTCAAAATTAGACTCAAAAATATGCTCAACAAATTGTATGCCTTACATCATTTACATTTGTAGAACAAATGCGGTTTTATATAACCTGTATTGTTGCAATGGTTTAAAATGATTTCCTTCAAAATTTTACTCATTGTGTATTTTAAGACCTACTACTAAATATGGTAGGAGTTTGGAAGGTCATTTTATACCTTCAAGGGTATTTTATCTCTACATTAACTTTCTTCCCTTTCCATCATGAGAAAGAACTACAAGTTCTAAAACAATTACACCTCAGATTTCTAAAAGTCATAAACTTACACATAACCTTACATGCGGGAAATCTCATACTCTAGCTTTTATACAATGTGTCAGTTGTCATTCTCAAGGGTTCCTATGGGCAATGTTGAGCACATCACAGACTATACCAGTTCTAAAGAGACTGTGGCTTTGGATAGCTGGCCCTGTAGTTAATAGCTCTGACCTCAGACTCAGACATTATCTGCAGGTAGCTCATGCACCACTGTTTTTCCTATTATCTTTCCAGTCATTGTATTTAAAGCTGTGTCATATGCATAGTCTTCAGTTTTTGTTTTGCTTTTTGAGTTCATACTTTAAGTTCAATTTTAAACACCATTTAGAAAAGTGACTTCTTATTTTGGCATTAGTGGAATTTCTGTGTGCTTCAGTTCACAGCATTGCCACTGATCATTGGATATGAACATTAACCTGTATCCATCCCATTTATGATTAAAAACTTAAAATTGTCTAGCAATTATGAAATAAGAGTGTAAAATAATCAAACAGACTTAAATGATAGATGAAAGCCAGTTCTTGAGTAGTTACTATTTAGTGAAATACTGTTTCCAACCACATGAAAACTCATCAGTGTCTTTCTATTTAATGTCTTTCTAAGGAGGGAACATGAAATATTGCTAATGGAGTATTTCCAAAACCTTCTAAACCAATGTTTATTCTACTTAACATACAATTTAGTTGTAGAATTCCCTTATGTGGTTTGAAATACATAAATATTAATTTAATTATTTTCTTTATTTTTCCAACTCAATAAAACACAACTAATTTCTTTGAAATCTGAAATACCAACCTCCCCAGAAGTGAACCATACTCAATATGACAATAATCATTTGCATGTGTGTGTGTTCTGTGCATATGTATACACATTGTTATGTGTTTGGGTACACATATGCATATTTCCATTTATGGCATATTTACAAAGTAGGACTGTTAAAGCAAGAGATTTTTCTGCTTAAGTGGGCATGATTTATTTTTGTATTGAAGTAAGGAGGAAAAAATGTAACTGCTCATAAAAGAATCCATAAAAGTATGTTTGAAGAGACAGTTAGGTCTCCAGGTATGGGCATTAGACTGAGTGAAAAAAAGGATTAGGCAAAGGGAGTGTAATTGCCATGGTTGAGGTCTCCATGTCAGAAGCATAGCTCATAGCAAGTATCCTAGCAGTTAAAATAAAAATTTCCAACACTGTAGGTGAATAGGGATTCATGTACATGTATTTCAAAAATCATTTTTAGGGAAGCTTGGAATAAGGTAGTAACTAGTATATTTATGTAACATTTTGAGTAAAGGTCTATTACCAGGAAGAACAAGAAATGCTTCTGTATGTTTGTGTCATCAAATGTAGTAAATATTTCTCCACTGTGATTTTCTGTTCTGTAACTGGATAAAATTTGAAAACACCAAAACATTCTGTAAACATCAGTTCAAGTTTATAAATTATAATTAATTTCAGTGGTTTCTAAGAAAAATATTGTGAGAGGAAATTTATTAATACAAATAATGGTGGGAGAGTATGTTGTTACTGTTATATGGTATTTAAATACAGATTTCTTAAATGATTTGACATTTTTTCTTTAAAACAAAAAAGTTTATTTGGATGCTAATGTGGTTTTGTTTCTTTGATTTCTAAACTTTCTCATCACCTTTGGATTTTCACTGTTTCTTCTGACAAGTATAACCACTTCAGGATTCACGCCCAAATCTACCAACAAAGGGGACCTTAAGGGGCCCAAGGAAGCACTGAGTACTGACTGGATATCTGCAAACCACTTCTTGGCTGTAGCTTTTAATTTTTTATTTATTTTTATTTTAGGGAAGGTCCCTTTTATAGCTCTGCAGAAAATTTCTGTTTCTAGCCAAGCTTCACAAGAACATGTAAACCACCAAAAGTTGTAAATTTGAAGTCTCCACTGCCTTTCCCAGAGCTGCTCACATGTGCTTTTTCCATTTAACTTTCCACACAAGATGTTTTCCCTTGGTCATTAAGTTAGTTAACCAATGAAAGTTCACACTGGTTTGATCACAAGCTAGTACATTTTTTTTTTTTTTTTTTTTTTGGTTTTTCGAGGTAGGGTCTCACTCTGGTCCAGGCTGACCTGGAATTAACTCTGTAGTCTCAGGGTGGCCTTGAACTCATGGCAATCCTCCTACCTCTGCCTCCCGAGTACTGGGATTAAAGGCGTGCGCCACCACGCCTGGCTACAAGCTAGTACATTTCTGAAAAACCACAGCCACTTACCATCTCCTAACCTATCTATCCCATGAAATAAACATTGTTTCCTTTGTGTATTAATCCTCCAAGTGGGGTTCACACTTGAGTGCATTTGTTGTATTTTGTTTTTAATTTTAAAAAACAAGCTATTTAGTTCCTAGAAAATGCTATCTTAAAAAAGTATCATCTTAATTTGGTTCAGTTTCTGCTTACTTCTCCCAAACATACCACTCTTCCCACTTGAGAAATACCAGTAATAACTCCTGATGATTAAAATATCTTAAATAATTACAGGAGGATTTAGGTTGTTAATTGTAATGAGTGCCATATTTATTTATTTATTTATTTAAGGAAAAAGGTAAGGAATTCTCACTTTTTCTTATATTTGAAAAATACAATCCAATTTTAATTTTCTTCTTGAAAGAAAAGAACTTTTTTAAGTCAGGAAAATAATAAGAAGACTATCAGAAGAAACCTGTGTTTTATTTAGAGCCCCAGTAGATATTACAAAGAAACCACATTGACCATAAAGCATAATTTACTTAATACATATTTGACTATTGGAATGTTTTTAATCATAAGATGTTATCTAATTTATTCAGCATTTCATGAAATGAGAGACTTCATTTGGACATCTGTTGATTTCCTAAAAGAAAAGTGGATTTGAAAATCTATTTGTTTATTTTTATTTATTTATTTGAGAACAACAGAGAGAGAGAAAGAGAGAGAGAGAGGCAGATAGATAGAGAACGGGCACGCCAGGGCCTCTAGCCACTGCAAACGAACTCCAGATGCATGCACTACCTTGTGCATCTGGCTTATGTGGGTCCTGAGGAATCGAGCCTCGAACCGGGGTCCTTAGGCTTCACAGGTAAGTGCTTAACCGCTAAGCCATCTCTCCAGCCCAAAAAATGGATTTTGTTTACCAGAAATATGTACTAGTAACCATGGCAAGTACCATATAAACTTTTGGTCTTTTTTGAACCATAACTTTCTTATCTTTTGTAAAAGAACATGAGGTCCAAATAAGCTGGATGCTATTCAAAGCTAACAGAATGCTGCAATGGAAGCAGGCCTGGTGGGTATGTTGCCAATTCCTTGGATGAATGTGGGTGCCATGTAAAAACAAAATGGCAGGTGTCAGGAAATTCTGAGCACAGAGGTTCTAGAACACCCTTACAAGACATACTGATTTGAATTTGTTAGGTTCTTTATGGTCCTGCCTTATATTCCTTAGCTTGTTTTAACCTGTTATTTTCAGTGGAGTACCTCTCTTCCCTGGACTACATTTGTGATTCATCTTGGCAGATATGTGTGTGTGTGTTTACTTTACAAACTCTAACATTTGCAGATTTTCTTGAAAAGTACTATGATCTTTCCAGATCTAAAAATCCTGGTGTTTCACCAGAAATCCACTTGAAGGTGGAAAAAATAAAAATAAAACCAGCCTTTATAGCTGCTTTTTTTTTTTCCAAAAAGGGAAAAATAATGTGTTCTGTTGTCATCTTAACCAATTATTGACATTTTCCTTCACAAAATAAACTGCTGGCTATTTTATTTCATGCACATATTCCAAACAAGAATTCTTTCCCTGCTTTTTTTTTCATTTCTTTTCCAAAACTTAACTGAATACATTTTTATTCACTTTGTCTAAGAATTCAGGAGTTGATTTAAGTGGAAAAGGAACTTCTTGTGGGGACAAAATTGTACCATTTATATTTATTTCAACCCAGAGATTAAAATTAGAGAATATTTTGTGATTCAATAGATTTTTGTCCCCTTTTCTTTGATTTTGTTGCCTTCTTGATGATGTCTCAAGCAGTGTTAGAAATGAGAACTCTAGAAACCCAGCTGGTATGCCCTTGGGTTTTAGACATCTTGCTAGGGTGACCTCTCCTTCCCCTCCCCTAACCCTGCTGTGGTCATTGACAAGCTCACTTTCTCAAAGTGATGTGTTAGTGTCCCTTTGCATTTGTGTGCTCTGTCATTCTGGAGAAAGTTTAAATCTTGTACTTATAGTTAACAGATATATTTCATTTTTTTGAAAAAATGTTTCTGAAATAGTTTCAAAATTCAAAGATTTTTTGTGTTATTGTTAAAATGTCATGTTTTAAATGCTAAGTAAAAAATCTCATGCTTTGAAATATAAGTCAAATGAATTTTAATTTTTATCCTTAGTGCCTTTTGAAAATTAACCTTCTTTATGCTCCTGTTCAGTGTACAGCTTCAAATTTTTTGTATTTCCATCTCTCGTCTTTTAGGCATTTTAGAAATTTTCTACCTCAAAAGAGAGCAATAAAGAGATCACTTGGACATTTTACAAATCCTTGAGGGAAAAAAAAAAGAAGGCAGCAGAAAACAAGAACATAACACACACACACACACGTGCACACACGCGCACACACACAAACCTTCTGGACTTCATTATTTGAGCGGGCAAATAATGATAGTAAGTTGCAAAATAGAAGATGGTGTCCACAATAAATGAAAGGGCTTAAGTATGCTTCTAAGTTATATCTAGTTCTTAATGTCAGTTTGTCAAGTCGCCCTTCCTATATTAACTAGCTCATTTTCTTCCTTCAGCTTCTCCAAAGACCAAACGACCAGGTCGGCGCCCCCGTCCTAAAACTACACATAGTCCAGAAGTGCCCGTGTCCAAACCTGGTAAATGTGACATTCAGGGTACCAGTTAACATAAAAAGTGCACTGTGGTAGCTTTGGACTTGATAGCTACCACTTCCCCAAGTAGCTTGGCTTCAGGAAATAATATGGTTGATTGTTACATTTGAACATCTATACCTACTTATTACATCCTCAGTATACATGTGGAGGGGTGACCCATGTGATATTCAGGACAGCTGAAGTGTGGGAAAGCAACATGGGAAGTGAGGAAATGGGAAGAATAATGGAGATTGTAATCAGAGAAAAACCGAGTTTGAATCTGCCTTGAAGCATGATGCTTCCTTCCTCTGGATCCCACGTGTTGATATAATAATAAGGTTTTATTTTTTTTTTCTCCTATAGCTCTAGAATCTTCCACAATACAATCAGAGATCTTAGTGCCCATAATATTTCCTCCCCCTATTGCTCTCCCAACTTGTCACTTTGGCTTTTTGCGCTCTCCTCCCCAGGCATGCTTGCAGTTTTGCCCCTGCAATCTCACCACACTTCCATTCATGTTTCCAATCTGGGTGAGAATATGAAGACAGGAAAGTTCTTGTAGAATAGTTTGGTGTGCTTAAACAGAAAACAGTCTGTGATCTTAGTCACACTCTGGTTCCGTACATATCTCCTAACTTTAAACATGTGTCCTGGTATTAGGTAAGTCATTTACATCGTAAATTGTCTGAACTTATCATGGATTGAACAAATGGCATATTTTTATCTAGAGCCATGGCTAAAATGTCATTGCTTTATTCATTCAACTTGTAAGACTTTGTGAAAAACTGTTTATTTGAGAAATGTTCTAGTATGTTTATATAGCCATAGGCTGTTCATCATCTAGGGTCCAATAATAAGGACTAGTCATGTTCTTTGCAACTTGAGCACATTAAAAGTCCCAAGACGGCTTTATTTTTAGTATTAATGCTGTGGCTATAATTGTGCCATCATAGTTTCTTCGTATTGACCACTCATTCCTGCTTACTTTGACAAATTCTGAAAATCAGTAGCTATGTAGCATTATTCCTTATGTGTAATATCATGTGTTTGTGGTTTAGTTTCCAGGCCTGCTTTTAAACAATTTTCAAAATTTCTATCTTACTGGGTTTTTGCTTACCCAAGACAATCTATCAGCAAAGAAATATAACTGCTTAGTTTTTACTTAAACAATTTATGGAAGAATAAATAGTAGGATACTTCTTACTACTTTTGCTCCAAGATACATTTTAAGCTTTTCTTGAAAATTTTGCTTTTGGAGAAAAACAATGATGCAAATGTAATGTTAAAATGAACACCTTTTCTATCATTCTACACACCAGGGATTAATTTTTATATATTTATTGAATCAATACACCATGTTTCCTTGGCTTGTATGTCCTTAATTGTGACAGTCACAGCCTTGACCATTATGCCAATTTTTCATGCTTTTCCTTTAGCACCCAAACAATCTAGGTAACCTAAAGCCACGTTACCTCCAGTCCAGCCTGGTAATCACTACTTCCAGTCCCTTGCCCTATAAGTAAGAACTGTGTATAAGTAGCATTAATCTTCACATCCATAGCTCAGCTATGACTAATTACAGTGCCTTTTTCCTTCAGACTCAAAACCACCAAAGCAATTTCTTCCAAAGCCCAAAGCCACAGCAGTACCAGATATGCCACCAACTAAGTCCGGTAATTGTAGCTTAAAAGCTTTTCTCTTTGAAAATGTAACTAAAAATGTTTACATATCACACAGACCATATGATCCAAATATCACGATTGTGTTCTTCTTATTCTGAAAGTAGCCAATCTAACGTTTTAAGTGCTCAATGAAGAAATGTATGTGGAATGAATTAGTGAATTTTATACATGTTTGCCTAATAGATCTCATTTCTTATAGCATAGGCCTTATTATCTGAATTTGTAATGAGTAGAAATTTGATTTTTCTGTACCTGGGATAGTTTTTAAAGTGACTTTGGTGACCACTACTAGCAGACCACACAGAAGGGTGACTTTTGTCTTTCACTAGGCACAAATGAAGAAAGGCTTGCTAGTAGGAATTGGTTTGCTTGGAAGTAACTACTGGCTTTCAAACTGTAATTATTAAATGACTGTTTTTTTCCTACATAAAAAAAGTTATTTATAAAAAAATCTTCTGAAAATTCAACTGGTTTATAACTGAAATTTTCTCCAAAGATTCCAATTAGCATAAGATCTAGTTTCTGAGATCCTCCCTCATAGTGGATAAGTCTATAAGAAGGTAATTTATATTCTTTAAAATAAGCTATACCCACTTGCCTTTTAATTAAACAGTAATAAGAAACTAAAAGTTTTTTAAATTTTTTTCTGTCTTTATCTGTTTCATAACTTTTTTATGATGCAGTCCCTGAGCCTGTTATATTTGAGACTGAAGTCCCCTCCATGACCATAGGTAACAATGCTTTTTTGCTTTATATTTCTCTCTTCTCTTTAATCATTATCTGTATTTTCTTGGCATACAGTTATCAGTTGATCTCTTTTTCATTTTCTCTAAAAACTAGTATTTTCAAGAGGTCCTTTTAGCTTAATGTTCACCATTCTTACATTTGCTCAGCGTATAGCCCCTGAAATTATTATTTTGCTGACCCTCAGAGCCATTCAGGTGGCTTGCAGCACTTGATGCTGTTGGGAGCCATAGTACTCTGACCATCCATCTTTCAAAGAAGGAAGTTTCTGAAACCTCTGCTTCTATGCATGGTTTAAGGATGTGGAGGGACAAGGAGAGTTTGTTGGACTTTGTGGTGGTGATACATCTTTGTCTTTGTCTTGTAAAGTCTTTGCTTCCTCGATTCCATGCAACGCAATTGCAAGCGGACCTTTCTGTTGATTAATTCATCCCATGGCAGGAAGTTCCAAACAAAATGCGGATGCCTGTTTCTGTTTCAAGCCAATCAATTATTTTGTCTTTATCTGTTTCATTACGTTTTACCATGAAGCCCTATGAGCCTGCTACATCTGAAACTGAAGCTCCCTCCTTAATGATAGTTAGCAATGCCTGCTTGTTTTATGTTTCAAATTGTGTTTGAAGTTATAAATATTGGTTTTATCACATTGTTCCAGCTTCCTCCATCTCTTCTGTTTGTCCTTAATCCAGAATATGCTCATAGTTGTGGCTTAAAGCAGCTTTAGGCTTTGGTACCTTGAACAAGCAGAGTACATCAGTCTCTACAAATGCTTACAGGAAGGAGTTTTGGTTAAAAAAAATACTTGAAGGATACATATAATCTACTAGAAAAGTTAAAGGAAATACTAATTTAATGTCACAGTTGTAATTCTTAATTAATTAAGTCTATGCATATTTGTTTCATTTATAGAAGTTCTATCTATCCAGGCAAAATGCTGTATTATTATCATTCAGACATTTTCCCCTACAATTATCTCTATTCTCTTTCTCTCTCTCTCTCTCTTGCTCTCACTCTTGCTGTGTGTGTGTGTGTGTTTTGCTGGGGATTGAGGCCAGGGATTTTTGCATGCTACACAAATACTATTATTACTATGTTATGTGCCAGCCCTTTATCTTCATATAATATTATAAAAATTTGAATTACGTGAGCAACTAAGGAAAAATAGTAACAATATCACATGCATAATGAGAAGGCACACATTTACACTTGTACAACTGTCACAAATCTTCAGGATATTTATCAGTTGACAGCATTTTTCTAATTCTTTTATAACCACTACCCTTCAAAAAATTAATAGTAGCGAATGTGTTTCAGATACCAAGAGAAGCTTTCCTAATAATTTCCAGAGTAAGAAAACATTCTAGACAACTAAGAGATTTTCTTGAATCCAGATTTATAGTATAGATAAAATCAGGTAGAAATGCTTTGCTTAAGTTGCAAGCTAAGTGGACACCAGAATATGGCCAGTTACTGATGACAATAAATGCTAATTTTCCCAGAGTTCACAAATGCTTTTAAAACATGACAGGGTTAAAATGATTCATCTTTAAGATAAATTTCTTACTTTTGTATAGTTTGTAATTACTATTGTTTATTGTATTGGTCAGTTCCTACCACAGACACTGAATCTGTAATTCTGAGGACTAAAGCTCCAGTGACAACATTAGGTAATGAAATTTTATATCTTATGTGCCTTTTCTGCTCATCTATCCCATCACTGTCTTAATCAAGAAGGTTTTTCTTTCATGAGACTTTTTTCATCAATCTCTTGCCATTCAACTACATTTCTTATTTTCAATATATTGAAAATGCCAAAGCACATTATTTATAAGCCTCTATGCAGCTTTTTGAAGATAATCTATCCCCCATATTACCTGCAATATACCAATAATTTTAGAGGATTAAATGTGCTTATTGCAATAATTTTAATGAGTCAAAAGCCTGACTAGGCTTAAATAAATCTAGTATTTCTAAGCACAATTATCCAAAAACAGTTTAGCCTGGGTCTCTCTACTTTGAATATTCACATAGCATCTGAATTCCTTTGAGTCTGGGACCTTTTTGAAACCCTTATGTTAGCAACTAACATTAAAATTTTCACAATAAAAAGGTTATATAGTCCTCCTGAAAAGAACAGTTGGCAGACTAAAATGGAAAAAAAAAAAGGTTTTACATATATATAGTACTAGAGGAAAATTCCAAACCAAAGAGGCAAGTTTTCCTCCGGACTCAAGAAAGTTTACATTGATTTCAAAAATCTTAAATTCATATGTAATTATTCTTTCCTTACATTTCCTTTTTAAAAATATTTTCATTTTTTTAAGAGAGAGGGGGGAGAAAGTATGGGCTCATAAAAACTTACCACTGCAAACAAGCTACAGGTGCATGTACCACTTTGTGTCTGGCTTTATGTGGGTGCTGGGGAAATGAACCCAGGCCTTCAGGCTTTATACACAAGCACTTTTAACCACTGAGCAATCTCTATAACCCTACTTTGGTGTCATATGAGTACAATAACCAGTCTCCTTTCTTTAGCTACAAAAATGTTGCAAGGACAAAGAATTCGTCATCCACATCCCAAACATAAAGCCACTCCAAACCCAAATATACCTCAGACTAAACCAGGTTAAAAAAGAAAAAAGAAAGAAAAATATGAATCCTAGTCCTGTGGAATCTCACTGAATATGACAAAGGTGGAAGTTCAACTTGCCACCAGACAATTTATATGACCTCTAAAGGTGAGGCTTAAGTCATGAAAAACAGCTGCTGCCAACACAGTGTTCTGTTCCATCCTGTGGCTTCCTTGCACTGCTTGCATGGGGACTTCTTTAGTACTTAGTATTTTACCTGGTTTGTTTTCTGACATTCAATTACATTTTGCTGTTTGATTCTAGATTGGCAAAAATATGTCTAATATATCTTATTCAAATAGTTATACATTTTACAAACTGCCAAATTAGCATCTTAGAGGGATATATTGGAAGTAATAAGTGACTTAGTTCAAGAATCAAGCTGCTGTAGTTAAGACTTCATAAATAGATATAAAGAATGTGAGAGACTTTTACACACAATTAATTCTTAGAAGAGCTCAGGGACTTCTGAGGGAAACAAAACAATCCATGGGCTGAAATATGTGATGTGGACCTTAAAAGTTTTAGCATTTGTAGATTCACTAGCAGGAGAGACAAGAACCTTTCACTGAGGAAGGTGCCATGTATGGGTAACAGTAGGAAAACAAGCTGATTCGTGAGCAAGGCAGTATTTCCTTAGCTGGACAGTGATGCATAATTTTGGAAGGTCCACAGTGATAGAATTTGAGCCAACTTCCATATTCTCTTACCCTTCAGAGTCAAGTCTTCTGTTCTGATAACAGAAAGACACAGTAAAGAAATTCTGCAGACCTCATGACCCTCCAGAGCTAGCTGTTTGGATACCTTGGTTTGGTATCAAAAGAGGTCTTGGTCGTTTTCTAAATTGGGCTCTCAATAAAAGAAGCATTGTCTACTTTGATTATTCATCACTGTATCTGCTTAAATGTATCAATAATTTTATTTATTATGATCCAGAGATGGGAATTATTTTCCAATCTTTAATGTTATAAAATATGTTTTAAAATACTTTTCTCCTAATTGTTAAATGTTATTAGAACCTCAAGAGTTTCTTATTGTATTATTAGATAATATAAAAACAAATAATACTTCTAACTATCTTTGTGGAAAAAAATTGAAATTTATAGTTAACTATGTACAGATGGTAAGAAATAGGCATGTCATAATAATAATTATCTATAGAGTCTCATTTAAGAATTTGGGGGGGGGGTTCATTTATAGAACCAGTGGTAGACTGGCTATGTTCATTGTCAAGAGATTTTGATAGATTTTCTCAGAAATTTGTTTTACATTTTCTTGTTTTAAATTTCTTTTAATAATTTCTCACAAGTAGACTTCGGATCTACCACTCTTGGGCCATCTTTAGGTAATGAGTCTTTAAATCATTCTGAAAATGCTTTTTCTTATTCATTATCAGGCTTTGCTGTGGTACTGAGTAGATGATGTTGCCATCCTATGTTGTCAGATAATTACTACTGAAGGCTTTTTTTAATCATAAATGTGCCTGAACTTAATTCAAGGCAGCTAGCTGTACCAAGCAGCACCAGTGATGATACTGTGAGATTTCTTTGAATGGCATACTTTCTACATATCAAGTTCAGCTTTACAATTAGATGAACACAAAACCAAACCTACAGAGAGTATTTCAGGAAATTCTCCACAGAAAAGAAACAAATAATCAAACTCAATTGCCTACAAGAAGCTGATCACAATAACCAAACTCAGAGTAGGCACAAAAATCTTCAAAGTCCATGAAAACACAAACCCGCATATACCATCACAGCATGGCAGAGATCAAATCAAATCTCACAGTCATTACCCTAAATATTAATGGCCTTAATTCACCCATCAAGAGATACAAGCTAACAGGATGGATCAAAAAATTAGACCCCTCAATCTGTTGCCTTCAGAAACCCACCTCACCACTAAAGACAGACACCTCCTCAGGGTGAAAGGGTGGAAAACAATATTCCAAGCAAATGGGAATAAGAAACAAACAGGCATAGCTATATTAATATTGGATAAAATAGACTTCAATCCAAAAATGATCAAAAAAGACAAAGAAGGCCACTTCCTACTTATCAAGGGAACGATCCATCAAGAGGATATTACAATCATAAATCTGCATGCACCAAACACAAGGGTACCACAGTTCATAAAACAAAACCTACTTGACAATAAAACAGAAATAACCACCAACACCATCATAGCTGGGGACTTCAATACACCATTATCAGTAATAGACAGATCATCCAAACAGAAACTCAACAGGGAAGTAAGAGAGCTCAACAAAACCATAGATCACTTAGACCTAATGGACATCTACAGAACTTTCCATCCCAAACCCAGAGACTACACATTCTTCTCAGCAGCCCATGGAACATTCTCTAAAATAGACCATATACTGGGTCACAAAGCCTGCCTCCACATATTCAGGAAGATTGACATAATTCCCTGCATGGTATCAGATCACAATTCTATATTGCTAAAAATCAACAACAAAAGACCCACCAAGAATCCCAACGACACCTGGAAACTGAACAGCACACTTTTACACAATAAATGGATAGTGGATGAAATAAAAAATGAAATCGCAAAATTTCTGGAATTGAATGACAACGAGAACACATTGTACCAAAACTTATGGTACACAATGAAGGAGGTCCTCAGGGGAAAATTCATATCACTCAATGCCTTCATAAAAAAGACAGAGAGATCCCAAATCAATAACTTAACCATCCACCTAAAGGCACTGGAAAAACAAGAAAAATCCAACCCAAAGAGCTCCAGAAGGAAAGAAATAATTAAAATCAGAGCAGAAATTAATGAATTGGAAACCAAGGAAACAAGTCAATTACTTTTGCTAAGGTTTTTTTTAAAGTCTCTTAAACCATGCTAGCCCATAGCTTAGAAGTCAGAGTTATGTTTTATTTACCAATTCATTTGCAATACAGTAGTCAATAAAAGCTGTTCCTGCATGAACAGATAGAAGGTAATGTAAGGCAGCACATTCATACAAATATAAGATATTTTTAATATGCTAATGTCTGCAATTGTACATGCATGTGAAGGTCAGAAGACAGCCTCATGTGTCAGCCTCAAGAATGGCATCTTCCTCCTTTGAGGCAGGGTCTCATGTTGGCCTGGAACTTATCAGTTAGGCTACACTGACTAGGCAACCCATCTCTACCTTCCCAGTCATGGAATTACAAACATACATCACCATCCCCAACACTATTATGTGAGAATAGAACTCAGGTCCTTATGCTTGGAAGTCAAGCACTTTATCAATGGGTCTATCTTGCTATCCTGTAAAATAAATTCTTGTTTCTTCTTTTGTTAAGTCTAATTGTATCTGAACTATCAAGTCTAGACCATATAGTGCTTTTTTTGGTAGAATTTTTTATTATTATAAAACTTTATTAAAAATTTACATAATCCCCTCTCAACATCTTCTTTTGTCCTTTCTTCACTGAACCACTTCTTTTCTAGTAAAATAAACTGTTGAGTGATATACATCCTTCATATTAAGATGATGGTAAATACTAAGAGGAAGAAAATATCCTCTGTTACTGAATTGGATGGATGGAGGAATGAGGAACAAAGGCTGAAAAACAGGGAATGTGTTGAAGCAGGTTTCCTGAAAATAATTTGTTGGTGCTTTCTTATTGAATGGGCTCAAATGATGAATTAAAAAGAGTTAAGGACTGGAGAAATGGCTAGTGGTTATAGGTACTTTCTTGCAAAGCCGACTGACCTGGGTTCAATTTCCCAGTACCCACATAAAACCAGACAAAGGGGCACATGTGTCTGGATTTTATGTATAGTAGTAGGAGTCTCTCTGTCTCTCTCTCTCTGTCTCTCCTCTCTTGCTCCTTCCCCCATCTCTCTTCTCTCCCTCCTACTCTCTCTCTCAAAAATAAATAAATATAAATATATAAAGGAGTTGAGAGTTGGAGAGATAGCTTACTGGTTAAGGTGCTTGCCTGCCAAGCCTAAGGACCCAAGTTCCATTCCCCAGAACCCATGTGAGCCAAATGCACATGGTGGCACATGCACCTGGAGTTCATTTGCAGTGCCCAGAATCCCTGGCATGTCCATTCTCTCTCTGTCTCTCTCTTTCTCTTTCATCTCTCTCATAAGTAAAAGTAAAGAGTTGGAAGACTGGGAGCCTAAACTTACTCCTGTGAAATTTAATCATTCTTCATCTATACACAGGTTCATTTCTTTTCCTGATTTTAGAACTGAAAGTACCCAGGCTAATGATGGCAAAAGCTGAGAGGTGGCTCTTCATCTTAAGTAGCAATATATCCATGAAGGACTTCATCTCTTAATATGTGTGGTTTCAGCTTTCTTCTGACTACAAGTATAATGTGATCCCAAATACCTCCCTATCTCCTCTCTTTTCCTTTTCCTTCTTAGCCTGAATCTTCGTGATTCTTGCCTGTGCTGGCATGGCAGCTGCATAAGAGAATGGTATCCTTTCTCCCAGCTTTTTTCTGTTACAAACAAGTCACACATCCAGCAGATGCTCAATGGAAGATATAAAGACAAACCATCAATTCCCAGATGTAAATAGCAGAAACAGAAACACTGGGAATTGCCAGTACAATGTCTACTACTTTATATTTATTTTTAAATATCTGAGCAGTTTATTGTATCTACTATTATTGATTACTGCTTATATTGGGTGTGTTTTCTGATTTTGTCTTCAACAAAAGTTCTGGTTGAATTTTCATAATTTTTTTCTAATATGAATCACATTTTCTAGTATAAATATGCGTAGTCTAGTTTTTAAAAAATCAAACAATTGACCAGTAGTAGGATTTTAAAGTGTATCTTTAAAGTGTGACCAAAATGTGTAGAACTATTCAAAAGAAAAAAAATATATTTACTGTCTGAATTAAGAATATTAAAAATTAGGGCTGGAGATTGCTTAATGGTTAAGGTGCTTGCTTGCAAAGCCAAAGGACCCAGGTTCAATTCCCCAGGACCCACATAAGCCAGATATACAAGGTGGCCCATGTACTTAGACTTTGTTTGCAGTGGCTAGAGGCTCTGGCATACCCATTCTCTCTCTACGTGGCTTTCTCTCTCTCCCTCACAAATAGATCAATAAATAAATATAAAATGTTTTAAATAATATTAAAAATTAGCTTTATAGCTTGCAAATTCTTTATTTTACTGATAAGATAAATTTTCTAATATTTCATATAATCTCAAAGTCTCTTTGGTTCTTTTATTCTTTTGATCAGTTCCTGCTACAATCCTTGAACCAGTTATTCTTAGAACTGAGGCTCCAAGGACAACATTAGGTAATAACATACCATGTTCATCAACATCTGCATTTCTGCTGTTTTGTATCCATCATAACCACAGCATCTGATGCTTCACAGAGCTTCTGCATCATCCCATCATTCATGCACTCAGGTGTTGAAGAGTATTAAAATAATTTATTATTTATTTATTTATTTGTTAGAGAGAAGGGGAGAGAGTGAGCCCCAATTTCAAGATAATCAACTTATTGGCAATATATTTACTCAAATATATGAATGTAGATATTCACTATATCTACAGCTGTGGTGTCTCTGTTGCCATGTAACTAACTTATTAATCACATTGACATTTCTTGTTACTGAGTATTAACACAGTCAAGGTGCACAGTGGTGTCTGTGCCTCATCTAGACTGAGAAAGTAGATACAACTATAGTGGTGTGAGAGTTATTTTATAGTTCTTTAAGTTCCTAAATTTTCTTGTGTGCTTGCTTTTATTGTTTGCTTTCCCATGTTTGATAATGATGAAGTCTTAGTTTGGTAAGGAGGAAAATAGCAAATATACTGCTAAATTTAAGTTACCAATACTATAATTAAGTTGAAGTCACCCTATGCCTATGCTATTGCACACCATAACTCAACAAGATTTTGGATTTTTTTCTTTTAGCAATCCTTATGAAAACCTCCTTGAAATATTCATATATCAACTCATATTTCAGCATGAATCTTGATTTTCAGAGAAATGTAAAGGACATGAAGAAGTATGTTATCAAAATAGGGGTAACTATTTCACAGTTGAAAATTTTTTTAAAAACTCTTGAAATTCAACAAGTTAAAACAAATATATTCTTAGTGACAGATTCTAAAATTAAACAGACTATAGACCTGATGTTTCGTCCTTCAGCTCCCAAAGTGCCTCAGTGAACCATGTCCCAAACTCAAAACCACACAGAGTCATGTCACACCGCAGGCAGAATGGGTTAAATGTATGGGTTCTAGTTAAGGAATCCTCATATCTATCTCAGTGACTTCCATAGAAATATAGTGACAAGTCAGGTTAGTGGCTGATTCCACTTTTGTCAGGAACAGCAGATATAGTCTAACATCTGAATTTGTTATGCCCTGTGGATTAAGAATTTCTCTCCAATTTATTTATTTATTTATTTTTAGTTTTTAAAGAAATTCTAGTCATTTTTTGTCAATGTGAATAGTAACCAAAACTAGACAGAAAATGCATGTTTATTCTAGTGAGTGAGAGATGGTTTCTTAGTGAAGTCCTTCAAGTTATAGTAAACATGTAGGGCAAGCAAACATAGCTTTCTGTCTAGATATTGAGAGCAGATATTTTAAGCTTTCAGTCATACAATCTCTGCATCATTTTTTTTGTGTTTTTATCCATCAACTATTTACAAACATATAAATCATTTCTGAGGGAAGATTATCCTGTGCGGTGGATAATAACCAAATTCAGAAGAGCAGGGAGTGCATGAAAGCCAATGAGAAGGGGATTTTTTTTTTTTTTTCTGATAGAAGCTGTGAGGCTTCCAGGAGTTGAACAGAACATTTCTATGAGGCTACTTCAGCTAAAGTAGACCAATTAGGAAGATTCAAATACTAGACTTGGGAGTTTAGATCACATCTGAAAATCCATTCATGGCTAAACTTTCTCTGGGTGTTAGATAAGGGTTCTCAGGTATGCCACAGAAACAGTGGTCACTCCCTTATCATGCTGGCTCACTCAAGTTGAAAAAAATTTGTGACTCTTTCCAAAGACATCTTTTCAGTAAGATGGATTTGGTCTATGCATTAACCAGCTTTGTGTTATTCTAATAAATTGCCCGATGCAGGCTACTTACAAGGAAGAGACTTATCTAGCTCACGTACTTTATTTGGAGGTTCACAGTCCATAGGTACAGTGCAGGCTCTATAGTGAGGGCATTCCTTGCTTCCATCACCTCATGACACAGACAGAAGTGCAGGAGCTAGCAAGTGAATATATCTCTAACCTGAAGCAGAGGTGGCAGGAGAAGTCAGACTAAATTTTGTGCATGTATCTTCTCTGGAGAACTCAAGAGGTCACACAAGAAATCAAGAGGTTCTGCAAATTATCCCACACCCTTACTAACCTGAAAACTTCTTACTAGGACCCACCACCTGAAGGTTCTACCACTTCCCAGCAGAACCACCCTACCAAATGAGCCTCTAGTCACAGTGGATCCTTGTAGGACACAAACCATATTCAAACCACGACAATACATTTTGATACATTACTTAGGCTCAGACTATCAAAGAATGAGGAAAATTTGAATGCACTTTACAACAGCAAGGTATTACCAAACTACAAGTTTATGACAGGCCCTCCTGAGAGATCAAGGCATTAAGGGTAATGACACTATCATTCCTTAGCTAAGAAAGTGAATCATGTTACTTTGTGCTTCAGATATTTTTATTTTACTTTTTATTTTTATAGAGAGAGAAAATTGGTAGTGCCAGGGTCTCAGTCAGTGAAATCAAATGCCAGATTCTTGCACCACCTAGTGGGCATGTGTGATCTTGTGCTTGCCTCACCTTTGTGTGTCTGGCTTACATGGAATCTCTAAGCCATCTCTCCAGTCCTAGAAAGATATTTGAAGTGAATCTTCTGAGTTTTTATAAATTTTAATGTTTTGTTGTTTATTTGTTTCTTTTGTTGTTATTTTTGGCCAGCTCCCATTGCAGTCTTTGAACCAGTTACTCCTATAAAAGAGGCTCCAGGGATCATACTCGGTAATGCCACTTTCTGACCTTCAGCAAGTATTCTATATGCCCATTGTCAAACTCATATTATGTTGCCTATATTTCTATATTTATTTTTCACTTTGTAAGCGCTGAACATATATACAAGTTGCATCTTTTTGTTATAAAGCCATTTATGAATCTACTTTGGAGTATCTACCTGCCTTATAGCTTACTTAAAAATATTTTCAAGTTGCTTTATGGTTTTGTTCCATCCAGTACTCTTTGTTACGGTAAATTTCTTATATCTTTGGCATGCTGTCTTTCTGATCTGTGCATATCAAGCTATAATGTAGAAATTTCTTTAATTTGTTAATACTTTGACAATATGCTTTAGTAACTTGAATAACATATAACATTAGGATTAATGCAACTTAAATAGTAAATCCTATCTATTTTTTTTGAAGCTAGACATCTTTATTTAGGATTAAAACTACATGGGTTAGTTGAAGATAAGAAATGACAGTATGTTTCTGGGTAGTACAGAACTTTAAAGTGACTAACTCATCAAAGTAGTTAGAGATGAGAAAAAGTCAGATAGATGTTTGAAAATGTAGCCAAACAAATGGCTGATAGATTTTGTTTGTTTTATTTTTTCTTAACATATAAAGAATTAGGTTTAATTATGGTAATTTTTCAAACAAAATTTGTTTCTGGTTTCTTTCTCCTCTCTTCTTTGCCATCCCCTCCACCCTACTTGTGCCCTCCCACTACCATAGGCTAATTTCTGGCTTTCTTTCTGATTCATATCTTTACCCCTTCCCCCACTCTCACCAAAATTTGTTGTCATTTGGTAAATCCCATCATTAATATGACTCTGATTCCCTTTTCTTTCTTCCATAGTTTAGATGCTTCTCAACATTTGTAATCCAGTAAGAATCCTAGGAGGATTTAATTTTAAAAAATCTTGACTTTCTGAACCAATATTTTAATTTACATGTCATTTCCCCCTCAAAGTATTTTCAATAACAAAAGAAGATAAAATAATATAATATGGCGCAACCTCTTTTCTTCACTTAAAAATTTTTTTTTAATTTATTTTGAAGAGAGAGAGAGAATGGGTGCACCAGGGCCTCCAGCCACTGCAAATGAAATCCAGATGCATGTGCCTCCTTGTGCATCTGGCTTATGTGGGTACTAGGGAATCAAGCCTGGGCCCTTAAGCTTTGCAAACAAGTGATATGGCACAAACTCTTATATTAGAAAGATACGTTTCCTAAAACTCAAGAAAATTTATCAAGCTATACAAATTTGAAATCTGTAAAATTCTGTAGTCTGTAAAATGAGCTTTAAAGTAATTAAAGAGTAACTCATTTCATCTCCAAAAATGTCCAAAAAGAACACAGACTTAAAACCACTCCAAGTCCTAGGAGGAACACTAGATAAACACTAGATATCCCTAATTTAATGAACTTTAGCCAGGCCCTATTTACAAATGTCAATCTTCACAGGTTGTTCCATGAGAGGGAATCCTTAGAGGCTCTTAGCTTACTTCTGGCAAGGGTTTTATAATTTGAAGAGACACAAGACACTTTTCCATAACTGGGAGTGGTAGAGAAGGTGTTACTTCTCATCTTGCAGGATAGTTAAATCATGAGTAGTTATTTGTGTAATGGCTGATTATATATTTCAGAACTTTTTACGCAAGCATACTCTGAAAAATCTAGCAATTGTTTTCTTTAGTATTTTTAAAAAGTGAGAATTAGCTTTCCATACTCTTTTTGCAAATTGTTACAAACACTCTAAGTACATGGGTAAAAATGTTGGGAAGATTTTCATATTATATTCAGATAAAAATGCATTATGACCAGCAGAATGATTTGCCTCTGTATTGTTGTACGGAAAGAATCCAAAAACAATGAGTATCTCATGAGCTGAAATACCTAAGTATAGTTTGGCCAGCCTGAATAGACTGCTTGGTTTTCCTTAAAGTTAGTTCACAAGAATAGGCATACCAAAATGCTAGGCATTAGGTATTTTAAAGAGCAGAAATTTCTTGAGCTGTAATGTCTAAGACAATGCTGTCACCAGGTTTTTATTTCTTCTTCTTTGTTTTTTATTGAGGCCTCTCTTACAGAAAACAAATGTCCTTACATGGTCTAAGTACATGAATTCCCAGTGTCTCTTCCTCTTCTGATAAGGATGCCCATCCAATTTGATTAGAGCCCTGCTTTTATGACCTCATGTAATTACATCTTTAAATTAATTACCTCTTTAAAGGCCCATCTGCAGATATAGCACATTGCAGCCTAGGGCTTCAGTATATAAACTGCACACAATTCAGTCCATGATTCTTTTCAACTGGAAAATTGAAAACCTATATATTCAAGAAATAGTATTATACTAGCAAATTTCATTTCAAAGTAAATGCTGTATCTCTTTTGTATATTTTTAAAAAAAACTTGTTTTGTTATTTTAGTTCCTGTTAAAGACATTGGGCCTATTACAGACTTTGAACCTGTTACAGACCTTTAGAATATTACAGACCTTGAGAGTGTCACTTTTAGAACTGAGACCCCTAGGACAACATTAGGTAACAAGCTGTGTTGTATTCCAAGTGTTTCTGTTGCTCGTTGTGCAGTCCAGTCTCCTTCCCTCTCCATAGCATGGCTTTTCCACCTTTATGAGATGGTGACTATCATCTTTTGCGGCCATTCAATCACACTATTTTCAGAGTTTGAAGCCTCTTAAAAACATTCTTGCTTCCTGCTGTTTTCATGAGAGCCAGGTATGAGCTTGGTTCTAGCATGTACCTGTTATGTAGAACATTTGAAATTGTTGTGTTGCCTGGTGCTTTACCGAACAGTGTTCTGTACAATAGCTGAGTGTTTAACAAAGTGGAATGTTCCTCATAGAGGCTATCAGTAGCAGCTATTTGTGTGCTCTTTTGCACAGCTAACTTTCTAGATGTTTTAAAAACTAATTGAATGGAATTTTTTTATTTGTTGGTGATTTATGTGATGATATACCTTATGAATTTGGCAAGAAATTACACATCTGAAATCTTACACTATAACCTCTTCCTTAGTATGATCCAAATTTCTCATCCATTTTCATTAAAACTTTCTTCTCAATCATTTCCCTTCCCCCAAAGTGAGGAAGATCTATGACTTCCTGACAATGAATATCAATCTTCATACCTCAAATGAACAACTCAACTAGAGACACTAATGTAGCCCAGTGGACCATTTGTTAGAAAAGAGTGCAAAAGTAAAACTACCAAAGCAGTCTACTAGAGCTTTAGAAAATGTGAAAAATAGTAGAAAAACCTCTTTTAAGTATTGAGGACCATAAAAACTATAGTAACACAAGCCTTTTCTTCCTTCAACTACCACAATATGACCAAGAACCCATTGCCCACAACCCAGACCTAAAACCACACCAAGCCCTCAAGCAATTAGACCAAACTGGGTAAATCTGTAATTGTGTGAGATAAGGGTGAGCCCTTACGGTCTGTCCCAGTGGGGACTCAATGAAGTGGTGGCGGTAGGTGATAGCATCTTGTATTCTGTCTGAGTGTGAGCTAATGAGGCATTGTCAATAACTTCTCTGCCTTGTTTGCAAAGAGACCATGACTGAGTAAGAGCCATCTGAAGCCAGAATACTTTATTCTTTCTATGTGATACTCTTCATTGCAACTCTTAGTTTATTTCATATTGTGCAATTCCATCAAATCTTTATGGTAAAACTTACTTAGTCAGGGACAGCATATTTAGTTTAAGTAAACCCCAGACTCCTTTCATAGGCCCCAGACTCAGGATGGCAACCATGTGTGATTCACTATCTATAGACTTTTTTCTCATAAAACAGTACAGTTGAGTTTTTGTTATACAAAACAGACATAAAGCTATGATCTAAAAAAGAAAAAAGTCAGGGTTGGCTGGGTTTGGACCTTGAGCTCACCACAGGATTGGCTTAAAGGAGAAGGACTGGGAATAAGTGCAGATCAGCCAGAAAGGCAGTGTGGTCCGGATGGACAACTTGTATGTGGTGAGTGCATGCTTATTGGTGATGCCACTATCTGAATGATCCATAAAGCCAGTTGAAAGATCTTGAGGATTTTATTTAGACCTTAAATATGATCCAGAGGCATCTACATTCTACAGAAAGCTTTGATTTTTACATTTTTGAATGTAGGAAAGAGAGAGGATCTTCTGGATTGTATCTATTATATTTATGACCATATCTTTATGCTGCTTTCTTATGTAACATGGTTTGGACACAGACCTCAGATTATTTCCATAGATGATTCTTAACGTTATCAACACAGGCCACTTCAGTGATTACCTTTTATATATTTGAAACTTATAAACTGTCTATTGCATCTACACTGAGTTAACTAGAGTAAGTACTCAGGTTTAGCTCCCATAAAGTGCATGATGATTATGCTTTTTTAGCTTAATTATTTTCTAAGAATATATTAAGTGAATGAAAATATTTTCCAGTGTCATTTTTCATATTAGCTTGAATAGTCACTTATGTTGTCTTCTCAAATATAGTTAGGGTAGTTCAAATGATAAGCATAAGACTTACCATAACTAATGTTTACCCAAATCTTGAAAAGCAAGTATATACTTTTTCTCTCAGATGAGAAAGTAAAAATTTTTTTCTTAAAGGAATTGACATTCTAGTTAGATGTATTAGATGTGAATGTGCTAACTCATGCACATATTTTTAAATCGTTTTGGTTTGGTACATTGTTTTGGTCATTTCCTCTTGTAGTCCTGGAAAAGGTCACTCTTAGACCTGGGGTTTCTATAACAGCTCAGGTAATGGTACTGTACCTCCCATAAGCCTTCTCTTGCTCATTGTCACACCTCACGTTTCAACTCACTTTACATGGCAACAGTGTCAATATTTGTGGCCATTCAGTTATAGTCTTCTAATAATTGTAAAGATAATTTATGTGTTTTAAGACAATAAGTAATACATAGTGTTTCAGGGTGCTTTATTTGTCATGTTATCTATTTGAAATTTTGATGTATTATTCTGTGTTTTATTTAAGAAGTGTTTTTGCTATTTCTGTGTTTAGAATATATCACAAGTCATTTTTATCTAGATAAAGTCATTAACAATTTTTACAGAGCCAGGAGGACCCATTGTACATCTACATAGCACCTTTATTTCTGTTTGCATAACATTTTTTTGTTTCTAATTAAGTAATTTCTTAACATTTACATAGAAAATATGTGAAATATTGAAAGACTAATTATAAATCACAAATCATAGATTTCATTTTCATCCATTAGGTTTAGTAGTTGTTCCTTAACCATTGCTACTGGTTCCAATCAAGCTGCCCCATGAATTTAAATCTTAACTACTAATCTTTATATCTATAATAATTAAATGGAAATTTCTTGTCTTTGTAGAATTTTCTGTGATAAAAGAAATTATATAGTGAATAAAGCTGCAACTAAAATAGCAACTATCCAACAAGCCATCATGTTTTCATGACTTCCTGACCCATACATAGTGCAAATATGTAGTGACATAAAAATTTCTTCCTTTAGCTCTCAAAGCATCACAATGAACATGTCATCCAAATTCCAGACCAAAGCCCATACCAAGTTCTGGAGTACCTGTGTCTAAACCAGGTTGTTATTGGTTTAAAGAGCCCAGTAGTCTGACCCACAGAGTTTCAAGACTAATCCTGTTGACTGAGAATATCCAGTGTGCTCCTGTGAGAGTCAGCATGCAATTTATGAGCAGCAGCAGTATTTCCACTATACAGATGTTAAGAGACACACTGATTGGGGAGATCTGTGAGGCAACCAGATGCCTCCTGCTTCTTGTGTGCAATCTTCTCTATCACCATGTATTTTTAAAACTTCCTTTTAGCTCTTAAAAGTAACACTTCAGAAAAATCAGACATATTTCATTCAACCGAAAAGTTTCATTAAATACCTTAAATCCCCTCCAAATACTATTAACACCTTTGAAGTATACATAGGAGATAAGTTTTTGCCCTCTGAAACCTGTAAGATACTTGAAACTAGAAGCCATTCTTTACAAATAATCTTGAAATGGCATTAAACAGTATCTATGCAAATATAAGATTGATTTTGGGTGCCCACAACAAAATATGCTAGGGTACATAAATATATGCATGTAGGAAATACAGATGAAGAAGCAATAGAGTCTTGAAGTGACTGAAGTATCTGGATGACTAGAAGACTGGGAGGAATAAAATGGGAAAGAGGAGACATAAGTGTATAATGAAAACTTTTCTGTATCTCAGTGGGTTCATGGATGTCCATGGTGGAGATACTTGGGGCCTAATGAAGCAGCTGTGATTTGGTCTGGGAGACATAGGCAAGCTGTTCTTCCCCATAAAAACATGCTTATCCTTTGCCCATGATGAAGAGACCTTACTCAGTTGAGAACACTGAGGTCTCAGTCTCTTTCCAAAGATGAGTTCTAAGCAATACCTTTCACAGTCCAATTGAGACTATTAATTAGATAATCAAGAGTAAAGAGATACTTAACATAGGTATAGGCAAATTTTAAGAAGTCAGCTAAGCTGCTTACTTTTCAAGTTTAACAGTTTTTAAAAGTTTCCATGTTGCCAGCCTGAGACTACATAGTGAATTCAAGGTCAGCCTGGGATAGAGCAAGACTCTACCTTGGGGTAAAAAAAAAGTCAGCGTGTTATTCTAGATGCCATATTATACTGGAAAGATTCATTTTAAAGGCAATATTTTACAATCTTTCACTTAATCATTTCATATAATTTAATACTTTTGGTCAGTTCCTAGTGCAGAGCTTGAACCTGTGACACTCAGAACTGAGACTTGGGTGACAACAAAAGGTAATGCATTGTGATCATGATCCCTGTATGTCTTCTCGCTGTCAGGCTCAGGGCTTCAGTCTCAGCCACGGTTTCTTCTGTTTCCTGTGATGACCTCATCATCCTCTATTGTCATTCCATGACCATTTTCATTCTAAAAGTATTGAAAGCTCTGGCTCCTCAAAGAACTCATCTCTTGTTTTCTTGAGATCTGTGAGTCATTTATTAAGCATGATCCATCTCAAATTGTGCATGTGTGTTTTCTTTCTTTTTTGTCATCTTGTGTGTTTTGGTAAAGGTGGCTTTACAAAAAGTTTTCTTAATTTTAACAATTGCTATGGCGCCAAGTCATATCTTTCTGTATCTAATGATCTCTTTATTTAAGCATTCATTCTTTCTTGCTATATGTTATTTGTTCTTTAGTTGTTATTTCAATTGATAGTGTATGTGGTCTTAGTTTTAATAAAGCATCAAATTACTTGTAACTATTGTTTGTAACAGATCACTACCAACATGATGTTTAGCAGTAATTCTCAACTTTTTTTTTTTTTTCTGGAAACAAGATGTCCCTATGTAGCCAAGACTGGCCTCAAACTTTCTATGTAGTATAGTTTGGCTGGCCTTGAATTCATGATCCTCCTACATGAGCCTTTCATGTGCTGGGATTTCAGGTGTGTGACACTACTCTTGGCTCTAAAACCTTTTGATTCTATGAGTTTTTTTTTAATGATTCTTTACTTCTTTTACTATTCACTTCATTTTACATATTGCTCTTACTCCCAGTAGACTTACAATTGTAAAAGAAAAAAATACTTCTGTAATGTGGGTAAAAATTTCAAGTTGAAAGTCTCATTTCTTAACAAGTTTTAGTAAACGTAGAACCTTGTTATGACAATTTGTTGAACTAGATTCTAATAACTGAGGTTCTTTTTTTCTTTAGCTCCTAAAACATCAAAACGGCCCCGTCATCCACGCCCCAAACCTAAAACCACACCAACTCCCGAGGCTCCTCATTCTAACCTGGGTAAATGTGCTTTACAGTTATAGGAGTACTTCTAGTGGCTCTTGGGGCTCCAAGAGAATTGCCAGAAGTGCACATGATAGTTTGTGTGGGTGAAAGGTATTAAAGTTATCCGCTGCCTCCACTGTTGTGTTCATGAGGAAAACATACGCAGGCAAATATCTTGTACTTTCTGACTAAGTATCATTTCTATTAATATGAGTCTTATTTACTATCTCTCTTGTTCCAGTCTTTTTATAGCAAAATATCAATGTATTAAATAGAACTAAGAGACTAAACCTTTTTGTTGTTAGTGTCACAAAACAAAGATTGTCTGTCATCATTCCATTGGCACTTCAACAGCTATGAGAATAACAGAAGTAGAAAGCTGATGTTACTTCTCAGTCAGTGGGACAGTCAAGGTTAAATCTGCCCTGTAATGATACTACCAAGATTGAACCACTTAGAAACATGTCTGTGCAAAACAATGTCTGTTCATGGTGCCATCAACAATCTTTTTTTTTTTTTTTTTCAAGGTAGGGTCTCATTCTAGCTCAGGCTGACCTGGAATTCACCATATAGTCTGAGGGTGGCCTTGAACTCATGGCTCTCTTCCTACCTCTGCCTCCCGAGTGCTAGGATTAAAGGCATGCACTGCCACGCCCAGTTACAATCTTAAACTTAGAGAAAAGTCTGCGAAGGACAGGAAAAAAAAAGTTGGGTCTTCAAATCATGGACATTAAAAGAGACAAAAAGAAGGGAGGTATAGAGCCCAACTGGATGGCATTACCTTCCTGGAATAAGTAGAATGTTGCTACCAAGTAGGATGAGACTGTTACATTTTGAAGTCTGTAAGAGCAGTTATCTAAGGTCCTTGAAGGAGTGATTCAAATGTTTGGCTCTCACCCCAAAAGTATCAGTGCTCTTGCTGTGCAACTATTGTACAATACTTTTGTGAAGAGAGCAGAGAACTACTCTAGTAGATACCATGCTGACTAGAAGTACTTTATCTCACTCTCTGGAATGCCTTGGTCTAATGAGTGTAGTTCACATTGCATTATTCTTTGTTGTGTCTTCTTTCAAACATAAATGCCATTTGTTGCATTTCTGCTCATTTTTACGTGTAGCCTTCTTAAAGCTTCCATACAAAGCCAGTAGTTTCAGATATATAAATGAGCCTGTGATAAAATATCTGAGGTTTATAGAAAAGACTTCTATAATAGTTGAAATAATGTACTCTGATACATAGGAGACTATGTGACTTTATTGCAATGTTTACCACACAGTGTAGGCAGTGATTGTGTATCTATTTAAAAAAATGCTTGCCTGGGAACAAGGTGACCAAATCTTTAAGTAACACATATTAAATTTCATTAAATTACTGTATACCTATTGAAGTAGTTACACTGATGAGATTTACTTTACTAATTTCTCCCATGTTTATTTCATTACTTTTAATTAGTTCCTGCTACAGATCTTGAACCTGGTGATCATAAAACTGAAGCTCCAGAAACCATGGGTAATGAGAACATGTGTCCTTCACAGTTGTCACATCATATCATCAGCTCTTCTGCATCCTAAGACCATTCCATCATTCTCTTTTGTCATTCCATAACAGTCTTAATCTTGAAGTTATGCACAGTGCTCATGAATTCAACTAATTATCTGACAATCATAATCTTTAAATTATGTTAGATTCTACTCCAGGTGTTTAGTTGAATTCATAAGCACTGTGCATAAACTAATTTTAGGACATCAAACTGTCATGTAACATTATATCATGTGTATTTTGAAACTGCACTAAGGCTGTGTCTCTGTGAATCTCCATCCCTTCTTTATATTGCTTATCCATCATCAATTCTGGAAGTATACTTTTTTACTCATATTTCTTTTGTTTGACTAGAACCTTGGTGACATATAATACTGTATCTGATGTTTTAAGAAATTATAATCTTAGTAAATTTTTAGACTAAAAATGTTTCCAGCTTGGAATGTTTAAATAGGCTTCCTCCTCCTCTTCTATAACAAGTTCAAGTCTTTAAGTTTTTGAATCAAGTACTACTTTGAGATTTTGATGAATACAATTCAATAGTTAGGTGGTCTTCTTTATACTTTCAAACATGAGCTTCCTATTATATACATAATTATTTAAATTTAGACAAAACTGGAGATAGTTATCTCAGTTTCTATAGCAGTGCAAATAGATTACCTGTGTTTTTTAACTAGAATTATAAAAGCATATGTTATGTAAGTGTATAAAAAGATTTTTTTAGCAAACTTTCTCAGCAGCAAGGGAAAAGTAATCAAGTATTGAGAAGAATATCTTGTGGACCATATCTTAATATTTAGCTGTGTGCTATGTTGTTTTACAAGTCTCTGTCATGAAATTAATGGGTGTCTAGTCATGGTGGCCAAATGCACAAAAATCTAGTGTTTCTTTTCATTCTCAATCTTAAAAATTATACTGTAGAATTAACTTTAGTGTCAAATTTAAAAATCTCTTTGGCTTATTATTCTTTTGTCCAGTTCTTACTACAGCCCTTGAATCTGTCATTCTTAGAACCAAGGCTCCAGAAACAACATTAGGTAAAGATAATCTATGTTCCTCAGTGATTTGTCTTGCTTCTTTCCAAACTTATTCCACCATCATCCTAACTATATGGTCATCAGCTTTATAAGATTGTCTTGTCATCTTCTGTACTACAACTTTATATTACTTCTTCTTAATAATAAAGATTCCTAAAGTCAGTTAACTATTGTTTTTAAAAGCTATGCATGGGCCTAGAATCTTTCTACTTTGTAATCTTACTTACCTAGACAGACTAAACAATACCAACTCTATGGTACTGTGTGTTCTTGGGAATACTCAAAATTTTTCATGTTACTCTAACACCCTACCACGCAGAGATTAGCTATAGTTTTATATTTTTAGTTGGAAATTTATGTCTGTACATTCTTTGACTTGATATTATATGCCAATTTTCTCTCTCAAGAATCTTCAATAAAATATCAGTAAATCAGGAGAAACTGTTTTAATCTTAAAACATATATATCAAATATTTCAAGGAGACATAGCTTAGAAAGTTTAGAGATTTTTTTTCCCAAAGCCAACTGCATGAAAATAACCAGAAGTTTCTTCCTTCAGCTCCTAAAACACAACGAACATGTCATCCACATCCCAGATCCAAACCCACAGCAAGTACTGAAGTATCTCAAACCAAATCGGGTAAATGTGTGATTCTTTGATGTGAGTGGTGATCCCTAGCAGCTTGTTCTAGTAGGTTTCAGAGCTATACGCATAATGTGAAACTGATGTCATCATGTTCTCCAAGAATTAAGGCATCAGGAGAAATTGATAGCTGCTTCCTTACAGAGTTCCTCTCAGGAACATGGCTTTTCAATATTTTTGTGTTTGATTTCTTAAGCAATTTGGTTTGAGTGAAGTTCTTAACCTCTTTACAGATCAGCAAGATTAGCAATAATTGCATTGAGACAAGTGATCTATTTGTTGTAGCCATGATTGTGTAAGTCAGTGGGGTTTTTTGCCTTCTAAGAAATGTAAACCATAGTTCTATATATATAATTCATACATTTTACTTAAATAAATTTCCAAAGCAATCTTCCATATGAGTTATAATCACAAAACTGGATACCTGGGAATGCCTTAGGTGTAATAGATCAAAAATTGTGATTTACCTTCTACAATGGACTGTTCTGAGTAATGTGAATAACACTTCAAAAAGTGACTTGGCATTCTGCTAATTTTAGAGCTTAAAATTTTCACTGTCATTTGAAGCATGTTTTGAAAGAAAATTTAAGACTTGTCATGAGTGTTTAAACTTTCTTATGCATGTTGTTGCTTTTAATTAGTTCATGTTCCAGGCTTTGAACTTGATATTTATAGTACTAAGGCTAGAGGAACAGCATTAGATAATGATTTTTGTGATATTCATTAAATGATTTTTTTCTGCTAGATAAATAAAAACCACCAACTTCTATGGCTAGAGCTCCTTCTTCCTAAGATAGCTATTGTGATATTATTTCATACATTACATTATAAATATCCAGTGACTTTAACTCAAGAGTTCAGATTCTGTCATTTTTATCATATGTTTTTGGTCCATTAAACTATACCAATCTGTCATGTATCCCTGTTTAAAAATCTGAGGTCCTAAGGGTCAGATGTATACTGGGTCTTGGTATAAGACTCCCCAGTACTTTTTGATCCAGGATGATCCTTGATACAGTTTCTCTCCCAATTTCAACTCCAGGCTTTGCTCTATGTCAACATACTTGCTTTGTTTATGTATTGTCATTTATTTTCCTTAAAAGTTTTGAATGGTAAGATTCTATGGGTGGTAGAAAATAAAGAGATTCTTACTGATCCTCAAAAAAATTTGAGGTCCATATTGTTCCTCCTCTCTTTGGAGTTTGGTCTATACAGCCACAGCAGCTAAGTTGCATGGCCTTAGGTTTTGTGTGTGTGTGTGTGTGTGTGTGTGTGTGTGTGTGTGTGCGCACGCGTGCACACGTGCCATAGTTATTACTCTATTTTAAATAATTGAATGCCCCTCTTACTAATAAAATTAAGTTGTTCCCTGGAAGCTCCAGGCTCCCACATTCCCACATCATTGATGGACACCACAGGTAGCAATGGTTCTTACTCTTCACTAAGTATGGATCCTCCTGAGCGTGCATGCATTTTAGTATTTATTCTTTTACCTAACAAATTAGTATTAGGTTAAAAAAAACTTTGTGATTTTGATCTCTAAAGGAACCCATAGTGATAATAAGTAACAAAATACTATATTATTTTTTATTTCAGAATAAATTAGGAAATCTACATGTTTTATAAAATATAGGTCTACATACAATGTTGTGAATCTATATACCTATAGTAATCCACATTACTCTTCTTCAGTTGTATATATGAGGAGGAATCCTTATCCACTTTTCAAACTTTAAACTTTCTGAAACCTTTCAGTTGAAGTCAGGAAAATTGTTATAAGGCACATGGTGTCTTTCCAGCCTGTTGCAATTGGGTCTCAGAAATGACAGTGAGGTGGGTTGTCCTTTCCTCATCTGTGTCCTATAAGAGAAAAGGCACTAACAATAATGATGACCAAGATTGTGAGGTCAATGTAAAGCTAAAGTCACATTATGCACTACATAAGATCATCTATGACAAAGGACATTATGCAGCCCTCCTATTCCATTTCATTCATCTCCCTCAGTGGCACCATTTTTATGCAAATAAGATTCTCCTTGATCTCTATGTCCCCAACACCATATTAGCAGATGATTGGGATATTAAGGAGCACAAGTAGTGATCAAAAGTAATAGTATATTTAACCCCTTAAGCAGAGAACAATGTACCTGTAAAGCAAGTTAACTCCCAAGGTTTTCCTGTAATTTTTCTCTACATAGGTCAGTTTGTTTATACAAATGAATCTTGTTTAATTGGTTGGTTCAAAACAGAAAATATTTAAGAGAGTCAAGGACCAAAAAGGCTGAAAGTACTTGGCTTTTGAAATCTCCATAGTATTTGATTGGAAGACTGGGAACATAAAAATGTCCCAATAGCTATGGAGTAGCCAAGAGTATGATCAGACTGGAATACAAAACAATACTCCTACATGATATTCAAATCTTACTAATGCTATTATGAGAATCTCATAGAAATTCATCATGGGAATTGTGTTTCAGTTACAGTAGTTAATGAGAAACAAATTGTTCCTAGAAAGATGCTTTAAATCAGAAGTTAGCATTTTTTTTTTTTCCTGTAGAAGGTTAAGTAGTAAAAATTTCAGACTTTGCAGGCCATTCAGTCTTTATTGCAACTACTGAATTCTGCTGTTGTAGTTGGAGGGCTACCAAAACCCAGTATGTAAATATGCCTTGAATCACTTTAGTTCACTATGCAGCTGTCTTCCAACAGGACTTTGAGTTTCATGTCGCTTTCAAGTGTACTGAAATATTATTCTTTCCATTCTTTTCACATCACTTACAAAATGTAAAACACACAAGTAGCTCACAGGCTAACTTATATTCCCTTCTCTCAACTCCCACTGAACTGCAGTTTGCTATTTTGAAACCAATGACAACAACAAATCTAGAAATGACACCAAGTCAACCTGGTAAATAGGTTGGATTTTCTGACTGGGTACACTGAAGGCCTCAGGAAATATACTATAACCATCTAACTGAATGTATTTCTAAATATAAAAATCATAAAAGGTGTATACAATTCAGAACTCCATCTAAATGTGTTGTGTAGTATTCTTTCAATGGCTGGACATTGATGTTAGTAATGGATTTTACTCAGTTATTCCATTTTATTAAAAATGCCTTTATTTCATTAAGTTTGTCCCATATCATGTTAGAGGATAATCACATATATGATTAAACACTCAATAAAATCTCTTAGAACTAATCCCATACCTTAATATTTTTGTCAGTAGACAACAATGTCAAATTCTCTTCAGTAATAAGTTAATTTGTGCTTAGCCACGTGAAAGAATACTAGTGCCATTGTAACCATCAGAGAAGGAGAAGGTTCTTATTTCATAAAAGATAAAAAATATTTTATCCTTAAACAAAATGAGCCTTTCAAAACATACTGTCCAAAACTAAAAAAAAAAATTAATCGTAGTGTTAGGGATCCTGTTTCTGTTCTGACAGTTATTGTAGAAAACTTTGGATTCTGTTTTCTAGCATAGTATTGCAATTATTAATTAAGTACAATGTCTTTTTAATATTCATGTTAATATTCATAAGGTTATATTAATAACTGATATGAATTCAATTCAGTTCAGCTTCATTTAGTATTAATACTAATATAATTGATATTATCTTAACAGGTAACACTGAGCATTTGCCAGGTGCAAGACATGTTTTGAAATACTTAGTTTGTCTAATAAATGCACACAATAACCCATCCTTGATCAATTGTATCATTTTTTTCTTTTGCTAGTTTCTGATGTTCTGGAATCAGTTACACTTAGTACTGAGTCCTCAAAGGAAACAATAGGTAAAAATGTTTCCCAATGGAAAATCAAGAATATGTGCTTTTCCATCTCATTGCAAAAGCTTCTTTGTATATCTTCATGTATTGTTACATTTCATAGCCACCTGCTCCTCACATCTTGTCTGTGCTTATTCAGTGGGTCTTGAGAGTCACCACACACAGTATGTCATCCTAGAGGCTGCTGCATTGCTATGCAAGTTCCATAATTCTTTAGTTTACTCTCACTGAATGAACATTTTAATTGTTAGTGTTTTGTTCACTCTTAATATATACACATCATGCATAAAGTTGTGCATCCAGGTTTCCATTTTCATATCATTTTGAGGATTCATCTCCATGCCTACCCAAGTACTTATTTGATATTTTTTAATTGTGCTAGAATCTTTATGCAAAAATATTTAAGGAAGTGAAATCTAGTTTTTCCAATAATTGTTATAGTCACTGGTAGTTACTCTATGTTGCCTGTCTGTTTTGTATTTATAACCTACCTGAATGTTAATTATCCTCATGCATGTATGTGCTTAAGATAACTAACTCATGTTTTCAAATTACATTCAGCATTCCTTGACAGTGTGCTTTACTCTTCCTGTCACTAACTAGCCACTCCCCATTTCTTCCCCAGCAGCAGCTGAAATAGATTATGTATATCCCACTACCAAAGTAGTTCTTAGGCTAGAGGCACCAAAGACTAGAAATGATGAAAGTGTTTTTTAAAATATATTTTATTTATTTATTTGAGAGAAAGAAAGGGGAAGAGAGACAGAACGGGCACACCAGGGTCTCCAGCCACTGCAAACGAACTCCAGATGCATGTACCCCTTGTGCATCAGGCTTGCGTGAGTCCTGGAGAATTAAACCAGGATCCTTTGGCTTTTCAGGCAAATGCCTTAACCACCAAACCATCTCTCCAGCCCATGATGAAAGTTTTCATACTATACTTCATGTAGTCTATTACTTAACCTGTGGTACTTGAATGAACAAGTTTGAAAAGATATAGATTCAAACCTACTCACTTCCCTTACTGGTGATCAGACCTAGAGTCTTATACATACTAGGCAAGTTCTTTACGACTGAACTATATCCCCAACCCTAATGCTCTTATATTCTTAAAATTCAAGTAATAATTGACTCTGAAACAGAATTCCCTTTTAATCCACTAGTGTCTGAAGATCAAGTTATAATATTTAAAAGTCAGCTAGTGATGGTTATAACATGAATGTTATAGCATTCCTGTCATAAAATAGGATTTTCCTCTTTTCTATCTAATATGTTCTGTCCTGTCTAAAATTATAACCAATTCTTGCAAAGGATTTTCTGATATTCAAGAAATACTTGATATAGCAATACAATGTACAGATTTTAAAATTGTTCTTTGTTTTGATACAGTTGTGGAATCTATTACATATGTATCTGAACTTCCTGAAACGACACTAGGTAATGACAACCCAGCAGCCTGACTGACTTGTATGTTTTCTGTCCTCATTGTATCATCTCCTGGAAGTCTCAAGGTCTTTCATTGTGAATTCATGTTACACCATCTTTCTTTTTCATTCAGTTTCCTTGCTAAGTTCTCTTTATTACCATTGTTAAAGAACATGTTTGATTCTTTGTTCTTCATCATTCAAGTGAAATTATATTTTTACCTGGATTGTGCTTTAATTTTTAATTAACCTTTTCTCTTTGTGATTCCTATTGAACATATCTTTCAAGAATTATTGAGAAGGTGAAAATTTTAAAATGAATGATGTTGCTTACATCAAAAGTATTTTGAAATCTGACATCTCTAAGTACCTTTAAAATTAAGTGAATGATGAAGAAGTACAGGAGGACTATTTTCCTGCAAATTTATCATTTTCTTATTTTTGGCATTTATTTGTTACCATCCTGTCTATTGTCTGTAATCAGAGCATAACTAGCATTATAGTAACCCCACATACTTTCCTTCAATTATCATAGAAACGTCTCCTCTGCCTTCCCAAACTATAATCCTACCCAGACCAGATGAGCCTCAGACTGAAGCTGGTAAATGCACTATTTTGTATTTCATATATGAGGTGAGTGTTTGCAGAATGACAATATGACCTGTGCTGGCCACCAGGAACTCAGTTTCACCTCTCAGCTCAGTCTTTGATGGGTGAGCCTACCTCTTGGAGATGTATCCCCTCCCAATCAGTTATCTGTAATCTTTCTCTCAAATGGTAGTGTCTATAGATATTCTTTAACATAATGCTGATAAACACCTCTCCTTACTCTTAAAAGTGTTTAATTCAGGAAATGAAATTTTAGGGGAAGAAGAATTATTTGTATTATATTTTAATATAACTCTTAAATTTCATTACATTATCATCTTGACTAGCTTTATAAACTCTATAATCATGTAAAAGTATTTTAATATGTGATTCATGTTTGAGATTACAAAATACTTAAACAAGTTTTTTGCATAGTCCATGTACAGAAATATAACTGGCCTCATCTTGTCATTATTCAGAGGCCTTACTTCTTTCCACTTCTTCCTGCAGTGGCCTGATATTTGACTATGTACACATAAAAGAAACTAAGATCAGACCATTAACTTTAGTAATCAAAGAGGTTTTCTTGCAGCTGAAAATGAAAATAAATCATGCATATGGGTAACGAAAGCCTCTTTTGCACAGAACAATCCTCTCAATATCCACAGGTTTCCATGGAATATAATTGTTTTATAAATAATACCAAGCCTCTGTTTTCATTAAACAAAAGCCAGGCATGGTGCCCGTACCTATAATCCCAGCATTCTGTGAAGATGAGACAGGAGAATTAATTGCTGGGAATTAAAAGCCAGCCTGGGCTGCATTTTGAGACACTGTTATATGCCCTTCCCACAAAAGCTATTATTATGACTATTCCCAAGAGAGATATTGATAGTAATTTTACTCATTGTATTCTGAAATACCATTAAATAACTTTGCTTATAAACTGCAACTTTAATGTAATGTTTTCTGGACATTGTTCAGTTTGTTTCTCAAAGCTTAGACATAGATGACATGAATGGAATCTTTATCACATCAGTTCCTCCTGACTTTTCTATGGTTTTTCTTCAGTAGCCCTAACAATTTATATTGCTGAAATGTCGAATTGTAAATGCTAGTGTCATTGATTGTTTGGGGTGGTTTTGTGGCAGGGGTTGTTGTTTATCTTTTGAGATGGCATCTCACAATGGAGCGCTGGCTGTCTTGGAACTTGTGAACTTCACTCTCAGCTGCCTTAGTGCTGGGATTGCAGGTGTGAGCCACCATGTCTGGCCCAGTATCAGGGATCCTTATTCTGTACCATTTTCTTGGAATTGCTTCTCAACATGCCTTTGTCTTCATATGCCCTAGAGGAAGCAAGTATCAGATCAGCTGGACCTTTGGCAAACAAGGAGACTGAGAATCAGAAAATCAGAAACAAGTTCAATCATTGAATTTTAGGGTTAGGAGATTTCTTAAAAACAAGGTCATTTTTGATGACAAACAAAAGTCTGTTGACACTGATTAGCAAAGGGTGCTCTAAACCACTAGGCTATTAAACTGATAAGAAAATCTCTCACATATCTTGGTGTTCATCCCTGTAGGAAAGACTACTGAGACTACTCAATAACTTGCATATTTCATTCAGTGAAAGAAGAAACTGCTGCTGCAGCCATGTTCACAAATCCGTAGTGGCTAATGACTCATTATTTTTCTTAGGGAGTCTAAAACTACATGACATTGATACCATTTTGTTTCTTCTTATCAAACTTCTAATGTTTAATAACTTATTTTCAGCATTTTTTCTGAAGCTATCTGAAACATCGCATTGGCGCCATCTTAATTGTTCTGATCTTTCTTTTTCCCAAACACTTGTTAGTTTGACCAAATGAGATATCCTCACCTGCCACAGCCTTGCCTCTGATCATTGCTTTTGTTGCTGGGATATACTGTTAATTTTTTGGTGGGAAAGCACCTGTTTTTGTACTGAATGATGTAGAGTTTCCTTAGGGTTTTTTTTTCCCCAAAGAGGTGTAACTCTCCACAGAAAAATGTCTCTGGTGTTCAATTTTTCTTCCACAAACTAATCAATAAAGTAGTGTTTTGTTTGAGATCAATCTGTCTATTAGGAATTGCTATTAAGATCATTCTATTTGGATTTAAAATGGTAACATTTTGTTTAAATATGCATTTTCATTTAAAAAGCACACCTGGATATTCTGTTGAAATGATATGAATTGGTAATAAGACTTATTTGATGTTACTATGAACTTTATTTCTAACCTACTTAACAGATATTTGAAGTAGATGTTTCTGAAATTCCAATGGCTCCCCTTTGCAAGTTGAGTATTTTGGGCGTCCTTTAGTTTGTCTCTTTTTCCTGTGTAAATAACCTCTGTTTTAGGAGGAGTTTTAATCATAATTGCTGCATATATTGGTCTTCAATCACTCAACAAAAACCTTTGAGTTTCAGGGAAATACTTTCATTTTTGTAGGGCTCAAGGGCACTAAATCTATGTCTTTCTTTTAGCTCCCAGACAGACACCACGTGCTCCCCCTAAGCCAAAATCAACACCTCGTTCCAGAATCCCACAAAAACAACTAGGTAAAGATGTGTTTTATGTTTTAACTTAAAATTTGGAAGTCAGTAGTGTTACTTTACTCAACTGTAGCAGATTGAGTTTTTAACCCGTGTCAAACAAAGCTTCCTTTAACCTGAAGGTATACTCATTAATTTCTAGATGCAGAGTTTCTCTAATGTTGTATTACAGGATGAGATTGGTCAAGAAAAATAGGCTTCTTACTCCTTTTTCTATCCTCAGCTTGAAACTATCCCTCTAGCACTTACACTCTCCAGGAATGTGATTTCCAAGGCAGACACCAAATTTAAATGATCATTAATATATCTTCTGCTTAGAAAAAGTATATTATTAAAGCATCATGAAATTGTAAATGAAATATTACATTTCCCCTGGATTGATTTCCTTAGCACCTTGTTATTCCAAGGGAGTGGTTTCCATTTGTGATCATGTTCATTTGAATGTTTACTGGGAGCCCACACAATGCTGGGGTAGGAGAGTCCACTCTGTCTTTGCATTGTCCCTCAACTTTGTGCTGTTGCCTGACATAGCTTGAAGCTTGCCCATGCTTCCTTCATAGGATTCTATCCTGACTTTGCCAACTTTTCTCACTTGCCTATCAATGAAACACATGACACTGAGTTTAAAGAGAAATCGGGCAAACAAATCTAGAAAGAGAATGTACTCCTCCATTGGTTTAATTATTGTCTCCTCTGAAATGAAGATTTTGAGAATTCCTCACACCTTGATAATTTCTCAAATGTTTTCTTCCAAAAATGTTTTTTTTTTTTCCGAAAATAAATTCAATTGTATTTCTAACTGGCTATTTCTACATCTTATAATTTACTTTTAAATCTTCCTCTATGTCAATACTACATTGTTTTTATCAAGATTTAAGTTTATTCCTTGCTAGGTCTTATGTTTGAAGCATGATTGAGAGATGCTGGACCCAAATAACTCAAGATCTGAGTTTTCTCTTCCAGTTCCTAAGGGCCCCCATCGTGCTACCTCAAAACCAAAAGCGTCACCAAGTCCAGAAGTGTCAGACACTACACCTGGTAAATACTTTATTTCATGTATAAGCCAAATACATTCTACTATTCAGTTCACCTACACTAGAACACAAGTTGATGCATGTCAGGTCAATTTTTCACTTATGTTCAAATACACTTTTCTGTTGTATGTGTACTCTGATTTTTCCAGAGCCTTCTCAAGAGCTATCCAGTTACTTATGATCTAACACTATCCGAAGTTGAGACTGAAATAATCTAGACAGTGCATGGGTCTCACCATCCCTGCTTTTTACATGGCTTTCAAGTGGCCTTAGGAAGGCAGTTAAATGACTGTCATAAACCAGTAAAGATTGTCAACTCAAGAATCTGGGTAATACTGTAAGTTTAGTATCTTTCACTTCACAGTTATAATTATTATAAATTCCTACATGTTCCTAAAATATACAGAACATTCCCAGAACCAAGCCTGAATTCACTTGCTATAGTGTTTTCACAGAGGGTATTATTGCTGTTAGTACAACTACTACTACCAATAATAATAATCATATAGTGATATTATAGTCAGGTGGTTATTGATTGTGGTAGATAGAAGAGACGTCTCTCCCTTAAGTCCAGAATTTAACTTTGTGTCACTAAACACAACAAACAATATTATAAACACTAAGTGAGAAAAAGCTGATCTTTACTGTGCCAAATGTCAACTTATTTTCAATTGTAGGGAAAATATAACAGAAACCGAGTCGTTGTAGCCACCACTGTACATTTGAGAAATTTTATTTATTTTTCATTATATAGGGTAATATTGTTAGTGTAATTTCATTATATCAATGTAGCAAGTTTTTTTTTTTCTTTTATTAAGTAACCTTTGCTTCAATTCCACCAATATCTTATTTTCCGTAGAAACACTTCTGACCTAAAGCTTGGTCACAAACTCTCACTCAGGGCCTCTTTTGGCCTTTTCCAGTTCTCCAGCTCTGTAGAGAGAATTCTATCTTTAACTCTGATACTGACCTGACAACTGTGGTCATAAGAGTTGTTCATTGTCCAGAAGTGTGATACCTACAGAAATAATAATAAAGCCACTGTTGTTACATTTATGTTTCTCATAATCATTCATATACCAGATTCTGTTGCACTGAGATTATTTGGGGGTGGTAATCAGGTTTGTACTCAAAGGAACCCAAGATCTTAACAAGAAAATACCACAAAAGAGAGTAAATTACATGCATTTTTAATATGTGTTGATTAGAGAAATAGGTTATTGTCTAGTCTAAAAATGCAAAACTCTAAAATCAAGACCGAATTATTTTATTGTGACATTTATCTCAAAATGTTTTTTGAGAGATATTAGTTGTGACAAACTTGAATTTTTAGAAACTTATCAAATAAGAAGTCAGCCTTAGGATTCACTACACAGTTCTTCCACTTGATTCCAAAGCATAACACAGGCTCCATCATTTGCAGGTTTACCACATTCAGACCACTCAGCTAAATTGTCTGCTACACTTATTGAGGACTCAACAAACTGAGCCCTTATGCTATCTATCATCTCCAGACTTAAATATAACTGGCTTTTCCCTAGATAGACCTTGAAAGAATAGTTTAAGAATTCAGAGCAAAGGATTCTCACCAACAGAACACAATTGCCATTTAATTTAAAAGTCCAAGTCCAGGGGTCCTGGGTTAACCCAGCTGTATCTTCCTGAGGTTTTTGTGACTAACCAAAAAGCCATCTTGGCTTTGTGGTCATCTCCAGCCAACAGACATTTGATTTGATTTTACTCATTGTGAAGAAAATCCAGATTTGGACTTCATTTTCTGTTTGCTTACTATCTTTGGTAAATCCTTACTTTTAATCCCATATTTCAGCATTTTTGCAGTTTCATGTTTTCAGTTAAATAAGATTTTGTGTTAGCTAATTAAAATGAGTGTTTAATTCTAAATATTGCTAAATGAAACCCTGTTGCTTAAAACAATTAAAATAGAGTTTACTAAAGCAACCATTTGCTTGGAATACAGGCTTTAAAATGCTTCCAGGTTTGTATTAGGGAGAATCCTGAACATGGACATTGGCTTGGAAATGTGTGGCTTTTTTTTTTCCTGGTGTAGTCTCATAGAACAATTCATTTAGAACTAAGAAAACCAAGATAATAGAGAATAAATTGCTTCATTTTTTTCTACCAAAACATGAGGTTGAATAAGCCAAGTAGAGAATTGCCTCAAGATTAGACTGTTGTTGCCAAGCTACAGTGCTTTGTTATTATTACAATTTGCCAAGTTTGCCATTCATTGCCAAAATGTGTTATGTTTGTTCTCTAAAGGATGCTATTATAGTCAGCTCCACTTTGCTGAAATGAACATCCAAACCAGAGAGCTTAGGGGAGGAGGAGCTTATTTCAAGCTCACAGTTACAGGTGGAAGTCTCATCAGTGTTGGAAGAAGCCTCTTCCACACATGAAAGCAGAGAGAAACCATCACCAGCCAGCAAACACCAAATGCAACAAGCACAAGCCCCACGCCCCCACACACAGCAAACAGCAGGGGCCCTTGCAGAGCTCAGACCTCTCTGCATACCTTTTGGTTGGAATGCAGATCTGTCTCCAACACACTTTAGGGTTGGACCCCAGGATTGGCCCCCACTGACTCCTCCAGGCAACTGGAGACCTGAGTCTACTATACATTCAAACAACCACAGATGCATTATTACTGTTTGTTAAAAATGGCCCTTTCAGGCTGGAGGGATATCTTAGTGGTTAAAGAGTTTGCCTGCAAAGCCAAAGGACCCAGATTCGATTCCCCAGGACCCACGTTAGCCAGATGCTCAAGGGGGCGCACATGTCTGGAGTTCGTTTGCAGTGGCTGGAGGACCTAGCACACCCATTCTCCCTGTCCCCACCCCCTTACTCCTCTCTGTTAAATACATACATACATACATACATAAAATAAAATGTCCCTTTCCCAGCTGAAACTAAGAGTATTTGGGGAAATTAGCAAGACTGCTGCTTCCTTGATGAACTTGGTACCAGCAGGAGGGTGAAGGAGACAGACACAGAGAACACTCAATTCCTACCAAACCAGATGTCCAGAGACACAGAGAACACTCAACTCCTACCAAACCAGATATCCACAGACACAGAGGCTCCCAAGTCCTCATCACTGAGGCAGACCTAAAATGAACTCAGTATGGCTCAGGGAAATTTGTGGAAGGGGGGGTTGAAAAGAATGTTAGAGCCACACGTTAGGTTATTATGCACAGAGACATTGCCTCTTACCCATAACTGATGGCTAACCCCACAATGCTCTACCTACATTTCCCAAGGAGGAGAGTCCCTGTGGAGGGGGAAGGACAGGGACGAAGCTAATGATGGTACCAATATGACTGTATACACTGTGTACATAACTAATAATAAAATGGCCCTTGCATCAGTTTCCCCAAAGGCAAGGTATACTTTCACATATAAGAATTCAGAGGCCTATAATTTCAGCTATTCAGGAGTCTGAGGCAGGAAGATTTCAAGTTCAAGTCTAACCTGGGCTACAAAATAAGTTCAAGGGCAACCTTAGTAATTTAGTGAAACCTGATCTCCAATTAAAAAATAAGAAAAACAGAAGAGGGGGCTGAAGATATAGTTCAGTGGTACAGCACTTGCCTAGCATGCTTAGGGACCTTAATTCAATCCCTAGTGCCACACATGTACCCAAGAAAATAAAAAATTCAATTTAGGAGTTATATGCAGTTTGCTGATATGCCTGATGTCGTATGAGATATTGGTAGTCTTTTATCTCAATTTTAATGACTCAGTACTTTTCTCTTTTCCTTAAAACCATTATGCCATTCATTTGACTGATGATATCTTTTATTTTATTTTTATTTATTTTTTATTTTTTAATTTTTTTAAAATTTTGTTTGTTTATTTATTTATTTGAGAGCGACAGAGAGAAGGAGGCAGAGAGAGAGAGAGAGAGAGAATGGGCGTGCCAGAGCTTCCAGCCTCTGTAAACGAACTCCAGATGCGTGCGCCCCCTTGTGCATCTGGCTAACGTGGGTCCTGGGGAATTGAGCCTCGAACCGGGGTCCTTAGGCTTCACAGGCAAGCGCTTAACCGCTAAGCCATCTCTCCAGCCCGATATCTTTTATTTTATATAGTATAAACATATAATAATGGCATAATATGTCAGATTTTTATACAACTCCCAGGAAAACTTTAGAGAAATTTAGGAGAGACCCATTGAGTCTTTAAAATGCTGTTGAGCAGAGTGCAATGCTTGCTCATAGGAGTGTCCATATTGCCAAAATTTGTTCTATCAAATACATCAGTGCATGTTCACTTCATTAAGTGTGGATTGCCTTTCATTTTCTCAGGTCTATTATTGGTATTGTTGAGTTTGAAAAGCAGTTGGGTATGATATCTATACTGTCTAATGCAATACAGTGGAGAAAGTAGGAATAAATAATTATAAATAAGGCAGACTTTAATGACTACTGTGGTAATGATAAGAAGAAGAATATAATTACCAGATAGAGAAGTAACCCAAAATGTATAAATTGGAGAAGGCATCAGCAAGGAAAGAACTTTGGAATATTCAGGGCATGGTGGCAAGGCATCACTTAGGTTTTGTAAAAATCTACTCTAGAAGACTAAATGTGGAGAACTGAACTAAAAGTTGTGAGGATAAAAATAATGCTAGAGAAATAATTGCTTTTGGAGATGGAATTGGTGAGACTTAGGAGTTAATGAATGGTGGTATGAAGAGGAAGATAATGTAGTTCCAGCTCAATAAGAACTATATGATAATACCATTAATTAAGATGAAAAAAACAGAGGAAACAATTAAAGAAGGTTTGAACTTGTTAGGTATACAAGGTTAAGATGTTGGCAACCAAATAATTTGAGTGTACAGTTACAAGAAAAGGGTCTCTAGAAGGGACGAGTGACCAAAATGGCGCTAAGATGAGGAGGTGTCACAAGAGGCTGTTGACCTGAAAGGACAGGTCCAGAATCTCATTATTTAGACACTTTATAATTCAACAATCTTCAGATTTTAAATAATTGAAAATATACAGATGACATGGCTCACAAATATCTGATATATGTGAAAGTGATAAATATGAATAATCATGATAAACAAGGTTAATAAATGCATCAAATAGTGCTTCAATCAGTTCCAGTCGTATTTTGCAGTCAGACAAGTTAAAAATGTTTTTGTTATCACATATTCTTCTACTTCAGAACACATGTGGGCTTGTAGATGCAGAAGTGGAAGGCAGACCTTAGTGGATAAGGGAAACACAAAAAGTTACATGCTTTTGGCAGGGCAAGAAAGTGCATGTTTGAAATGTCAGCACTTGGGAGGTAAAGGTGGGAGGATCAAGAGTTCAAGGTCATCCTCAGCTACATAGCATGTCTCAGGCCAGCCCAGGCTACATGAGACCCTGTTCCAATAAATAAATAAATAGCAAGTAAATAAGAGAACTAATGGAAGTTTAAAACCCTCCAAAGGGATGGGAGGGAGGTAGCCCAAGAGTAAAAGCAAACCTGGAAAATGTGCTTGGAAAGGTGGGGGTGCTGGCTCCTCCCAGGCTGGCTCTAGGATACAGCTGGAGCAGAGGATTGGGAGTTTTGAGTGAAAATGGCACAGTAATGCGCCTTACATTTCCTGGAAAGGCAGTCAACGTGCAGCCGATGGCTGTTGTAAGCCTTCTTGAAGATTTCGTATTCTGCCATCTGTATGAGAATAGCATGTTATATTTTCCACTGAACTCTAGCAAAGCTTTGGTGCACATTCATTTACATTTGTTCCTATTACCTACTCATAATTGTCTGCTGTTAATTTTTCTTTGGGATAATATGCTTTTTAAATAAATGATAATATAATTGGACAGTTGATATAAGTAGTTTGATTTAGCTCTACCAAGGCCATGATGACACAGAGAAGCCTGTAGTTTATAAATATCTATTAATAACAGTACTAGACTTGTGCTGGCTGATGTAATTAAGTGTATACTATAATACTAGTATAGATACATCCTAGTAAGTCAAAACTTCCTTCTCAAATTGTCATCATAATATGTATTAACGAAGGACAGGTTTTAATGATACTATTGCTCAATTTAACATACAGTTGAATGTCACAAGAGGGTGGGGCAAAGAAAAAATCCACATTGCTTAGAGCTACAGTGGATAAGTAGAAAAATATTCATCCTGTAAACATTTCAGGTTCTTTCCTTTCCAATGATTTCACCTGATTTAGAAATTAAATCATCACTTCATGTTAAAAAAAAAAAAGGTGCCAGTTTCAGCAGCTGCAATCCACACTTCCCTTTTCTAAAAGTAAAGTACCAAGTAATGTGTTAACAGGATGTTGGATATGTTATTGGGATATCTCTCCTTACTTTCTTTTCTTAATCCCAGCTCCTCTGTGTATAGTCTAGTACTGTTATTAATAGATATTTATAAGCTACAGGCTTCTCTGTGTCATCATGGCCTTAGTAGAGCTAATTCAAACTACTCTCACTTTAGCCTCCAGACAAACATTTAATTTGATTTAAAATTGGAAATTTCTCATATTCCCCAAAATACTATAAGCGAAGGTGAAATATTTAATATATTGTAGATTTTTCTCTTTGTGAACTATGATTATTTTTTATTTTTATCAAATATTATTTTAAACGTTCTAGGCTAATGGAAGTTCTAATTGCGTGAGCTCTCAATTCAATATATCAAATTCCATGACTATAAACGAGCTGGTACTAAGTGGCCTAGAATATGAACAGATGTGGAATGCAAGTTAATTATTCTCCCCAAACAAAAGAAAAGAATGTCTGTCTTATGTAACTTTAAGTTGTGCTTGGCTGTTATAAAGTTACAAAGTTTCCTTCATTGTCCTTGTAAGGAAAAGTTTTAGCCTGAATCCTGATTTTTTGCAGCATTATATAAGATGCAACACACACACACACACTTTACTAAAGAGATACTGTCATCTTTGAAATCCTCAGTGTAGTAAGCCTTTCAGTGAAAGAGCAGACTTTAGCATCCTTGTGTGGGAACTGAGTTGAAGTACTTATCCACTCTTGGAATGAAGATTTTAGCATAGCATCTTGCCATGATCAACAGGAAATAACCCTAGTATTTTCCCCAATAAGAAATAAGATATCCAACTTCCAATTTATTTTATAAAAATAGAACACAAGCATTCAAACTATGCTGGGTATCAAGGACTAGATATAAGCATATCTATTGTGTAGCTGACATAATTTTCATATTCTATGCGAAACACCCTAACACCTGCTATACTGGAAGTTACATCACTAAATATGACAAAAAATTGACCACATCTGGAATTTATCTCATATTTATGCTGTAATAAGCACAGCTATAAGCTTTACATGTAGTTTCTTCTAATGGCTAGCTAATCCTTTCTACTTTATTTTCTATTCACAATAATTGTCAGTACGATTTGGAATGAAATTTTCTTGTTTTAGATATTCAAGATGTTTGTCTTGCTATTTGAGTCAATCAGTGTGACATTTATGCAGTTTATCTAAAATAATGTATTTTCTATTGCTATTAGTGGAATTTCAACATGAATATCAAATGGCAGCCAACACTCCAGGCAGAAACTGACTTTATGTTTTGAGAATAACCTGAGAGAAAATGACTTCCTTGTGTTTAGTTACATTCATATTATCTCTCTTTCTGTCTCATTCTATTTTTTCTCTTCTTTAAGAGAGACTTCAAACAGAACTGTGGCCAACTGTGTGTTTACTAATACCAGACCCTTCTCTAGACAATTACACTTTCTATCTTGAACAAATGGTCACATTCTCAGCTTTAGCCATTGTGAACATGCCATTGCTTCCTTCATGCTTTCTGTGGGTTATGTCTGCTCTAGGTGTGACACTGTAGCATAAAATGTTTTATAACCTTTCTGTTTCAGTTCTGGAAGATAAACCTCTGTCTCATAAACCATACCCTGAGGTCTCTCACAGTGAACCTGGTAAATAAATTATTTGATTTTCCTAGTTAAAAAGTGTATTTGTAAAAGCCAAAAATTATATACTTTAATGGGTACATATAGAAAATAAGAGGAAAATGTAGTTAGAAAATATGTATTTCCTTGGAGGAAGTTCAATCATATAACCTGGTCAAAAGCTTTTGCTCAGGTTAAGTGAAAGAATAATATAACTTTATTTTCCTTGGAAATGTTTTCATTTAATAAGGGATCATGCTAAATCTATAAACCATAATTAATGAGACAACTTTTTATATTCTTCCATGGATGTACTTCTAAGTAAAAAGAAATGGTTGCCTGCTTATGTTTTTCTCAATTGGTGAATGACATCTTTAGCTTTAATTAAACTAAGCTGTCTGAGAAGAATCTAGTATGCAGAACATTTTCATGTTTGTTGTGGCTCTTAGAAGCATATTCAAGTTGTTAAATGGATGTATTTAGAAATTATTTTGATTCCCCAAGTGTTCATTCTCATATATGTTCTTTGGTTTGCTTCTGTTGTAGCTCTACAGCCTGTGACCTTTAGCATCAAGCCCCCAAAGACAACAATAGGTGATGGTTTTCCCTTATTGACCAACCCACTTGTCATTGTCTTTGCTGCCAGCAGTATTTCAGGTTTTTCTCAAGTGGTCATAACTGAGATATCACTTCTTCTTGGTCCATTCCATGATTTCATTTTCACCACGGTTGCTCTTTCTGACACAGAGAAGCTATAGTTTCACTGTCATACAGGCTTTGCTTTAGAAGATCAACTCATTACCGAGTTACCCTCATCTACCTCAATTATCTTCATAATCCTGCCTTCCTTGAGTCCACCTAGCTGATATTTCCTGTAGCTTCAATGGTTTTCAGCTATACAGCACTAGCATACGTTAAAGCTTAAAAGGTGCTGTAAGGTAATATTGGTCAAAATACTGAAAGCTCACTTGTAATTCACTTGTAAAACTCAACCTGGAAAGACACACAAAGATTATTCCAACAATTTTATAATCCTCTATGCTCTTTTCAGTGGGAGGTAGGAGGACAGAGCAATAGGTAAGAGTATCTTGCCCACATTACATGTTAACCATGTATCTTATCTTATGGGTCAATCATAGAATGTCATTTATTGTGTCTTGTGATAGAAAAATAGTTGAGAACTATTATTCAAATATTTCATCTTCTTTTTCATGAAAACCTTGTACACGCTCACCTCTCTGCATTGGTCAGAAGGGGTTTTCCATCTGATGTTTCACATACAGACATTTCCTGCAATACTATGTTGGTGCATTGCTGGCTTTGAGTTAAAAGTTTGCCAACTTGGTACTTTTCTTTTGCAGCTTCTTTAGAGACAAAAGGCACCCCCTTTATACCTATAATTTCACCAAGTTCCGGTCAAGAGGAACTACAAAAAACCCTGGGTAAATTTTTTTATTTCAGTCTACAAGGGACTTATCTTTTAAGCAGTAAAGTACTTAGAAGTGTATAATTTTCATGGTTGTTTTCAAAAGTATAAGATCCATTATATGTATAAAAATGCTTATTTTATTTGATACTTTTACATTAACTGTGTATATAATCTTCTTATATCCATACTGATTTTCAATATAAAATGAGAATGTTTATAAGCATCTGGACAGGTGTTTTTTTTTTTTGTAGTCAGTGAATATAGTTAAGTTGGTACCATTAGCCTACTCCCTGTCCTCCCCCCTCCACAGGGACCCTTGTTGTTGGGGAATATGGATCGTGCATTGTGGGATTAGCCTTTAGTTTGGGGTAGGAGGAAATGTCTCTGCATGTCATGACCCAACATGTGGCTCTGACATTCTTTCCTCCCCCTCTTTCACAAATTTCCCTGAGCCATGTTGGGCTCATATTAGGTCTGCTTCCATGTTGAGACCTTGGGCACCTCTGTGTCTCTGGATATCTGGTTTGGTAGGGGTTGTGTCTATCTTCTTCAACATAGTGCTGGTTCCCGGTTCAGGTAGAAAGCAGCATTCTTGCATGCTTTCCCAATTATTCTTAGTTTCAGCTGGGGCCCTTTTGAGGTATGATGGGGTGGTTCTCTCCTTAGGATATGCATCTATCTGAAAAAAAAAGAAACAGATTCTCCAACAGAGAGTAAAGTTAGCACCAAGTAAATGTGATGACCATTGATTTTTAGAGTGAGTTCAATGGAGAGTGGGTTCATTTTGGACACGGTTCTGACTTGTTTCCCAGCTCCAGCTATGGGTTCTGTTCCAGTGAGCAGATCAGTTAGTCAAATCGAGAGCAGTTGGTTTCCTGCCATGGCTATGCACCACTATTGCACTTGTATGAGCATCATGTCAGTTTGTTTGCTGCCAGGTAGGTTAGACCATGCATTTCTTGGACAGATACTGGTCATTGTACCCCAGTCACTCATATAGCACCTTCCTGCACTAGACACGCTGTCTGGAGACTGACTCTCTTCCAGTTTCCAGCCATGTTGCTTCATGTTACATACCAACAGTGTATGGTGTCTTCAGCAGTGGGGTCTTACCACTAACCTATGGTGGGTCATCAAGCACTCTGACATAAATCTGTCTTCTTTTGGGAGACCTTGTAGGTCTCTGTGATCAAAATCTCATTGTGGATGATAATCACCTGCTGGTACCAGGAGTTACAGAAGAAAAGGATAAGTGATATAAAAGAGATAGAAAGATGAAAGAGAGGGAGAGAGAGAGAGAGAGAGAGAGAGAGAGAGAGAAAGAGAGAGAGAAGCAGAAACAGAAGGAGATAATTGTCAGTTTTCATCATACCCTCTCCAGGGCCTTGTGAATCCAGTGTTCCCTCTAACGTCCTGGTAAAGGTTCAACCATTTGGTCTGTCTTTGGGAATGCAGAGTTTTATGGTACCATTGCTTTTTGGGTCCAGTTTTATGTCCCCCATCCCCTCCTTTACCCTCCCCTCCCTTCCCACCCTCCCTATTGTCTGGTCCTCGAGATGCTTGGTAGGTATGTTGGCAACTTGGGTAGATTCAGGTTAGGAGCTGTAGATGAGTGAGACAATGTGGCAATTTATCTTTCTGTGATTGGGTGAGTTTACTGAGAATGATCTGTTCCAGGTTCGACCATTTTTCTTCAAATTTTGTTGTGTCATTTTTCCTTACTGCTGTGTAGAATTCCATCATGTAGATATACCACATCTTAGTTATCCATTCGTCTAATGATGGACATCTGGGTTGATTCCAGCTCTTGGCTATTACAAATTGAGCAGCTAAAAAGATGGTTGAGCAAATCTGTCTGAGCTGAGGCATGGAGCTTTTAGGGTACATGCCCAGGAAGGGAACAACTGGATCTGTTGGTAACTCTATAGTCAGTTTTTTTTTAATGAGTCTTCATGTTTCTTTCCAAAGTGGTTGTACAATCTTACATTCCCACCACCTGGATGAAGGATCCATTTCTCCACATCCTCACCAGCATTTGTTTGCATTTGATTTGTTGATGTTTGCTATCCTTACTGGGGTAAGGTGGAATCTCATAGTTGTTTTAAATTGCATTTCCCTGATGATTAGGGATGATGAACATTTCCTTAGGTGTGTGTTTGCCATTTGTATTTCTTCCTCTGTGAACTGCATGTCCAGCACCTTGCCCCATTTTGTGAGTGGGTTGTTTGACTTTTTATTGTTTAGGTTTTTCAGTTCTTTGTAGATTCTAGAAATTAGGCCTCTGTTAGTTGGATATTCAGCAAATATTTTCTCCCATTCTGTGGGTAATCTATTGGCTCTACTTATTGCATGTTTTTCTGTGAAGAAACTTTTCAATTTCATGTTATCCCATTGGTTGAGTGATATTTTAAGATCCTGTGCTACTGGTGTTTTGTTCAGGAAGTCTTTTCCCATTTCTAAATCATGGAATGCTCCTCCTAATTTTTCTTCAAGTAGTAGCTGAGTTGCTGGTGTTATATTGAGGTCTTTGATCCATTTGGACTTGATTGTTGTGCATGGCAAGATGTGTGGATCAAGTTTCAATTTCTTGCATATAGTTATCCAGTTTGTCCAGCACCATTTGTTGAAGATGCTGTCTTTTTTCCAGCCTGTATTGTTAGGGACTTTGTTAATATAAAGTAGCTGTAGTTACTTGACCCAAAATCGGGGTCTTCAAGTCTATTCCATTGGTCTATACTCCTGTTTTTATGCCAGTACCATGCTGTTTTTATTACTATGGCTTTGTAATATAGCTTTAGATCAGGTATGGTGATGCCTCCAGAGGTGTTTCTTTTGCTGAGGTTATGCTCAGATATCCAAGGCCTTCTGATTTTCCACATGAATTTTGAGATCAATTTTTCTATCTCTGTGAAGAACAATGTTGGGATTTTGATGGGAATTGTATTAAATCTTTAAATTGCCTTTGGAAGGATTGCCATTTTCACAATGTTAATTCTGCCTATCCAGGAGCATGGGAGGTCTTTCCATTTTCTTAAGCCCTCCTCAATTTCTTTTTGAGTGTTTTTATGTTTTTGTCGTATAGATCTTTCACTTCCTTGGTTAATGTTATTCCGAGGTATTTTGTTTTATTTTATTTTTGTTGCTATTGAAAATTGGATAATGTCACTTATTTCTTTCTCTGTATCTTTGTCATTTGCATATAGAAAGGCTACTGATTTTTGTGCATTGATTTTGTATCCTGCTACTTTGCTGAAGGAGTTTATCACCTGCAAGAGTTTTGGAATGGAGGCTCTCAGGCCTCTTACATATAGAATCATGTCATCTGTGAATATCACTGACTTAACTTCTTCCTTTCCAAATCATATCCCCTTTATTTCTTTCTCCTGTCTTATTGCTTAAGCTAGGATTTCCAGAACTATATTAAAGAGCAGAGGTAAGATGGACACCCCTGTCTTGTTCCTGATCTCAATGGGAATTCCTTCAGTCTCTCTCCATTAAGTATTATTTGGGCTTTACGGGCTTTGTATATAGCCTTTTTTGTTTAGATATAAACCTACCATACCAGTTATCTCCAATGTTTTGATCATGAAGTGATGTTGTATTTTGTCAAAGGCCTTTTCTGCATCTATCGAAATGATCATGTGGTTTTTGTGTTTAGCTTTGTTTATGTGGTGTATTACATTGACAGATTTCCATATGTTGAACCACCCCTGCGTTCCTGGGATGAAGCCCTCTTGATTAAGGGAGATAATGAATTTGATGTGTTGTTGAATTCAGTTTGCAAGGATTTTGTTCAGGATCTTTGCATCTAAGTTCATCAGGGAAATGGGCCTGTAGTTTTCTTGTGGCATCTCTGCCTGGTTTTGGTACTAGGGTGATAGCAGCTTCATAGGAGGAGTTGGGGAACTTTCCCTTATCCCCAATTGTGTGGCATAGTTTGAGAAAGATTGGTTTCAGTTCTTCCATGAAGGTTTGATAAAATTCAGCTGAGAAGCCATCTGGTCCAGTCTCTTGGGGGAGGCTTCCTATTACCTTTTCAATTTTGGTATGTGGTAGGTTTGTTTAGGAGATTCATCTGCTTTGAGTTTAGCTTTGGTAGATGGTATGTGTCTAAGAACTTATCCATTTCCTCCTTATTTTCCAATTTTGTAGAGTTGAGGTTTTTGAAGTAGGACCTGATGATTCTCCCCATTTCATTTATGTCTGTTGTGATCTCTCCTTTTTAATTTCTAATTTTTTTTTAATTTGAAGGACCTCTTTTTTTCACTTGATCAAATTGGCCAGGGGTTTGTCAATCTTGTTTAGTTTTTCAAAGAACCAACTCTCTGTTACATCAATTTTCTTGTTTTCTCAGTTTCCAATTCATTAATTTCTGCTCTGATCTTAATTACTTCTTTCCATCTGGAGCTTTTGGGGTTAGATTCTTCTGGCTTTTCCAGTGCCTTTAGGTGGATGGTTAGGTTATTGATTTGGGATCTCTCTTGTCTTTTTTACGAAGGCATTTAGTGCTATGAATTTTCCCCTGAGGACCACCTTCATTGTGTCCCATAAGTTTTGGTACAATGTGTTCTCATTGTCATTCATTTCTAGAAATTTCTCAATTTCATTTTTTATTTCGTCCACTACCCGTTTATTGTTTAAAAGTGTGCTGTTCAGTTTCCAGGAGCCAATGGGATTCTTGGTGAGTGTTTTGTTGTTAATTTCTAGCAATATAGCATTGTGATCTGATATCATGCAGGGAATTATGTCAATCTTCCTAAATATAGGGAGGCAGGCTTTGTGACCCAACATATGATCTATTTTAGAGAAGGTTCTGTGTGCTGAGAAAAATAGGAAGTTCCAGGTGGAGGGGAGTGGGCTGAGCAGGGCGGATCCAAAGTCCAGGTGGGTCCAAGCAGAGCTGGTCAAAAGAAGTTGCAGGGGGTGGTAGAGCCTAGCTAGGCAGGCGGAAGGAAGTCACGAGGGGCAGGGCCACGAGGGGTGGGTGGAAGTTTGGGGGCAGGGCAGAGTGGAGAGATTCTGAAGTCAAGGCAGGTGGAGGCAGGGGTGGGGCGGAGATGGACTGAAGTGGGGAGGGGTGAGGGGGGTCTGAAGACACTCAGGAGAGGGGGAAGTGGTGGGGGGTAATCTGTGAGCATACAGAGGAGTGGTGTGGATACAGCCAATGGTCTCTGCCTGGTTGCTCAGGCAGAACTAGTGGTCTGGGTCTCCTTGCTTGCAGTTACTGGGAGAGTAGCCTAAGGCTGGGACTCTGGGTAGGACTGCCCCTTGGGGTGATTGGAGGACTGGTAGGTTACCCAAGGGCGTGGGAATTAGCCGATTCCCTTTTTTGCCTCTCCACACCCTCCCACTGGGGATCTATTAGAGAGATTTCTCTCCCATAAAAGTCTCAGTGACCCCGTAATTCCTTGCCTCTCCTTCCCAGGAGTTTTGGCATGGTTGGGCGGATGCCATCTTGACCAGAAGTCAGCATCTGGACAGTTTTAAGTACAGGCAGCCATCCATATCCATAGGTTCCACGTCTGTGAACTCAGTAATGCTAAGTCAGAAATACTGCTTAACAATTATAATGAAAATGTACAGATTTTTCTGGTTGTTATTCCCCAAGCAATATATTATTGTAACTATAGTCATATAATTTATATAAGTATTAGTATTATAAGTACTTTAGAGAAGATTTAAATTAAAATATATAAGAAAATATCAATTGAGCTTATGGGTTGGCAGTGGAAAAGAAGATGGGTCAGTTAGGAAAGCTAATGCGTATGAACTGGACATGATTTTGAGTAATTCCACACAAACATGTTCACTGGTTAGGAAGACCCAGTGTTCTGAGTCATAGCTGAAAATGAACTAGAAAACAAAAGTGCCTAGCCTGTGTTGCTGGTTTTTCTGTCCCATTCTTCATGCTGCCCTGTGTTTCATTCAGTGGCCTCATTTTCCTCTCTTTAGCCTCCTTTGAAATAAATACATTCTTTTTATATGTCTGTTAAAATAAAGTGAGTACATTTTCAAGCAAGGTCTACTTTAAAATTATAATCAGTTGAGAAAATAAACATACCATAGTTATTACCAAGTGTTCACCTATTCTAGCCTATGCTTCTGGTCGTGAGATAGTGATGGTAAAAATGCTATTAACAAACTTTTACTGGTTATACTAACTTCCATTGCCTGTATATAAAATATATCTTGGGTTATTGAAAAAGGAGATGTCACCTGCCAGTTATCACAAATATCTTTCTTGTGAGCTGAATTAGAAGAATAAACTGTGGCTGGAAAAAATGGAAATATACTATTCCTACCAAGTATTTCTTTAGATTTTAATACATAGCAAAGTGAATAATATGGTTTGTTATATCATTATGAGATAATAGTTCCACATGAGAAAGATAAGCAGGACATCTACTCTTTGATGGTACAAATGTACAACTTTTAATATGACTATTTATTTTCTAGCTTACCTACACAATTTGTGGAATTTGTGCAGTAGTGGGAGACAGAAAGATGAATACACTGATAGTTATGGTAGTTTCATACAGAGACCATATTCAAAGCTAGCCTAACCATAAGTCAGTGACCCAAGCATATAGCTCAGTGGTAGGGCACTTTATCTACATTTAGAAGGCCTGGGTTCAACTACCAGTATAGTGAAAAATAAACAATTACCTTGAGCTTGAAGCTTTTGGAAACCCTCATAGTAGTAAGTAAAACATAACCCAAGTCAGAAAATATAACAAGAATCATTGAAATGTATTACTAACTGGATTATTATGATTACCAGAAATATTTTAAGTATAAATTACCCTTTAGTTATTACATGGAGCAGTAGCAATCTGAAGTTACTGTTTATCATATTTTGTTTTAGTCTTTTTGTCATGCTTATAGTGACAAATATTTAAGACAAGGCATCTTACTGTTTTCCCTAGAAGAAATAGACCAGTCTACCCAGAAGCACCTCACAGCTAAGATTCCACAAACAACTGAACTGGCAAAGACAACTCCAGGTAATAATATTTCCCTACCTCTAGAGAGGCATTTCTTCTTACTTGCTTTTAAACAAGAAAATTTTTTCAGAAGGTATTTTCTCATCACAGTGAACTGAATTTTTTTTAACTTAAGGGTAAAACTAGATCTGACCACTGAACACTGAACTATCAGTAGAACAGAGAAAGACCAAGTCTGTTAGTTGGAGCTCTAGTTTTGAATGTATTGTTTACCTTTGGGTATTGATAACTGACATTGAAAGCCCCATTATTTTCTTCTTGTTGAACCTTCATGTGCCTCATTTTCTGCATCTGATAAATAAAAAATATTGTTTCCATCTTCCCATCTTTCCTATCCCCCTTCTTCCTCCTCTTTTCTCCTCCTTTCCCTCCCTATGTCACATGTCCCTCACTTGATGAAATACATTAATATTGTGACCTGAGGAAAAAAAACTATTAAGAAAAATATTTCTGGGCTGGAGAGATGGCTTAGTGGTTAAGGAACTTGCCTTAAAAGCCAAATGACCCAGATTCAATTCCTCAGGACCCACATAAGCCAGATGCACAAGGTGGTGCATGCACCTGGAGTTTATTTGCAGCAGCTGAAGCTGGCATGCCTATTCTCTCTCTCTTTCTCTCTCTTTCACTTTCTCTCTCTTAATCTCTCTCTCTCTCTCTCCCTCTCTCGAATAAATAAATGAAACTTCATTTATAAGAAAAGTATTTCCTTTAATGATGACAATATTTAGACATTCTAGGATGTGTTCTCTGTGATTCCTTCTTTCATTTCTTTTCTGGTCTTTCCTTTTGTTGGTGAGGGGGAGATGAACTTACCTGCACAGCACTCTCTTTATGTTCTTGGAAACCTTTTCCTTGTTATATTTTTCTAGCCTACTTGAATTATCAACAGAAGTGGATTTCTCATACTTTAGTGCTGAGTTCTTTTAATTTTTATTTATTTATTTGTGTGTGTATTGCATTGGAGGAGGTGCACCAGTGGCTCTTGCCACTCCAGAGGAACACTAGACACCTAGCACTACTTTTTGCATCCAATTTTCCTGAGAGGCTTGAGAGTTGAATGAACCCTGGCTGCCAGGTTTTGCAAGCAAATGTCATTAACTGGTAAGCCACTTCTCCAGTCCCTGTGTTTTTTAAAAATATTTTATTTATTTATTTATGAGAGAAAAAGAGACAGAATGAGAGAATGAGCATGTCAGGGCCTCTAGCCACTGTATACAAACTCCAGACACATGTGCCGCCTTGTACATCTGGCTTACATGGGTCCTGGGGAATCAAACCTGGTCCTTAGGTTTTGCAGGCAAATGCCTTAACCTCTAAGCTACTTCCCCAGTCCCCTGTGTTCTTTCTTTCTTTATTTTTTTTTTTGATGATCTCTTTTTTCAGTCTCATTAAATGTAGAAAGCCCAAAACACAGTAACAAACAAAAGCAAGCATTTCTAAGAAGTTGAAGACAAGTTTATGCTCATTATCGTTTCTAATTTGAGGAAAAAGTTGGCACCCAGCATGGCCGCACCCAGCTATAATCCCAGCATTTGGAAAGAAGAGACAAGGGTATTTCAAGTTTAAGGCCAGCCTAGGTTACATAGAGACATACTACTTTAAAAAAGCAAAATACAGGGCTGAAGAGATGGCTTTAGTGGTTAAGTGCTTGCCTGTGAAGCCTAAGGACCCCAGTTGGAGGCTCAATTCCCCAGGACCCATGTTAGCCAGATGCACAAGGGGGCGCACCCGTCTGGAGTTCGTTTGCAGTGGCTGGAAGCCCTGGCACCCATTCCCTCTCTATCTGCCTCTTTCTCTCACTTTCTCTCTGTCACTCTCAAATAAATAAATAAATAAATAAATAAATAAATGAAGAAAAAATATTTTAAAAAAATAAAAATAAAAATAAAAAAGCAAAATACATAAAAGTAATAAGAAAAATGGTGACTAAGTAAATGTAACTTTTAGGTGTGTGGTTTATCAGCAGGATAAGCATGAACAAGACTGTCTGTGGCGTCGGTCAGTTCCTTTAAATTAAGTCTTACTTGTTTGGTTCACCTTTCCTTTTTACAAAAATTTCAGGTCAATGTTTATTAATTTGTGTTTATCAATTCATAAATATACTCAGAAGAAGCATAAAAGAATGATATCCTCCTCACATCCCCTTACCAGCTTTACACATCAATGTCAGATGGTCAGTAGTGCTACATTCACAAACTTTTCTGGCTCTTGTATTTAACTAATCTCTTTCATGTCTCTATTAACGGAAGATGGCAACACTACCTTAATCAAACACAGTGCTTCCTCAGCAAAGCATATAAATATTTATAGTAAGTAGGATAAAGATGTTCATTCAGCTGAGATTGTATTGCCAAATCAGAAAAATATTTCATGGACTTTAGGATCAAGGGAAAAAGCTTACAGGTTCACATTATCCTTGCTTTGTTTTTCCTTGTTTACTGATAATGTCAATATCGTGTCATCATTACTAGTATATGTAGATTTTTTTTCAAATTTCTTCTACAATAGATTTTTATTAAGTATTTCATAGTCTATTGGTGTTTTACTATTTCTTATATCATGATACAAATTGTTTTAACACAATTATATAATGTTTTTTAATAGTTTTCTTTTGTCTGAAAATTCTTTGTTTGAACCTGTGCAGGTTTGTCAGTGTTATAGCTGGCCAAGATTTTCTCCCATTTAGTGGGTAATCTATTGGCTTTGCTTATGGTATGTTTGTTTGTGCAAAAGCTTTTTAGCTTCATGACATCCTATTGGTTGAATGCTTGTTTAATTTCCTTGGCTACTGGAGTTTTATTTAGGAAGTCTTTTCTCAGTCCTATATTGTGGAGCATGCTTCCTGTTTTTTCTTCCAGTAGTTGAAGTGTTTCAGATCTTACATTGAGGTCTTTGATACATTTGGACTAGATTTTTGTGTATGGTGAAATGAGTGGGTCTAATTTCATTTTTCTACATATGGTCATCCAATTTGTCCAACACCATTTGTCAAAGATGATGTCTTTTCTCCAGTCTACATTTACTGGCACCTTTGTCAAAGATCAAACAGCTGTAGTTGCTTGCCCTAAAGTCTGGGTCTTCAATTCTATTCCATTGGTCTATGTTTCTGTTTTTATTCCAGTACCATGCTATTTTTGTGACTATGGATTTGTAATATAGCTTTTGATCTAGTATGGTGATACCACCAGAGGTGTTTCCCTTGCTGAGGATATGTTTGGATATCCAAGACCTCTGCCATTCCATGTGCTTTTCATTTCATTGATTTTTTTAAATTGTTTTTCTAGTTTCCAATTCATGACTTTCTGCTCTAATCTTGATTATTTCTTTCCATCTGGAGCTCTTTGAGTTGGATATTTCTTGTTTTTCAGTGACTTTAGATGGACAGTCAGGTTATTGATTTGTGATCTCTCTGTCTTTGTAATGAAGGCATTTAGAGCTATGAATTTTCTTCTTATGACTGCCTTTATTGTGTCCCGATAGGTTGTATCTTCATTATCATTCAAATCTTGGAATTTTACAGTTTCATTTTGATTCCTTCCATGACTCATTCATTGTTTAAAAGTGTGTTGCTTAGTCTCCAGGAGTTGGTGGCATTCTTGATGTGGCTCTTGTTAATTTCTAGCTTTAAAGCATTGTGATCTAACATGGTGCAGAAAGTTACTTTAGTTTTCCTGACTTTATGAAGGCATGTTTTATGGCCTAATTAGTCAATTTTGGAGAAGGTTCTATGGGCTGCTGAGAAGAATGTGTACTCTGTAGAGTTGGGGTGGAAAGTTCTGTAGATGTCTTTTATGTCTAGTTGATCTATGGTGTTGTTGAGCTCTTTTATTTCCCTGTTGATTTTCTGCTTGGATGATCTGTCTATTGATGATAGTGGAGTACTGAAGTCTCCAACTATGATGGTGCAGGAGTTTATTTCTGTTTTATTGTCAAGTAGATTTTGTTTTATAAACTGTGGTGCCCCCATGCTTGGGGCATATATATTTATGATTGTGATGTGCTCATGTTGGATCATTCCCTTGATGAATAAGAAGTGACCTTCTTTGTTATTTTTGATTATTTTTGGTTTGAAGTCTATTTTATCAGATATTAATGTAGCAACCCCTGCTTGTTTTTTATTTCTATTTGCTTGGAATATCATTTCCCAACCTTTCACCCTGAGGAGGTGTCTATCTTTAATGATGAGGTGGGTTTCTTGAAGACAGTAGGTAGAAGGGTCCAGTCTTTTGATCCATCCTGATAGCCTGTGTCTTTTAATGGGTTAATTAAGACTATTAATATTTAAGGTTATTAATATTTAAGGTTACTATGAGGTTTGAATGAATCCCTGCCATGATGAGGTGTTTTATGTGGTTGGATGTTTACTTGTGTTATGTACTGTTTTGAGCCTGGTCTATTTTGGTTATTGTGATCTTCTTGTTGGCTCCTGAGATTGGTTGTTTGACTGTTCTGTGTGGAGTATTCCCTCAAGTATTCTCTGTAGGTTTGGCTTTGTGTTCATATAATTATAGAATTGCCTTTTTCATGGAAAATTTTTCTTTCACCATCTATTATGAGGGATACTTTTGCAGGTAGAGTAGCTTGGGTTGGAAGCCATAGTTTTTCAGACTTTGAAGTGTTCCATTCCAGGCCCTTCTGGCTTCCAGGGTTTGTATTGAGAAATCTGATGTAATTCTGATTGGATTGCTTTTGTATGTTGTGAATTGCTTCTCTTACTGCTTTTAACACTCTCTGTTTTCATTGTTAAGGGTTTTAACTATGATGTGTCTTGGAGAGTTTCTTCTTTGGTCCTGCCTCTTTGGTGTTCTGTGGGCTTCTTGTATCTGGATGGGCCTCTTTTTTGTAAGATTTAGAAAATATCCTTCAATAATTTTGTTGAGTATGTTTTCTATGCCTCTGGTCTGGATTTCCTCTTCTTCTGGTATGCCCATGATCCAGATGTTTGGTCATTTTAGAGTGTCCAACAGTTCGCTCATATTCTGTTGATTTGATTTTTTGAACTTAGCAAAGATTTTGGCCTCCCGATCAATTTCTTCTGTCCTATCTTCCAGGTCAGTGGTTCTGTCTTCCACATGAGTAACTCTGTTGGTGAATGGTTCTAGAGAGGTTTTCATAAATTCTATTTGATTTTTGTTTTCTGTTGTGATGTTTTGTATAGTGTCCATCTCTTTTTTGAGGGATGATTTCAATTTGAATTCTGATTTTCTTGATGCTTCTTATAGTTCATTCTTGCATTTGATCAAGTCTTCATTAAGCTTAACCAACTGGTTGTTGAGGCCTTCCATTTCTTGACTTACCTTCAGTTTATTCATATCTCTTTGAGGGTTCTAATATTTTCCTCCATCAACTTTAGCCTACTGTAAAAGGCTGAACTCTCTAGGAGACAATTCTGTTCAATTTCATTGATATGATTGTTGCACATGAGTCTGGAGTTGGCTTTTAGTTGTAGGAGACCCTGGTGCACCCATACTCACTCAATCACTCTGATTATCTATCTCTCTCAAATAAATAAAAATATCTTTTAATTTTTTAAATTTACTTGAGGGGGGCAGATAGAGAGCATGCACATACCAGGACCTCCAGCCACTGCAAACAAACTCCAGACACATGCACCATCTTGTGTATCTGGCTTACATGGGTACTGAAGAATCAAACCTGAGTCCTTAGGCTTCATAATCAAGTGGTTTAACCACCAAGCCATTTCACCAGACCATTTTTTCAAAAAAATATATTATTTATTTATTTGAGAGGGAGAAAAAGGAGATAGAGAGAGATAAAAGGTTTTTATAGATACAAACTGTCTTTAAATTCTTTTTATCATTGATCACCTCATAAAAATGATGTGGTAAAATTTATATGGTTATGTTGTTATAAGGCCCATTTACCTTTCCTTTTTTGCATGCATGTATACTGTGCATGTGTGGATATATGCATGCTTGTGTATTGTAAGTTCTTATTGTATGCATGTTCACGTGTGTGTGTGTGTGTGTGTGTGCATGTGAAGGCCAGAGGACATACAACGTTTGCAAGCAAAATTTTTTTCTAGTCTTAGGTAAAGCTAAGACACTTGGTGGCAAGAGACACCATGTGGTATGCAATGGACAAGGAGATGGTTGATGGACAAATTCCAGGATGTAACACACACTTTCATACCTTAGGACACAAAAATATTTTAATATATTTTTCATAAATTTGCCTTCTTACAATGCTCATTCATTTATTCATTCAGTAAAACTTTGGACATAGGCCCTGTATGACAGGAGCAAAAAGACTAAGGAGGTGGTATGTTAGTCTTAAGGCTCCTATCTTACTGTCTCTGGCTATGCGGGACACCAGACAGCACTTTTTCTCATTTCTATGTATAGCATTATATATGTAACTGAATATTAATTTCAGAGTTCATGGGCTAAGATAATGTTCTAGAGACTGCTTGTTGTTACTTTTCTTATCTACCAATATTTCTTTCTGTTTTTACCTTTAAGACTGACAAAATAATGTTCCATAGTGATTCCTTAGTGAGACACATGGATGGATAGGTAGTTTTATATGTTAATCATGTTAAGCAACTATCTGATAATGCTCTTGGAAAACAATGCTCTTGGAGTAAATGATAATTAATCCTTATTACATGTTGTAATGATCTACATCATTCCATGTGCATCTTTATTTTTTATTTTTACTTTATGTCCCTTTAGCATGAGGTATATAATGCATAATTGAAATTTTCAAAATGTTTTTTTTTCTGATTCCATGAGAATTGTAAACGTTGGTGGTCCCTAGGATAATCTTTATTCAATGGGCTTTGCAATGTTACATATTAAAGATAAAGCCTGTCTTCTATTTCAGCACCACATAGATTGTATACTACTCCTATGAGACCCAGAAAACCTGAAAAACCACACATCAGACCTGGTAAATACTTTTTCTCTCTCTAAGTAATCAGCAAGCTGGTAGGAAATATGAAGTTCACTGAAACAGCCAGGTTCACCACAGATTTTCACATTGTGGGTATCCATAAGTTATAGTAAAGGACATGCAGAAATTCTGATCCTTGTATGTAATTGAAAAGTACTGATGAAAGAAAAGTACTGATGGAATCCATGGAAGTGAGAGGACTTAAAGTTCTCCATGCATGTTCAGAGTCAGAGATCTCTATAGAACTCAGTGATATGAAAATATTTTTAAATGATGTTTGTTCATGAGTTGCACACACCTTCAATTTTCCAGGACAATTTTAAATATTATTTATCTCCTCAGAAAATAAAAATGATCTCTTCCCAGCCTACAGAGCTATTTACCTTCATAGAGAATATTTTTATTTAATCCCTTCAAAGGACAAAAACTTATAAACAACTAAGAGCAGATTGTGGGGGGGAATAGGTTATTTTGGCTTACAAGACAAACATCAAACTCTGTAGCTCCAAGTCCAACAACTCTAGTCAGTGGGCAATAAGGGAGACTTTGAAGAACAGGATGCTCCTTCAACATTCAGACCCCTTCAAAAGACTGCATTCTTCCTGTCATTCTGATGCAAGTCAGCTGGCCCAATCTCAGTGGTTGTAATCTCTCAATTGCAGCTGAATGGGCAGAAGTTTCATCCCAAAGATTTAAATTCTGTGCCATATCTCTCTGCTCACACCAGTCCATTTCTGTGCAATGCAACCCTGCACAAATTCTCAGGATGCAGGCATAACAGCAAGCTTCTGACATAAACTGCTTCTAGCCCAGTCAAGGCAAAGCTCTTTCCCACTCTCATAAGCCAAACCTCACAGTCCATAGTTCTTACTGCATTCAGATCTTTCAACTCTGACCAGAATAGTCCATCAAGCTGTACTTACAGCACTACAAGGCATCTCTTAGGCCAAGGTTTCAAATATTTCCACATTCCTCTTGAAAATCAGCTCCAAAGGCCAAAGCCACAGAGTCAGATGTCTATCAGTAAGTCCACTCCTGGTATCAACTTTAATGTTGCAGTCAGGTTCTCAGTGCTGGCAGAAATCACCCGACCAAGAGCAGCTTGTGTGAAATAAAGGTTTATTTTGGCTTAAAGATTTGAAGGGAAGCTCCATGATGGCAGGGGAAATGATGGCATGAGCAGAAGGTGGACATCACCTCCTGGCCAACATCAGGTGGACAACAGAAACAGGAGAATATGCCCAAAATTGGCAAGGGGAAGCTGGCTATAATACCCATAATCCCACCACCAATAATATGCTGCCTCCAGGAGGCATTAATTCCCAAATCTCCATCAGCTGGGAACCTGGCATTCAGTACACCTAAGTTTAAGGGGACACCTGAATCAAACCACCACAGTAGGCAACCTGGCTTTAGAGTTTGCTTATTAAGACAGTGCTTTTCCTTAAAGGGCTTTCTAGATGGTACATAGGAAACATCTAAGAGTTTTGGTGATGCTGTGATTTCCTACAAAACAAGTGAGAAGTTTAAATAGGTTCATCATAGCTCACTGTTCAACAATGGATATGAGCAAGGATAATTATAATAGAATATCAAAATAGAGAGGCATCTACAAAAGGCCTACCATGTTCTGAGTTATGAATTGAAACTTTGACAAAAATATATTTTAGTATTTATCAGGCATATATAATCTTCATCTTTCTTCAATTTTATTTTAGAATGCACTTAATGGTTACACATAAAGAAAAATAACCCACTTTAAATTCCCTTGACAGTTACATTTTCAAATATTGAAACCCAGTGAGCACCTCAGTACAGATTTAAGTCCCCATTCTCATTTTCAAGTCCCTGAATTTATACAAGAATGTTACTGCTATATTCTGATCTATATTTTTGGTTAGTCACTGATTTTTATTGCCTAGTTAAATGACTTTCAATTCTCTGTTTTGCTTACCTTGTTTGCAAACTTTTAATAAGGAAATATCTGTACTATTTAATTTCCTTTATTGTAGTTATAAACAGGACATCTACAAGACCTATTAAACCCAAACCCAGTATGATGCCCTATGGAAATGGAATGGGAACAGGTAATAATTTCAAATTTATTTTCTTTTGATGTATCAAAGTTCAGTGTTATATATCTTGTATAATTTTGTTGAATTCACATAATTTTTCCTTTTTGCTAGTTTTGTAAGCTTGGAATTGAAAGTTTTAACTCATTTCAATATCAACTTCAAATATCTTTAAAAGAACTGAAAAATAATTTTTTTTTTATTTTTCTAAGTCTAGTCTACAAAATTAGCAACTGTAAATAATCTTACTTCTTCAAAAGAATCCTGATTGAATATGAATTATACATTGAGAGTAGTAAAAAAAAAAATAAATTTCCCTAATTTCAAAAAATGCTTTCCACGTGCAAGCTTATCTTCAAGAATGTAATCAAAGCCAGGCGTGGTGGTGCACGCCTTTAATCCCAGCACTTGGGAGGCAGAGGTAAGAGGATCGCCATGAGTTTTCGAGGCCACCCTGAGACTCCATAGTGAATTCCAGGCAGGCCTGAGCTTGAGTGAGACCTTACCTCGAAAAACCAAAAAAAATAAAAAATAAAAAAATTTAAAAAAAGAATGTAATCAATTGGCTTTCAAGTTTATAATTTCTTACAAGTACTATCACAATTCTCCCAACAGTCTGGAATATGAAATTTAAACAGAAGATTATTTAATTCAATATTATTTGCAACTGATCACCTTGTTTATAATCATGTCAATGTTTATAAATTACTCTGATTAAATAAATAGCATAGCCTAATTTGATCAGATTTACTGGAGTAATCATCATTAACGATAACTAGGATACTAATTGCTAAAAGTTCAAATACCTGACTTACTCCATGGTTAAATGGCAGAGATTAGATGTACTGACATAGGACTACAGTGTTCCCTTGAAATATTTTTATTAGTATGTCATTTGTTTACATATTGTAAAAATGTGGAAAATTAGAATGTATTTAATGCATATATGTTTAATCAACTCATTATGGTTCCCAATTAGAAAGATATTTAATACATGGAGTTAATTAGTCTAAAATTGTTTACATTTTTATAATGTTTCTTATACTTTTGCTTAATTATTATTGTATTTTAGAGTCTCACTAGGAATTTACATTCTCTAAACAAAATAAACAGAGACCATCACTATGGATTCCCAAATAATAAAAAATAAGAAGGCACTCCAATATCTATTTATGTCCAGCTATTTTTTTCATTCTTTCCAACTAAAAAATTATGCAGTACACAATTTCTCAGATTGATATAAATACTGGCTCTAAAAATAGCCATATTCTCTCTGATCTTTTTGAAAGGAATAGAAGTACAAAATCATTAATATTCACATAAATACTTGGAGGTTGCAAAAATAAAAACAGAAAAAGCCACTTATGTGTCAACAGAGCAAAATAAGCAGGAAAAACACAAATTAGCCTTCATTATAATTATACATTGTTTCTCATTAAGATAATGTGAATCATCTTTGAGAAGAAATACATCATTGTATTTAGTTGATCAACAATATTTCTCATAAACCACTTTCATTGTGAACTGTTATTTGTTATTAGCCTTCTATTAACTCTCATGAGTACTTGTGCAAGACTCAAGGTCTAACCCTCAGCACAGCAAAACAAAACAAAACAAAAAATAAATTGATTATTTTTTTAAAAGTTTTAAAAATTATACACATTTACCTGAATCTGCCTTTATTTGTTTTGCCAAGTGTTAGGCTGACTTGTTAGCAGAAGAGAGGCTTTTTGTGTTGATTTTATTTCCTTCTCTGAAACAATTCCATGATCTCATCTACACTCACTTATAGCCTTTAATATTAACTCTTGACAGGAGATAATTTTTGCATGAATGTGTCCATATTACACTTTTGTATCTTGCTACCAATATTTATCTTAAAATCCATCTCACATTTTCCTATATTTTTTTGAAGTTTTTAGGTCAGATAGTTTACATTAAAATTTAGTTGATAGAGGAAATATTTAGATCCTAATAAGGTATGTTTTTCATAGATGTATGCTACCTAAGGCTTATAGGCTTGGAAATTAAGATCAATAAAATCATCAAACAATTAAAAGATTTTGAGGCCTCAAGACTAAAGATCTTTGACTATTGGGGTCTCTATAAAAATCTCTCAGTGATCTTATTGCCCTCGGGAATATTTTTTCACTTAAAAATGTTTTATTTATTTGAGAAAGAGAGAGAGAGAGAGAGAGAGAGAGGCAGACACACACAGAGAGAAACAGGAGAGAGAGAGAGAGAGAGAGGGAGACTGCAAATGAACTTCAGAAGCATGTGCCACCTTGTTCATCTGGCTTACATGGGTCATGGGGAATAAAATCTGGGTCCTTTGGCTTTGCAGGCAAGCACCTTAACTGTAAGGTATCCCTCCAGCCCCCTTGGGAATTTTTAAAACCATCTTGGCCTCAGGCTTTTAAAATTTATTTTGTAGCAACATTACAGATACTTTACTTGTATTATGAGTATTTTAAGGCTAAATGAGATTTGTCTTTTTATTTATTGAAGTTAGAAAGTAGCCTACACGTGCTGATATTTTGAATGAGCCATTTTCTCAATATTGCTTTTTCAAGGATTCTAAAGGTGCACCTCAGTTTAGTTGAAGTGTTACACACATTAAAATTTTATAAGTTGAGGGCTGGAGAGATGGCTTGGCGGTTAAGGGGTTTGTCTGCAAAGCCAAAGGATCCCAGTTCGATTCTCCAGGACCCACGTAAGCCAGATCCACAAGGAGACACATGCATCTGGAGTTCGTTTGCAGTAGCTGGAAGCCCTAGCATGCCAATTCTCTCTCTGTCTCTCAATCTTTCTCTCTCTCTTTCTCTCTCTCTCTCCCTTTCCCTTTCCCTCTTTCTCTCTCTCAAATAAATAAATAAAAATAAAATATATAAAAAATTCTAAGTTGAATAGTTGTATAGCCCTCAAATTTAAAAATATTTGTACTCTGATCTTATTCAGAAGCTTGTTGACCCATGCATAATGCAATCTGACTTCCTCTGTAGTGATAGAGGCTGTTGCTGGGCTGTTTAGCTGCTCTCCCATTCAACCATCATTTATTGAAGGTCCATTATGTGCCAGGCAAAGTAAAATTCTGAAGCGATCTTATAACATGTGATTTGTCAGACTTTGTTACAAATATGAACCTGACTCTTCTCTCTACATCCTAATGGAAGAACCATACTTTACTGCCCCCACATGGAGTGTGTCTCACAAGGAGAAAACAGACTCCTCTGGGTGAGGAATGTATTTTTCTGGACTATGACTAAATCTTCCATGCTGCTGGAATATTGCCCTTGAAATTTTAGCCATCTGCTAAGATTTGTGGGCATGGGTACAGAGACTGATCATCCATAAATCACTCTTCTTGATCACAGAAAGTGGAGTGACTGATTCATTGAAAATTGATTTCCACTGATACAGTTGAAAATTGATGTGTTTGTTTGCAAAGTTTTTGTTACTATGGTTAAAAATACTCAAATCATTACTTCATATGGCAACTGGAGGCTCATGTTGAGGTTCCAATCCTGATGCTTCCAGAGCCAGAGATGACTGCCCTTTAGAGTATGTGTCATTCCTACCTGAGGAAGAAGAATTCAGGTCACAGCCTGGACCAGACTGTCTGATTGGGTGCCAATCCTGGAGGACCTATTTCCTATAGTACCTCTTGCTGGCTTCCTTTTTTGCTCCTCTTATTGCTTCTTGGCTATCTTTGGCCTTCATTTAAGTTCTTACTCAGGGCAACAGAAGTTCACTAGTTTACTGGGACCAGCAACTCCATCTCCTGTTATCAGCTCTTTGCACTGAGCTCCACTGCTGCTTTTAGCATGGTCTTTCCCAATGCTTTCATACGACACCAGTTTTCAAAGGCTAGGGAAAATCCAGTTAGTAGCTGACAGCTATTGATTTATGTCCTTACATCTGCAGATCATAATGGTATGCTTGCCTGTGTCTCCACCTATATAGACCGTGACAGAAAATGTCTAGTTCCCTTCAATTTCTCCCTCTCTCAGTTCTCTACTTTCCTTTCTTCCTTCCTCCCCTCTCCCTTTAAATTTTCTCCTTTGCGCACATATGCACATGCCTGGTGGATCTGCATTCCTATAGGAACTGCTGAAGGTCTGCAATTATTTTCTGAGTTCCACACACAAGTGCCACTGATGGATGACAGATGCTTGCCAGTCATGGCCATCTAGTATCTCAGCCCACACAAGAGACAAAGTGTGGTTCTACAGGGATAAAGTCACTTACGGAAACTGTGAAGAGTGCAGAGAGGACATGACAAGTGGATTTAATGCTTGAAAGAGGGACTTTGTATCTGGGAATGTGTGGATCTGAATTTCAGCACTTCCTAGCTGTGAGACACCTTGTTTAATCCCTCCAGCCTTGGATTTCTTCATTGGTGGGTCCTGTATGGACTCTACCACACAGAAGCATGGTAAGGCTCAAATCAGATAATGGATAAGCAAAGTGCTTGCATAGTATTGGATCCAAATTCTTTGTTTTTCAAGAACAAAGATTTGGAGAAGGGCTGTGAATCAGGATCTACTCAAGGTACATAATGCTTACTGACCTCCTGGAGTATGTGGTTTTATGTATATATAATTTTTCCTCTGAGAAATGGTGGTAAATAAAACCTCCTCAAACCAAGTCATCTTGCTCACCAAATGGGAATCATTTATATTACCATTATAACCACTCAAATGGGACATCCCCTGGTAGCATGGACAATAGTGCACAGGAAGAAAGCTACTGGACCATCTGGGCTCACCTCACCTATGTAGTTAGCCACAAAGTAGAAATATTTACTGCCTGCAGAATCACTCTTTCCTACCACAAATAAGCAACATTTAATTCTTGGGTCCATATACAAATTCCCTCTGATTTCATAAATTACGTTGTATTTAAGCACTGTAGAGTTTGACATTACAATATTAGGTTCATTCACAAATTATACAACTAAGGTGGAAATGTAATTGCATTGCCCTGGAACATTACTCTTTTTCTTTCTTTCTTTTTTTTTTTTTTGTTGTTGTTGTTTGTTTGTTTTTCAAGGCAGAGTCTTGCTCTAGCCCAGGCTGACTTGGAATTCACTATGTAGTCTCAGAGTGGCCTTGAACTCACAACAATCCTCCTACCTCTGCCTCCCAAGTGCTGGGATTAAAGGTGTATGCCACCATGCCTTCCTTTACTAATTAGTATATTAATTACACATGCTTTCTGTATGTAAATTACAGTTGTCAGAGTATTAATTGTTTGTTTAAAGTAATTCATTATATATCAAGTGATATTTACTATTTAGGTGAATAGCCAAAGTAATAATCACCAATCATGTTTGCAGGATACAGAAGACAAAAACAATGTCACACAAAACAATTTTATGCTCAGTTTCTTTCAAATAATAATCTGGAATTCTAGGCCTATTAAGGACTAATTTTAAAACTCAAGGTAAAGATCCAGTTTGTAGCTTTAATAGACCGATAGACAAGCCTGCACAAGTTTTTTTTTTTTTTAAGTCTGCTCAGTAAGTATAAATCAAACACGTTGGATTTTTAAGTATTATTTTTATGGGCAGAGAAGAATTGGAAGGCTTATCTTTTTTTTATTTTTTTTCAAGATAGGGTCTCACTCTAGCCCAGGCTGACCTGGAGTTCACTATGTAGTCTCAGGGTGGCCTCAAACTCACGGCGATCCTCCTACCTCTGCCTCCCCAGTGCTGGGATTAAAGGTGTGCACCACCACACCCAGCTAAGACATTGTTATAACCACAAAATATACTCACAAGTACTGGCCAAATGTGACCACTCACCCTCAATGAAATTATGTGTAGAGAAGCAATATCACCCATGAAAGCACTGCAGGCTGAATATCATGGAAAATTGAGACAAAACTACAAGCCATGGTCCAGTGCTAAATCTACAGAGAAAATAGAGCCAGTGAAAGTAAAACTTTGAATATTTTTGTATATCCAGATAGTAGAAGCCAATTAAAATGGGCATAATAGTGTCAGTTCCCCTGTTCTGCCAAAAAAAAAAAAATACATCTTCTTCCCAACAACTCCACAAAGTGCCCATGATAGAGTTTTGAGCAAATTTGTGTCATGTGTTTATTCTTTTTCATTATCTGTGTTAATAGGAGTCAAGCAAGCACCCAAGCCATCAGGTACTGGTAGAAGTGTGCCAGTGGACTCATATTCCACAAAAAAGCCAGGTAAGGGATGTGATGCAGACCCCCGTATAACACCTCGGCTCTGGAGTGGTATGCAGTGATACTTCATACAGCATCTGCATGGTCCCAGTGGGTGAGGGCCGTGCTAGCAGGGTGTGTGCAGTGTTAAAGAGGCATTCCAGAATGTTATTTTGGGGAGAATGAAAATGTGCTGCCTACCAATTAAGTATTATTTAAAACATTGGTGGGTACTGATTTAATAATTGCTTTCTGTAATGTCCTGAAGGGGTCACGGTGGATAAGTGCTACAGAGTCATGATAAAATCTAGTGAATTGTTTCTTATTTAAGCTTTGCTTTTATATAATGTATTATAATATACTTTCATCTGAAATGATTTATGGTCCCATTTAAAGGCTGCTCTACTATGAAGCTGGTAATTTGCTTTTTAAAGGAGGCTGTGAGGTAGATTCTTATATATTAATCGCCATCCCTGCTTGAGTAAGCACATAAATAGGGTACCCTCCTCCCTCATTCTCTTTTCTTCTTCTACCTCTCCTATTCCTTAGACTCCTTGGAATTACTTAAAGCCATTGAAATGAGAATTTTTCTTACTGATTTTTACAATGAACATAACTAATGCAAAAAGGATTGTTTTAAAACTGTAACATAAAGCTTGGGTTAAGGTCAACTGCTCTAGACATCCTTATTGTCTTCCACCTTTGTGCAAAGTAGGTGCCATTATGGAAACTATTTTTAGAAACCCTGTTTCCTGCCCTTTTAAGCAGGCCAGTTAGGGAAATGTGCCCTTTCTTGGGCTGGCAGCATTGCACCAGAGCTCTTGGGTGGGTGAGCAAAGTGGGCCCTTATGTAGGAGTCCTTGTGCAGTTAACTACCATCACAATTAATTCACAATGACCCTCCTCTCCATAGGCACAGGATAATCATTTCTGCCATCAAGTCTACTTTGATATATCCATTTGAAAAGTTCAAAAGTTGTTTGCTTAATTATATTTATACATTAGAGTTAAAGACAGGGTGAACACAAAAGGAGAAATTATATACATATGTTTACCAATTCAAGGCTAAAAGGCATAAAGAATCATTTCAGACTAAAGGCAGCAGGGGATCATGAAATTCAGAAATGGTACTGTTGAGTCTATGTATATGTATATATGTAGATATAAATATATATTTATGGGTATATATGTCCACATATATATATATAGAAATACACATAATCTTTTAAAGATAGATGTATCTACATATTTTATTTATAATTACAGGATATGTTTTACATGTACTAAAATCCTTAATTATCCTTGAGTTTATTATGACTGGCATTAATTCAGAGGTATATCAGTATGGATTACTCATAAAATTTCACTTTTTTATGAAATCTTTTGTCCTCAACTGCACTCTGCTACATACAAAAGGCTGAATGTTTTTAATGATTTTGTACAGTGAACCTTTATGATGGATTTACCTATAATATCTCTTAGCTACAATCCCAGGGACTCATCATCCACCTATGCCACCTAGACCCATCCCCTCTCAAAGAAAACCTTTACCACCAAACAATGTCACTGGAAAGCCAGGAAGTGCAGGTATGTCCATCATGTACCTTTCTCTATCTATAAATGCATTTTTTACTAGCCAACCACAGCTATTCTTGGCCTGCTAGTCCAGGCAGTGAATAATCCACTGGCATGTGTTACACATGTTTTTGTGGGCTCCCAAAATTTGGTGCTTTGGGGGTTCATATCCTCACTGGATGGGTGGGGTAAAAGAAACCATTCTTCAGTAGTTAAGCCAGTTTGATTCTTAGATGTTTGTGTGCATGGAGCCTAGATAGAACCTGACTTGTAGCCTTTAGCAAGTAGATTACTTTGGAGAATGAGATGCTGTGCACTATCAAGCCCTTGTTGATAATGAAATAATCTTTGTTCACTATCTTCATGAACACTAACTTTTCATTCTGTCTTGTAAACTGAAGCCTGCACATCTCACTGAAATCTCTATCCTTCTGTGTATATCAGCCCCAGTATCATGGTGCTCAAGGGGCGAACTTGCCTATTGGTCAAGCTACCTCTTCCCTCTTTGCCAAGGTGTATGTTGTCCTCCCCATAGAATGACTGCTCCAGGTCTGAACACTTACATACTTCATCCCTATTCTAGTTCCCAAAGCAATCTGAGCCTTGCCACCTTCTTCTTTGCTCAGTGTGTCCTCAATTTATGCTTCTGTTAGAGCAAAGATCACATTGTCTTACACCTATGTTGATGCACTTGTCTTCTTATATAGTGAGAGCTTTGTGGTAACAATGTCCTTGATGTATTTTCTCTGAAATCTGAAATCTGAAATGTAGTGTTTAGATAATAGAGGACATTTGATAAGTAATTGCCAATGGGTACATTGAATGAAATTAAGAATCAGTGAACACTGACCAGTTCAGAGCAAAGTTTTATCTCATTTCAATTAAGGTGGGGGTCCCATGCTGACACCTGCCAAAAGTTACATATTTGCCATTACTCCCTCCTCTTCCACATCTCTGCTTCCTAAGCTTTTGTAGGTGGCATCAGGATAAAACCATTAAATGCAGCTGAGGTAGATGAAAGTGATAAGGATTTATGCAGGATAGAGGGCAGGCATGGTGAAAGGAAAGGTTTTATGATGTTTTATGAACTCTAGACTATTTTTCCCAATGTCAGGAGGAGGAACCAACCTCTCAGTCATGCTTCTTGTGGTTTTCTGACTCAGAGCCCAGTGACAGGCCAATGTGAATGCAGGCTTTCCTCATCAATTGTAACATGAAGCAGCTGTAACAGAAATGCCAGTTGCCTTCAGGTCATACTGGATGAGTCATGGAGTGAAAGTGATGCCTGAGTATGTCATGGGAACCCAGGAGTTCCCCTGGTGAGGCAGTTCATTGGCCTTGGCTCCTGCAATTTCTCTTGATTTTGCTTGCCTACCTTTTATGCCCCACTCCTTCTAGGACCAAAAGTATATGTACCTAGGGGAAGACCAGAGGCCCATCTATCTGACTGACCCATTATTTCATGCTGTGCTGAAGTCTTTAAGTCCAGCTTGAACCTCCTGACTATATTCTTTTTCCCAGAGGGAAAATAAAATCCAATATAAACTCCTAACTACTTTAAATAAGCTTGGGATGAACTCAGTTTTTTACTTATAAGTAACTTAGAGTAGAGGAATGACACAAGAACCATAGATAGACATTACCCTAGGAATCTTTATAGTCTGTCTCCAGCCATCTCTATCTTCCATGTCTGCCAATTAATCTCCAAATCAACTTGTTCTATCTCCTTAACATATTTCATATCTGACAACTTACGTCCAGTCTCATTGCCTCCATTGTGGTTCCCTTTTCTGCCTCTTGCCTTATATAACTGCTGTTGATCCCTGACTTTTCTCTTTTCTTTTTTCTTTTTTTTTTTTTTTTTTTTTTTGGTTTTTCGAGGTAGGGTCTCACTCTAGTTCAGGCTGACCTGGAATTCACTATGTCGTCTCAGGGTGGCCTCGAACTCATGGCAATCCTCTTACCTCTGCCTCCCAAGGGCTGGGATTAAAGGCGTGCGCCACCACACCCGGCTTGACTTTTCTCTTTTCTATCAGACTTTCACCTTTGCCATTTATCATTCAGTCAAGTTACTTCCCTATTAAGAATCTTTCCATAGGTCCTTATTACCTAAAAGTAGCATTCATAGCCCCAATATGCAAGTTATTTCATGATCTGTTCTTTCCTGCTCTTCCTTCTCAACTATCACTATTTTTCTCTTTTCTAACTGATTTCATGCTTCCCTGACATGCTTCTCAGACTAGAATACAGCTCTCAACTCTACTGACAAATCACTTCTCTATGGCACATCTGTGAAGACATTCTATCCTCCACATCCAACATCCTCTGTCTTTACCTACCACACCCTCTCCTTGTCCCTTCTGTGACTTTATATAGTTCTTTCAAAAAATCTATGTTTCAATATCCTTGGCTCATTCATATATTTCCATCAAGAATCAAGTCTCAGCTGGGCATGGTGGTACACGCCTTTATTAATCCCAGCACTCAAGAGGCAGAGGTGGGAGGTTCACCATGAGTTCAAGGCCACCCTGAGACTACATAGTGAATTCCATGTCAGCCTGGGCTAGAGTGAGACCCTATCTCAAAAAATGAAAAATCAAGTCTTGTTTTCACTCAGAGTCTGGCCAATAGTGCCAAGCCACATGGTAAGTGTTCAGCAAACATTTATTGAATAAGTAAATGCAAAACTTGGCAGTGTTCTTATAAAGCCTTACTACTTTGGCACTAAATTACAGGAATCATTTCCTCAGGCCCAGTAACTTCCCCACCCCTAAGGACAACACTCAGACCTACAGAAACCCCATCAAAGAGACCAGAGATAGATACAAAGCAACCAACAGCTCCTGCCTCTAAAGAAGTACTTGGTTAGTATGCTGGTTAATTCCTACTAAAAACTTAGCCCCAAGATATTAAAACAAGTCAAATTATAGAAAATAAAGTCTCTGTTCTGTATCTTCTATTTGAGTCAATTCTAAAATTAATGTGCATCTTTTCAATTTTAAAGTAATATTTTCAACCCTTTCTTAGAGTATTCTCCTTTCCTTAGCAGATTTATAAGTGCCACAGTTGTTTCATAAAAGATTTCCTAACCTAGATTAAGCAATTCCACTGAATCACTTTTTATTCACTAAACTACATATACCTTAAATTAGCTGTTTAATTATAATTTTTAATTTATTATACTCTAGAGCACTTTGCATCAGGATATAATTAAAAGCTTTTCAGTATGGATAAAGATGTAGTCTAATAATGAAAAAAATCAAAGCTATAAGCATTTAACTAAGAGGAATATTCATTACCTTTAGTCTTTACTACTTTTTCTTTTTTTTTTTTTTTTTTTTTTGGTTTTTCGAGGTAGGGTCTCACTCTAGTCCAGGCTGACCTGGAATTCACTATGGAGTCTCAGGGTGGCCTCGAACTCACGGCGATCCTCCTACCTCTGCCTCCCGAGTGCTGGGATTAAAGGCGTGCGCCACCACGCCCGGCTTACTTTTTCATTGCATTGTGATGTTTTCTATATCTTTCACCAAAACTGATCAGTATCTTTTATTCTCAGGTAATACAACAGACTTTAGCTCGAGTCCAACAAAAGAAACTGATCAGCTTGGGAAGCCCAGATTCAGAGGTATGTTTGGCTCTGAATTTTGATTTTGACAAGGTCATTGGATAGGTGGATCAGTTGGGTGTCAATGTGCAAATATTGTAGTAATCAACTACAGCATTGACTTTTCATGTCTCCACAAATCAGCTACGATAAGCTGTGCTTGGCTAGGGGCTTCCTAGCCACAGATGTAGCTAGCCACTTCAAGTTAGTTGCAGGTCCACCCTATCAGCTCTCATTTTTGGTTCTCAAGAGGAAGAATAAGCAGTGGCCCTTGGAGAAGCCATTCTCATAATACAAAGTAAAGAGAGGCTACACTCAGAAATGTAGTTGCATTTCAGGGTTTTTTTGTGTTATATCCATCAATATACTTTGGTCAAAAATAGTCACATAAACAAGCTCAAACCAAGAATTGGGAAAATATACTCCTCCCATAAATACCGAGTACTCTTGAGTGCTAATTTACAGTACCACTTTAAGACATCGTATGAAACTATTATAAAATGGTTACTTTTTCTTCATGTATGAGCATTCTGGCTCCTCCAGTTCCTCACCAATACTTGGTATAGTCAAGTTAAAATGCTTTTGTTATTGTAACAGGTATATAGTGGTATAGAATAATGGTTTTAATTTGCCTCTTCCTAATGATGAAGAATGGTGAACACTTATCCAATTTGACCAGCGCCATTTGTTGAAGATGTCCTTTCTCCTGTGAATACTGTTGGTTCCTTTGTTAAAGATCACATATCTGTGGTTGCTTGAACTAAGGGCTGAGTCTTCTATTTGGTTCCATTGATCTACATGTCTGACTTTATGCCAGCAACATGCTGTTTTTGTATCTATAGCTTTGGAAAATAGCTTTAGATCAGGTATGGTGATACCTCCAGAGGTGTTTCTTTTCCTGAGTATATTTTTGGATATCCAAGGCCTTCTGCCATTCCATATAAATTTTGAGAGTATTTTTGCTATCTCTGTGAAGAATGATTCTGGAATTTTTATTGGTATTGCATTGAATCTGTATATTGCTTTTAGTAGGGCTGCCATTTTCACAATATTCTACATATCCAGGAACATGGAAAGTTTTTCTATCTTCTCACGTCCTCCTCAATTTTTTTCTTGAGTGTTCTTATGTTTTCAGTATATAGGTCTTTCACCTCCTTGGTTAGTGTTATTCCAAGACATTTGATTTTGTGTGTGTGTGTGTGGCTATTGAAAATGGGACAGACTCACTGATATCTCTCTGTATATTTGCCTTTTGTGTATAGGAAGGCTACTGATATTTGTGTGTTGGTTTTGTACTCTGCCACTTTGCTGAAGGAATTTATCACCTTTAGAAGTTTTATGGTCGAGTCTTTTGGGTCATTTATGTATAGGATCATGCCATCTGCAAATAGGGCTAATTTGACTTCTTCCTTTCCAGTTTGAATCTCTTTTTGTCTTTTTTTTATATTGTGACACCTTTGTTTTTTCTTTATTAGTTAGTTTTGTATTCAGCAAATATAGTCAGTTTGGTACCATTATTAGGCTCATCCATGACCTACCCCCTCCCCTTGGCCCCTCCTTGTTGAGGTATATGGGTCATGCATTGTGGAGTTAGCCCACAGTTATGGGTGAGCTAAATGTCTCTGTATATCATGACCCAACATGTGGCTCTGACATTCTTTCCGCCCCCTCTTCCTCAAAATTTCCCTGAGCCATGTTGGGTTCATTTTTGGTCTGCTTCAGTGATGAGCTGTTGGGGGCCTCTGAAGCTCTGGCTCTCTGATTTGGTAGGAGTTGATTTTTCTCTGTGCTGATCTCCTTCCCCCTTGTGCTGGTATCCGGTTCATCAGGAAAACAGCCCCCTTGCTTGTTTCTCCAATTTTTCTTAGTTTCAGCCGGGGACATTTTGAGGTATGATGGGGTGGCTCTCTCCTTAGGGTCTACATCTATCTGAAAAAGAGAAGCAGATTCTCCAACGGAGAGTAAATTAGCACCAGGACAAATGAGATAACCCTTTTTTGTTTTTTTATAGAGAATTTAATAGGTGTAGGCCCTCTTGTAGCCCACAATTGATGGTAGCTTGATATTGGACTTATGTTTGGATATGGGTCTAACATTTTTCCCAGCTCCAGCTATGAGTCCCATACCAGTGAGGGGATCAGTTAGCCAAATTGAGAGCAGTTGGTTCCCCACCATGGCTGTGTGCCACCACTGCACTTGTGTGGGCATCACAACAAGTTATTTGCTGCTAAGTAGGTTAGACCATGCGTTGCTTCGACAGATATTGGTCATTTTCCCCCAGTCGCCCATGTAGCACCTTCTGGCACTAGACACACTGACTGTCTGGGGATGACTCTCTTCCAACTTCCAGCCATGCCATTCTAATTTGCATGTCAATCACATAAGGTATCTTCAGCAGTAGGGTCTTACCACTAGCCTTTGGTGGGTCATCAAGTACTCTGACAGAAATCTGTCTGTCTTTTAGGAAACCTTGTAGGTCTCTCTGATCAAAAGCTCATTGTGGATGATAGCCCCATGCTGGTTCTGGGAGTTACAAGTCAGTGCCCACTAAGAAAATGAGGAAAAAGATAACTAATATACATACAAGAGTTAGAGATAAGAGAGAGAGAGAGAGACAGGGAGAGGGGAAGTGAGGGAGGGAAGATGTAGAAGATTAAGGTTAGTCTTGATCTTACACTCTCCAGTGTCTTGTGGTTCAGGTGTTCCCTGTAAGGGCCTGGTGAAGGATCAGCCATTTGGTCTGTCTTTTAGTAAGTAGAAAATTATGGTACCATTGCCATTTGGGTCTAGATTTGTGTTTCCCACCCCTTTGATGCCCTCCCCTCCCTCCCCTTCCATCTTAGTGTCTAGTCTAGGAGATGCTTGCTGGGTATGTAAGGTATCTCTTTTATATCTTTCTCCTGCCTTGTTGCTTGGGCTAGGATTTCTAGTACTATGTTGAAGAGCAGTGGTGAGAGTGTGCACCTCTGCCTTGTTCCCGATCTTAATGGGAACACTTGAGTCTTTCCTCATTAAGTATGACTTGGGCTTTTAGGTACTTTGTATATATCATTTATTATATTGATATTTTAAACCCTGCATGCTGAGTCTCTCCAGGTTTTGATCATAAGGTAATACATTATTTTTTGAAGACCTTCCCTGAATCTATTGAAATGATCATGTGATTATTGTGTTTAAGTTCAATAATTTTGTTGAATATGTTCTCTATACTCTAACCCGGATGTTTGGTCATTTTAAGGTATCTCATAGTTCTCTCACATTCTCTCTGCATGATTTTTTGAACTTAGAAATTTTTTTGGACTGTTGATCAGTGTTTTCTGTCTTGTCTTCCAGCTCAGAGGTTGTGTCTTCCACATGATCGAATCTGTTACTGAGGGCTTCTAGAGAGGTACTCCCTGCATAACAAGAGATTATTTTGGAGACAGTTGATAAAAACCATACATTTAGAAAAAATTACAGAGTAAGACTTAACAAAAATACTTCAGAGTATCAGGAAGTGGAAAATGGAGCCTGTCATTGGGTAGTATAGTATGAAGTAATAAATGTGGGTAGGACAAGGACAGGGAGAATAGTGAAAATGTGCTGAAGATTCTAGGGGAGTAGATCTGGTGTAATTTTGATCTTGGACAAATCCTAGGTAAAGAAACAATCAGGGGACTGGAGAGATGGCTCATCAGTTAAGGCACTTGTTTACAGATCCTAACAACCCAAGTTTGATTCCTCAGTACCCATGTAGAGCCAAATGCACTAAGTGGCACATGCATCTGAAGTTCAATCATAGCAGCTGGAAGCCCTGACATCATGTACCCATTCTCGATCTTTCTCTCTCTCTCCCTCTCTCTCTCTCTCTTTCTCTTTGAAAATAAATAAATAAAAATTTTTTAAAAAGAAACAATAGGTAAGATTTCTAAAGCCTGCTAGGTGCTTAAGAGTCATCCTCTCCTTTCTCAGCCTCTTTTCCATCATCTTTGATCAATTTCAGCTGGTCTTCCCCCCACTATCTTCATTATCATCATCATCCAGAAGATGTCCTTCCTAAGCAGAGTCATCTGCACCTGCCTCAGACTCCATCTTCACTTTAGTCTCATCTTTCTTCACAGAAGTGCTAGTCTGCTCCTTTTCAGTCTTTTCATTCTTTAATTCTACTGGGGTTGATAAGGACAAGTCTGCTTGTTTGCTCTGTTCCTTTTCTATTTTTTCCAAGCTTTTCAGTAGAGAATCCACTTTTTGTTTTATCTGGATCAGTCCCCTCCTTTTAACTTTCCAGACTTGGAAGAAGATTCCCACTGTCCACTCTTAGAATTAAAGCCACTTTTTCCCCTTCATGAGGTGTTTCTGCATACACACTGGCATTTAGAGGGTACATAGCATGAGCAAGAGGAGGAGGAGCACGTGCTGGTACATCCTGTTATAATAATCATGTTAAAGTCATAGTCCAAGTCAAAGTAGGAGCCATATATCTCCGCTGCAGATCGTTTCACACCTGCTTTTCTTTGGTTCACTTTTAGCTCTGCAGCCAGATTAATATCTAAAACCCGGCCAGCAATCATTCTCCCAAGCACTCCGCTACAGCAGCTCGGGCATTTCTCTCATTAGCATACTGGACAAACACAAAGCCCTTATGAATACAGCAACCAACAGTTTTGCTGTACTTCAAGAAGATTGCCTCCACATCACACTTCTTGACCACAAAGTGTTGAGATTCCCAATGAATACATGGGAATTCATACAGCAAAGGATCTGTCTTGTTGGTAACATTGCTAGCCATTTTCTTTGAAGACAAGGTTCCTCACACAGAGTAAAAATGTAGCTGAAGATCAAAAAAATGTCACAGAGTGAAGGAGACAAGATTCAACCCTGAATCTTCTACTCTGGGCTCCTACATGATGCAGACTGGGCAGGCTGGTGACTTGTACACAACCATCCACAACTTCACCTCTTCACAAAATGGTCATCATTTTTAATAGTTTTTTCTTTTACTTTGGATGGTTTTATTGCTATGTAGCACTATCTTTTATCTTGTGATATCTTGTATGTATTAATTCTATCCAGTGTATATTGCACCTTACATATTATAGTTTTTATCTCTAGATATTTGATTTTGGTCTTTTTAAAAATCTTCTGTGTCTTAACTTTTAAAATAGTAGATTATAACTGATTACTGTCCTAATCTGATGATTCTAACATCAATGTAAATTCTAAGTTGTTTTCAAAGGATTGAGTTTTTACCTCATTATGAGTAATATTTTCCTGTGAATTTCCCCTTGTTGAGCACTGGATGCATAGATTCTAAAAGATCATTGAGTTTTGTTCTGGGGTATAGTCAATTACCTAGAACTGCTTGATCCTTTTGAGCCTGACTTTTAAGATTTATTAGGTAGGACCAGAACTTTGTTTAGTGTGAGATCCATTATTTCCTATAACTGAGGTAAGGCTCACTGACCCCAAAATCATGAGATTTTAAAGTCCGCAGGGAACAAATTGATTATAAAACAAGTTAGAACTATTTAGTAAGTAACTCAGAAAGAGCATCTATATCATCTACCCCAGATGCAGGATTTTTGGGTTTTATAAATTTGAACCATCCACTCATAGCAATGCTTTCAACTATCTGCTCAAAATGGGAGACTGTATATCCTTGAAGAGATAATTATATTTACTGTCTCACCTTCATTTTCTTCATATGTTTCAAAAACATCTTCAGAGTCTTTTCTCTTCCTTAGGTCCTTATGTGCGGTATATCCCAAAGCCTGAGAACAGTCCCTGTTCTATCACCGACTCTGTCAAACGATTTCCTATAGAGGAAGCCCAAGAAGGGAATGCCACCAGTTCACCACAAAACCCACCCACCAACCTCACTGTCGTCACTGTGGAAGGGTGTCCCTCATTTGTCATCTTGGACTGGGAAAAGCCATTGAATGACACAGTCACTGGTAAAGTCATGGCCTGAGGACTTGGTACTGTGGAGGAAATTTTGACAATGCAATGCCTCTGAGATGTGCAGCCTAGGTCCATTTATGACATGTGTAGTGAATCTGAGGAGGAACAGAGTTCTGCTGTCCTTATGGTGCATCGTCAAAAACAGGATGAGAAAAGATACATGTTTTGGTCATGGGATTTCTGCTAAATGATCAGGCCTTTTAAACCTGCATTCCTGACATAGCCTCTCAGAACTCCTTTTCAGTTTGAAGATACAGCTAGTCTTCACATTACCCAGAAAATATACAAGGAGTTGCAACTGAAGATAGTGTTCCAAGTAGTTTTTTTCTTTTTACCAACTCAACTTCTAAATGGACCTGGAACTGTCAAGCAGGCTAGCAGTTATTTCAACTATCTTGAGAGAACTTGAAAAACAAATTCATTCCTGAGCAGTTTCTCTGCTCATTTCAGGAGAATTTTGATTGTGCTATCAGCCATTCAGTTCCTCTAAAATGACTGAGGAAATAAGAAACCCTGAGTCATTGAGTTTGTTATGTGACAGCTTGATTCTGCATAGTGAACAATGGGGTCAAATAAAAGAGAGAGAGAGAAATCACAAGCAGTATATAGCACAGAGTCACCCCGAGTTCATGAGGTTCCTAGTACTAGGCCCCTGTCAGGCACTTGGTGCAGGGAATAGAAGAACAAAGACGCCATCTGGAGTAGACAGGAACAGTATGCAGGTCCAGATGAATATAGGAAGATTCAGGATCTGCCAAAAGATGTTTTCTACTGTGGATAAAGAGAAAAGTAAGTTATTTCTCCTTAGAAGAAACCACATGATCTGAGCAACATCAAGTATAAGCACCCTGTCTTTGCTGAGTTGCTTTTCTTTACTGTATTCTTCCAATTTCCCTCTTTCATGCAAAGCTAGCCTTTTTATTTTCCAAGAAAGAACCAGTCACTGCCAGTTTTTCAGAGACTTATCTGCCTAATCATGCTTATCTACTTGAGGCTGTGCCACCAGATCCTGTCATCCCAACATCTGTAAGTCACTTGACTTCCCTAAAACTCTGTACCCATATGCTTTGTTACTGAGGAGTTCCTGTGATTGTCTGCAGTTTACCTTCCTAAAATTACATGATCTATTGAATTACATTTGCCCTAAAGATGTGGGATATCAACTTGGAATTAATTATTCTGCTATATCTAAAACATATGCATTTAGATAATACCTAATTTAACTTTTTAAAGCTGTCTGATTTCCCTTTCTGATTCCTGTATAATGATTTTTAAGTCATATATTTATGGGATTGCAACAAACTATGATTAGAGTATATTTTATATATCTAATCAACTGCTTTTAGACATTCTTTTTGCTAGACATTACAGGACTGCTTGGAACAGTTCATAAGACACAGGGCTAATAATTGCAATTTTCATGGACAAGAACCACATATTTTTGGCAATATTTCCTAAATAAAAACGCCTATAACCATTGCTCTCCTAGTTAATACTTAAAATATTAGACCATCACCCTAATGGTGAGTTCATTTCTATTTTCAGGATTATATTAAACACCACTTGATTTCAAATCATTAGCTCAGATACAACAGAAATTATTTCTTACATCATACTCACTAGTTTCACAATATGTGAGTGACAAAAATAACAAAGAATGAAGGAACCCTAGTCCTCATTTCCAGAGTTGATTTCTGCCACTTATGTTCCTTTTACATGATAAACACATTTTCCCTTCAGTGCACACATCCAAGTTCATTTCTTTCTGTGCCTCTCTTCCATATTTGAGTAGAAACAGCTGTACTAAAATATTGGCCATAGTTTGGGTGCTGAGAAAATTTCAAGTTAGTTGTAAATTGTTGTAGTGTGATATTCCAAGAATATACCAACATGGATTTGTATCCTTTGACATCTATATCCTAGATGTACAACTTGGGCACATAATTAGCCCCTTTTAAGACTCTGTTTCTTTATCTGCAGTAAAGTTCTCAATGTTTTCAGTTTTTTTATCCTGAGGAAAAAAAAAACATGGAATTTAAATATAAAATATAACTGTTAAATTAGTTTTTCAGTAGAGCAATTATATAAACAATTATATAAACAATTTTTATGTTGGCGAATTTATAAAAAGACATATCAGTTTAAAGGAGTAAAATGAAAAATACATAGGCAAAGCATATTCTCTTCAGTATGTACATATGTATTAGAATTCCGAATTTATAAATTGAGTATGTGTGTGCATGCATGCATGCACTGAGAGAAATTATAAATATTTTTACTTATAAAGGAAACTTTTGAAAAATCTAATCTTCTAGGAGAAAAGTATTATTAAGTTTTAAAAATTAAGTGTAATGAAAATTAGAGAATTTTTCAGTACCAAAAGTCTGGGTTAATACTAAGAAGAAAATCACAGTTGATAAGAAATGTCCAAGCCCATGGGCTGGAGAGATGGCTTAGCGGTGAAGGCACTTCCTGTGAAGCATAAGGACCTAGGTTTGATTTCCAAAACCCATGTAAACCAATGCACATAGTGATGCATGTTATCTCGAGTTCATTTGCAGTGGCTAGAGGCCCTGGCATGCCCATTCTTTCTCTCTCTCTTTTACTCTCAAAAAAATAAAATAAATGTCAAAAGCCAGAAGTGTTTTCTTAGGATCTTTGCTTTGGTGCACAATTAGAGTTGATGGTAAAACAGCATTTGAATATTTACAATTAGAATATTTAAAAATTGTGGTGGCTACTTCCAGAATACTGGAAGCAACAATAGTACCACCTACTAGCAAAATCTTGTTAAGTGCATTCCACAAGTTCCTAATTTAATTGCCACAAGCAACTCTGTGAAGAGATGCCCAGGGCAAACATCTTGGATTGTCGCTTTTCATTAAGCCATGTAATTTCTGATTTTTAAAAAACTCAGTTTTACCTACATTTAAAATGTCCATCTTTTCCCTAGAAAATAGCCTTCATAGATGAGGAAAAGACATAAATGGTCAGACTTGAATTTAGCATACTTCCCTTTTCTCTTAAAACACTTTCCACTAGGGAAAAAAAAAAGAGACTTGGTAAATTACTTTTCTGTTGACCATAGTTATTAGTCTTTTAATAGCAGCACTGCTGATGGTATCCAGATACAATGTTATCTTCCAGTTTAATTTTAGGTTTTTTTTTTTTTTTTTGAAGGGTAGTCATACCAGTTGTTCAAACAAAGTCATCCTCTTTTTCTGAATTTTAAAAATAAACTATTAAAATGGTCACCAAACTAAAAATTGAGATTTATGTCTGCGTGAAATATTCTAGCTTTTTAAATTGCCATTCCCCATTCATACATAATTTGCAAACTGTTTAGCAGCCTTCCCATCCTATCCAATACCTAGTTCATGTGCATTTCTGATTAATGGAGCAGGTTTTCAGTGCAGTGATAGTGCTGGTTTGGGATTTTACGTGTTTTCCAGTTCTATCTTGTTAAATAACTCCCAACTGAGAAGAGGGGAAATAAGTGAACATATATTTAATTATACTCGCTTATCCTGAAAGTCATTCCCTATTGATGAGCCCTGTAGGTTCATAGAAGCTGCCTTACAGTGAAACTTGTGCAAACCTCTATGAAGACTTTAAGGATGCCAATTTTATTTAATACAAAAAGTTATAAAGGGAGCATAACTTACATAAATAAGCATTAGATACAAAATCTTCCTAATTCTATAGTTCCAAAGAATGAAAGTAGTTCATTATTTGGTTTACTATTAACATAGTTTTAAGGTCAAATTGTTTGCAGGCTACTTTATTCTCAATGAACCTTTCCCTTGACTATCATAAAGCCTCAGTGAGCAAGAACCATGGCTTCTACTCAAGCACTAACCTTCACACAAAGCTTTAAGCTGGCCTTCTCACCAGTGGCCGACTATCGGACTTACCTAACAAAATCAGACAATGCCTCCAACGCAACTGAAGAAAGGGCATCAAGTACTCACTAGTTACTTACTAGGCTTTCCTGGCCTCTGATAAAGGGAAAGCAGAGATGGTCAACAGGGAGCTTCCCAAATACTTTGAGACTTAATGTCAGCTAGTGACTATAAGAATAATGTCTGGGGCTGGAGAGATGGTTTAGGGGTTAAGCGCTTGCCTGTGAAGCCTAAGAACCCCGGTTCGAGGCTGGATTCCCCAGGACCGACGTTAGCCAGATGCACAAGGGGGCACACACGACTGGAGTTCGTTTGCAGTGGCTGGAGGTCCTGGCGCGCCCATTCTCTCTCTTTCTCTGCCTCTTTCTCTCTCTCTCTGTCACTCTCAAATAAATAAATAAAAATGAACAAAAAAAATTAAAAAAAGAATAATGTCTGGAACTGCAATCACAATTTCTTATCTGTATGTGTGAAGTTTTAGTAGCTGCTAGCTTCAATAATAATTAAGTCATCTGCAGCATAAAGATAAGTAACTTTGTTTTCTTTCTTCCACTTTTCAGAATATGAAGTTATATCCAGGGAAAACGGGTCATTCAGCGGGAAGAATAAATCCATTCAAATCACGAATCAAACCTTCTCCACAGTAGAAAATCTGAAACCAGATACAAGGTAAGCCCCAGTGCTGCTGCTGGTGAATACTGAGACTGCAGACACCCTAACCACAGGAGTGACCTGCTTGCTGTCTTCTCTGCCTTCAGGGAGAATCTGATTTGCATTAACTCTGGGATTCTATAACGACATATTAGATACTTCTGGAGCCATATTTTGAACATATGAAAGTTATTTTATATGTTTATTTATTTGCAAGCAGAGAGATAAAAAAAATATGGGTGCACCAGGGCCTCTAGTCACCACAAACAAACTCCAGATGTATGTACCACTTGTGCATCTGGCTTTACATGGGTACTAGGGAATCAACTCTGGATCCTTAGGCTTTTCAGATAAGTACCTTAACTGCTAAAACATATTTCCAGACTATATATACAAGTGCATAGAAAAGCCAGTATAGCAGCCATATAAATTAAAAGTACCATGAGAGTTGATTTTTAATTATCAAAATTTAGAGGGGAAGACTGTGGAGCAGAGATGACTGGCATGTAAATGATATAAATTAGATATGAAGGACTTAAGACTTTGGCTCTCATGTTGGAAAGGAAAGGACTAGGAAATCATGTGACAAAATGTGGGTAGAAGCTTTCTGTAGCTAAGACTTAAAATTACTATATATGCACATAAAATGCAGCAAGCAGTCTTTTGCTTTGGAGATGTTTTAGCACTGATAACTAAAAACTGAATTTTTATGATATAGTTGCATATTTTTACATATTGATCATCAATATCTGGTGATATATATATATATAGATAGATAGATATAGATATATAGATATATAGATATATAGATATATAGATATATGATTTCTCTTAAATCTAAAATATCAATTCATTTCATTACTGAAATAAAAGTAAGACTCTTGGACATATCTAATAATGTAGTAGGGAAGTTTCTAGAAGAGATATCCTTTTTTAATGTTTCCCTTCTTGTTTATACCTTTCATCTTCATCAGTTGACTGAGTTAAATAGGGAGGGGCTCCCATTCTTTCTAGAAGAAAAGAAGTAACTGGTTCATTATAGGTAGTTTATACTGAATAAAGGTTAGTTTCATTTTTAGTTTACTTATAGTTTATTTCTTCCACAAATGTGATTTTGTTAAAGTTCTTTGTTGTGAGCTACAACATGGAAAACTTGAAACTTCTAATTTTCTGAGAAGCTATATTTCAATAAAAGCCTACTTTATCTTGATTCTGTTTCCTTAGCAAGATTAGATAAAATTTATTTTTAACATAATGTATTTTAAGGGCTTAATAGGCAGAGTTGTGCTTACAAAACTTGTCCTCCCTCTTGAGTTGCTTGGTTTTACTCCACTTAACAAACCGTGACCTGTGTAGTGCATGCAGTACGTTCACTGAAAGGCACCCACTTTGTAAATGTGCCTTCTTATGTCCTCGTCTGAATCAGGCTGTGCTCAGAACGTCTCACAGTGTACCTATTAGCTGTAGAGCAGTTGTTATTTCAGTGCCACTTGAAGCCCAGTTTGTTTGGAGGATGTTTGTGTTTCTGCTGCAGATGTTTATCAAGTGCTTGCAATGCTCTTGGTAGTGTGTTATGGCTATAAATGTGGAAAACATGGTATCTGCTGTTGAGCTCAAGGCTAGCTGAGATTAATCATTCAGTATTCTACCTGAAGTGGCAAGAGCACTGGAAGCAGAATGCCCAAGTGAATAGCACACCTCTAAGCCTGGGGAAGGCAAGAAAATTTTTCTAGAAAAGGTGTCACCTGGCTGAGATAGGAAGATGAATGGAAAAGGTGATGGTGGTAAGGAAACAAGTGCCACAGAGAATAGTGTATGACAGCACATAAAGACAAACTTATTATACAATTTATATATTATAATTATATATTATATATTACAATTGCTAGAAATTCCCTCATGAAGGTTTGGAATATCTTCTTTGAATAACCAGAAGAAAATGACTTCTGGAAGAATGACTATAGCTGTGTGGCATTACTAGGAGATACATGTAAATCATCTATCTTAGTAATGTTTTCTCACTTGGCCTGATACACCAAGGTGAATGAAGTAGAACTTGGCGTTAGAAAATTTTAACCCAGGAGAAAGAAGGCAGAGACTAAAGACTTACAGACTGGCTGTAGTCAAATTCTACATGGTCATAAATTATCCCAGAAACAGGAGTGGAACATGTTAATCACTTAGCCAGGTTTTTTTTTTTTTATTTTTTTGTTTGTTTATTTATTTATTTGAGAGGGACAGAGAGAAGGAGGTAGAGAGAGAGAGAGAGAGAGAGAGAGAGAGAGAGAGAGAGAGAGAGAATGGGCGCGCCAGAGCTTCCAGCCTCTGTAAACGAACTCCAGATGCGTGCGCCCCCTTGTGCATCTGGCTAACGTGGATCCTGGGGAACTGAGCCTCGAACCGGGGTCCTTAGGCTTCACAGGCAAGCGCTTAACCGCTAAGCCATCTCTCCAGCCCAAGCCAGGTTTTTATCTACGGTGCAAAAGCTCAAAAATTCACCCACAGGAAAGAGCCACACCCAGCAGCTATTTTTCTGGGGGGAGATCATCCTGTGTGTAGGCCTGAGCTGCAGTTGGCTTTGGCCTCAAAAGTATGCAAAGAAGGGGAGGCAAAGGAGAGCTAGAGATGTGGAGGCAACTCCATCTCTTTCTTTAGATAATAGTTCACTCTTGCTCATAAAATAAAAAAAGATCATAGAGATGTTGGTATTGAACATAATCAATACTTTCTATTTATTTCTTCTCCTCTATAAATGGCGAAAACAACAATCCCTTTTTAGGCACTGAGTATGTGGCTCTTGTTGAACACAAAGAAAAAAATTATAAAGAGCCTCTGCTATCTTGGAAGAAGCCCCTGTCTCCAGGACTACTGATTGTGCTTAGTTCTATAAATAGGGGTGCTGATTAAAAATGTCTCAGGTGGATAATCTTACACCTATACTTATGGAAACAGAGAGAGTGGCTTGGCTTCCTCTAGTGTGTCATCCCGGCATAGCCAAAGCCATACACTGTCAGTCAGAGCACCGGAACTTGCGGCACGGGCACAAACTAAAATCCAGTGAAATAATCCCGGTAAACTGCTCCCTCGATTCTATCTGCTGTTTTCAGGTTAATTAGCATTATAGCATTTTTTGATGTGTTGATGGGCTGGGTTTTCTCTGATGAGCTGGTTGGCTGTGGCAATGGACACATATGATCACTGTAGACTAAAACGGCCCTTTAATCTCTCTGGTCTGCTCCAACAAGTCCACTTCTCTCCTGGCTTTACTAAGACACGGAAGAATCTGTTATGTGTGCCTGATGTACATGCGGCCCAACAGTTTCCTGTGGAAAATGTACTCTGTTTGGTAATTATGATAAATTAAATTTACTCATCTGCTGTACTCTCATTGACTTTTGTGGGCTCAGCAGGATTCAGGAAAAAACTAAAACTGACCAAAGTGAGTGCTTGGGGACTCTTACTAATGTTGTTTGATTTAAGAGAACTTTGGCACTGAAGGTTAGCTGGAACAGACAGTAACTTCTTCTAAACTGTAAATCTAGCTGAATAAAACAGACATGTGGAATAGTCATTACACCCTTCAGTGTTTATGTGAAATTCTGGTCTCTGCAGATTCTGTACTAACTTTTCAACATTTCTTCTTATGTGTTTGGTAGAAAAAAAGTAAAATGAGCTGCCAAAACATCGGGCATTTTATTTAGTTTTATTGTAGGTTTGGGCAACAGAAAAGCAATTCCTTTCTTGTTAAAAAAAAAAAAAAAAGGAAGAAATTGAGATGATTGCTCAGTTTGGTTAATTTTTTCATGAGGCAAAATAACAGTTCTCCAAGAGCATGGAACTCTGCTCGTCCATGAAGAGAACAATGCTTCCTCTCACATCACCATGGACTGTTTTCTTTCTTCTTTCTTTCTTTTTAACGTCTTCTTTGCATTTATTAGTTTCTAGGGAGAAGATAGGAGAAACTCACCACAACACTACAGAATTAAGAGTGTAGCCCAATTCTGGAATGTTTAGTTCTCCCCAGAAATGGGAGACACAAGAAACATCTATTAAGAAATACTAGTCAGGTAGTTTATAGTACTCTATGACAGATGATTTCCTGTTTCTTCTGTCATTTCCTTGTCTTCTTTCTCTCCTCTTTTTTGGAAAGCGTCTTGGGATATTGTCCAAGCTGATCTCCAATTTGTGATCTTGCTTCAGACTCCTAGTTGGGATTACAGGTAGGTGCCACCATGCAGGCTCTGCCCGACTGTAGTTTGTTTTATACTCTAAGTGTCTACACCTTCTGCCCTCTTGTGATGTACTTGAATCCCCAGTGCTGCACAATGATATTATAGGTATCTGGAAATGGTAATACTGTACTATTCTTTCAGCCAAACCCACACAAACTTACTATATTTCCTTATCCTTCACTTTGTTTTATTTCTCCACTTTTCATTTCTTCCTTTGATAGAACCTGAAAGGGGCTTCAATGTTTCAGCAGGGATAAAATGAGCTAGCTACCAGCCATATAACTCAAACAATAGCTAGGGCTGCCTTTCTTGTACAAAGCAGTTTCTTTGAGGTTTTAGGCTTTTGTTAACCTTTTTAAACCGGTACAGGGAATATTACTAAAAATCATTAAACAATGAAAGCCATAATTCAGCTCTGTATTCTGGAGAAAAACAGAAAAGTTTACAGAGAAGGATGAAAGGGCATGGGAATGACAAGGTATCAGCTCCACCTAGACTTGTGGATTCCCACTGAGCTTTACTCCCATGTAGTGTTAGCCAAATTCCCCAATATTTATTTTATTTATTATTATTATTATTTTTGATTTTTTTGAGGTAGGGTCTCACTCTGGTCCAGGCTGACCTGGAATTAACTATGTACTCTCAGGGTGGTCTCGAACTCACGGTGATCCTCCTACCTCTTCTTCCCGAGTGCTGGGATTAAAGGCGTGTGCTACCACACCCGGCTCAATTTGTTTTCTTTTAAAAACCAAGCCATGTATGGACTGGAGAGATGGCTTAGCGATTAAGCGCTTGCCTGTGAAGCCTAAGGACCCCTGTTCAATTTCCTAGGATTCACGTAAGCCAGATGCACAAAGTGACTCATGCATCTGGAGTCTGTTTGCAGTGGCTGGACGCCCTGGCATACCCATTCTCTATCTGCCTATTTCTCTCTCTGTCTGTTGCCCTCAAATAAATAAATAAAAATAAAAAAAGTCATGTAGTGATATAATACTTGCTATATACCAGGCATTTTGTTTTTACATGGATTGTATTCAATCCTCTAAACAACTTGCTTTAAATCCTTGTAAAATTCTAATTGCCACAATATCCTCACAAATAGTAATAATATCTTCAGTTAATTTTTTAATATTTTAAGAAGTAGAAACTTTGCATGGACATATCAGGCGTTGGTACCATTCCCCTCTTCCCTGCCCCCATTCCACTGAGGACCCTCCTCAGTGGGATTGCTGGATGTCACCATGGGGTTGTGGGTTATGAACTGTGAGAGCAGTAGTCAGTCATTGACGGGCAAGAGTAGGCACTGCCTCTAAATATTCCCTCCAACCCTGTGGCTCTTATAAGTCTTTCCGCCCCCTCTTCTGCAAAATTCCCTGAGCCATGGTGAGTGTTTTAAGTTTACTTTAAATATGTATATATTTGAGAGAGAAAGAAGCAGATAGGGAGAGAGAATGGGTACACCAGGGCCTTGTAAACGAACTCCAGACCACATGTGACACTTTGTGCATCTGGCCTATGTAGGTCCTGGGTAACTGAATCTGGGTCCTTTGACTTTGCAGGCAAGCACCTTAACCACTAAACCATCTCTCCAGCCCTTAAGCCTATATATATATATAGTCAGTTTGGTGACTTTTCATGAGGCAAAAGAACAGTTCTCCAAGAGGACGGAACTCCACTAGTCCATGAAGAGAGCAACTCTTCCTCTCACATCACATTTGAGAGCGAAAAAGAGGCAGATAGAGAAAGAATGGGTGCACCAGGGCCCGTAGTCACTGAAATGAACTCCAGAGAAGCGCCACCTTGTATCTGGCTTTACAAGGCTAATGGAAAATCGATCTCAGGGTCTTGGGCTTTGCAGGCAAGCACTTGACCACTGAACCATCTCTCTAGCCCTTAAATCTACTTTAGTGTTGAGCTCTCAGCAGCTCCTGGATTTGTGCTTTGGTACATTTTGGGTATGCTCAGTGTCTATCTCCATCACCCTAGCACAGGATATCAGGCTTACCAAGGAAGCAGCACTCTTGTTCATCTCAATTCCTCTGAGGTTTCACCTGGGCCCTAGCTAATGTGTGAGGGGTTGTTTCTATATGGCAACATGGAATCCCTTATCTTCTGCTATTTTAAATCCTCTTAATTCCCACACCCAAATATTTTTTTGTGACCCTATCACTTTGTGGCCTCTTGAGAAAAAGTTGTAGAAGACAATTATCTGAGTCCTTTGGCTTGTTTTGATACTATTGTTTAGCTGGACATAGATTTTGGGCTAAAATCATAAAATGACCATTGAAGGCTTTTTTCCACTCCACACCCACCTTGCCTTCCATGCCCCAACTTCTAGTACTATTATTGCTAGGAGGCAGTACATGCTGCTGCCTTTGGATCCTTTGAGTGGGGCATGCTATTTTGCTGGTTTTAGGCTATTCTATTTACACTGGTACTCATACTTTGCAATTTTGTTAGTCCTGTTTTTTTTTCCCCTCTTTTCTTTTCCTTTCCTTTTCCCCTCCCTCCCTCCTTTCTTTCTTTTCTTGTTTTTTAATCTTGCTGGAAAGAGTATATCTTTGCAATCTAGAAACATCTTTCAGTTTGGGATAGTTTTCTACTATTCTTTCCCAATTTTTTTTTTTTTTTTTAGCATTCCTGTTAGTTAGGTACTATATTTTCTAAGATGATCTAATTTTATATCTCTCATTTCACATATAAGACTTTTGAACTAATTTGTTTAAACACGCTAAAATTTTTAAAGAGCATTCTATAGTTAATTTCTTATGTACAATCTATTTTTCTTGAGACATTAGTTTAGAGAGACCTATGCTATCACTCATCTTATTAAAAAACTGTGCTTTTTGGGAAATATTTTACCACAACTGTCTTTTGTTTGCATATAGATAATTAACAAAATGAAAGTCCTCATGATGTTAGTTAAGTTTCATCTAAAATTATTTCTTCCAAACTTGTCAACTATCATAAAGTTGGCAAGCACTCTCAGAAAAAATAACTTGTAAGTATTTGTGGCTATGCTACAAATGAAGCTTAAGTGTAAATAACTATAAAATACAAGGCATGGGGATGAGTCCAGTGATCAGACTTGGCCAACACAAGGACTGCAGGCAGAGTGATAGATTCTGGATACTTAGCTAGCTTTCTTTCATTATCCAGCAACCCAGACCACAGCATCATGCTTCCCACAGTTAGGATGAGTTCTCTTAACCTCAACTAATCTAGTCTAGAAAACCCCTCACAGATATGACCAGAGATTCATTTCCATGGTAATTATAAATCCTGTCAAGAACCAGAGATTAATCATCCCCTAACACCTCACAGGGTTTGTGTGTTGTACTTCATATATGTAAAATAAGCAATGCACTTGACATATAGTAGGCACTTAAAAAGTGGCTCCTATCACTTTCCTACTGGAATTTATCATCTTATGCTGGATTATATCAGTGCTTACTGTAATGCCTCAGTGATCAAGAAACTGGCTCCAAAGTTATTTTCAGCAACGACTGTACCAAACAGAACTAGAAGCCTTCTGTTTTCTCACTTGCTTATAAAACATCTACCTTTTATGCGTTCTGTATTACTCTACTGCAACTTTCTAACAGATGTAAATTATCTTCCAAAAACTTTGTACAGATCTGGGACTCTCACAATAGTATGAGAACTCAGGTTTGTTTAAAATGTGGTTATTTTGTGGCTAAGTCTGCTGCTAAAATGAAGCAAAGAACACACTGCTTTTCTGTTTCTTAAAATAATATGCTGTCTGTGTATCTAATGAATAAGATTTTTAAAATACTGCATAATTTAATGAATAATCCTTAAGGCTAGAACTAAAGTAGTCATAATTCCAAAGGATTTTTTTCTTTTTCTCACTTTTGATAATTTTAATGCATGAACATACTGGAATTTGATCATATTCTTGTTCCCCACCCCTACTCTATTGAACATGTTCTTCTTTCCAAATGGTTCTTTTGTTTTGATATCCCATTATTTTTTGTCCTCTGTATCAAAGGATCTAGGATTTTGTTGTTAGAAAGTGGGTTAAAGGGGGTGGCTGGAGGGATGGTGTAGCAGTTAAGATGCTTGCCTGCAAAGCCTAAGGATTCAAGTCTGATTCCCCAGTACCCATGTAAGCCAGATGCACAAGAGGGCACAAGCGTCTGGAGTCGTTTGTAGTGCCTGGAGGCCCTGGCATACCCATTCTCTTTCCCTATCTGCCTCTTTCTCTCTGTCTGTCAAATAAATACTAAAATTAAATATTAAAAAAAAGAAAGTGGGTTAAGGGCTTTGCTGGTAAAATCTAGCTTACTACAGGAGAGGCCTCTCAGCTTTGTGATGTTGCTCTTGAAGGCCCATTTTCCCGCAACTGTGGGCTTCCTGTGATCCACAGCAAACCCAAGTTCCAGAAGATACACCCAGTCATGCAAATAATCTTTTCATGTGTATTCATTCCTGTAATGCTCTAATACCAGCAGGTGCATAACTTACCTCAGGAACTCATTAAAATTTTTCATCTAACTGAATCCCTTTATTTTCAGTAGCACAGGTGGGACAATAAGATTGTATTTTAAACAAACTTTCCCTACTGCCGTTCTTTATGCTATTCTGCAGTCCAAAAACACAGAAACACTGCCCAAGATCAATTTTACTCAGAGTTAAGATAGCAAAGAATTAGGAAGAACTTTTCTACTTCATATTTGGAGGTTTCTTATTGCTGGAATTGGCTTGGGTCTACCATGTATCTCTTTCCTGTTTATCCATTACCAATGTACCTAATTATTTCTTCTAAATTGGTGTCAATTTCTTCCTAACAAAAAAAAATGTTAATGATATTTAGAAAATAAAACCTGAAACTGTTTCCATGATGTCAAATAGAACCAGGAGTCAGTATAACAATGACACATTGCTTCCTACACCTCAAGAATATTTATAATTATTTTTATTTGTCCTTCAACAGTTATGAATTCCAGGTGAAACCCAAAAATCCACTTGGTGAAGGCCCAGCCAGCAAAACAGTGGCATTCAGTACTGAATCAGGTAATCACAACAGTAATTCCCAACAAGTTGTAAAGGGACATAATAGAGAAATGTTTGGCATACAGAGCTTGTTTGAAACCTAGCCAAACTGCATACTCAAGGTATCTTGAATCCCTAAAAATCCATGGAAAAAAGCAAATTGAAGGTACCCTTAAGGTAATACCACTTGCACTTTTCCCTATTTATGTTGATATTAGGAAAATAATTACTCAGCTAGTACCTCAAGAGAGTGAACTTGAGTTTTATGAATAAAGATGTTCCATGCTCTCATTCCTTAACTAAATACATGTGTACTGTACTTATAGCATTACTTCTATAATTTTAAAACCAGCTATGGTTCATGATATCTTGGTTGCTTTACCATGGATAGTTTTTGAAGGAAACTGAATGAGGTCACTTCTGATACTGAAAGCTACAACAGCAATCTAGGCTCCTTATTCACATCACCTGTTAAAAAATGAGTACTGGGCAGATTATCCAAAAACCATTTCCAAAATGAAAAACTTTCAGGTTCAGACTTTACCAAAAATATTATCATTTCGCAAGTAAGACTTAACTACATACACCTATCTTTTTCACCATACAGTTGGAATACAGGGAATTTATTTAAAGGCTCTTTTCTTTTCTCCTCAGCTGACCCAAGAGTGAGTGAACCAATTGCTGGTAAGTTCCTATCATGACAATGACAACTACATGCTTTCTAAACTAAGTAAGCATAGTGGAATTTGAATTACAATTTTATTTTTTTTCTATTTAGCCTTCTTAGAACATTACGTGTGAATGTTCACCAAATATATTAGCATTAAGAGCCTATTCTGGGGGCAGAACTAGATAATTTCAGATTTGCTTTCACTTATGTACTAGGCCAATTAAAATTTTATGTGTAACAATTAAGCCAAGATATAATACCCTTGCTTCTACTTTTAATAACAAGTGCAAAATTTTATAATAGTCCGCCAAAAAGAACATCAAATGTGTTCCTATAGGACAGTTGACACCTAGCACTGCAGAGATTACTCATTATCTAAGCATACAGCTCTGAAATTTCACTCACTATGGATGGAAACTCCTTTGAGGGTATATTTGTTTAAACCTGTATTCTATTTTTGGTTCTAATAGCATGGGAAGAAATAAGGTATCAGTAAATTGGCAATGGTTTTCTTCAGGTTGCTTTTATAAAGTTTTTATAAGAACTTGTTGGGATCCCAGAGTCAAATCTTACAGTCAAATCACGTGCTTTCCTTACACAGCAGGAAGAGATGCCATCTGGACTGAAAGACCCTTTAATTCAGACTCTTACTCTGAATGCAAGGGCAAACAGTATGTCAAAAGAACGTGGTATAAAAAATTTGTAGGAGTGCAGCTGTGCAACTCTCTCAGATACAAGATCTATTTGAGTGACTCCCTCACAGGTAAGCACCTATTTCAATCCTTTGTCTTCAGGGACATTTTATAACTGAGACTATGGACAGTTTTCAGACACTAAAGGGTGACTCAGCACCTTATAAAAGGTTTTTTTTTTTTTTTTTTCCCCATGAAAAATGTTATTCTAAAAGTTCCTGTAGTTAATAGTTCTAGAAAATATGGACTTTGGGGGATGGAGGGATGGCTTAGAGGTTAAGGTGCTTGCCTACAAAACCAGAAGACCCAGGTTCAATTCCCCAGGACCTGTGTAAGTCAGATGCAGAAAGTGATGCATGCATCTGGAGTTTCTCTGCAGTGGCTGGAGGCTCTGGCATGCCCATTCTCTTTCTCTCTCAAATAAATAAATATAAAATATTTAAAAGGATATGCTATTGGAAGGTAAGTAATGAAAATCCAACTTGAAACAGTGTTATCTTTGCAAAGTTGAATGTATAGCAGGCATTTGTACATCCAAGCTCATTTTTGTCAAACCATCTAAGGATTAAAAGCCTGTTGCTGATAAAATGAATACATCTAACAATGAATGTGACATCTTTAAGAAGCTACAGGGGCTCAAACCTCTTGCATGATACTTACATTTACATTTTCTCTTTTATATAAATGTAATAAAAATATTTACTATTTAAGGCTGGTCCCAACATAGATGGGTATTTTGTCACCCACTCAGTAAATATGTATTATCTTCTCATGCCAGGCACTGTTCCAGGTGCTGGTAACAAAGCAGCAAACGTTAGGTTCCTAGCTTAACTCTCCTTCCTCTCCACAGTAGGAATAAACATGACAATAAGCGAGAATTTCATAAAGGAGCTTTATAACAATTTTTAGTAGAGTTACACAGAATGGCTAGACAGAAACTGGAAGTTATTTAGTAGGATGGTTTTAGCAAAGGATTGTACCATCTCTGCTAGATTGGAGGATTTTTGGACAAAACAAGTAACATTCCTTGCATTTTAAACACTACTAATGTCTGAAAAGAGAAAGGAAGACTATAAGGAGATAAGAGAACAAGAGAGGAGGAGACTATTCTGCAGTTTAGTCAAAAAACACAGGTGGCTTGATCTAGATTAAGGGGAAAGCTCAGGAAAGACAATTCTTTGGTATATGATAATTCTGAAATAAATTACTTCAAAGAGAGCAAAATTTTATTTTAATTTCTGGTCTTCAGGAAAGTTTTATAACATAGGTGATCAGAGGGGCCATGGAGAAGATCACTGCCAGTTTGTGGATTCATTTTTAGATGGCCGCACAGGACAACAACTCACTTCTGACCAGCTACCTACCAAAGAAGGTAGGTTCAAAGTGATCGATTTAACAATAATATCATAAAACTACCACTGTATCCCAACAGGAAAAAAAAAAGTTTTCCCAGCTCAAGCTTATAGCCAGGAGAAATTACAAACATATTAATGTAAATTTTCAATCACTCATTCAATCACTTTATGGTTTTTGTCATATTGGGTATACCTGCGTATCTTCTTTGTTCCCTTAAAAATTTGTTTGAAAAAAAATTACTGTCAAGCTGAAGAGACGACTCAGGGGTTAAGGCACTTGCCTGCAAAGCCTAACAACCCAAGTTCAATTCCCCAGTACCCACATAAACCCAGATGCACGGAGTGGGACATGTGTCTGGAGTTCGTTTCAGCAGCTAAAGGTTCTAGTGTGCATGTTCTCTCTACTGGGCGTGGTGGCACACACCTTTAATCCCAGCATGGGAGACAGAATTAGGAGGATCACTGAGTTCAAGGCCAGCCTGACACTACATAGTGAATTCCAGATCAGCCTGGGCTTAGAATGAGATCCTACCTCAAAAAAAAAAAAAAAAAAAAAAAAAAAAAAAAAAAAATTGTTACCACCATACATAAAAACATTTTAAACTTATAAACTGTATAAATCGAATTAGAATAATTCTGTTGAGATAAATAAACTAAGTAACATGCCAAAGACATATTAACACAAAGCTGTGTAACAGTATTGAAAAAATTGAAAATTAATCGAATCCTTGCCTATACAGTACAGAAAGAAATGGTCCATATTACTCAGGAAACATCAGGAGATTCTTTAACTATGTTTAGTTATGTGACTACACTTTTCAGTAGCACATTTCATCCACTGACACTCACTTAGAAATACCATCCTGACACATGACTTCATAAGACACGTGAACATATTAATGGCCAATTGAAACTGGTCTCAGATACCACCAACCATCCCATTCTAAATTGCTAAGGCAAATGTCGACAATTTTCCTTTAGCTATTATGCCCCAGATGAAACACCAAAGCCTCTATTGCTATTAAATTTTCTAACTTGCTTGGCTTCCTTGAAAATAATCTTCAACCATTTACAACATTCTTGCACCTATGAGCAGTAAGGGCAAAAATACAATAAAGCAGCTATTAAAACTAAATTATTTTCCCTCATAGGTTATTTCAGAGCAGTTCGCCAGGAACCTGTCCAGTTTGGAGAAATCGGTGGTCATACTCAAATTAATTACGTGCAATGGTATGAGTGTGGGACCACAATACCTGGGAAATGGTAGATGCTACAGTCCACACTCCAAAGGCTTCATTCCAGCAAGGAAACTAGTGGGAACACTATGGCATACGTCACATTCATTCAAAGCTACTTTGTTTACTGTGTACAAAGTCTACAATCCAGTAACAATATTAGATGTTTACTATTAAGGAAAGATTACTGAGAATATTTATCAGGTTTTACAAAGTCATTATAAGAAAGCAAGATATTAATAGAATAACATTTTTAGGGAAGCTGGCTCCCTATTCATGTGTTTTAAGAGATCATTTGTATATTATTTATCACACTGTTGTAATATTTTGAGATACTTTTATTATAAAATTAACATCAAAAACTTTAATGCACTTTTTAAAAAGTATTTACTTTTATTAAGGCATATGCTTTCTACTAGTGAGTTAATTCCGTAAATCTCTACATGGTTTAACTTATTGGATCAAATTATCTTCAGCATATATCTGGTAGAAATAAGTTCTAGTATTTAAATTCATTTAAATTTCATTTTTTAGCATCAGCTGAACAATTTTTCTGTTTAAAGTTACATATTCATGCTAACATTTCCATAATCTATTAAGCAAATTATTGAAAAGGTTTTATTTGACTCAGCAAATTTTATTTCAGCTGAAAATCTAATATATTTAGTGTTAGGATTCCTTTTGCCCACATGTTACAATGTCTGAAGATACTTTGTCAAACAATCCCTTGAAGCAACTATATTCATGTTTCTAATAAAAGTAGAGATAGAGTATGAAGACTGAGCATGAAAAGATAATGCATGATGAGATCCCTGTCGAGGCATAGGAGATCTGCTATGTATTTATACATTAAGGCCTCAATGAATGAATGTATCACATGGTGTTGTGATTCTGTTTAACTCAAGGGGCAATAAAAATTGGATTCATTTATATGAAAGAAGATGGTATAGCTTTCCTTTCTGCTAGGAGGGTGATGACTGCATTGTTACCCTTTTTCTGCAAGGACTTTTTGACTATGCTGGCCTTTCAACATGCTATGTAGTTTTATCAGTACTACATTTTGTAGTTTTTCAAACAAGAATAAATTCTTCAATAAAGAGATGTAGTTTGTTTCTTTTAAAGACTGTTTTCTTAATAGTCCACCACTATATGGAGATGACAGTGTATTAAAAGAAAGTGTTACAGAGATGGCTGAGAGGTTAAGGCACTTGTCTGTGAAGCCTAAGGACCCAAGTTTGAGTCCCCAGTACCATGTAAGCAAGGTGCACAAGGTGGCACATGCATATGGAGTTCATTTGCACACATTCTCTCAAATATTATTTTTTTTAAAAAGAAAAAACCCACAAAATTTAGATGTATTAAGTTTGTTATAGGCCATAAATGTATTTATTTCCCTGAATGGAAACCTGTATGTTTGACTTCTTATATAATAAATGTTGGCTAAATTAAATTACAAGACCACTACTGAATTCAATCACCTTTATTAGCCTACCAATGTTACATTTATACATAATACCTACTCATCTCCAAAAGGCTCTATTTAGTACATTAATAGTCAACAGCCAAGTATGATGGTGGCTACTAAACCTTAATCTAGCTTTTTAATATCCTTTGGACAGAGAAAGCTAGAAAGCCAGTAACTTTACACAAATGTTAAGAGTAGTGTTCCAAAGTAACTAGGAAGCTGCTACATTTTTAAGCAGGGGAAAAAACAACTTTCATTTTGGTGTGTGTGTTCCAGCAAATTATAGTTTCAATTAACATCAACAATATCATTAAAAAAAGTTCTGCCTTTTAAATTTCTGAACTTCAATACAAATTAAAACAAAACAGTATTGGAGTCTTTTGGGAAGCAATTAGCTATCAGCTACATTCATCAGCATAGCTGAGCCTCCTTATCGGTAACCAGGTCCAGGTTGCGTATACCCCTGACCAAAGGGAGGACGGTTACGCGCGTAAGGGTTAGGCCCACTGTGAGGAGGGGTCATAGTACCTCCAGAAGATGGAGTAAAACCTGGTCTTGGTTGGTAAGCCCCAGGCTGACTTGGAGCCATTCCAGGCTGAGAAGCAGGGGCCACAGTGTAATTAGCAGGTTGAGACGTTTGGGTAGTGTAAGTCTGAGGAGAATAACTGCTCGCCTGGTACTGCTGTGGTGGCTGAGCAGGCAGTTGTTGTGGCTGACCAGAAAAGGCAGGAGCTGGTGCCTGGGAAGTTGGTTGTTGGCCATATCCCTGGAACTGCTGAGGTTGTTGGGGTCCAGTCTGCTGGCTGTAACTACCTGTAAAGGAAAAATATATATAACATATATTTTGTTTCTTTTTTGGTCAAAGTTTGCCAGAGAATTAATCTGCTATGGACCAAAAATGATTAAATATTTAATGAACTTGTTCACAAACATTTATACAGTGAGTGATAGATTCCATCAAAAATATTTCAATATCAAGAAGATATTAAAGAGGCATAGTCTAGATAATTTTAAACCCTCTAATCCCAAATAGAAGTCACTATAAATATATATGTATTTTCATTATAACTCTTGAGAACAAATCCCTATTTCCACATAATTGGGAGCAGATACTCAAATGACAAATAAATTAACTATACTTTCTAGGAAGACCAAAACCATAAAAACAAAGTAGTCATTAATCAGGTTTTGAGGAAAGGCCTTCTTAACATTACCAAGTAAAAAAACCACATTGAGGAGAATGAATTTTAAATGAAATGCTACAATACTATCTAGATATACTACTGAAATATTTTAAAGTTTATTAATATTTTAAGTTTATTCACTCTATAATACTAAGCCACTTAAGAATAAATACTAAGTAACATTTTCACAATTCTTAAAATCTTTTATATTTGGTATCTGAAGCTTTTGCCTTTACAACTCAAATTTTGGCTTAGTACAGCATAACAAACATTTCCACATTGCTCCACGAAAATCAACATCTATAGTCATTATTTACTAGATGAAGACTTTTTTTTTTAACAATCTGCTTCACTGAAAACTTTTATCTCTACCATGAAACACACCTGCAGCTACTTGCAATGAAAACTCTCCATTGACTGGAATCCTGTCAGCATTAAATACCAGATACATAAGACAATTATTAAAATATGTACAACCCTGAATTTAAAAAAAAAAAGGCTTGATTGAATTTGAGTACATTCTGAACTCACCTTGAACTTGGGTTCAAAATTTACTCATGAAAGAAACCTTTATGACATAGTCCATGAACAAAACTGGAAAAGGTCAGAGGGAAAACTGGCAAACCAACAGTGTCAAACATCATTCAATGTTACCACCACCATACTACTACCAGAGTCTCCATGCAGAGTACTTAATATATCTCTCAAAGCCAACAGAAAAGGACCAGCAGAATCAGCAATAAAAAAAATGGTAATTTGAAAAGTACTAAATTTTACTCAGTGTGAAGACCCTGACTAAAATTATTAAAAATTAGCTTACTGACTGATCAAGTAACTAAAGAATTACAAACTCATGAATGAAATTAAGCTTACTGACTAATCAAGTAACTAAAGCATTTTAAACTCATGGTAGCACCTAAATACTGAACTAAATTAATGATAAAATCTTTAATATCACACAATTTCTCCTATCTTTTACATAAAATTTTTGAACTTTTTACTGCAAATATTTAGGGAAACATTGATTCAGCTTCATCATGAAATGTCTCTTTGTTTAAGAGGAAAATAGCAGCAGCAACAACAACAAAAGCTCCAAACTATGGGCTGGACGGATGGCTTAGTGTTTAAGGCGTTTGCCTGCAAGACCAAAGGCCCAGGTTCGATTCCCCAGAACCCACGTTAGCCAGATGCACAAAGGGGCACACGTGTCTGGAGTTCATCTGCAGTGGCTGGAGGCCCTGGAGTGCCTATTGTCTCTCTCTCTCTCTCTCCCTTTCTATGTCAAATAAATAAATAAACAATTTATAAAAAGCTCCAAATTATTTGGCAACTAAATTAATCATTACTAAGGAGAGACAAAAACCCTAAGAGGTGAAGATGCCACTTTGGTAGCAGCCTACGAGACTTGTTATCACAATGTGGCACCCCTTCCAGGCATCATTCTTGTTGCCCTCTGCCCACTCCCACGACACAGTGGGTAGAGTATATTACAGAAATAGAAATTTTTTTACATTAATAAATAGTTTATATAAAGCCTAAAACATTTACTACTATGGTCTCAACTGGAGAAAGCAGAATGGCATGGATTAGTAATAAACTAAGCCAAGAGAATGGAATGATCACCATACTACATGTCTGTGTGTCTTAAAAACTTCTCAGCTGTGGGCTGGAGAGATGGCTTAGCGGTTAAGCACTTGCCTGTGAAGCCTAAGGACCCTAGTTCGAGGCTCAATTCCCCAGGACCCACGTTACCCAGATGCACAAGGGGGCGCACGCATCTGGAGTTCGTTTACAGAGGCTGGAAGCTCTGGCGCGCCCATTCTCTCTCTCTCTGCCTCCTTCTCTCTGTCGCTCTCAAATAAATAAATAAACAAAAAAAAATTAAAAAAAAAAAAAAAACTTCTCAGCTGCAAAATGAGTGAGACAAAACTCAGTGGTCCCCACCCTGGCTGCACACGACCTAAGATTCTTTTAAACAACTAGAACCTGAGTTGCACCTCCAATCAAATGTAACAGTATATGGAAATGGGCCCAGGGATCAAAAAGCTCCTAATATGCTACATTTTAACAACTTTGGGAGTCTATAATTTCTTCATAAGTCATATAATTTATTTTTTCCCCTCTATTTTGAAGAACTACATACTAAAAATAATATTCCCTGTAATATAATCTAAGTTCATACCATCTGTTTTGTTAGGTTGCGCTACAACAAACAAATCCAAACAAAATGGCTGTATGTGTGAAAATATCTCATACTTTGATTACTGATAAAATTTTGTGATCTAGACCAAAGATCAGTAAATTTTTCACAATAAAAGGCCAGACAGTAACTATTTTAAGCTTTGTGGGCCACAGAATTTCTGCTGTTGTTGCAACTACTCACCCAACTTTGTCACCTTAAGTGCCAAACAAACTATGGAAATCACAGAAATACATGGAGTGGCAGTAGCTCTATAAAACTTTTTTCATAAAAACAGGTGGTAGGCAGATTTATACTGTAGGCTATAATTTGCTGAGCCTAGTTAGTAACACAAAACAACCTAAGACAGAATTCTGACAAGAATCAACTCATGTAAAATTATTTTAATTGTAATTAAAAGTTTGAAACTTCAATCTATTAAATAAGAGTTGGAGTGGGCTGGAGAGATGGCTTAGTGGTTAAGGTGCTTGCCTGCAAAGCCTAAGGATCCAGGTTCTACTCTCCAGATCCCGCATTTGCCATATGCAAAGGTGAGGCATGCGCAAGGTCGCACATGCCCACTAGGTGGTGCAAGCATCTGGAGTTCGAGTTCTGTGGCTGAGGCCCTGGCGTGCCAATTCTCTCTCTCTCCTCTATCTCTCTAAAAATAAAAAATAAAAAAAAATAAGAGTTGTACATAAACTCTGATATAACTACAAAATTCCCTATAGTTTAGCCAAAGTAACATTAAAGAGATTTATGACACATCTTGGGTGATTCTGAAGAACAGTGTGGTACTTTGAATGCATGTCCCCAATAGGCTCAGATGTTTCATTAAAGCTTGTATCCTGGATTTCCAGCCACTTTGCTAAAAGAAGTGTCACTGGGGCAGGTCCTGGAGTCCAACCCTAAGGTGTCTGGAGGAAAGATATACTAAATAATTTAGTTTTTATTTGGTAAATTTGCCTTTCCATGTTTGAGGGAACTCTTAACATTCTACAGATACTCAAGAGTACCCTGGAATGACATATATGTAAGTGAAATAAAAATCTTAATTTCTTCTCAATTCTAAGTTATCTAAGAAGTTAAATTGTTGGTGTTAGAAAGCCAGAGCTGGGTACTAAAAACATTTTATACTACAAGTTATTACAGAATCATTTATATTTATTTGCTCACTATAAAAATATTTATAATAAAATATTCATGTAAAAATCTAAACATAATTAAATGTTGCTTCACCTAAAAATACTTAACACCTACTATGTCAATGTAAGTATTATAAAGTACTCAGGAGGAAGAACTTAAAATTTAATGATTAGAGAAACAGATCAAAAACCAACCATCAACTCCCTTGACGCCTGCTCACCTGAATACTGAAGACCATACTGTTGAGCTGGAGGCTGAGGCTGCTGTGCACCATAGCCAGACTGCTGCTGGTACTGCTGGTACATCTGACCTAAAAATAAAACACAAATAAGAGGAAGATGAACTTGGAAAAGAAGTGTATTTAAGACACATTATTCTCTTGCCAAATAGATAAATGATGTTTTAGTAATAATAACTATATATACCTTTTCAAAATGAATCAATGAAGAATTTAGTGAAAAGTTAAGTAAAAAATATTATCTAAGAAGAGAAATGGGAAGAAACAAAGAATGCAGGTAAGTGGGAATGTGCTTGGTTACAGTTATAGTCAGCCATGATGTCTACACACTAACATCTGTACATTGATATTACAAGAAATGAAAACAGGTTGGTATTCTTTAAATTCTCATTCTGAGAAATTAGAAAGGTTTAATTAACTCTATAACATGAAACCTCTTGAAAAATAAACAATGAGCACATATGTAGTCTCTCCTACCCTATATAGGGTTAGTCTATATTACTGAGAAATGATACTGCAGAAACGAGTGGCATTTCTGTGGACAAATCATACAAGAAAACCATCTATTTCTCACTCACAATCACTCATGCTGTTGGAAGGTGTCATGTCATGAGGTCCTTCATTGAGCAGCCCTACAGATACCAAGGTGATGGTGGACAACTGAATCCTTTAGCTATGGGTCAGCCTCATCCTGAGTGCAACCTCATAAACCTTGAGCCAAACTACCCAGCTAAGCTCCCCCAAGATCCCTGACTGAAACCAGAAGAGACAGCAAAATTGCCTGTTTTAAGCATCTAAGTTTTGTGATAATAATTAGATAGGAAGAGACAGCCACCATAGAAAGTTCTGACTTTTGATACAGGGGATGACAGCTTAAGAAACAAAACATAAAAAAAATGCCAAAATATTGGTAAATGTTAAAGCCAAGACTATGAAGACTGGATTATCCTATTTTCAATATTTCAAAATTTACACAGTAGAAAAGTTTTTCAAGTTTACTCAATGTTTTATTATACTGGTATATAACTGTATATATTTTAACTATATCCTTTTTTCACATCTTTATGTTTTAGTTTAGCAATGCCTCTGATGGCTCTTATGTCTCTTCATATTACTACTTATTAATTATAACTAGCAATTAGTCTAAATAACTGGAACTATCTAGGACTTATTATGTATTACATATCAAAGAGTATTCATTAAAGTAGCCTACAGTTTTTCATTTATCATGAGCTATATATGTTATCAACACAAACAGCCTGAATTGGGATATGTCAATTATGGTTTCAAATCAGTGTCACATACCAGATTTCCAATATGCATTACAAAACAATCTTTCTAAATTAATGATTACATGTTGATATATTAGACATATAATTGGCTAAATAAAATAGACTACTAAAATGAAACCTTTTCTTAACTAATAAATGTGATTTTTCTCCCCATAAAAAAGTCCACTTTTTAGCATGTGTGTTGTGTCTAGCCTGTGGTTGTCTTAACTAATAAATGTGATTCTTTTCCCCATAAATAAAGTTGATGCAGTTAATAGTAAATTTTAAATTATATGACTTCTATTATAATTTGGATGGCACTAATACAGAATTAGTTCAGTATTAATCTTCTGACTCATGAAACATTAATTGTATTAATTTTTATACATTTAAATGTAAGCTACAATAACAATAGTAGCAAAGAATATGGTTAATGCCACTCCATAATAGTTAAATATATTCAAATAGTTTAATCTGATATGAATGGACAAGAGCACATAGTTATTGAGGAACATAGGTAGGAAAGAATATTCATTATATAACCTCTCACATTCTTAAAATTTTACCTATTTGAAAATTTACAATTATAATAAATCTCTCAAAAGAATTTGAAATACTGTGTTTGGAGCTTTGAATCTCATTGCTTTATCAGCAAATAGTAAATCTTATTTGCTACAACTCTTTCAATACCATCCCACAACAGTGCTTAAAATGAACCTTAAACTATACTTGGCTTTAGTCACCTTAGATAGCTGTTACATTCTCATCACACCTAACTGCATTTACCTCCTGTCTCCACTCGTATGTTTCAGTCTACTTTGGTTTTGTATCTTACTGTAGAAAAAGACCATAATGAAACTTGGTTAAGACTTAGGAAATAAGAAATTCTCACCAAACCACTCATTCATCAACAAAATGCCACCTATTGTTCCCTCTATATTCACTGAATGAACAACTATTAAAGTATCACACATGATGACAGGATTTGATTTACAAAAGTAGTCAGTTCACTCTAGGTCTTGTTATTTTATTTATTTACTTTTAAATATTTTATTTTTATTTATTTATTTGAGAAAGACAAAGTTAGACAGAAGGAGAGAGTGGGTGCGCCAGGGCATCTAGCCACTGCAAACGAACTCCATATGCATGCACCATCTTGTGCATCCGGCTGGGTCCTAGGGAATAGAACCTAGGTCCTTTTGGCTTTGCAGGCAAGTGCCTTAAATGCTAAGCCATCTCTCCAGCTCTTATTTATTTTTTTAATATGACTGGTATTCAATTGCTTGCTTCAGGTGCCAGTTTCTTTATAGTGCCAAAAATATACCATGAAGTAGCTAGAGCACCACCTGGTGTTTGCTGTTTTAAAGGGAACAGGCACTTTAAAAGGCCCTAAAGCTAGGAGGCAGAGGTAGGAGGATTGCTGTGAGGGTTGAGGACAGTCAGGGACTACAGAGTGAGTTCCAGATCAGCCTGGGGAAGAGTGAGACACTACCTCAAAGAAAAGAAAAAAACGCCCTAACCAGCATGGGCATTCACAAAAATAATATAGTATCAGAGAGGCACCCTAACATGTTTTGCAGAGTACCAAGAGTTTCAATGAAGTGCTCCATTTGCTGTCCTGAGCTGTGGTTTCCTCAAACCTACTTTAATATAGTTATGGCCCTTTTACTGGTTTTAAATACTGAGCTTTTGAGCTTCCAGGTTATATATTTCATTCAAGACTAATGAGATTCTTTAGAAACCACTGGTTTATTCCAATGTTAACATTTTATGATCAGTTAAACAATTTTTTAAAAAATCCAGAGAGATTATCCAAAGACAATAAACAAATCTATCTACGAATATATTATTTTGAAAAAAAATGACTTAAAATATACTGCTATTTTACATTAGTCACACTGTTAACCAAACAAAAATATAAACAGCTTTCTAAAACAATCTATATATTTAACTAAAATTATGCTTATCTGTATTCTTAAGTTTTTTTAAGTTACAAAACTAATTCACAGTTGATGAAAGAGGGAGGGTATAATCTTAATTTCTTTCACTCTCCCCAAGGGTTATTACTGACTTCACTAGAGAATGGTACAAGCTCTTTCCTGATCGTTCATTCTGTATATGAATTCACCTAAACATAGTTTAAGTCTTCTCTTTCAGTAGTCAGACACAAACCTTATTGTGTTTAACACCAAATCTCATGCCATGTCAGGAAACAAGAAAAAAAAAAAAAAAGCTTGCACCTCTGTTATTAGTATGGCTACCTAAGTAAATGGGCTTACCATTAGCAACAATGTCTCAATAAATACTTCTGAGCATGGCCCTTCCCATACAGCAGCTCTAAACAATATTTTACCTTCAATCTGACCTGCCTGTGCAGGAGCTCCTGTATATGGAGGCTGTTGTGGTTGAACTGCTGGTGGGTGAGCTGCTGAGGAGGAGGAAGCAATGCTGTCGGGTGTTCCTGACCGGTCTTCTGTAGGAGCACTGGGTGGTCCTGGATGGTCATGAGGAAGCAGTTTAGTTTCTTATCCAAGGCCTGCACTTGAATATGTCCTCAGCCCCTTTCTCCCTTCTCTTTTTGCTTCCTAGACACCAGGTAAGCAGCCTCCTCTTTCACATGTTCTGCCCTAACATGATGTTCTGCCTTACCTTAGTCCAGAAGTAATGGAGTGATGGACCATAAACTGAAACTTCTAAACCATGAACTAAAATATAACTTGCTTTCCTTAAGTCGATTTTCTCAAATAAGAAAGCTATTGTCTTAGGGACAGAATTTGTCAGCTACTAGTCAAGCATTAATGGAACATAAACTATGCTATGGTAGTGATAATGCAGGAAATGATTACCAGAGTATCATTTTGCTTATACTTGCAAATATACAGATAAATACAAGCTAACATTTCTCCTAGATAGTACTATTAATTCTTTTATAAATTATATATGTATATATTATGTACTAAATATATAGTTTCATCTTCTTCCCTTCTAACATATTAATATTGCTAATCTCACTCTTCTAACACTTCACCTTCCTCCTGTTTTCCACAATTACACGTTTTGCTTTTTTAACCATATTATTTGCAGAACCACTAAGTATTTTGGCTGCTTCTTCAACTATAATTGAGTATACAAAAATATAAGAAAAACAGTCTTCAAATAATACAAATCATAATCACATTATTCATGTCTGGCATATGACATTCTTCTACATAGTCTTTCCTAACATCTTAAAGTGGTGGAAACATTAACTTACATTTTAGTATCTCTAAACTTTTTAAAGAATTATGTCTTTTGCTGAGAACAAACACCAACTGTCTCCTCAAAATTTCATATAATTCTCTTTAATGAAAGCTCCCACTAAAGTCTCAAAGAAAAACAAAACAAATAGATTGAATATTCCATTTCCAATTACTGAAAATAGCACAGTAAACTGTTCAGGCAAATTCTCTCTCAGATAACAAAACCCTGAACAAAACAGAATAAAACAATTATTTAAAGTAAGTTCAAGTTAATCAAATGTCACAGAAACAAAAAAGCATATATTCCAAAGGAAATATAATGGGTTAGGAAGAATGTCAAGCACTGACTTCCATAGCTCCAATGGCAGAAAACCATGGTGCTTACTACATGGATGGAAAAGTAGCTGGAAACTAAGGTGAAAAATCCCTGGAGTGAGACTAAATGGGTAATTATTAAACTAAAATATAAAATCTGCCCAAATCATTAGCTACTCATCAGATTGAAAGGGGGAAATACTCCAAAAGGGCTCAAGAAAAACATAGCACTAATAGCTGAAAGGACAGAGATGAGGTACCAGCTACTGTGCCCTAGTCGTTTAAGTCTATACAAAATAGTACCTTGCTGGGATGATAATAATAGCTCTCAATAAAACATGGTAACACCAAGCAACCCAAGTCAATAAGATATACTAACCAAAATGTCCAGTTAATGGGCTAGAGAAATGGCTTAGCGGTTAAGGCATTATACCTGCAGAGCCTAAAGGCCCAGGTTCAATTCTCCAGGCCCCACGTAAGCCAGATGAACATAGTGGCACATGTGTTTGGAGTTCATTTGCAGTGGCTGAAGGCCCTGGCATACCCATTCTCACTCTATCTCTCTCCCTTTCTCTGTCTCAAATAAACAAATTAATTAATTAATAAAGTCTATAAATAAAATGTTTAAAATTATCTATCTTTAAAAAATGTCCAGTTATCAATAAAAAATGACCAGACTTTTGACTAGGCACATACTTATGGGAAGCGAAAGAGGTTGACTGAAATTGATTCTAAATAGGCCAGGGTCCAATGTTTAATGTTACAAGCAAATCAAATCAGCTATTATAAATAATTATGAAGAATAAAAACATGCGTTAAAGAACATATAGTGTGGTAGTTTGGATGATTCAGAGTTTTATTCAAGCTTGTAACTTGGCTGGAGTAAGTGTCACTGTGAGTGGATCCTTAGGGTCCAGTCCTAAGGTGTGTTTGGGGGTGGATTTAGAATTCCAGCCTAAGGTATGCAGAGAGCAATCAGAGCTCAGCCTAGGGTTCCTGGAGTGTGCATGCTAATAGTGCTGGGGATAGTGGTATTTCTCTATGCTTGGATCTGTGAAAGGGAGCCAGTTTCTTTCACCATTATGGAACTTGCCCAGATCTGTAAGCTTCAATAAATCCTGTTCCTCCCACAAACTTTGCCTGGTTTGGAAGTTCATCCCAGCAACACGAAGCTGACTATGACATACAGACTTAAAACTGAATGAAAAATAGAAAATGTCAGCCAAAAGAAAAAAAAAAAGAAACAGAGAGAGAGAGAAAAAAAGAAACTAATAACTGAAATATAAATATAAGTATACATATATCTATCTATCTATCTATCTATCTATCTATCTATCTATCTATCTATCTATCTATCTGCTAGGAAGGGTCAACCACAGAGAAAAAGGCAAAATCAATAACCTGGAAGATTTTGATAAAAATCATCCAGTATGAACAGAGAAACAGAGAACTATAGAAAAGTGAACTGCAGAGAGCAATAGACAACATCAAGCTCTCCAGTGAATGCACAATTAGAATCCAGGAAGAAAGAAGCAAGAAAAGCACTGAAGAAATGATGGCCAAAAATTAAGAGGAAAGACTAAATCACAGTACTGCTTTAATGTCAAAAATTTATTCACATAAAAGTATTCTCTCTAAAGAAATTTAACTAGAAATCTGTTTAACTTTAAAAGTCTCTAAGATGAAATGCTAAGACCTAGCAAATGTTAACTTACATCCTACAAAAATATGAAATAAGATTATAAAGCAATGCAGATTTTTGTGTAAATGGTGTGAGCATCTATGTGTGTCAGGTGAGAGTGGGTGTGCTGGAATTAGAGCTCCATCTAGCCATTTCCAGCTTTAATGTGGGTTCTGGAAATACAAACTTGGGTTCTCATACCAGCACAGCAAGCACTTTACCAATCAGCCATCTCCCCAGGTCATAGTTCAGATTTTTAAAAGCATTAAAATGTTGCTTTTAATTTAGTTAAAGCAATCAGTGGTTGTTCCTTAACAGGACACTGGAAAGGACAAAAGCTCTCTGGGGGTGCTGAAACAATCTATTACTTGATTTAGTATTTTATACAGATACTTATATAAGGAAAAAGTTATTAAATGAACACTTAAGACTTATATACTTTACCACAGACAAGTTGTTCTTCAATAAAGGGAAGGAGGAGGAAATGAAGGATGAGAGCAAAGTAGAAACTAACTTACCTGAGACCTGATCATCAGTTAAGCCAAATGCTGACATGACATTTTTATTGATTTCATCTTGGTTTTTCAAAGGATCAAAAGCTGACATACTGGCTGCCATAACCTGAGTAGACTGTTTTCCAGAAGCGTCAGAAGCAGCAGGTTTTTCCTCCCTCCCATCCACAGTGTCTATAAGAATGGAGGAAAAACAAAACCAAAAAAGATTTTACATATTTTATGTACATTCAATAAGGCATAAAAGGTACAAGACAGGTAAATACCTATGTGCATAAATGACATTTTGGAATGTTAACATAACACTTTATCAACACTGGACTATAGATTATTTTACTTTCTTACACTTGTTTATAAAAGAAACAATAGCCTTCAAAGCAATAATGGATCATCTATCTCTTTCCCTAAGAAATACCAGGTGAAACTGGGTGTAGTGGGTAATACACACCTGTACTCCTAAATGAGTTCTGACCTCTAGCACCCATGTAAACGCTGTGTAGGCATTGCAGCCTGCTCAGCGCAAGATGGCTAGCAAGACTACCTGACCTGGCAAGCTACTCAAGTGAGAAGCCTTGCCCTAAGTTAATAAGGACAGAAGTAATAGAGGATGACACTCCACATCAATGTCACACACACACACACACACACACACACACAATAAATAAGTAATTTTTAAAATGCAAGCTCCTTAGCAAACACAGGTGACTTTATTTTGGAGCCCTGTGGCCTACATTTCAATTAATATCAGATACATATAGTTATACTAACAGTTAATGATAACTTATATTTTAACAGTATAGAAACTTAACCTGTAATTAGATGTCAATTTATCTTTCTCTTGTCTATTGGTCCACTATTAACATTGACATCAAGCCAACCAACCTTCATGTTTTTGGTAAATAATACATGATAGAGAGCAATGTGAAATTCCAAAATTACTTAGGGGGAAAAAAACAAACAATATTTGCATCTAACAGTCCTAAGGGATTATACATACCACTTTTCCACAGAAATTATTTTTTATGAACCTTATACAAACTATCCAAACTCTAAAAAGCTTCATAGTTTCAAGCATTTAAAGTCAGCATACAGTTTAAAACGTTTACATCACAATAGCCGGGCATGGTGGTACAAGCCTTTAATCCCAGCACTCAGGAGGCAGCGGTAGGAGGATGACAGTGAGTTCAAGGCTACCCTGAGACTACATAGCGAATTCCAGGTCAGCCTGGGCCAAAATGAGACCCGATCTCAAAAAACCAAAAAAAAACCTCACATTACAATAAACCAAAACTGCATTCAAAATCGGTTTCATTATGCCCTATCGCAAAGAATATATATATTTTTTCAAGTTAAAGAAAAGGCTGGACATGGTAGCACACGCCTTTAATCCCAACACTCAGAAGGCAGAGGTTGGAGGTTCACCGTGAGTTCAAGACCAGCCAGAGACTACATAGTAAATTCCAAGTCAGCCTGGGATGGAGTGAGACCCTACCTCAAAATAAATAAATAAATAAATAATAAAGAAAAAAAATAAAAATTTGAAAAAACCAACTTTGTAAAATCTACTTTTTAAATTGCAACACATGCTTTTATTTGACTTCACATTTCAAAACACATTGTGATGCAAAAACTACATCAGCTCCAAACTTGTCAGTAATCTTTGTATCATCTTAACTTTTTTGTGAGTAGTATCTCATCTAAAATGCAGAAACTTCCTTTGCATATTATAATTATTAAAAAGTGTGCATAACATCAACTTTAATATTCTATTTTAGTGAACTAATCTAAAATTACTTTATACCTGAAATTTCTTAGTATCCAACATAAAAAGAAAGGTTCATGACTCATAAGGGTTTTAAATCTGACACACAACACAAACTCAGGAGTGTAAACCAATTGTAAAACAATCATTTAGAAATGACAACAAATACGGGATGATCTAGGACCCCTCAGAATAACAAGAAGAGAAAGCCAGGTGCCTAGCACTAAATAAGTCATCTCTGTCATAGCAGTCAGGACAGGCAGACTCAATGTGAGTGCTGCTCTCATGGCTAGCCAGAAAATTTTCTCCAGGGAGATGCCGGTAACTACTGAGGAAATTCAAAACTCATCAAAGGAAAATAAGAGGCTGTCAAGAGCCCAACACTAAAGTAAACTTCTAACATGTCCTCCAAGGCTCAGGGAACATTGTAGAAGATGGAATGGAAAGAATGTAAGAGTCATAGAGTGGAAAGATGTATTGCAGGAAATGACTGATGCAACCATGACTGCAGTGACTACTGCGTGCTACTGGGCCCTCCTTTGTAAGGGAGAGGGAACGTAAGATGATAACTCAATGGGAATAGATCAATTTACAATATGTTCATAGGTTAAAGTTCCCAATAAAATTTGGATTAAAATTTTATCTAGAGAATATTCTTTTATGTTGTTTATTTTTTCCAGTATTGGGGACTGAACCTAGGGCCCTGCAACATGCTACACAAGTGTTCTACCACTGAGCTGTCTCCTGAACCCCAGCAAGTACTTTCAAAATGGGATTTTAGATTTTATCCTCCTGTATGCTAATGATGCAATTCCAGAATCTGTACAATGCAACAACATAGCAATCTTGAAGATCAGCCAGGTAGGGAACACAAACATGAACACTAGTAGAAAGCAGAGGTAAGAATAAAGAAAAAATGATGTTGAGGGGGCCATGCTACTCCTACCAAGAATAATTATGTAAAAAGAAAAAAATAAGATGTGCAAAAACATACAACAATAAGAAGGCAGAATAAATAATAGGTTACCATTTTCTGGAATATTGGTAGATGGTCCTGGCTCTCCAGGTGGTTCCAAGCTATCCAACAAGCGATTCACTTTATTTCGAAGTTCTATCAGTTCTCGACGAAGATATTTTACCTGACTTGATTCAAGGGGTCTTGGTTGGCCATTAACTGAAAATGAAAGCATTAATTTACTTAAACTTAGAAGGAAATGAAACATTAAGTGTATGATCATTAAGAAACCACAAAAAAATTATTCAACTAATCAGTTTTTTTTTAACGGAAACATTACTTTGTAACAAAGTCTTCAGCACACTATAATAAAAAAAAAAAAAAACAGAAAATCCTGGACTGGAGAGATGAATTAGCAGTTAAGGCTAACCTAAGGACCCTAAGGTTAACCTAAGGACCCTGGTTCAATTCCCCAGGACCTATGTAAGCCAGACGCACATGGGGGCACATGCATCTGGAGTTCGTTTGCAGTGGCTGGAGGCCCTGGTGTGCCCTTTCTCTCTTTCTGTCTCTTCCCTCTCTCTCTGAAATAAATAAATCAAATTAAAATTTTTAAAAATGAAAATCCTTCATTTAGCAATCAAGAGCGTCACCACTGAGTTTATTATTAAAAAGGAAAAAAAGTGACACAAGCTAAACTAAAATGTTTTCTGCATTGCCAGTAAACTATTAACACATCTAATTCAGTGCAGCTAGGTTGAAATAAAGAATCAGGGAGATTTGTGGTTAAATATATTTCAAATATTAAGCCACCAATATATGCTTTCAGAAGACAATTCAATCTTCTACCTGTATCAACTAATTATTGGCTTTTGCTGGGTAGTACTGATTTTCTCCAATTCCTGAAAAGAAAAAGACCATTGTAGTAAGACAGGCCTCAGTGCTTTTAGAACCTGGCCTGGTACACGCAGCATTAAAATCAGTGAAGCTCACTATGTGACCATGACAGATCAAGTCATAAACAAGACCACTCCATAATCATATCAAAACTCAGATTTAAAAACATGGATTGGCCAAAAAATATCTTCACATCTGGATTAAAATGAATAACAACTATTGCTTCAAGCATTTGTAGCTATAGACTCAATCCATTCTTCTCAGCCTTCCACATAAGATTTAGACAGATTAGGTCCCCACTTTCTAAATAAGATGCAATAAGGTATTTACAAAAACTTCCTGACATCATTCTGCCACAGCAAAGCCCTATTTCCTTGAAACTTACCCAAAATCACCCCATACAGTGCAAGAAAAAGCCCTTTCAAAAGTAATCCTTTTTGACCTACTCTGAATCATTTTACTTATTCTCCCTAATGTTAATTCTTTATTACTACAGGTAAGTCAATAAACCCACGTGTGTTCCTGGTAGTTTTGTCTGGAGCATAATGACACATCTCCCCTGAGTTTTTAGATCCATGCTTTATATTTCTAGCATTGCCTACAACCTCCTATCATCTAAGCAACTTCTGGCTTTAAGAGAATCATTCTTCCATCTATACCCAAGTTTTTTTTTTTTTTTTTTTTTTGAGGTTCTACATGTAAAAGAAAACAGGCTTATCTTGATTTCCTCAATTTAATCAGCTTTATACTCTCCTGAGTAAGAAATCTTGGCAATAATATGTTAATATCATTGTTGAATTTAATGTGATATTATTTAATATGTTCTATGTTAGTTAGTGTCACTGGTCTGCATTTTCCTTGGCTGGTTTTCATGTTAAGATTATAGTAACCTGAGTTAATATAAATTCTTTCTTTACTTATTCTTTGAAATAGTTTGCATACTTTGAGATCATTTGTTCCTTAAGTATTTGGTAGAATTGGTTTAATTTTTTCCATTGCTAATGGGGATAATTAGAACTTTTAAATATTTTATTTTATTCATTTATTTATTTGACAGAGAAAGAGGAGGAGAGAGAGAGAGAGAATGGGAACGCCAGGGCCTCCAGCCACTGAAAATGAATTCCAGACGCATGCGCCCCCTTGTGCACCTGGCTAACATGGGTCCTGGGGAATCAAACCTGGGTCCTTTGGCTTTGCAGGCAAACACCTTAACCACTAAGCCATCCCTCCAACCCAGGACTATTAAATGTATTACTGAAAACACTTTCTACGTTAAAATTACCTATAAAGCTGTTCATGTCATCTGAATTTTCAAACTGAAATAAATTTTTTGTTAATTTTTGATACCTGCTATCAGATCTAGTGCAGAGTCTAAATAACCCATGTGTACTTCTAGATGTCCAAGTCTGAGCCTGACACATAATTTTTTCAAGTTTTTTCTATACTAACTAAATTTGATCCTACTTGATGTATCAGTTTCTGAGGGAAAAGTATGATTTTAGAAAACTGTTGATTTCTCCCTCCCACCTTTGGGGGGAGTCTCACTCTGTAGCTTGGACTGACATAAACTCAGACTATGCTTTTGCTTCAACTTCCTCAGTTAGATTATAGGTATGACCAAACACACCCTGCTTTCCTTGTTCTTCATAACAGAAAATCTAAGGTGGGGCTGGGGGGGTTCTCAGTGGTTAAAGACACTTGCTTGCAAAGCCTGGGTTCAGTTCTCCAGTAGCCACATAAAGCCATATGCACAAAGTGGCACAGACACATGCATCTGAAGTTCAGTTGCAGTGGCAAGAGGCTCTGGAATGCTTATTTTTATTCATTCTTTCTCTCTCCACCCTCCACCCCACAGCCAAGAACATGGAAAAATAGAAATTAAAATAAAGTCCGTGAGTTTAGGTAAACTGAAGACATTATTTTCATTCTTTTCTGGCTACAGGATACTACTTCTCTAATTATTCTTCTCAATAACTTAAACTGATTCCTATCTACTAGTTTCTATTATTAGTATGAAAAAGGCATACCGACAGTTTGTTTCACAGATGATCAGTAATATTCTCTTTAGCTACTTTGTAAAAACAAACTGTTTTTTTTTTTCTTATGTTTCATGACAATGTGTCCTTTGGGATTTATTTTTACTTTTCTTACTCAGGACTGCTGTGCTGCCTGAAGCAAAAGTGACATATCTTTTGTATTATTTTGAAACTTCTTTAGCCACTATCACAATATATTTCTACTCTTATTTTGCCCATAAAACTCTTTTCTTTTTTTTTGGTTTTGTTTGTTTTTCAAGGTAAGGTCTCTAAGGTCTCTCTCTAGTCCAGGCTGACCTGGAAATCACCATGCAGTCTCAGGGTGGCTTCAAACTCACAGTGATCCTCCTTCCTCTGCCTCCTGCGTGCTGGGATTAAAGGCATATGCCACCACGCCAAGCTCCATAAAATTCTTAATATACTTGGCATTTTTATTCTCAACGTCTTTCATATTCTCCATGTCAGTGAGGGTGTGTGTATGTGTGTGGGCGAACTATACTCTTTTAATTGTATTTTTCATTTCTAAAAAGTTATCCCAGGCTGGAGAGATGGCTTAGCAATTAAGGTGCTTGCCTGCAAAACCTAAGGACCCATGTTCAATTCTTCAGATCCCACATAAACCAGACGCACAAGGTGATGCAAGCACAAGGACGCACATGCATACAAGGTGGCACATCCGTCTGGGGTTTGACTGCAGTGGCTAGAGGCCCTGGTGCACCAATTCTCTCTCTCTCTCACATTCATCAAAAATAAATGAATGAAATTTTTTTTTAAAGTAAAACAAAAAAAGTTAACTGAAGTACTTTTTAAAACTTACTAGTTCTTTCCTGGTATAGTAGCTCACTCCTATGATTCTGGCACTCAGCATTCAAGGCCAGCATGGGCCAGAGTGAGACCCTGCCTTTAAACAACAAACATCAAAAAAACTATTTTGACTTTATTCATAATGCTCTGCTCTTGTGTTGTTACTCCTCCTCTTTTTACAACTTTAATTTTTAACATATATTTTGGAGACCATCACTTCTATTAACTGAAATTATAATCCTGACATGAGTTATGTCCATTGCTTCTTGTGTACATATTATGGCTTTGAATTCACTAGTACTCTATAAGAAATGGCCATGACTTGGACTAATAACACATCATTCTAAAGCCCTGTCTTTGCTTTTACTATTTATTTTTTATGGTAACATATGGGCTTAAAAAAAATCCTAAACTGCACAGATATGTTAAATTTAAACCAAGTCCACTAAAGGTCAGTGGTAAAGAATCCTTAAGGGACCTTTACCAAACCCTTAAAACCCAATGTATCCTTGATCTTTCATTTCAAAAGTTTTCTACACTAATCTTTTGGAGGACCTAGGACCTTAGACCTATACCATGTAAGTACCAAATGATGTATTCTCACATTATGAATAATAAAATCTCACCAATATTACACCAAGAATACTCCAAGTGTCAGTTTTTTGAGAATTTAAGCCCTGTTCATTGACGTGGTTTGTTTTTTCCAGTTCCATCTTTCAAATTTTTGACCCTCAACATTTCCCTTATCTGCTAGGCAAGCTAAATTATATTTATAATAGTTTATTTAGCATGTTTCAAGGAGGTAGTTGCTCATATTATCACACCTGCCTTATCTGAGGCCACAGAGAAATTTTGAAAGATACCTTTAATGAAAAATTTTATATAGTTTTTAAGCCAGGCGTGGTGGCGCACACCTTTAATCCCAGCATTTGGGAGGCAGAGGTAGGAGGATCACAGTGAGTTTGAGGCCACCCTGAGACTACAGAGTGAATTCCAGGTCAGCCTGGGCTATAGTGAAACCTTACCTCAAAAAACAAACAACAACAAAAATTACAGTTTTTTATGTTTTAAAACAGATTCGTATTCATCTTTCCTAGATGGAGATGAAATATGCAAATTCAACCAACAGATCATGATCACATGTAATAAAACACTAAGGTCCAGTCAAACATAATATTTAAAAATTAAGTAAATATTAAACAAATCATTTTAAAAGTACACTTGTGCTGAGCATGGTGACACCTTTAATCCCAGCACTCAGGAGGCAGAAGCAGGAGGATCGCTGTGAGTTTTAGGCCACCTGAGATTACATAGTAAATTCCAGGTCAGCCTGGGCTATAGTGAGACCTTACCTAGAAAAACCAGTAATAATAATAATAATAATAATAATAATAATAAAATAAAGTATATAATCATGTTACCATTTTTAACATGAATTTAACAACATTTCTATCATATCCACTAAGTATCCTGTCTTTCAAATTTATTAGATCTAAAATGAAACAAAATCTTAGAAAGATGGAATTTGTTTTACATGTTGTTAGCTTTTTTGGTACTTGGGATGGAATTCAGGGCCCTGTGCAAATTAGGCAAGCACTCTACCACTGAGTATATCCTCAGCCTCATCTTTCACATGTATTTCTTCAACAGTAATACCTAAAATATCAGGCTTACATGCTAAGTCCTGAAAATAAGTAAAAACATGTTATAAAGGAAAAAGTCCTTAAATAAGTCCTTAGAGAGGTAGAGCTAGTTTTACTCTGTAATTGCTTCTAATCTTATGTACGAGGCCAAGGCCATACACTACCATTTATAACAAAGCAGAAACACAATATAAAACGTGTTAACTTTCCATTAATCTTCCTCAAATTACAAACTGCCCAACAATGCCAAAATTCCGACATTGTGAAATTAAAGCTGTAGTACTCTGTATTACATTTGTTATATCTGATTTGAAAACCAAAATCTTGTTTTTCCTGAATTAAGCTTCTATCCCTTCCTTAAACCAAAGCTTCAAGTAATTCAAAGCCACTCTTTAGATACAAGTTAAGAATTTTTAAATGTCTTATCAAGTAACTCTGAGCCATTATAAGGAAAAGAGCCAAAACTAATAAATAAACAATGAATAAATTTATTATAACGATTGCCACTCACCAAATAATGTCAGTTTTAGTATTCTACTACATTGAATTGCAAAGGAAAGGTCAGAACTATCAAAAATCGTTATAAGATCTCCATCTGGAATTAAAAAAGGAAAATAAATTCAGATTTGTAGCAAACTAGAACATATGAAAACATAAAAATAAAAGGTAGGTTGACCAGCAGCATAATTAGAATCTTCTATAAAAATCTTAAGGTACGATCTAAGAAAGACATTCATTAAAAAAATGTTAAATCATCCAAGTCATAGCACCAAGAGAAAAAAACCTGTTAAATCAACTTTGCTTAATAATTTTACAAGCACTTAGCATATCCTCAAGAGAAAACGTAGATAAAGTTAATGAACCATGCTCTTTAATTTTTATTTCAACTAGAAGAATTGGTAAAAAAAAAAAAAATCACAAATTATTGGCTTAGGTTGAAATCCTTTCCATCCTAAAACATTTAAATATATTTACGAAATATAAAAGTATTAAGGATTCTCAAAGTTCTAATCTCAATTCTTAGTAAACCACACTGACACAAATGAAGAAATCATATAGTAATTTGAGAGTTGAAAAAAAAAAAGGAGAGAAGAGTTTAAAGAACTGCTTTAATGAATGAGTAGTGTGTGTAGTCTTTTAGATTACTGACCAGACTGACACTGTCAATTTTCTGGGTTTGTATGTGTGCATGCAAGCATGTTGGAAATGCAACCCTTTAGGATCCCAGAGCTAGATAATACTATAACCAGCATATCAACTGAATGTTCCAAAAGTTTTCAAAAGGCTAAGGAAAAATATGTTCTATATGAAACAAGAACAGAAAAGCTGCCAAAGACAGGTGGGTGGGTGGAGCTTTGTACAGACAAGCTCAACTGCACCAATTTTAAATCTGACCAGGCAGATTTATTTTAAACAATGTTAAAAGAGCCATAACCATTGGTCGTGGGCTACAAGAGGGCCTACACCTATTAAATTCTCTATAAAAAAAGTAAGGGTTATCTTTTTTGTCCTGGTGCTAACTTACTCTCCATTGGAGAATCTGCTTCTCTTTTTCAGATAGATGTAGATCCTAAGGAAAGAGCCACCCCATCATGCCTCAAAAGGGCCCCAGCTGAAACTAAGAAAAATTGTCAAAACAAGCAAGGGTGCTGTTTTTCTGGTGAACTGGGTACCAACACAAGGGTGAAGGAGATCAACACAGGGAAAAATCAACTCCTACCAAATCAGAGAGTCAGAGCCCCAGAGGCCCCCAACACCTCATCACTGAAGCAGACCAAAAATGAACCCAACATGGCTCAGGGAAATTTTGTGGAAGAGGGGGCGGACAGAATGTCAGAGCCACATGTTGGGTCATGATATGCAGAGACATTTATCCTACCCATAACTATGGGCTAACTCCACAATGCATGACCCATATACCTCAACAAGGAGGGGCCAAGGGGAGGGGGTAGGTCATGGATGAGCCTAATAATGGTACCAAACTGACTGTATTTGCTGAATACAAAACTAATTAATAAAAACTTAAAAAAAAGAGCCATAACCAAGCACTTTATAATTGTTTACAGATTTTTTAACCAGACCTAATTCCTATATAATATATATGCCCTAATGTTCAATTCCACTTATAATTGCATTTTTTTTTATTATTTATTTATTTGAGAGCGACAGACAAAGAGGCAGATAGAAAGAGAGAGAATGGGCGCGCCAGGGCTTCCAGCCACTGCAAACGAACTCCAGACGTGTGCGCCCCCTTGTGCATCTGGCTAACGTGGGTCCTGGGGAATCAAGCCTCGAACCGGGGTCCTTAGGCTTCACAGACAAGCATTTAACCGCTAAGCCATCTCTCCAGCCCTATAAATGCATTTTAAAGAAAATAAATGTATAGACACCAAAAGAAAGGAACTTGCTATATGTAACCTTTTTCTTTTCCCAAGTCCCACAACAATAAAAACAAATTTTATCTCTGTCTGCAAGAACTTTACCATAATTCTCCAACACTAGTACCCAACACAGACCATGAAACAAAAATCTAAACAATTTGAAACATCCACTTCAAACAAACTCCAGATGCAAGCTCCCCCTTGTGCATCTGGCTAACATGGGTCCTGGGGAATCGAACCTGGATCCTTTGGCTTTGCGGGCTAAGCCATCCCTCCAGCCCTCAAAACATTTTATAAAGCACCATTAAAAAAAAAAAAAAAAAAAAAAAAAAAACCACTGAGGTAACTAGGTAACAGAGGACAAATTTAAGAGGATGGAAAGTAGAGATCTTCAAACTACCTAAGAGACCCACTCCTGTTTTTATAGGACTGTGAATAGAAGTGGATTTTATATTTTTAAAAGGTTGTCAAAAAATAAGACAGAAGCCTCATGTGATATACAAAGTTATACAATATTTATTATCTGATCATTTATAAAAATGCTTGCTTACACTCTTATAAGCGAAAATAAGAGAAAAATGTTCAGTGAGGTCAGTTTAAGATACGTTAAATTAGAGAAACAAAGTATTTCAAGTTAAAATACTATCAGATATTTGAATTGTGGTGTTAGGGATGCAGTTCAGTGACAAAGTACTTCCCTGGAAGTATGTGAGCCTCCCTAGCACTAGGGGGTAAAGTTGACAGGACTGAAGATTACAAATTCAAGACAGAGAACAAATTCAATAAATCTGAAAGTCAAAGAGGTGAAACCCTGTGTGTGTGTGTGTGTGTGTATGTGTGTGTGTAATAAGCAGTCACTGAAATATAGGAAGAATATTAAGTGACTCTCAGAAATCAATTTTGGGTGCCCTTAGAACATAAATCATAAAAAGGAGAATTATACATGTAGGTACTTGGCCACCTTAGCTCATTACCAGTTGATTTACACTCTCATTGCTAAATTACACAAAATTGGCTGCCAAGACAAGAACAATTTCCATTTGCATCTTATAAAGCCATGGAACTGGGTTCTGACCAATATAATATGGGCCAAACTGATGTACATCTCACCCTGAAGCCTTGTAAGTAAAATGTCTTCACAAGCCGGGTGTGGCAGTGCTCGCCTTTAATCCCAGCACTCAGGAAGCAGAGATAGGAGGATTGCCATGAGTTCAAGGCCACCCTGAGACTACAGAGAGAATTCCAGGTCAGCTGGGCCAGAGCAAGACCCTACCCCAAAACCAACAACAACAACAAAGTCTTCATATACTACCTTTGTGCATCTGCATGCTGGATGGATGTCAATGCTCAAGCCGTGTATTAACACAGCATGTGTCAGCCTGGGCTCCTAAATGATTTTTCCAAGTGCAGAAGCACTGAGACTGTAAGATATGTATTACAGTAACTGCCATTACTTTAAGCCAGTCTCTATATAGAAGCTATTTGTGACAAGAAGAAAACCAGGATAAGCAGTGCTGAGATATTAAGGGATAACAGCATTTCACAAAGGGCAGTATAATACTAAATGCTATGCTCAAGATGAAACAGACTACAGATAAGTTCAACAGTTAAAGAAAAACCATACTGGTAACCACCTAAAAAACAAATTTTAATAGAGGTATTAACAAAGAATAGGAAATAAATACAGCTTACTCCTATAATTCCACTCTGCATTTGATGAAATATTTGTCAAGCAGAATTTATTTCCATAAAAATAGTTTTGTGGTCAAATGAATCTGGGAACACTGCATTCAGTAAACTGACCATGTAAATAAACAGAACACACACTAAAGAAATTCCTGCCAATAAATGTATTTGGCCAGGTTTGGCAGTACATACTGTATACTCAGCACTTGTGGGCTGAAGCAGGAGGATCACAAGATCCAGACCAGCCTGAGTCACATGGTTTAGAGCCTACCAAAGAGAAAATAAAAAGGACGTATGTCTTTGTTTAAGCAAACTTTCTCATATTGAATTGGTAGAGAAATCCCTTTTCATTTAACATATACTGTGATTCCTGTCACTTTGAGAAATACAAAAGTGGGCAGAAAGACAAACAAATAGTACTTGAATCAAATGTGGCTTTAATAAAAAGTCTTAGTAAAATGTATAAGCATGTTTCAGTGAAAAACTCATCTTGCTTTTGGATTTACTATATATCTGTGATCACATTCTAGACTTCTTAATATGAATGGGATAAATATGCTATATTTTCTGAGCCATACAACCCATCACTGCATTTGTGTATCAGCATCCTTTTAATTGTATTATAACACAGTAAACTGTAAGACAAAAAACGTGCTAAAGACACTTAAACTCCCCTTTAATAATAAATCACTTGGCTATTTTTAACTTACAGAAGAACTGTATTAACTATAGGAGTGTATGAAAATCAAAGAAAGTGACCATTCAAGGTGGGGGGGCAGGAGAGGACAGTTCAATGACAAATGGAAGGAGAACATATATAATACTTAAGACCTTAAAAACTAGTGTTAAAACACTCTCACCTTCATCTTTATACTTTATTGTAACTTCATCATTACTCAGAAGTTTTCCTCTGAAAACACGCTGCATCATTAGCACTAATTCATCATAAGTAATATCCTCATTATGAATGGGAATTCGCCGAATATCCTCCCCAAGTTGAGCTTTGATAATCAGCTTCCCACTTAGGTCCAACTGTCCATTCATGGTGGACTCCAGGATGTCCTATATGCACAACTCTAGGAAAAGAACTAATAAAAATAGTTTTGATGGTTAAACAAAACATGTTAAAAGCTAAAAGCAGAGCTGCTATTAATCAGAATGTTAAGACATTATTATATCCTGTCTCCATGTTACTGTGTTTATGTTATCTTTGGCAGAGAAGCAATTTCATTACAAATATTTTTGAAAGTTCTATTCTTATGTCTACTATTGTTTCACTTGCATACTTAACTGCTGATCTGACAATACATTTGGAGTTCTAATTCATCATGTCTAAAACTAAATTACTGATTATCTACCCAAAATTCGCCTCTCCTAAAATTGTCCCATCTCAGTGACAATTCTTTCCTTCCAGTTACTAAAGTAATTCTTGGTTCCTTTTTCTCATTTTCATCTAAACTGCCAACAAATCTGGCTGTTCCCACCTTTAAAAATATCTCAAGAATCCAACTAACTTAGTACCCTCACTACTATCCACTAAATCAACATAGTATCTAAATGATTGCAAAACACTCATTAAATGGTCTGCCCTCTTAGCTTGGCCTACTCTTCAATATTTTCAACATCTCTGTTTTTCTCTTAAATCAAATCTAATGTCATGGTACTCAAAACCTTCCAGTGGATACCCCTTTCAAAAAGAATCCACAATATCATTTCCTTGCATCTAGCACATGGCTTAGTAAATTTAATCACATTTCCTATTCCTTTCCCTCATGAACTCCTGCTACAGCAAGGCCTTAAGTTCTCCTGTCTCAACCCAAGGCTTTGTGTTCCCTTTGCCTGCAACACTTTTTACACAACCCTTACATGATCCAGATCCTTGACCCAATGTCATTTTCTCACATGTCCTCCCTATCTAATTTAAAATGGTCATCCCTGTCCTATCTTCTTACCCTGCCTCATTTTTCTGCAAAGCACTAAGCACATGGAATATTAAAATCTTACCTTTTTTTATATGTGTGTGGTGTGCATGTGTTTGTATGCTCATGGCAGCAAGTGTGTATGGAGGACAGTGGTTGACTATGGGTGTTTTCCTCCAGTGTTCTCCACTTTATTTACTTAGGCAGGGTTTCTCACTTGAACCCAGAGCTTGCATTCAGCTAGTCTAGCTAGCCAGTTTGCCTTAGAGAATCCTGTCTCCACTTCGCTAGCACTGGAATTAAGAGATAGGCTGCCAAGACCAGAAGCACTAGATTCTCACACCTGCAAGCAAAGCGCTTTATTGACTAAGCCATCTATCTCCCCACTCAATAGAATCTGATTTTTTAAAAATTTTTGTTTATTTTTATTTACTTATTTGAGAGACAGACAGAAAGAGGCAGATAAAGAGAGAGAGAGAGAGAGAGAGAATGGGCGTGCCAGGGCCTCCAGCCACTGCAAATGAACTCCAGATGTGTGTGCCCCTTGTGCATCTGGCTAACGTGGGTCCTGGGGAATCGAGTCTCGAACCAGGGTCCTTAGGCTTCATAGGCAAGCGCTTAACTGCTAAGCCATCTCTCCAGCCCTAGAATCTGGTTTTTTACTGTCCTCTCCTCTAGAGATAGGATGAGCTTTGTTAGCTATCTTCCCTGAGCCTACAAGACTATCTTGCACATGATTTGGTTATATTAAATACTGACTACAAAACAGTTATCCCAGGTTGAGGAGATTGCTCAGTGGTTAGACATTTGCTTACAAAGCCTGATGGCCTGAGTTCAATTCCCTAGTATCCACATAAAGCCAGATGCACAAAGTGGCACATACATCTGGAGTTTGTTTACAGCAGCTAGGGGCCCTGACACACCCATACTCTCTCCCTCTCTGTTTGCAAATAAATAAAAACGTATTAAAAAAAAAAAAAAAAAAACTAGAGTTGGAGAGACGGCTTAGCAGGTAAAGTACTTGCCTAAAAAGCTAAAGGACCCAGGTTCCATTCCCTAGGACACAGGTAAGACAGATGCACAAGGTGGCACATTCATCTAGAATTTGTTTGCAGCAGCTGAAGGGCCTGATGTACCCATTCTACCTGCCTCTCTCTTAAATAAATAAATAAATAAAAATAAAAATGTTTAAAACACTGTAATGCCAACCTGGAAAAGTATGTATGAACATGAAAACAGAGCTTCATATTTTTCTAAAGTAAGAAAGACTTCATAAGCATTTTTTTCTAATTTCCTCTCTGTTTTGGGAACTTGAGAAAATCATCATCAATAATACAGATGAAGTAACAGTGCTTAGCTTCAGTAAGATGGTATTATCTATTCCCAGCAGCACCTAAAATAATACCTGACATATAGAAGTCACTTAAGCAATTTTTTGTTTCTGGCACAGAGGACAATGAATAATAAAGTCTGACAAAAGGAGGCTGGAGAGATGACTCAGAGGTTAAGGCACTTGCCTAGAAAGCCTAAGGACCCAGGTTCAATTCCCCAGTACCCCCATAAGCACAAGCTGACGCATGTGTCTGGAGTTTGCAGTGGCTACAGGTCCTAGCATAACCCCTCTCTCAAATAAATAAAAAAAATTTTTAAGTCTTGACAAAAGCACTTTAGAGAAAAACTGTACTATCAGTTCTTAAGTCAATTCGTCTCACAGAATTCGTTATGTACCCTAAAGGGACTCCTCACATCATGCCTTATTAAGACAAAGTTCCAACATGAGAGAGATATGCTTGATAGTATGCCTTTTGATGGGGATGGGAAGAACTCAGATAGACCTAATTACCGGAGCTACATATTCCTTCATTCTGCCATAGAGGTCGCTTTCACTTTTGGTGCTTCCCATTGTCTGCAAAAGTCCCACAGGCTTTCCTAAAGACTGTCCCTAGTTTGTGTAGTCAAAGTAAATACCTAAGTATCATTCAATTTACGAGAAAAGTTTCCCTCCTGAGGGAAAATGCCAACCATAGAGGTGTCCATTCTAGTCCTCTTTTTCTGTATCAAAGTAGGAATCAATAGTATCAACTAATTCCTAGAACTGCTGTGAGAACCCCCTACAGCATTTTCTTTTTCAATTTTATCCCTGCCCCAGCCCCTGTGAAGACCAGAAGTGACTCATCATTCCATTCAAGAGTACTGTTCTGAGTATGGACAACAAATTGAAATGTCCAAGGATATACAGAGCCTGTCCCCTGCTAGGTTCGGTGGCCAAACCGATCTCCACTAACGCTGACAGTTAAGGCCCTAATCAAATCAGAAGTGGCTTCTTAAGCATCCCCTCAGAAGGTGAAGTGTTTCCTTCAAAACATTCTAAAACAAATAAACCTTTGACTATTCCAAGGATACAAGACACTTCAAAAATCTTCTTGACCAGAAGCACCACAGCGAGATGGTAAAGATTTTCACGACTATCTATGTATACTTATGTTCTTCTCCAAGGTTGACTTTCGCCATATGCAAAATGACAGTAACAACTGAACTTGAATGAGTCCTTGTGATGGCCGAGACCATGTGCCTACTTTACTTCTCCGTGGTGCCCAGAGAGACCAACTCAGAAAATGAGCTGCCATCACTACAAAACTAGGTTGGGCCTCTAGAAGACAATTCCGCATAACACAGCCAAGGGCTGCGGTTCCTCTTCTGTGACTCCAATCAAATTATTCCGCAGGAGCCACTGTCCACCTTTCCAAAGTCCTCTGGGGGTTAGACACCGATGACTCCAGGCCTGCCCAAACCCCTCTGATCACCTCCAGCAACCGAACCCCTTGGAGCCAGAGAGGAGTGGGGTACGCGCTGGCCCAAGGGCCCTCAGCACCAGGCAGCAGCCTTCCAGCGACAGCCACGAACCCACGCCGCCCTCCCCCTCCCCTGCCCTCCCCTCCTCCAGGCCCGTCGCGCCTCCGCCGGCGACCCCGGCCCCTTCGTGTCGCCCATGCGCGGCCTCCCGGCCTCCCCGGGCGGCCCGCGCGGGGCTGGGCTGCCGTACCAGCTAGCCGAGGCCGCCGCCTCCGTGGGTCTCCGCTGACCAGCCGCCGCGAGGCCGCCGCGGGGCTCTGGCGTCGCAGGGAGGCTACGGTCCCGGCCGCTCCGCTGCCCTCCGCTGCCCTCCGCGGCCGCAGCACCGAGGCCCCGGCTAGTGCAGGCCCGGACCAATCGCACACGCCCAGGCAGCCCAGCGAGCGCCAGACCAGTACGTGGCAGGTGGGAAGAGTGGCAAAGGGGATCTGTCCTTTCGCCCCGCCTCAAGGCGAGCGGCCCAACCCAGGACGCATGCGCGAGGGCGTGCAGCGCGGAGCCGGACGACCGCGGGGCTGCGTGAGTGAGGGCCCGGCTTCCGCATAGGACGACAGGAAGTGCAAGCCGACGCTGCGTACGCATGCGCGGGGCGCAGCCAGCTACTTCCGGTTTCTCTAGAAACTCGTGGTTCCCGTCTCTCGCCTGCCCGTGGGCTGGGCTAGTCAGCTGCTGCTCTGGACTCTTTTTTTTCTTTTTTTTTTTGAGACTGGGTAAAAGTGAGCGTCTGTCCGAGCCTGCCTGCTTGGCTTTTTTGTGTTGTTTCTGGCCATTGTGGTTTAGCTAGCCAAAAACATCTTTTAAAACGTAACCGTTTTCCGCCAGTCTTTCTACAAATCCGTTCATTCATTCACCATCGGGCGCCCAGCCCCGCCAGGAATAGGACGGTGATGAGTCAGGTCGTGAGCGCGCAGTGGCCATTGCACTAAGAAAGACCCACAGCGTTTAGGACACGGAACAAATCTCTACGCATGTGGAAAACAAAAGCTGGTAAATTAAAGCTAAGGCTTCCAGAAGACGGTCTGGAGGAAAAGGCATTTAAACATGCCTTACGTACACTTCGACAAAGAATTTGTTTCAGCCGGGCGTGGTGGCGCACGCCTTTAATCCCAGCACTCGGGAGGTAGAAGTAGGAAGATCGCCATGAGTTCGAGGCCACCCTGAGACTGCATAGTGAATTCCAGATCAGCCTGGGCTAGAGCGAGACCCTACCTGGAAAAAAAAAAAAAAGAAAAGAAAAGAATTTGAGCCAGGCGTGGTGGCGCACGCCTTTAATCCCAGGAGGCAGAGGTAGGAGGATCACCATGAGTTCGAGACCACCCTGAGACAACATAGTGAATTCCAGGTCAGCCTGAGCTACAGTGAAACTCTACCTCAAAAAACCAAAAAAAAAAAAAAAAAAAAAAAAAAAGAATTTGTTTAGGTGTGCTTATTTATGCAAGAATTCCTTAGCGTCAGATTGAACACTAAATTTTGGAAAGTGATTGAACACTGGTGTGGAGGTATTGTGGAAGTAGCAGCAAGTAGTTTTTGCCACCTGTCCACAGCTATTTACCAAATGGGGTAAAGTAAACTTAGTTGTTGGAGTAAAGAATTAGTATTTTAGTTAGAACTGTGATTTTTTTTTTAAGTTGCCTGAAAATTCTGTTTGAGAGTGAATGTATGAGTTTAAGGTGCACTTTGCTTCTATAAATTTTGGTTTGCATAGTTGTATGTATTGCCCTTCAAAGTTGCTTGCAGGAATTGGGAAGCAGAGGGATGCAGGTGGTATGAAAGTTTCCTACTTTCTCTAGGATGAGTTCTTAATCACTTCTTACTTAAAACTTGACTGATACAGATTTGGGAACATATGGTACTGTCAAGTAGTGTTCTGTTGTCTGATAGTTTGGAGGTAAGGAAAAACCACACTTCTAAGTGTAGAGGTAAAAATATTTCCTGAAGGAAGTCAGTCATATGTTGTAGTTACCTTCTCGTTGCTGGCACAAAGCACCCAGCCAAAAGTATCTGATGGAAAGAAAGGTTTTATTTTGGCTTACAGTCTTGACGGGAAGTTCTATGAGAAAGCACATCATGAGCAAATGCTTGCCATCATGTCTGCCACAGCAGGTGGCAAACAGTAGAAGAGTAAGCCAAATTCTGGTAAGAGGGAACTGACCATAACACTAGTCAACCCCCCAACAACATACCTCCTCCAGCAAGGCTCCATCTCCCAAATTGCCATCAGCTAGAGACCAGGCATTCAGAACATTCAAATACAATACAGACATTCACACCCTAGGACAAAAGGAGATGGGCCATACATATCTTGGAGTGAAGATTGAGAACCTTCCTCTCTTTGGATGACTGGAAAGGGTATGCTAACCTAAAGTCTACTAGGGAAAAATAAGCTGATCCTTATTCCTATGTGGCTACCTGCAAGGTAGAAGAGAAGTACCATAGAGATTAGGACTTATGGTCTGCAAATGTAGATTGAATTTCTTTATGTTGTACTTCCCTCATCCTTCATCCTCAAGATCAGTTAAGTCTGGTTTGATGTTAGAAACCTGTTCCCAGCCACCCTTGGAAAATTGAGAAATGGGAATGTGGTGATTCCTCAGGTCAAAACAGATGCAGGGACATAAAGACAAGATTTGTAAGGCAGATCAGAGGCTCATGTGACAAGGGGCAGAAAGGGCATCTATGCAGCATTAAAGCATTACTCCCAAACTCTCCAGAAATATAGATATATACATACATAAATTTTATAAGCTATTTTGTCTCTTGTCCAGTTGGATGTAGGTTTACAATATTGTGATTATGCATGGAATCTAGATCATTTAGTTTATCTTTATTTTATTTTTGTTTGTTTATAACAGAGAGAGAGGGAGTGCACCAAGGGCCTCCTGCCTCTGCAAACAAACTCCAGACCCATGTGACACTTTGAGTATCTAGTTTACTCTGACACTGTAGAATCAAACCCAGGCTTCCAGACTTTTCAAGCAAGTGCCTTTAAGCACTGAGCCATTTTCTCAGCTCTGGTTTGTCTTTAAATGCCAAATGAGATCATGTATAGGGAAGCACTCAATATTGTCATCTGAGTTTGTCTTATTGCCCCTAGTAGGTGTAAACATCTTGATAGTCAATGCTGTGTCCTACTGATATTCATGTTTCAATTTAATCCTAATTTGTTCATTAAATGCTCTTTCCTCACACTGACCTTATATAATTTAAATTTAAATTAATCTAGAAGCATAATTAACAACTATAACTCACCACCCAATCCAAGGAATAGAACAATTCTCAATAAATTACATCTCCCAGTGTGCTCCTCTCCCACATGATTCCAGTGCCTCTTGAATTCTGTGATTAGCATTTACTTTTTAATATTGTTTGTAGTTTAATCATGGGTATGTGTGCATACATGTTCACATGCACAGTAATATGTTGTCCATTTTACTTTTCATAGATATAATAGTATCATTTCCAGTTTTGGCGATATACCATGTGTTCAGTTATTTACTTGTTACTTGTTACTGTTGTATGTAGCATTTATTTCAGTCTTGAATAGTATCCAATGAGTATGTATAGTAAAAAAGATTTTTTAAATTCAGTATTTATATTATTTCCAGTTTGTATGTATTGTGAACAACATTCTTTTGTATGTCTTTTGTAGTTTATTTAATGATGGATAATACATATATGTGACTTACAAAACAATGTGAACCTTTAGTATTGTTTAGATGAGTGAAGGAAGATGAGTTTTGTAGTTCTAGAGAAGACCATAAAGACTTCAGTAAAACTGTGACTTTGTATATTAAACATTTTTTTATATTAAACATTTGACAAAAGGACATTTATTTCCTTGTGAAATCTTATGTGACTGAATCAAGCTCTGTGTTTTTGCTTGCTTTTCTGTGTTTCTTGTATACACCCACCCAACATAAGAACAATCATTACATCTTCTCTTTTGCTCCCACAGTCTGGCATTGCTTGCCATGTATGAATAGTAGACATTTAATAAATATCTGTTGAATGAGTTAAGTACTGATTACTACTTCTGGAATATGCCCATAGTTGCTGACATAGATCTTTGTACTTAGTCTCCAATAAATGCAGTAAAGAACTGATCTCATAGTGATAAGCTGCACTGAACCAGTTACCTCCTTTGCCAGGAACATGGTTGTTCCTCACTATATGTATTGACACTAATTTTACTTCTATTTTTACTAGCAAAGCCAGAAAGGTTGTCCTAGCATTATTTACTAGGTATTTATGGTCATGTTTATTACAGAAAACATCAAACCTTTCACTAAAAATACTGTTCTAGGAATTCTGTAAGTAATTGCACCGATGAAATGCTACCAGCCAGAAAACATTTTACCTTCTTTGTTAAATAGAGCTTAGGAAGGTATATTGAACTTTAGACTTAACTTTGCCTTCTGTCCTATGTCCAGGTGAGTTTGGTTTTAAATGAACACTGAAAACAATCTTCCATAAAAAATATAACAATGCTAATATATAGAAGTTGAAGAAGGAAAAACAGCATAAGAAAATAACTTTGACCCAGCTGTACCAAAGGGAGATAGGAAGTTCTAAAATTCAAAGCTTACTTTGAAGAAGGGTTGAGTTACTATAGTTTTAACACAGGTAGTAAACTCAACACCTGCTTTCTCCCTGAAAGTCTAGAACGCTACAAGTGGAAAAGGGATTAATTGTTAAAGATGAAAACAAGGATTTCTCAGACTAAATGGAAAACAGTGCAAAGACTAAATATGAGCCTTATAAGCAAGTTAGATAAAACTTGTGTTTCATTAGTAGTTAGTATAAAATATCTTCAAATTTTCAATTATCTATCCTTAGGGAAACCAAAGGATGTAGGTTCGTCCTTGGGTAATAATTCCAAGAGAAGTTATATCCCATCTTGAGAGTCAACCCTATTATAGCACAGCACTCAGCTAAATAAGAGAACTCCAATTAGAGGGAGAATTATGAAATTATTTACTTGTTACTGAGATATATACATGTTGTATGTAGCATTTCAGTCTTGAATAGTATCCAATGAGTATGTATTGTACAAAAGATTTTTTAGTTCAGTATTTATATTACTTTCAGTTTGTATGTATTGTGAACAACATTCTTTTGTATGTCTTTTGTAGCTTATTTAATGATGGATAATGCATATATGTGACTTACAAAACAATATGAACCTTTAGTATTGTTTAGATGAGTGAAGGAAGATGAATTTGTAGTTCTAGAGAAGACCATAAAGACTGCAGTAAAACTGTGACTTTGTATATTAAACATTTTTTTTATATTAAACATTTGACAAGAGGACATTTACTTCCTTGTGGAATCTTATGTGACTGAATCAAGCTCTGTATTTTTGCTTACTTTTCTGTGTTTCTTGTCTATACCCACCCAACATAAGAACAATCATTACATCTTCTCTTTTGCTCCCACAGTCTGGCATTGCTTGCCATGTATGAATAGTAGACAACCCAGTTCTTTAATTGGGGCAACCTCCCCACCACTGGCTAAATATGTTTGTGAGCCAGGCATTGTGGTGCATGCCTATAACCCTAGCACTTGGGAGTTGGAGGCAGGAGGATCAGGAATTTAAAAAGTCATCCTAAACTACATAGTGGTTAAAAGTTGGTCTGGGCAGAAATTGGCCTTGATATCCATGACCTCGCAGTGCCTAGAAATACCTTCACAAGACCCTCATAATAGGAGAAAAAGACAATGACATCAAAGTAAAAGAGAGGCTAATGGAGAGAGGGAGGGGATATGATGGAGAGTGGAGTTATAAAGGGGAAAGTGGGGGAGGGAGGGAATGATAGTTTATGTTGTCAATAAAAAAAATTTTTAAAACAGCCTGAGCTATGAGACTCTATCTCAAAACAATAACAAAAAAATCTGCTTATATAAACAAAGGAAGCTACTACTCCATAAAAAGGTAATTGAGAAAAGAATGATATTTCTCCTATGTTCCTTTTAGTGAATGATTCTTAGCATCACTAAAACAAAATAGTTCAACCTGTCTTGCCAGCAGCACATCCATTGTGACTAAACTGTGCCTTATTCGGATATTCTGTGTCCAACCTTGAAGTCAATTCTTCATAGATACTATGTCCCTAAAGGCTGGCACCTCCTAGATATTCAACACATATTTATCGAATAAAAGAATGAAAATTTAAGTTCCCTGCCATTTCATAGGTCAAGCTTCCAGAAGGGAGCAGATACGATTTTATCTCTAGCTAATATCAAATCATTCACTTTTCTTCAGTTGTATTTTCTAGAGATAGTGTTATCTCTGATCTGAATTACCTAGAAGATTTTAATTGAAAGATAAATGCTAGTATGGGCTGATTGTATCCCTTCCAAATAGAGACGCAACTCCCATCATCTCAGAACATGACTGTAGAGAATTTTCAGAAAGTGATTGAAAATGAAGACAGGGTGGCCACTAAGTTAGTGTGCATAGGATTTTTATAAGAGGAAACTCTTTAAGATATACCAGGATGAGTCCACAGGAAAAAAAAAAAAGAGTATGTGAGAATACATCAAGATGGCTGCCATCTGCAAGCCAAGGACAGAGCCCTCAAAAGAAACCAAACCTGTGGATGTCTTGATCTTGGACTTCCAGTCCCACAAAGCTAAAAATATTTCTGTTTTTTGTGGCATGTTATGACTGTAGAAGTGCCTCAACATGTACAAGGAGATATCACAACTTCAAGTTTGCCAAAGGGTAGTTTTGGTTAGCTGTGTTAAGAAACCTAGTTACCAGAGTCTAGGAAGCATACAAGCTTGAGACAAAGTCAAACCTGGGGTACTTGAAGGCATTCAAATTTCAAATGTAATACTTTTGGGAACGATCTTGCTTTAAATCCTTTCATAATAGTACTTAATTCAATGAGCTTTCTCAAAAAGCCATTTCAGGGAAGACTCACCCCAAAGATGTAAAGTAAAACTGCAATGAGGTATTGTTTTCATGTATTTGATAAAAATGTAAAAAAGTTTCTTTTTTAAAAAAGAGTAGGAGAAATTGGCATATTTTGTTACTTTGTTGTGAAGGCATGAGTTGTTACAAACTAGTGCAGAATGGCAGTTCCATCAACACCTGAAAAGCAACAATTAAACTTCTATTATAGCAAAGGAAACCTTGCACTTGAGAACACACATGCTCATTAATGTTTAATTTTTAAGAGAAAATTTGTCAAACAATTAAATGAAACATGTATACAGAGATGGATTTAATTAGATGTCCTCCCAAAACTCAAGTGTTTTGAATGCTTGGTTTCCAGCTAATGGCAATTTGGGAGATGGGGCCGTGTCAGTGGAGGTGTATTGTTGGTGGCTGGTTTAAGGGTGTTATAGCTAGCTCCCGCTTGCTGTATTCTGGCTCACTCTTCTGCTGCAGTTTGCAGCAAATGATAAAGGTCATATTTCCACATGTACAAAATCTCCACTGGAAGAAAACTACAGATAAGAGCTAGGACTATAAGTCCTTTAGAAATAGCTTATAAAAGATAACATAAATACACATGCCTGCTGGACATGGTGGTGCACGTCTTTAATCCCAGCTCTCAGGAGGCAGAGGTAGGAGGATTGTCATGACTTTGATGCCACCCTGAGACTTCATAGTGAATTCTAGGTCAGCCTGGGCTAGAGAGAAACCCTACCTTGAAAAACCAAAAATAAATAAATATATACATAAATAAATAAATACACATGCCACTCTGCTTTTTATAAACCTTCTTTGTTAACATATTACACAATGGGATTTTTCAGAAGCAAACATTAATGAATTATAACAATGATTAATAACTCATTTCCATTTTTGAAATAACAAATTAGACCCTTAAAAATAAATTCCAAACTTTTACACATTGCTATTGGTACCAAAACCTTGGTAGTTTCATATAAAGTTAAATACACAATTACTTTATCGCACAACTATTTCATGAGACATTTTGAGAGAAATGAACATGTATATCAACATGTGTGTGTATCAAAACAAGATCTGTACAAAAATGTTTATAGAAGTTTTACTAATAATGGAAACAACCAAATGCCATCAACTGATGAGTGCACAAATTGCAGTATATCTAAACAACTGAACAGTGCTCAGCAATAAGCAAAAATAAGCCACGGGCAACACACAATATCAACGAGTCTTTAAACAACATTCTGAGCAAGCTACATCTCCTGAGCAAGATAAGCCAGACTCAAAAGAAACTAGACTATGACTCCATCCATGTAATATTCTGCAATAATGTGGGCAGAACTAATATCTGACAGTGGGAAATAAATAAGTGGATGGAGCAGGGAATGGAGGAAGTTAAGGTGGTCATAGTGGTGTTTGTAACCTTGTTTGGGTCAGTGTTTTAATGTGCATATACCCATGCTTAAACAAATCATCAAGAATTAAAGTACTGAGAAAATAGGCTAATTGTACCCATGAAGAGGGGAGATTTTTCTTTAATTAAAATATACATTGATAAAGTTACTTTAAATGAGAAAATGTGAAGCCCCCCCACCAGAGCTAGCAAAGGGAAGACCAACTCCACTAGCCTGAATTAAAGAAGAACAATATTACAGGGAAAAAATTTTTTAAAAAAAGGAAGGAGAGAAAAGAAGGAAGGGAAGAAAGGAGGGAAAAAAGGAAAGAAAGAAAGAAAGAAAGAAAGAAAGAAAGAAAGAAAGAAAGAAAGAAAGAAAGAAAGAAAGGAAAGAAGGAAGAAAGAAGAACAGGAGGACAGGGAAAAATATTCATTGATCCAAATTGGACACAAGGTTCTGGTGATGCATGAAGTGTCTTTGTAGATATATAGCATCATGCAACTTTCAAGTAATGTTAACCATACATAAATGTTTAGTACATTCACTTAGCAAATTGGTAGACATGGCTGTGAACTTGCTGAGTTTCCAAATGGGAGGGGATGCTACATAACATAATCTTTTTGTTTGTTTGTTTGTTTGTGTTTTTTTGAGATAGGGTGTCGCTGTAGCTCAGGTTGACCTGGAATTTACTAGGCAATCTTAGTGTGGCCTCAAACTCAGGGCAATCCTCCTACCTGTGCCTCCTGAGTGCTGGGATTAAAGGCATGTGCCACCATACCCAGCTACATAATCCTTTTTGATCATTCAAAATAGTTTGCTCCTTTCTTTGTTAATATACCCAAAAGGACAAAAAATTCCAGTGTCACATAATGTTTGATCTTTGGATTTTAATTACTTAGAGACATGTACCTTCTGTGATTATGTTTCTCTCTGATGGATGTTAGCAAGCTTTCAATTTCATTGCTTTTAGAAAAAGGATGAGCACAGATGGCATCAGCCTCTTTATTGAAAGAAATTCACAAGACCGTATTACTTGAGTACTAATGACATCTTTCCTGGGTGCTGATCTTATCCCTGGCATCATAGTTTTTGTTTGTATCCCAAATTTTCCTTCCCCTTGTCATTAATTAATTTTTCAGCAACATTCATATCTTTTATCATGTACACATTGTAATGGATTATTTATATGTAGGCAAAGTAATGTAGATGATATATGTGTAACATTACTTTGAATTTGTCAGAAGATTTAAAAATTTGTTAATTAATACTAAAAGTGCTCCAAAATTTAACTTTATCTTTTAAAGGAAAAAAAATGGGGCTAGAGAGATGGCTTAGCAGTTGAGGTGCTTGCCTGCAAAGCCTAAGGACCCAGGTTTGATTCCCCAGTATCCTTGTAAACCAGATGCACAAGGGGGTACATGCATCTGGAATTTGTTTGTAGTGGCTGGAGGCCCTGGTGCACCCATTCTTCTCCCTCTCCCCCATAAATAAATAAAATATTTAAAATGAGTGGACACAAACAACTGAAAACATATTTGAAATGAAAAGATAAAATTTTCATGAAACTGTATGATATGAATGCTTGAGATGGCATGTGTCATACATGATCCATTTGGCCTCATATACAATATTGATGCCCTTATGCTGTATATTACATGTTTCTACATACTTCCCATCATGGTGCTTAATACAAAATAAAAAATATTCTGCCTTTATAAGGAAATATAAACTAAAATTCCTAACTGTTGTCTACAAGTTTTTGGACATTCTGAATTAAATTTAGTATGAGTATTTCATTATTCTAAAGAGACAGGAAAACAGTTGTGGTGGTGTGAATTAGGTTTCCCCCATAAACTCATGTATTCTGAATTCTAGGTCCTCAGATGATGGCAATTTGGGAATTGAGGCTTTGCCGGAGAAGGTGTGTTGTTGGGTGCAGACTTATGAATGTTATAGACAGCTTCCTTATTCAGCACACTCTCCTGCTGCTATTGTCCACCTAATGTTGGCCAGGAGGTGATGTCCAGCCTATGCTCATGCCACACTTTCCCCTGTCATCATAGAGCTTCTCCTCAATTCTGTAAGCCAAAATAAACCCTTTACTCCTACAGGCTGCTTTTGGTTTGGTGCTTCATCCCAGCAATGAGAAGGTAACTGCTACAGCATTAAATGAGAGGAAGTATTTTCACCAAATGTAATACTTAAAAAGCTAATAGCAGATAACACAATACACAATATCTACACGTTAGTAGATAACACAAATTTATGAGGAAAATAATAATTGTTCAATTGATAAATGAGCAAGTGATATAAATAACGTCAACAAAAATAAGAAAATAAATAAGCACATACAAAAATGTATGAAAGTCCAGATATCTGTGATATTATACAACATTGCAATGATTTCCAGTCAATATACTAATGTATGGGGGAACCTAAGCAGATGTTCATATTTTAAACACATTAATTCAAGTCCTAGGAACTTATCTTAAGGAATCAATTAAAAACAAAAGAAAAACTTACTTGAATCAATTTATTCTTCACATTTCACTACATTAATTATTTAAATTATCTAAATAAACAAAAAGGAAACAAATTAGCAAATTGTGTCATATGCAGTCAATTACTGTTATGAAGACTAGATAACAGTAAGTAAAATTCAGAATATAGTTTCACTCATTATAATTAGAGTAATAAAATCCTTGCATATTCAAAATACAGAGAATGTAGAAAAATAGATAATACTGGTAGGTAAAAAAAAGTAGACAATAATAGTGGACAATAATACCATAATTGAGGAACTATACATTTTGCTTTTTTGAAAATATACTTGGTGATAATTATTCAATAACTTCAGTAGAGTATAATATACAAATAAAAATTATATATTTAAGGTATGCAATGTGATAATCTGATATACATTGAGAAATGACTACCAAAGTCAAGCTAGCATATCCATCCCCTCATATAGCTCTGTGTGTGTATGTGAGCATATGTAAATGTTGTGGAAACCTTTGAGATCTACTCTCAGCAAATTTCAAGTATACAATATATTATTATCAACTATAGTCACCATGCGACTATACATTAGAGTTCTAGAACTTATATAGTGAAAGTTTGTACATTTTGATAAATAACTGTCCCTTTCTTCTATCAACCAACCTTTGTAATATTATTATACTATATCAGTATGTTTTGGACTATTATTAGAATAAGTGAGATCATGCAAATATTTCCATCTGTGCCTGGCTTATTCTATTCAACCTGTTCTCCAGGTTCATCCATGTTTGTGCAAATGGCAGTACTTCTGTCTTCTCTAAGGCTGAATGATATTACAGTGTATATATAATATATAAAATCTCAATGTATGATGGTTTCACATAAACAAGTTTTTTTAAATTTATGATAGTGAAAAAGTGATATGCACTTAGTAGAAATTGGACTTCCAACCTGAATGTTGATATTTTTGTGGGCTAGTGATATATGTTATGATACCTTCAGAATGTTGGACATCAGCAGGAAACCACATAATCATGAGGGTAAACAACAAATACTCTACAGACTATTGTATAGTATTAAACAAATTTTATAAGATACTTTATACCATATTATGAAATTATCTTTGTGTTAGATGATTTTGTCCCATTGTCAGTGAATGAACATGTTTAATGTAGGCTAAGCTATGATGTTTGGTACATTCAGTATATAAAGGTCCTTTTACTTACATTATTTCAAATTTACAATGGGTTTATCAAAAATGTAAACTCATCATAAGTCAAGGAGCATCTGTATGTACCACAATTTCTTTATCCATCATCCAACAATGACAAAGTTAGCAAGGTTACTTCTTTATCTTTACTATCTTAAATAATGCCATACAAACATGGCAAAACAGATATCTTCATTACTCTCTGATTATATTTCCTTTAGCTATGTACCCAACAGAATGAATGCTGGATTATATGATAGTTCTATTTTTCTTGAGGAACATCCATGCTGTTTTCAATCATGTTTGTACCAATTTACCTTCTCGCCAAAGTGTATGAGGGTTCTTTTTTTATCTGCATTTTTACCAACACTGCCATCTGTTATCTTTTTTAATATACACTTTAACAGGTGTGCAATGATATGTAATTGTGCTTTTGATGTATGTTTCACTAAAGATTAGTGATACTGAACATCTGTTCATATAGTAGCTATTTTTATGTTATCTTTAGAAAAATAGCTATTCAAATCTTTTTCTTGTTTGTTAATCAGGTTATTTAGGGTGTTTGCTTGTTTTCTCAAATCATTTATGTGTGAATTTCTTTGAAAATTGAAAATGTATCAGTTGCCTCCCTTTATAACACATATGCTTATAAATTCTTTATCTGAGTGAGTTTGTTGGACTTAATCATTGAAACCAGTAACTAAAGCTTGTGGGATTATATTAATGGGGTTTTGGAGAGACAGTTCCAATGCTTAACAAGTGGATATGGTACAATAGATACTTTTGACTCAGATATCTTCAATGTTTACAAAGTGTGCCAAGTTCTTCTCAATGAGACAACGACAGACTGACAGCAAGGAGTTTGAGAATGATTTCTGTTTGTTTGTTTTTTTTTAGTTAAAAGAAAGAAAATAAGCAAAATAAATGTCAAGATAGAAAAGACAAAAGGGCAAGTCAGACTGACAGACAGTTGAACAGTGAACTTTCAACTGTTGGTGAAGACACAGAAAGGAAATTCAAAGGTCAGAATGATTTGTTCCTCCAGACACTGCATGTGCTGCTGCAAACTAAATGCCAGTTGGAAACCCAAGCTCAAAATAAATCAGAAAACATGGACAATAGGAGTCAGTCACATATAGCATCATGAAAACCAGTTAGTTCTGAAGTGCTCTGAGCCTTCCCTTTTTGCAATGTCTGTTTTCTGTGTTACAGTTCTGTTCCTCTATCTACTCTGCGTGTCCTGCTCTCCCAATGGATGATCCCATTAAAAACACTCAAAGTTTGTTTCCCAGGGGTCACTTGTCAGGAGATGTAGTAGACCTTCCTTAAAATTTTGTTTCCAGAATCCCTCTGGGTATTTGATCACGGAAGCCCCCCCTAAACCCACCCCTCTCTTCACAGTGGATACTTGGCCCAGGGTAGACCAGCATTCCCTAATAATGCTTATGTCCCAGATGGGATAAATCAGTTCTAAGTCTGCTGATGCTCTGGTCTTTTCTGTCCCTGCCTGTGCTGTGGTCAATCACTAAGGGCCTCCTGAGCTCCACAGACGGCTGACTTGCAAAGAGACTGCAGGACAGGTGGTATTGGGAAGCCAGAGTTCTTCTCTACCTTTCTGTGATGTGAGCAGGTTGCCTCTCCTTGGATCCAGCCTCCATCACTGCCTAGATCTGCTTTCAGACACAGCTCTTATCTCTGAAATTTCTTCTTTTAAATTTTATTTATTTATTAGAAAGAGACAGAAAGAGAGTGAGTATGGGCATGCCTGGGCCTCTTGCCACTGCAAACTAACTCACTTTATGCATTTGGCTTTACATGGATGCTGAGGAATGGAATCCAGGCTGTCAGGCTTTGCAAGAAAGGGCCTTTCACTGCTGATCTGTCTCTCCAGCCCCCACTGAAAGTTCTTTATGTCTGTTGCCTAAGAGAGTATCAGTTTCTTTTGCTTCTCTGGCCCTCTTCAGCATTCCTCCTTTTGTCTGAGTTTTTTAAACACCATGAAGCCAATTTTCTGGCTTAGGTTACTTTAAGCACTTACTGTGCCTTCTGTTTCCAGCTGGAACATTAACTAGAACTAGAATCATTCTGGTGACATTTGACTTGTGAGCACCAAGACAAAAGTGATCCCTCTCCCTGTTAATGCCTAAGATGGTTGGGTGGAGGAGGCAGTTTCTAGCCAATTCAGCATCATTTGAAAACAATGAGAAGAAGAAGCAAACAAAGCAAGAAAACCAGTAAGAATCCTGACACCTTTTTACTACTCTCTGCTCTAACTAGAACTAGAGTTATCATTAACACATAGCTCATACCCCAAACCAGGGCACACGATACTAAAAGGAGGTTGGAAATACTTTAGCAACACTGAAATTGTCTCAATAAACTGGAGAAAAAAGTCACTGTACCTGAAACCAACATGGTCTTTGGACTTTACATTAGTTGAGCCTGTAAATGTCCTTCAACCTTTAACCTAATTTCAATTTTATTTTTATCACTAATTTGAAAGATTGCTGATGTGCCTGAGATAAAGGTTCAAAGCAAAGTAATTACCCCTACTCATAGGATTGCAGCATAAGTAGAAAATGTCACTGTATACCTAAATGAGTTGCCACAATTACACGAGGAGCTTGAACATTTAAAATGCAGCTATTTTAGGAACATGATATGCTATAACCCAGTGATGAAATAAGGCAAAGTAAACATCTATGATCATCAAGGAAAACACAGACACCCGACTTTCAGTCTGAATATATATCTTTAGTGATTTTTTTCACATTTAAAGTGGGTTTTATGTAGGTATGGTTTCATCTAAACACAAATTTTGTGCCAACGACAACTTGTAGTTTTCCCTATGTCTAGCCCCTTTGTAGATACAATCCTGTAACATCGTTAAGCACACTGGCCTTCCAGAACTGCTTCTATACTCTTCCTTTGACTTCCTCCACTCTCATTTATAGTACTATGTAAACTTGTCTTTACTGCCTGAGAATCCAATGGCTAATTACAATTATTTCTTTAAGAATTCACATTCTTAGTGTACGAATGTACAGCACCTGCCTAGTTTATGATAATACAGAAAGCAACCGTTTAAGAACTCGCTCTCTTAAGTCCAGTGAAAATGCACACCAATTTAATGGAGTCAATTTCTATATAGAAATCTATTTCTAATTCAAGGCCAGACTTTTTTTGCAACTGGATATTCTGAAAGCCATAAGGGATGAACATAATTAATCATTTTGAGTCTCATAATCAATTCATCAATAAAAAGGCTGATATATTCCAAACTGGAAGAAAATGCCAATTAGCTGCTCATTTACTAAAGAACTAACTATTCTGGTCACAAAATATGTTCTGTTTTTCTTACACTATATATATATATATATGGATATATATATATGGATATATATATATATATATATATACATAATTTCCAGAGCTAAGTTGATACAAAATTCTTCACTGAAAGGAAAAGTAGATGCATTTACAATTTTAAAATATTCACATGTCAGAAGAATGATAGATGCAAACAAGACACTTTACTTCATTAGAAGTCATTTTGTTCTAGATGGTAATTATTTTCTTGTGTCTTTTTTAGTTAATTGTAAAAGAATTTCTTATGGGAAATAATATAGACATTATTCTCAAAGTCTGTCACATAGCCTTAATGACACAAGGAGCAATGGTCATCTTGAGAGCTGCAAGAGAGTCTTCATTTCATTCACATGAGTCCACTGATTGCCACAAAACTACCAAATCAATTGTTATTGGGATAATAAACAGCAGGGTTTTCCTAATTTTTAAATCATGAGCAAAAAGTATATTTAGGAAGACATTTTGGGAGGTCTAGGGAATAAAGGAAACATAAATTTTATACAAGTTGGACAAAAAGAAGTCGACACTAGGTAATAATTTTGTCTAGACACTTGATTTTGCTAGGTCACTGTCAGTGACTATTGTTTCCTCTGTCATTACAAATGGCTCCAGCAGCCTAAAATGTTCATGTATGGCTGGAAAGGACCTGAGCATATTATACATCCTTACACGCAGCCTCAGGGAGGTCATTGAAGGCAATGGCTTCACTCTACCAACAGATGATGACAGGGACTTCAGCACTTTGGAAGCTTCACTCTGGAATATTTTTGTTCTAACAGTATAGAGAATGAAAATTTGCAGTCCCTGAAGACAGAATTAAGGTTTACTATTAGACAAATACTGCAGTACAGAATGAAGGAAGACATTTGATCATGCCCTGACACACCCATCCATCTGTGCACAACTGTTCTCCAACTTGAGTTTACAGCTGCTGTCCATTTCCTTCCCATAAACAAAGTGTTGTGCATAAGAGTATATTTAGAAGACATCAGTTTATGTTCTGACTTGCTACTTGCTGGCTAGGTAAGTTTGCTCTCATCCTAATGTCTATGATCTTCTATTTCCTGGAGGGGGAAGATTAACTATGGAAAACTTAACTCTTCTTTCAGTTTTAAAATTCTGTGATATATTATGGCTTCTAACTAATAGAAAAGTAATTTACAGTATATATTATAGTTTCTAAGAGGCCTTTTTAAATTCTTCATTACTATCTGTGGTAGTTTGAATAGAATAGATGGCCCCCAATATATTCAGTTTATTTGTTTGTAGTTTGCATCTTCAGCCACGTGGCTGGAGGCAGTGCCATTGTGTGGATCTTAAGGTGTGGTGGTGGGTTTCAGATTTCAATCTAAAGATATGCAAAGTGTGTCTAGCTGGAGTTCCTGAAGTGTGCTGTGGCTTTGGCTTTTAGGCTTGTACTTCTCTCTCTCTGCTTGGTCCTGTGAAGGCAGGCCAGTTTCTTCTACCATTATAGAACTTCCCCTGGATCTGTGAGCTTCAATAAATATCCCTTCCTCCATAACTGTGTCTGGTCTGAAAGTTCATCGCAGCGAACCTGAAGCTGTCTGATACACTATCCCTTGTAGATGTATAAAAACATAAGGTTTGGGATGGAGAGATGGCTTAGCAGTTAAGGTGCTTGCCTGTGAAGCCTGGGGACCCAGGTTTGATTCCCCTATACCCATGTAAGCCAGATGCACAAGGTGGTGCATGCATCTGGAGTTCACTTACAGTGGCTAGAGACCCTGGCCCACCCATTCTCTCCCTCTCTCTCTCTCCCTCCCTCTATCTCTCTATCTGTCAAATAAATAAAATATTTAAAAATTTTAAAAAGGGCTGGAGAGGTGGATTAGCAGTTAAGACAATTGCCTGCAAAACCAAAGGACCCAGGTCTGATTCCCCAGGACCCACATAAGCTAGATGCATGGTAACACATTTGTCTGGAGTTTGTTTGCAGAGGTTGGAGGCCCTGGTGCACCCATTCTCTCTCTCTTCCTCTTTCTCTCTCTTTCTGTCAACTAAATAAATATTAATAAATTATTTTAAAATAAAATAAAATTAAAAAATAAAAGGTAAGGTTTATGTATTTGCTGTATACATGATACATACTTTAAATATAAAGACACAGGCATATATATGATGTAATGAAGCCAACATATACAACAATTAGGGTAGATGAACAGATAAAAGCATATTTTATGAAAAAATACTATCAGAAATAAAGAAGACCTTTTAATGCAAATAATGAGAGGTCTAATTAATCTAGAAAATATAATAGTCCTAAATGTATATTATGAGTTTGAGTATTGGCTAGGTATTCAGTGTTTTTTTGCTCAACATGTGCATAGTAAAAATTAACAGAAACAATGGAAATATAGACTATTCAAAGCCCTTAGTGGAGATTTTTACACTCTTCACTTAGCAGTTGAAAAGGCAAATAAAATAAAATAAAATAAAATAAAATAAAAAATAAAAAAAGAGAAAGAAAGAAATTAGTAAGGATAGGAAATTGATATTCTGCTAAGAATCTTTGACTTTAATAACATTTTTACCACCCTACATCCAATAACTACATAATATACTTAAAAAAAAAAAAAAGTTCACAAGCCGGGCATGGTGGCGCATGCCTTTAATCCCAGCACTCGGGAGGCAGAGGTAGGAGGATCACCATGAGTTCAAGGCCACCCTGAGACTACATAGTTAATTCCAGGTCAGTCTGGACCAGAGTCAGACCCTACCTTGAAAAACCAAAAAAAAAAAAAAAAAAAAAAAAAAAAAAAAAGTTTCTATTTATTTATTTATTTATTTATTTATGTGTGTGAGAGAGAGACAGACTGACAGAGATAATGGGCGTACCAGGGCCTCCAGCCACTCCAGACGCATGCGCTACCTTGTACATCCTACTTATGGAGGTCCTGGGGAATCGAACCTGGGTCCTTTGGCTTTGCAGGCAAATACCTTAACCACGAAGACATCCTTCCAGCCTATAATATGCTTTTTTTAAAAGAGTAAATATTTTGTTCACCAGGGTAGCCAAATGCTGGACCATAAAACCAGCCTTAATTCTCTTATTGTTTGTATGTGAGTTCATATGTGTGTGTGTGATGTGTCTGTGTATGGGCACATGTATGCTATAGTGTGCTTGTGGAGATCAAAGGATAACTTCAAGGTGTTTTCCCTTCCCTCCCACCTTCTTTTTGACAAAGAATCTCTTGTTGTTTTGCAGCTTTGTGCACCAATGTAGCTGGTCTGTAACTTCTGGATTCTCCTGTCTCCTGCTCCCATTGCTGTAGGCATTATGGGAATACAGACACAAGACAAACTTGCAGGTTTGCAAGAAAGTGCCTTTAACCACTGAGGCATCTCTCTAGCTCAAAACAGTCTTAATAAACTTTCTAGAACTTCATAGAAATTATTAAGCAAACCACCATAGTTCCAACCTCTAGCAATAGTTAACATTGCCCACACCAGCATAGTTGAGTAGAGTCCCCATCAACTTGTTGCTTGAGAGGAAAGGAAAGGAGATGTTTCCAAAGCCAGCTGCCTGATTAAGTATCTTCTACTCAGTAAAGGGGACTTAAGTGCCAACGGTTGTTATTTTATTCTGTGACCTCCATCTAAGATAAAGACATGAAAGCTATAAAGAACTTTTATTCTTCCCACTGAGCATATTAAAAATAGAGCCTTCTAGGGACTGGAGAGATGGTTTAGCAGTTATGGTATTTGCCTGTGAAGCCTAAGAACACAGGTTCAGTTCCCCAGGACTTACATAAGTGAGATGCACAAGATGGTGCATACATCTAGGGTTCATTTGCAGTGGATAGAGGCCAGGGTGTGCCCATTCTATCTGCCTCTCTCTTTCATAAATAAATAAAATATTTTTTAAAAATGGAGCCTTCTGGTGGTTCAGTGGAGAGGGTTGGGGGAAAGGAGAGTAGTGAGAGAGGATTGTTAAAAATTTTTAACTTACAGAAAAAGACAAAAATAAAAATAAAAAGAGAGCCTCATAAAAATAACTAAACAACAATCTTCATAGAGTTTTAAAGGGTGAAAACTGGTCCAGAGTGATGTCATTTACACTGCTATGTGGTTTGCTACTTTCTGACTCATCTATATCTTACCTGGGTAGTGTTGAAAAGACAGAATATGTAGCTGAAAACAATCCTGATGTCATCATTATTAATTAGCATAAAGTAGGCCAAAATCCAAGTAACTCCAAAGACAACTGCAACTGATAATGTGCTAAAAATCTTCTTTAGGGATGAAACCTTTTTTGTGCTAGGTGAGAGAAAATAAGAAAAAAAAAATAAGTCTTATTAGGATTTTACATAGCAATGTTATTACTATCCCTACTTAGCATGTATATCAGTTACTTTCTCATAGCTGAGACAAAATACCCAATCAGAAGTAGCTTATGAGAAGAATTCAGCTTACAGTTTCAAGGTGAAGCTTTATCACGGCTGGGAAATCACAGCAGGCAAGAGTGGGAAGCCTGTGTAACATCTCAACAAAGTCAAGAGACAGAAAAAATGAATTGCACTTAGACTCAGGCTCTAAGGTCCATTTCCAGTGACACACCTCCTAAAGGTTCCACAACCTTTCTGAACTCTACTACCATCTTGGAATTTTAAGTATTCAAACTCATAAATCTATGGGGACATTTTACACTCAAACTACTACAGCATGCAGTGAGAGGTGTCCATGTACATTGTTCATTTAACAATGTTATATCCCAGATGGAAGAACAATAATGCTAATAGATCTCATGTCACCCTGAAGAAAATCTGAGTCAGCACTTTACTTGGAAGTATCTTAAAATACCTGTTTCAAAGTTCAAGAAAAAAGTCATTCCTTTAATATTACTATGGGCAAATTTCATAAATAATCAACTTTTTTCATTAGAGTGGAATTTTGGTTATTACCTTGTGAGGAATTCCATTTTGTGGGAGAAAAGTTGATATCTGGGACGTATGCCTTTGTTTGATATGGGAAAGAAAGTATTTAGTTGCAAACTAACCTTCCCTCTTATGGAAAGTCTGTACCACTAGAATCTGGCTTTGTCTATGTGACTCACTTTGGCCAGGAGAACATTAGCAAATGTCACAAGCAGAGACTGGAAAGCATTTGCTCATAGAGTTCGCCTTCTCTCTCTGCTCTTCTGAAACCTGACAACACTATATTAAAAACTGTGAGTTAGCCAAATGGAGAATATGAAAGTTTAGGGAACATAAATATACTTTCTTAACAGAAGAGCTGTACCCAACACCAGCCACCAGATGTGAAAGGGAGTCATCCTAGATCATTTATCAGCATTTGAACTTGCTAAGACGAAACAACTACCCAGTCATCACTCAAATGCATGACAAATAAGTTTTTGTCCTTCTTAATAATTAAGCATTGAAGTGATTTTGTTTTATAGCTTACTAACACATGGAAAATGATTTGTTAAAAAATTAAGTTATGCATTCTTTTCATTGGTGGTAGACCAATTTAAGAACAATGGGCAATTAGTAAAAATTTAGGAATATAATAATTTTGGTGTCTGTAATCCAAAATGACATTATTTAGCATTCAGAATATATAATCTAATTTTGAATTAGGCTAAGAAGCCTTCAACAAAGTTTTCTTTATTGCTATTGAAACATAGGTATTAATATTTAGGAGTGTGGTGGTTTGAGTATAGAATGTCCCCCATAGCCATATGTGTTTTTCATTGAGCTTCATACTTAAGTATCATCAGGTGGAGCCTTTGGGAAGTGGAGCCTTGCTAGAGGAGTTATGTCACGGGGGGGGGGGGGGTGCTTGAGTTTATTAGTCCATTCCCATTGAATATTTATAGCTCACTTTTTCTTTACTCTCTACTATTATGAAAATATGATACCAGCTGCCTGTTCCTGTGATATCCTCCCTGCCATAATGAAACTTACCCTAGAAACTGTAAGCCTATAAGAAACTTTTCCTTCCATAAGCTGATGCTGGTTATGGATTTTGTCCCAGGAATGAGAAGGTAACTGCTACAAGAAGAAGCAATATTATTTCCCCCCATTTCCCTTTAATATGGGAAATAGGATTCTTATCTTTGATTTGTGAAGCATGAATTTAAGGTTATTTTCTCATGAATGATGGTGATCTATAAAGATCTATAAAACAGCCAGACATGGTGACACATGCCTTTAACCCCAGCATTCAGGAGGCAGAGGTAGGAGGATCACCATGAGTTCAAGGCCACCCTGAGACTACATAGTGAATTCTAGGTCAGCCTGGGCTAGAATAAGACCCTACCTCAAAAAAAATCTATAAAAGAGATAACTCTTTCACTGAGTAAATACATTTTTTAACTTACTGTAAGTTCACAGATGTTCTCCTAGTAAGCACACTTGGACTGAGCAAAGTCTTGCAGAATTCAACCTGAACTCATAGCCTCATCAGCACTATGATATGGCTAAGATGGTGCTGGGGAATAGGAATGGGAGGCCACAGCATGTGTGTGTTCTGTAGTTTCTGTCTTTGTCTCTTCAACCAAAAGCTCTTGTTTTATATTACAGATGTCAGTGAGATGTTTATTGGGACCAGAAAAGTTATAAGCTAGGGGAAGCTAGGAATTGATAAACCAGAAATCACACATTCCCTCTGAGGGATTGTGGCCTCAGTGTTGTCAGATGTTCTGAGTTTTTCAAGATGAAATCCATCTATATGTAAAATATACAAATTTTCTATACTTTCAATGAAATTTTAAAAGTGTAATGCCCCTATGTAATTCCAGCACTGTGTGTAAAATAAAACCTACAGGTAGTAGTTTATAAATTGAAAATGCAAATGCTAGTATCTTCTTACAACCGTTCCATTTATTCAGTAGTCAGATTTCATTTCCTGAGTATTTAAGGTTGGAAGAGAAAATACTTTTCTTGAAATTTTACAGCTTAGTTTTTTGAGGGTTCACAGACACAGAAATGTTTTATGTTATGCTATTTAATGCAGTATACCACATTGGACTACTGAGGTTAGAAGAGAAGTTAAACACATCTACTTTCTCAGTCAGTGTTTGTAGGAAGATCGCTCCTGACTACCACATACCTATGCCTTTGTGTCAATTTCAAAACTTCCCTAGAAATTGCAGATACATTATCTTGCTGTATTAGGTGCTGGATTATTCTTGTCTAGCAGCTTCCCATGCATGGCGAATCTTACCTTGTCAGATTCTGGTTATTTTTCCACAGCACTTTGACCATAATTATGATAAATATAACAATATTGGTGATAAGGATAACAGTTATAGGAATGATAAATGACCATAAAAATGGACTTGCTATAAAACCATTGCCATCTGGAATTGCCAGCCAACAGCTGTAGAATAAAAATAAATTACTTCAGCAAATTTAGAGGTATAAATACTAGTTTTTTGTACTATTAAAATTATTGACATTCATCCAACTGAAATCCCTATTAATAGTCTATGTCCCTTTGCACCTTATTCATCTGACATCACTTTAAAAATTCAGCCTATTAAAAAATGAGGTGGAAGCCAGGTATGATGGCGCATAGCTTTAGTCCCAGCACTCAGGAGGCAGAGGTAGGAGGAGCACTGTGAGTTCAAGGCCGCCCTGAGACTACATAGTGAATTCCAGGTCAACCTGGGCTAGAGTGAGACCCTACCTCGAAAACCAAAACAAAACAAAAAAATAAAGTGGGTTTGTTCTGTAATGTTTCTCCATAAATCAGTATGAGCCATGGAAAGAAAGTGGGTTTTTGAATCAAACAGTTCTGAAGTTTTTCTGATTGTTAATATTATTATCATTGAACTGATGATCAAACCCAGAATCTCAAGCATGCTAGGTAAGAGCTCTTTACTGATCTGCACCCCCAAAACCAACATCTTGAATTTAAGTCTTACTTGCTGTCACTTATGATTTTAAATGATTATGATTTTATGATGTTTATGACTAAAGTGTTTGACTTTAACTAAACTATTTTTATTATACTTTTGAATATGTACCTTATTATGATGACTCAAAATATGAAAGTTCAAATGGTTATACAGGAACAAAATTTCCTTCTATAGCTACCCAAGATTTTCTGTTCTTCAGTTGCCCACTTTCAATCATTGTTTCTTACATATAGTTACAGATTTACAGTATCCAAACACCAACACATACATATTTTCTTGACATTTAAACAAATAGCAATATTAAATGAATGATTTTTTTTTCAAGGTAGGGTTTCACTCTAGCCCAGGCTGGCCTGGAATTCACTATGGAGTCTCAGGGTGGCCTCAAACTCACGGAGATCCTCCTACCTCTACCTCCTGAGTGCTGGGATTTAAGGCGCGCGCGCGAGAGAGAGAGAGAGAGAGAGAGAGAGAGAAAATGGGTGCACCAGGGCCTCCAGCTGCTGCAAACAAGTTCCAGATGCATGTGTTATCTTGTACATGTGACATACCTGGGTCCTGGGGAACTGAACCTGGGTCCTTTGGCTTTGCAGGCAAACACCTTAACTGCTAAGCCATCTCTCAGTCCTTTATAAATATTATTTAGCCGGGCAAGGTGGTGCATGTCTTTAATCCCAGCATTTGGGAGACAGAGGTAGAAAGATCACCATGAATTTGAGGTCACCCTGATACTACATAGCGAATTCCAGGTCAGCTTGGGCTAGAGTGAAACCCTACCTCAAAAAAACAAAAATAAAATAAAAAGCCAAAAACAGGACTGGGGAGATGGCACAGCAGTTAAAGGCACTTGCCTACAAAACCTGCCAGCCTGGGTTCAATTCCCCAGTACCCATATAAATCCAGATGCACAAAGTGTTGCATATCTTTGGAGTTCATTTGCCACAGCAAGTGGTCCTGATACACTCATTCTCTCATCCCCCCCTTTGCAAATAAAAGATAAAAATATATAAATGAAAGAAAAAAAAACAGTGTGCTGTTCATTCTAGACAATAAACCTACTCACACATATAACCATGCCTCATTGGAACTACAGTTGAAGTCAGCTTGCTAAAGGTTGATCATCTGAAACAGTTTCCACAAAGCTTTGTAGAAATATTGATATAGTATGAGAAGCAACTCTGCAAAGCCTGATATACCCCACTTAAAAATATATCTTGAGATTAGTCTATCACATAATATAAACTTATCCTTGTTATTTCACTTAGCTACAATTACTCCACTACTTGGATATTCCATAACTTACTTAAACAGTTTCCTACTTATAGATATTTTTTTAAAGCTAATGCTTAAAAGGGAATTTGAAATAGTTACTTCACTTCGTTGTATTTTGTTTTTGTGAGGTTTTGATTATATTTTGGTTTGTTTTGGTACTAGAGGTTGTGGTGGTGTTCGTGGTTTTGATTTATTATCATATGAAATGATAATGATGTAACTACCTCATGTCACTGTTAAAATAATTAATTTATTCATCTAATAAATATTTATAAAGAACATACTTCATGCCAGAAATTATTTTAGATACCAAGGGATTGTTAATGAACAAAACAAAAATCTTTTCTTTAGTAACTTAATATTCTTGCTCAGAGACATTGATGAAACAAAAAAAATAAGACTTATAACTGTTGCATATTGACAAGTGTTGTGGATAGAAAATAAGATGAGCAATGAGAGTAGAAATTACTCTTTCTATGTATATTCAAGTGATTGTTTCTATTTAAACAGAGTACTTGGAGAAGTCTATAAAATATGATTCTTGAGCAAAGACCTGAAATATATGGAGGGCAAGGGTATTCCAGGCAGAGATTGTATCAAGTGCAAAGGCCTTGATGTGACAGCTCCAGAAATGACCAAGGGACTAGTGTGACTCAAAAAGAGTAAGTGCATGGGGTTTATGGGAAGATGAAAATTACTTAGTGGCATTGTAGGCAATTGCCTATATTCTGGGTAAGATGGCATAATCTTTGACCTTGAAAAGTATTACTCTAGATGCAATGATGAGAGAAGGCCATGAACAAAGTAGGAAGCCATCTAATAAGTATACATCTAATAGTATACACTAAGTAAGGAGATATAGAAACGGTCTGATTCCAGATTACCTAACGGTAACAAGGAAGTCCAGGTGTGGTTATGCACCCCTGTAATTCCAACTTGGAGAAGTAGAGGCAGGATGATGAAGAGTTCAAGAATAACCTCAGTTATATATATACCAATAATAATATACCAAGTACAAGGCCATACTAGGCTCCATGAGATTCTGTCTCAAAAAAAACAAGCAAACAACAAACAAGCAATAATTATTGATATTTAGGATATGAGATTGAGGAGAATTCAGCAAGACTAACATATTTGGCATGAGTAACATGAAGTATGAAATTACCACTGACATTGTAGGAAAGATGAGGTTGAGATGAGCAGATTCATGAGGGAAGACAAGGAGATGCTATCACATAACTAAGTATAGTATCTAAAAACAACTAAAAACAAGCCTACCACATATTTGGCATTTGATTAATATTTACTTTTTTTCTCCTAGAGGTGAAACACTATTGTACATGCCAAAGGTCTACTAAGTTGTTTTTGCAATGGAGTGTTATTTAAATTATTGGAAATCACATTACTTATCTGAGTGACCATGGAAAAAACTGAGATGATATTCAAGTCTGTAATGAATTAAAACATGAAAAAGCATGCTTGTCTTTACAAATCAAATAGGTCCATTCCCAAATAAGATGATGAGACAGTGTCAACTTTATCTTCAGGACTTCCAGCATCCTTTCATCTGTAGTTGGAGAATACTTGTTATGGTTTGAAGCTGGAATGTCCCTAAAACTGCCTGGTTCCTATGTGGTGTTGATGCAAGGCAACTGGACTACAAAGAAACTAATTTCAGCAATAGGCTAATCTTTTGATGAGTTCCTACAAATGGGATATTAAGATGAGGAAATATCAAGGCATTTGGTTGCCCAGCTGGACTATTTCTATTTTTTCTTACATATCTTTACATATTTAGGATATTCAAACATCAGAAATGCATACTTTGTACCCCTATCTCCCATGTATACACTGACATTAATGTTTGTAAAACTCCCCAGTGACCATTGATGGGGCATCCTTAGAGGAATGTGCAGTTGGGTCTCAGCGTCCATCAGGAAATGTGTTAGAGGGAAATCTAACTCTATCTTTTGCACTATCCTTTTGTTTCCTGGTGTAAGAGGCATTTGTGCTAGTTTTGTTCTCACAACACCCCTTCTCTCTGTTATTCTGAATTGAATGCCTTAGATTTTGAGATGGACTGCTGGGAGGGAGAATGGATCCTATCTGAATCTAATTCATATGGATAGACTGTAGAATTGCTAAGAATGATATTGGATGGTCACAGGATGGGTGTTGACATGAAAAATAGATACAGACATGAAATCTAATGAGCATAAAATGGACCTCACATGAGTAAATACTTGGATGATTTTGCCATGGAACATGATAAAAAAACAACAGCTTTAACCTAATGGTGTACATTTGAAAATTTTACTATATATAGGCTATAATTTCCTATGGACAATGCCAATCTTTTTCCTCCATGAAAAGTGTGAAAGAACCTATATAGTGTATTAAGAGTACTATATAGAGTATTCAGAGGAATGTGGCCTACACTGCATTCATCTCTTATCAAAGTACATACAGAGAAACAGCAGGTCAGAAAACTGGGTCATCGCTCTCAGGTTGGATAAACAGAACTGGGGTTAGTGAGAAAGTACATGGGATACTAAGGAGGAACTTCTGGAAGGATAACTCAGGAAAACTGAAAACAATCCAGCCTTTCTCAATATAGCCTGAAGAAATGTCACATATGGGGTAGAAGGTACTGAGACAGAGCCCCAAGAAGAGGTGGATGATAATGTTACATATCCTTTCCTCTCTTATTAGTGACTTACTGTTGCCCTCAACATCTAACACTGTACCAGGAAAGGATCTGTTCTTCATTCTTGGTAGCTCAATGTAAATAAACTTAAGTAAGCTAGAGTCATTTTCCTGAAAGATATGGATCTAGCTTTGTGCTTAGGTTAAGGTGAAAAACTCAATAACAACATGCGAGTGAATTATCCCTCTCCTGATATATTTGTATCTCACTCTCTATTTCTAATTGTGAAGTTGTAATTTTAAAATTCCAAGAGATATATAATGCTAATTAAACAGAGATCTGGAGTATGAAGTCCAACCAGGCAGTTAGCTCCTTGGTCTATAGTTGACATGGCCAGATATGTTCTCCAACACCAGAGCCTTCCTTTGGATCTTTTGGTATTTCTGGTGGGCTTTTTCCCCCTCAATTGGGCTAGTTTAAAATTAAAGTAGAATATAGGTATAAGAATTATTAGATTGGTAAAAGGAGGAAAAAGGATAAAGAGTAGCTACTGTAGTGTCAGAAATACATGTATAGCACTGAGCCTCAGTTAAATTCAGCTCAAATTAACTTTCTTCCCTTCTTCACATAAAATAAAGTAAACACCATGCAGTCAGGTACTTCCATTATTAACAATTAATTATTCATGCTGAAGTTTTTGTTATATGTGATACATCACCATAAAATAATCATTGTAATTATATCAACATGAATTGGTTCATCTGGGTAAGACATATGGGTAAAACTCTTTGCATTATTAAATATTTGCACAGTTGTTTGAATCCGCACCACCGCCACCACCACACACACAGTAACCCCAAAGCAAATGTAACTATCATTATTATTTCTAATCTCTAGACACAGGTACTAGGACACAGGGTTACTAAGAATCATTACTATTGTGCCAGGAAGGTAATTTTAATATGAAAATCTTCAGGTCTTTAATCTTAGAAGGTGGTTACTTTTTCAGAATTTATCATAGGAAATTTACATGTTTAAAAAAATAATGTGTTTTTGAGAAGTTAAAATACCTCCTATGAAGCATGACAATTATAAAGTAAATATATATATATATACACAGCAACTCTGAAGCCAACATCACTAAATAGCTCCATTTTTATGTTGAAGAAAAAAAAATCAAAAAATATGAACTTACATTTCTTCCTGTCGATAGTCTAACTCCCAGTATGATTTGTTCTCACTCTGAGCATAAATAATTCCCATGGTTACACCTACTATTATAGCTGGGATACCTGTGTGATTATGAGAGGTATAACATTAATAATTTATCCAAGATAAGGATTAATTATAAAAGACCACGAGCAAAATACACATCTGACCTTTTTGATACATATTGTTTTTTCCACCTTGTGCAATCTACTAACTAATCAACAGAGTTGAGTAGACCAGTTTTTTTTTCATTCTTTTTGCTTTTATTGCTATCTGTACATACCAATCCTATATAATTTCTCATTTCTTTGTACCTCTTACCACAGTTTTCATCCTCTTTCACTTGAAAAACTTGAAATTTGAGTATCACTAAGACAATTCTGCCCTTTTTCTATGCTGGAAGCCCCTGTAATTTTAAAGAAATTTTTATCAAAGTTATCTTTGATTACTTTCCTTAAAACAGTTCTTTTAAAGTAGGTATGAGATTAATTACTTATGGTCTAAATACCAAATAAATTAATAAAGGGAATTTTTAATTAACATCTTTAATTTATCTTGTAATTTATGTAGTATAGCTGCTGTGACCACACACATGCCTCCTTCACTGGAGAATAAGCTACTAAGCAGATAGCATTACTAGTTATCCCTCTGTTTTCTACACCCTTACTTAGGGGTTGTACTACTGGGCCTTCAACAGGTATTTACTTAAATTAAATTACTACAGCCAATTAATTTCCTAATTAAGTGTCAGTGTCAACACTTACCCCATCCAATTAATGATATGAAAATTATGAAATGTTGAGGAAGAGGCTTCATGGTTCTAATAAGGAGGAAATAGAGCTGTGCAGCACTGAGTCCATTCCATGTAAATGTCACTAACAGAAAATAGTGCAGCAATGCAGCAATCAAAGTGCACCCAGGATTTTGGATGTCAATAATATCTCTTACAGGTATTTCGTTATTATCAAAGTCAATATCGATGTCACTTTCACTTGTCTTTAAATTCTTATTGGAGTTTTCAATTCCAAACACAAAGAGAAGGTTGAAAATCAACATTGATGTACACAGACTGACCAACACCCAGGTTACTGAGGTTTTTCTGAGTTTCCTAAAAAAAAAAAAAAAAAAAAAAAAAGGTAAAGATGAATAAGTGAAAATAAAGCAACTACAAAAAATCAAGTCTAGAGAAATTATGAGAGGATAAATATTATTAATCCATGCAATTCCAACTCATAGTGAAGGAGAATAGAAGAAAGTTAGCTTCTTTTCGGCAGTTTTAGTTAGAAATTGAGGTTCAGGACATCTACCTAACCATGATTCAGCTCCTGGGGTAATACCAGGCAAGATCTGTGGAGTTCCAGGGTCAGCAGGTCCTAGCAGACCTCCAGTAGGAGGGCACAAAAGAGCACAGTAGGGAATCTGCTAATTCCCATGCTCACAGGTAGCCCACTAGACCCCCAGACCCCTCAAACACCCATTCCAGCCACCATGCCACACACCAAGTTTATTCAGGTACTATCTGTGCACTCTGCAGAGCAGGGCCAGGTGCCTCTCACCTTTCCTCCACACCACTGGGTCTCATTCCTCACTTCTGTGTCTTTTCTCCCATCCTACTCCCTTTTCTCAGCACTGGGACCCCCACCCTGTAACTCACCATTTGGTCCATGCCACCCCACCACCCATCACTGAGTCTGCACCATCCCATCTCCCTACTCTAATCTGCCACTGGGCCCATGACAGCTTCTCTCCCTGCCCCACCACTGGGTCTCCACCAAGTTGGGGGCAGACAGGTACAACCCCCTGCCATTAAAAGCCTAATCTAGTCAAACACAAAAGGGAACAATTACTGAAGACACTTCAAGAGCAAACTACAGCCTCCTCCTGAATTGAGTAAGAATCCCACACTGTGATAAGCAGACCACAGAGCAAAAGGAACAACACAAAATATCAAATGGAAGGAACCTTAACAAGGTTTCCTAGTCCCACAAGGGAAGTCTCTAATCAAAACATAGAAGAGACAACAGAATCAGAACCCCAAAATGAAGACACAAGGTATGTGACCCTAACCAAGCAATTGGCAGAACTTGCAGAAAATCAAAAAAGACCAACAATTGTGTGAATGCTGCCCTCTCTAGTTTGGACTTAATAGAAAAAAAAAAAAAAAAAAAAAAAAAAAAAAAACAGAGAGACTTCAAAAGAGAATTAAGTGATCTGAAGGATAGCCAAAAAACAGAGGACCTTAATAATAAGTTGGCTAAGCTCAATTAAGACATAAATAAATGTAAGGATGAATTCCAAGAAGCATTAAGAAAATTAGAAAATAATCTGAAAAGGGAATGCAACAGAGGGATGGATACTATACAGAAAAAGGCAACAAAAAATACAAACCAAATTGAATAAGTCCAAACCTCTCTAGAAGCAAGCCTTCAAGAACAGAGTCAGTCAGGTGAAGGACAGGCCTTCAAAACTGGAAGACAAGACAAAAGAAGCAGTTCATGAGTCCAAAAAATTGAATAACTTCAAAAATTTTTGTGAACAGAATATGAGGGAACTGTGGGATACCCTTAAATATCCCAACATTTGGATCATGGGTTTACCAGAAGGGGAAGAAAGTCAGACCAAAGGCATGGAGAACTTATCTAGCAAAATTATAAAAGAAAACTTTCCCACTCTCTCAACAGAGAGTCCCGTCAAGATACAAGAAGCTAAGAGAACTCCAAACAGACTGGTCCAAAAGAGAAAAACTCTCCAAGACATATTATCATTAAGACTCTAAACAATGAAAACAAAGAGAAAGTCCTAAAAGCAGCAAGAGAGAAAAAACACATTTCATATAAAGGTAACCCCATCAGAATTACCTCATTGTTCTCAGTGAAAACCCTGAAAGCCAGAAGGGCTGGGAATGGAACACTACAAAATCTAAGAATCTATGGCTTCCAACCCAAACTACTGTACCCAGCAAAATTTCCCTCACAATAGATGCTGAAGGAAAAACTTGCTATGCTAGAAGTCAGCTCTACAATTATATGAACACAAAGCCAAACCTACAGAGAGTACTTCAGGAAATTCTCTACACAGAAGAGTCAAACAACCAACCTCAAGTGCCTACAAGAAGCAGATCACAAAAACCAAACTCAAAAAAGGTGCAAAAAACAACAAAGTCCAAGAAAACACCAAACCACATAAACCACCACCATATATGGCAGGGATTAATTCAAACCTCACAGTTATTACCCTAAACATCAATGGCTTAATTTACCCATCAAGAGACACAAATTAACAGGGTGGATCAGAAAAATGTGGACCCCTCAATCTACTATCTTCAAGAAACCCACCACACCACTAGAGACAGACACCTCCTCAGGGCGAAAGGGTGAAAAATGATATTCCAAGCAAACGGAAATAAGAAATAAGCAGACATTGCTTTTAATTTAAGACACTTAATTTAAGACATTGCTATTAATATCAGATAAGATAGACTTCAAATCAAAAGTAATCAAAAAAGACAAAGAAGGCCACTTCTTACTTATCAAGGGAATGATCCACTAAGAGGATATCACAATCATCAGTCTTTATGCACCAAACACAAGTATACCACAATTCATAAAACAAAACCTACTTGACAACAAAACAGAAATATACAACACCATCATGGTTGGGGATTTCAATACTCCATTGTCATCAATAGACAGATCATCCAAACAGAAAATCAACAGTGAAGTAAGAGAGCTGAACAGCACCACAGATCAACTAGCCCTAATGGACATCTGTAGAACATTCTACTCAAAATCTACAGAACATACATTCTTCTCAGCAGCCCATGGAACTTTCTCCAAAATAGACCATATACTGGGCCATAATACCTGCCTCTATATGTTTAAGAAAATAGACATAATTTCCTGCATGATGTCAGACCACAATGCTGTAAAGCTAGAAATTAATAACAAGCAATGCACCAGGAACTCCATCATCTCCTGGAGACTGAACAACATACTTATTTTAGTTATTTATTTATTTTATTTATTTAATTTTTTTTTGAGGTAGGGTCTCACTCTAGCTCAGGCTGACCTGGAATTCACTATGTAGTCTCAGGGCAGCATCAAACTCACAATGGTCCTCCTACCTCTGCCTCCCAAGTGCTGGGATTAAAGGCGTGCCCCACCACACCTGGCTCTGAAAAGCATACTTTTAAATAATAAATGTGTAGTGGATGAATAAAAATGGAAATTGCAAAATTTCTAGAATTGAATGACAATGAGAATACAATGTACCAAAACTTAAGGGACACAATGAAGGCAGTCCTTAGGGGAAAATTCATAGCACTAAATGCCTTCATAACAAAAACAGAGAGATAACAAATCAATAACTTAACCATTCATCTGACGTCATTGGAAAAAAAAAGAAGAATCCAACCCAAAAAGCTCTAGTCAGAAAGAAATAATCAAGATCAGACCAGAAATTAATGAATTGGAAACTAAGAAAGCAATTTTAAAAATTGATGATACAAAGAGCTGGTTCTTTGAAAAAATAAACAAGATTGATAAATCCCTGGCCAATCTGACCAAGCAAAAAAAAAAAAAAAAGAGATGTTTCAAATTAAAAAATTTGAAATGAAAAAGGGGAGATCACAACAGACATAAATGAAATGGGAAGAATCCTCAGGACTTACTTCTGAAACCTCTACATCACAAAACTGTATAATATAGAAGAAATGGATAAATTCCTGGACATATACTACCCACCAAAAATTAACTCAGAGCAGATTAATCTCCTAAACAAACCTATCAAACTAATTGAGATTGAAAAGATAATCAAAAACCTCCCCAAAAAGAAGAGCCCAGCACCAGATGGCTTCTCCGCAGAATTCTATCAAGCCTTCATGGAAAAACTGAAACTAATTTTTCTCAAACTGTTCCATATAATCAGAGAACAGAGAAAGCTCCTCAACTCCTTTTATGAAGGTAGTATCACCCTAATACCAAAACCAGACAGAGATACAAGAAAAGAAAACTATAGGCCTATATTCTTCATGAACTTAAACGCAAAGGTCTGGAACAAAATCCTTGCAAACCGAATTCAACACCACATCAGAAGCATCATCCACCTTAATCAAGTAGGCTTTATCCCAGGATCACAAGGTTGGTTCAACATACGGAAATCAGTTAATGTAATATACACATAAATAAGCTTAATCACAAAAACCACATGATCATTTCAATCGATGCAGAAAAGGCCTTTGACAAAATACAGTATCACTTCATGATCAAAACGTTGTAGAGAATAGGCATGGATGGTTTATATCTCTCATAATAAAGGCTATATTAGGACCATGACCACATAAAAGTCAGGAGTTCCAGGTGCTAGCTGTCACTCCACGCAGTCAATGTGTTGACTGCAGTGGTGTTGGTGCCCGTCCCGTCCCCGCGCCCCTGCCCAACCAGATCACTGCCTTTCATCATAGAACTCCGCACAGAACCAAGTGTCCTCATAGGTGAGTTGTGGTTAGGCCTAAAGTAGAAAGAGACGAGGCAGAGGAATGCTTGATTATGCAAATGCTTACTTGTTGAGGGCTAAGAGTGTGAATAAACGATTTTAGCATTATAAGGGGCTGGAGCTCCTGATTGCTGATGACAATAGTTCCCTCCCAGGCCTGATCTTGCTTTGATTTAACTTAGAATGTAACAGAAAGCTTGCAGCCAAAACTGACATATCCATCCATTAGATACAATTTTGTTTAGGGCCTGTGATGGTCCACAACAAAGTTTCAACCTCCTTTAAAGCCAGAGAAAAAAATGAATACCTGGTTCTAAAAATGTTGATTTATATATTTCATATAAACATAGCCATAAGGTATAATTTCTAATCTGCTTTATATATTTTGGGGTCTGATAAAGACAAAAGTGCCTTAGGTCTGTAACAATCATAACATAACAATCATAACATATCCTTCCTGGAAGGTTCCCTGTCATGATTCTTGGGGTTCTGAGCCACCACGAAAAAGTCAAGCTATCCAGCTGAAGAAACAACATACAAATACTGAGTCCATAGAGACTGAGAAAGATCCAGCTGTTTCTGCATTCTAGGTGAATCCCCAGCTATCATGTGACTGCAGTCTCCTGGGAGATTCCAGCAAGAAGACAGAAGAATCATCCAGCCAGACCTCAGTGAGCCACACAACATGAGGTAACATATTACTTCAAGCCACTGAACTTCAGAGCCCTTCAAACATATACAAAGAGCATGTGTAGACAAGCCTCTAGATGGAGGAAGTTTTCTACCTCAAAATAGAAAATACTTACACATTAGTAGATGAACCTGTGTTTAATGTAGAAAAAGTCTCTTAGTTTCTTAACAATAATTTATTTTTAAAACTCCATTATAAATTTTATATTAGGACCCAAATATAATTTAAAACTTAATAAACACAATAATGTAATAGATTGAAAATAAATAAAATTGTAGACTATGTGATGTTTAAAGAATAAGATTTGGGGGCTGGGTTGATGGCTCAGTGTTTAAAGGCATTTTGTTTGCAAGCCTGTTGGCCCATGTTCAGCTCCCTAATACCCACATACAGCCAGATATACAAAGTGGCACATGCATTTGGAATTCATTTGTAGCAGCAAGAGGCCCTGGTGCACCAATTTTCTACCCCGCCCCTCCATCTCTCCTCACAAGTAGATAAATAAAAACACATAAAATTTGGCAAAAATATTTTGAATTTTTTTTCATGTTGCTGCTGATGTTTTTGTTTATATGAGTAGACTGATGGTTTCTGCCTCTTTGGCCTAAACACAATAAAATCTCACATGTTTTTTTCCACAAGATTTCTTAGGGTTCTCTTTCCATAAAATTGTTTTGGAGAGCTAGTATTCCAGGGACTATACTTTGGATTCTTGTCAGTTGTCAACTGGCCAAGATGTTCTGAGCTGTCCTTTTGATATAAAATATGCTCAAGAACTTTTTGTTCATTTGAAGGTGTAATTTCAGGGTGTAAAACCAAACGTTTTTCAAAAATGCTTCTCCACTCTCTGACTCCTATACGCCCAAATGTCTTTACTGTAGAAGTAAAGCTTTTGTTCTGAGTCTGTCTGCCGGCTGGCATGCTTAACAGTAAAAAGAACTTACCTGTTTTACTCATAGTTTTCCATCTACCTACTGCCATGGTATTTGTCACATAGTAAACAGTCTGTTTAAAAAAAACACTTAAGAGGGCTGGAGAGATGGGTCAGTGGTTAAAGGTGCTTGCTTGCAAATCCTGGTGACTCAGGTTCGATTCTCCAGTACCAATGTAAAGCCAGATGCACAATGTGGCACATGCATATGGAATTCATTTGGAGGGGTAAGAGGCCCTGATATGCCCATTCTCTCTCTCTCTCTCTCTCTCTCTGCTTGTAAATAAATAAATAAAAAATTTAAAGTGTAATGAATGCCAAGAGACTCATTTAGTGTGCAAGGTGAAGAATAAAATTTAAAAAATTATACTTTGGGAAAGTTGCTGGTTTTTGTATGAGGTTGAGAAGTAAGAGATGAGCTAAATTGTCTTGTGGTTAAAAGGAGAAAGTGCAATCATTGTTCTGAAGATTTCTAATGGATACCAAAATCATTACAAAGAAGATTATTGGGAAACAAAATATCATACATTCTCACATTCATACCTCATGAATTACCTATTATTTGTATAATGAGAAAATGATTTAGAAACCTCATAGTCATTTCTTTAAACAGGAAGTAAACTAGCAACTAATAACAAGAATAACTGATATTATGAACTTATTGTTGTGTCACATTGGCCAAGCTTTAAAGCCATAGCACTCACACCAAAATATTTAACCTGCATCTAATCATGAGCACAATTTCAAACAAACCCGAAAATAAAGACCAGTTGTCAACATAATTGTCTTGCTACTTCAAAAGTATCAATCTCATTAAAGATCAAAACAAACTAAAAAGAAAGAGGAATTATTCTGAGATATAGACTAAAGAGACATTAGAGTTATACTAATTAAGAAACAAAACATGAAACACTCAGCTCAAATGGAAATTACTGAGACAATTGAAGCTATTAGAATATGGATTATATATTAACATGTTGATATTATACATAGCATTAAATTGCTTGGATTAAATTTCCTGAATGAAAGTATTTTCTACCTCAAAATAGAAAATACTTACACATTAGTAGATGAACCTGTGTTTAATGTAGAAAAAAGTCTCTTAGTTTCTTAACAATAATTTATTTTTAAAACTCCATTATAAATTTTATATTAGGACCCAAATATAATTTAAAACTTAATAAACACAGTAATGTAATAGGTTGAAAATATTCTCCTATATTCTACAGGAGAATGTATTTGTTCATTAGAGATATCTGATTGAAGAATTTAAAAATGTTAATTTGAGTACAATTTACTTGCAAAACTTTAGGAAAAACATAGAAAAACAGATAAAACAAAATCTTAAGAACTGACAATGTAGGTAGATACTGTATGGATATGCAGTATACTCCTTCAGCTTGTCTGTAGGGTTTTAATTTTTTTATATTTTAAAAAAATATTTTATTTATTTGACAGAGAAAGAGGGAGAGGGAGGGAGAGAGAGAGAGAGAGAGAGAGAGAGAGAGAGAGAGAGAGGAGAGAATTGGCACACCAGGGCCTCCAGTCACTGCAAACGAACTCCAGACGCATGTGCCCCCTTGTGCATCTGGCTAACGTGGGTCCTGAGGAAATGAACCTGGGTCCTTTGGCTTATGCAGGCAAATGCCTTAATTGCTAAGCCATCCCTCTAGCCCTTAATTTTTAAAAGTAAAATTACATGAAGAAATATAATTGACAATATCTTTAGAAGAATAAAGGATGGGGCTGGAGATATGGTTTAATGGTTAAGGCACTTGCCTGTGAAGCCTATTGACCCAGGTTTGATTCCCCAGTACCCACGTAAGCCAGATGCACAGGTGATGCATGCATCTGAAGTTCATTTGCAATGGGTGGAGGCCCTGAGTGCTTTCTTTCTCTCCATTTGCCTATCTCTCTGTATCTCTTAAAATAAATAAACAAATAAAATATTAAAAGAAAAAAGAAAAAAAGGATTTATGAGTTATAGGACTGTATGAATTTTACTGTCAAAATACTTGTTATAGTTTATAATTCCATTTTATTTGTGTATGCATTCTTGAGCTTCTCCAGGACTGAATGCTCTACTCTGTCAAATGAGTATGTTGAACTCCAAGTTTACTTCTAGGTCAGAGAGATTATATTATGATAACAATATACTGAGTTATATCAAGATAGCAATTTTTCTTATGAGAAGCACTCCATCCCTTCTTACCTGGTGACAATTTGAAATATGATTGTCAGAGCCAGACCAGCAATGGACAGGGCACATCCAAAGTTAGATAATATGTCTAATGATTTGGGATACTTGTAATCCTTTTTAAAAGTCTGAAAAATAAGTTGATATATATTTTAAACAAACATTCTTAAAATATTAATGAAAGTCAGTATCATGAATTTATATTGGTCAAAATAACCAGATAGACCAGAGATGTCTTTGTTTTATAAAGCTTTGCATATATTTTTAATGAAATGAATCATTTCTTTAATATCTTATAGTTTACATGAAGTGTAGGATTGAGAATAATAAATTCATTATATATATATCCTTTTCCTTAATTATTAAGATCAAAGTTATTTGTATTATGTGGAAATTGGCCATGTTGCTTTATTTATCCATTACATTATTTTATGTATTTACTATGCACATCTAAGCTAATTTACTAAAGATAAAGTTGTATAAATATTTTCATCAAGATGAAAAGTGTTAATATGATCTGCTAAATTTATTCAAAAAGGAGGTCTCAGTTTTGTATAATATGTATCTATCCCTGTATATTAGTAAATATGCATGCAAAAGTATGTTCCATGTGAATATATATATGCACATATATCTTTAATATGTATATTTACATATGCACATGTATCTTTGTGTTTATCCGTACTTTCTGACTTTTTAAATTGTTGAAATTAGAAGAGCCATACATTATTATTTATAAAATATGAACACAATGTAGACATGCAATAAAAAGCATACATTTCTCTTTACTGCTGGATATACCTATCACACCCTCCTATTGGAATTCTATCTCTTTTCAAGAGGTTATTTATCTATGTCTATTGTACAAAAAGATAGAGGTTTCTTAGTATTAGAGTATTATGTATGAATTGCTATTTTAATTTATTATATATATTTTCCTTATTAATGTCATTCTATTTACTAGGGAAACTTGTAAATTATAAAATGAATATGTGTTAATTGTGTAGGAAAGATTAAAAAACTTGATTTGGAAAAAATAAAAGTTCATGCTATTGTATGCTATTTACTAAGTAGATGAACAAAGAAGCACAAGCTAATAGATCTTTAGATTTTAGATATCAACTAGTCACTTAGCTATAATCTTATATTAGCTCATGATTCTAATCAGCCAACTTCTAAAAAAAGTTCACAACTCAAGACTAATTGTGACTGTGAGTCGGCAGGCACTGAGGCACACGTGAGAAGTAGCTGAAGCTAATTTAAAGAGAACTGACGAAGTGACCTGCATCATTCAGTACATGTAGCAAACTGGTCTGTACATAGCAGGTACTGTGACTGATTTCAAAAAAGTGAAAATCTGAGCCAGGCGTGGTGGCACATACCTTTAATCCCTGCACTTGTGAGGCAGAGGTAGGAGGATCTCCAAGAGTTGAGGCCACCCTGAGACTACATAGTGAATTCCAGGACAGCCTGAGCTAGAGTGAGACCCTACCTTGAAAAAACAAAAAACAAAAATTTTTTTAAAAAAAGTGAAAATTCTGTGAGATCTTCTGATGAAGAAGGTAAATTTTACTGTAAAATAAGTTAGAACAGTAATAAAAAAGACTACTGAAATATGAGATATTTGACCATTAAAATGATAAAACTATAGTTATCTCAAAAAGTTTTTTGTCAGGCATGGTGGTGCACTCCTTTAATCCCAGCACTCAGGAGGCAGAGGTAGGACGATCGCCATGAGTTTGAGGACACCCTGAGACTACATAGTGAATTACAGGTCAGCCTGGGCTAGAGCAAGACCCTAACTCACCCCCCCCCAATAAATAAATAAAAAATAATAAAAATAAAAATTTTAAAGGAAGGTTCTATTTGTTTGGTCATCTGTGCTGTGTCTGTGTACTCTGCTGACCTCCATCCCAAACAGGGTTGTGCCACAGCTACGTGGAATGAAAGCAGCTGCTTTCCTGTGGGGGATTCATAGCATTCCACATGAATGGAGGGCATTTTACATATCTCCTCACTCTACTACCTATCATAGCTAACATTTTTTGCATTATTAACATAGTTTCTGAAAATGGAATGTAGAGAAAACCTTCTTAAAAGTACTGTCAGGGATACATATATAGCTGTCCATCAGAATCAGTGCCAACAGTTTCTTGCACAGGGTAGCTTTGGCATTAAAAGAATTAAGAAATAGATAAAGGAACTATGAGAAAAATTAAATGAATTCAAGAGCTATTGCTTTTACATTTTCTAGCAAAACTGTAGTAACTTGGACAACCTTAGTGGAAAAAGCTTTAGGTAATTAATTTAAATTGTCCCTAGATAGCTAAGTTTATTTCTAAACAATTGCTCTGGTTGTAACAACTTCATTCTTCAAAGTTTGTTTGGTGAAGTTGCTCAGCTTCTCTCATGGGTAGGCTGCCTTTTGATGATTGAAAACAGTGTTGAATTAATTTATCCTAAAAGTATAATGCAAAAAATTCTATACTGTCTTTACTAACACTTCGAATTCTAGTTCTATCACTCATTCCTTGAGTTTTCTGTTAAATCTGAATTGAAAATCTGGGTAAACTATACTCTGAAAGTCATCTACAGTGGATTGTGTTTAAGGAAGATCTTCATCAGGCAAGAGATTGCTGTGCACATACTTACCATCAATACAGCAAAATTAGTAGTATGGTTGCAGTGGCAGCCCAGGAATCTTTCAATGCCCCTGTTTTTATAACAGCCATATGTGTCCCAATCCTTTGTTGCAAAATTCCAGTAGACACAGGCATAGGAATAAAGTTGGAATTCTCTTTGGTGGTACTGTGCATTGATGAAACAATTACAATAGTTGATATTGTTAATGTTTAATTTAATAGAAAAATCTAATAGCATAAGATATTCATAAGATAAATGAATAATTAAATGTACATTAAGCACTAGTATCTTCTCTTTTGTTTGAGGGAAGGTTGTGGATGTAAAAAGCTTAGTGTAATGGTGCACAACTATAATCCCAGCACTTGGGAGAGTGGCAGGAGGACTGCTGCAAGTTTGAGGTCAGTCTGAGATTCATAGCAAGTTACAGACTAGCCAGAGCTATATAGTAATAATTTGTTTCAAAAAGAAAAAAAGGGGCACTGGAGAGATAGCTTAGTAGTTAAGGTGCTTGCATGCGGAATCTAAGGACCCAGGTTTGATTCCACAGTACTCATTTAAGCCAAATGCACAAGGTGGTGCCTGCATCGGGAGTTTGTTTGCAGTGGCTAGAGGCCCTGGTGTATCCAAACTCTCTCTCTCTCTTTCTCTCTTTCTCTCTCATAAATAAATAAATAATTTAAAACAACAACAACAATAGAAAAAGAATGTAAGACTATAAATTTCAAATTAATTAACATTGAATTTAAACATAGGTGGAATAAAGATTTAAATGGATAATTTATGGGTTCTTTTACCCAAATACCCCTGCTTTTATTATTAAGAGTGACTGGAAATTTTCATTTCCATTCATAGAAAAACTCACCATTGGATTAAATACCATTTTAACAGAGGCATTCTGATCTTGCTCATTTTCATCTGTTTTGCTTGAGATAATTTTTTGACTAAAACTCGAGGTAGCTGTAAAAATTTTTGATTGGAAAAGCTTGTTGTTTTGATACACGACAAAGCCACATGTCTTAGTGTTTTCTGTAAAGGAAAAGACATATTAAAAATCAATAAATGAGCCCTGGGGTAAGCAAGAAACAGACTTTCGTGTCTCTGTTGAATTGCATGGCTGGTTAATTTTTGAGTAAAGTACAGTAAAAAAAAATTGTTTGCTGGTGGAGCCTTTACTTAATGTGAACATGGTATCATGATGCTATAATGTGCGTCTTTTTATTGTCACCCACAGGTGTTGGTTCATAACTAGCTACCCAAGGCAGGTCATAGAAATTAGAACTTTCCTTCTCAGGGTGAGTCACACAAGCACTGGTCTTCCCCACTTTCAGTCTTGGAGATGGCCATCAAGAAATTCTCTGACCCACCTGATGAAATATGTCTGATAATACTCCATTTCAAAAAGTGTCTTAGCCCATGCCCAAGAGGAAGGAAAAAAAATCAACTCCTACCAAATCAGAGAGCCAGAGCCCCAGAGGCCCCCGACACCTCATCACTGAAGCAGACCAAAAATGAACCCAACATGGCTCAGGGAAATTTTGCGGAAGAGGGGGCGGAAAGATTGTCAGAGCCACATGTTGGGTCATGATATGCAGAGACATTTATCTTACCCATAACTGTGGGCTAACTCCACAATGCATGACCCATATACCTCAACAAGGAGGGGCCAAGAGGGGGGGTAGATCACGGATGAGCCTAATAATGGTACCAAACTGACTGTATTTGCTGAATACAAAACTAACTAATAAAGAAAAAAAGAAAAGAGAAAAAAAATAACTAAAATTAAAAAAAGATAAATCTGTTTTTAAAAACCCACTTGTCACAATAGCATTAGCATTTCTGAAAAGTTAATAAATTCATGTCACTAAATACCGAAAAAAAAAGAATGTGCACAGACAGGCTTACTGGACATTAGATCATATTACTTGTCCAATCATATTTCTTCATGCTTTTCTGTGTATCAATTATACTTATGCAATGAAGTCTCCACTAAGGCCCAGTGGACAGGATTCAGATAGTTTTGGAATAGCAGACCATGTGCATGTTTCTAGACGGTGGTATGCTCCTAGGGAAGGCGTGGATACTCTGAAGTGAAGACTTGTACTTCATTTATCAGGATCTTTTGTAATATTCTTTATAATGAGCTGGTAAATAGTTTTCATAGAGTCTGTGAGTTGCTAAAGCAAATTAATCAAACCCAAGAAAAGGGGTTATGGGAACCCTGATTTTTAACCAGAAGCACAGGTGAAACTTCCTGTGACTACAGTTGGTATGGCAGGGCTATTTGGGAGATGGAGCCTTCAACCTAAAGGAGCTGATTTCCAGTTAGTGCCAGAAGTAGATAAAATTAGAGGATACCCAACCAAAGTGGCCATCGCAGAAATGATTACTTGTGGGGCAAAACCCTTACATATAGAGTCTATAATAGTCTATAATAGCAGCAATTAACATATGTAGTTAATGTTGGCTAATTCTCCACACATTATTTTTAAGGTTCAGTTTCTTTATGTTATATATGGGAAAGGCACTCTGGCTAATCTGCCTCAAGGAGGTATTGTAAGGAACTCATGTATAAATATTTTGTTTTCTATACAATGATACAAAGTAGTAAATGTGACTTGTGAGTAGCCCCAGACTATATTGCTTCCCCCACTGGTAAGACACTGGAGCAAGAAACAGCAAAGGGTGACTATCAGCATGGGTATGACTAGAGAAGCTACATGAGGTCTGCCTGTTGTTCACAGCAGCAAGGCCAGTCACCTTAGGTCACAGTGGAGCTTAAGTGGTGTTTTCAGCTTCATCACCTCTGCTATGTCTCACACTCATCAGATAATCCCAAGGCTGGAAGGTTATTGTGAAACATTTCTTCTGTGCATTGAAGAAAGAAGCCAGGCTACTGGGTATTGTTCAGGAAGTCTTTCCCCACTCCTATTGTGGAGAGTTCCCCCTATTTTTTTTCTTCCAGTCATTTAAGAGTTTTAGGTCTTATACTGAGGTCTTCAGTCCATTTGGAATTGATTTTGTGCATGGTGAGAAGAGTGGGTCTAGTTTCATTTTTCTATTTGTAATCCAATTTTTCCAGCACCATTTGTTGAAGAGGTTGTCTTTTCTATAGTGTACATTGTTGGCTTCTTTGTCAAAGATCAAGTATCTGTAGTTGCTTGATCTAAGAGCTGGGTCTAATGGCTAGTCTATATAATGCTAGAAGGTGCTGCATGACCTGCTGGGGGAAAATGGTCAACAACATTGTGAGCAAGAAGGAAACACTGCTATACAAAAGTACCCAGCCTGACAAGATGCACACACCTGTGCAATAGTGGCACCCAGTCTAGGAGGGCAACCAATGGCTCTCTGATTGACTAAGAGATCCACTCCATTGGAAGAGAAACCCATAGCTGGAATTGGGAACTAAGTCAAAATCCTATGGAGACCAAGATCATGGACTCCAGTGAGAAGATCCTACAAGTCTTTGGCCAAAAGAGAGGCTACAACCATCAAAATCTCTCTAAATTAGCTATGCTTATCCCCTTTAACCTATGCTCATCTCACTTTCTGTTGGAGAATCTGTTTTACTTTTACAGAAGGCAGCAAAAAACTGGACAACCAAAATCTGTCAACAAAACAAAAGATAGCTGACTCCCTATCTGATGAGCAACCCTTTGCACGTCAGCTAGGGCTCAGGTGAAACCACAGAAGGATTAAAGAGATCAGCAAGAGTGCTGCTTCCATGGTAAGCCTCAAAACCTGCACCAGAGTAATAGTGATAGACACTGAGAATACTCAAAGTACACCAAAGCAGAAATCCAAAAGCTGCTGAGAGCTCAACATTAAAGTAGACTTAAAACACACCCACCAAGGCTCAGGGAATTTTGTGGAAGAGGAGGCAGAAAGATTGTAAGACTCATAGTGTTGGTGGGAATATCTGCAGGCATTGCTCTTGACCCCTGTCCCCACTCCCACCCCAATGACTGACTGCTGCTCTCACAACTCATGACCCCACAAGCCCATGGTGAACACCAGCGATCCCACAGAGAAGGGCTCTCAGCGGGATGGGGGCAAGGAAGAGAGAAATAATGGTACCAACACATGATGTATCCAAACAAAGTTTCTATTTAATAAAAATAAATTTCAGGTATTCATCAATGGTGCCATAAAGTCACACCTATGTTTAACTTGTCCTGACCATGATAGTGGTTAAACAAAAACAGCTGAGAAATGCATCTTAATCCTTTATACAGCTGAAAAATTGCCTATGTTCAGCTATCTTTATCTAAGTGATAAGGAACACTATTAGCACCTCACGTTGGGGAAGTGTGGTATGTACCTAACTCAGGCTATCAGAGGTCAGATGGACAGGGAAATCCCATGATTGGCCTTTCCCCACACCTCCTGCACTCAGATTGGGAACCAAGCCCCCGAGTCTATACACACAATGTGGGATCCAAGGTCCACACATCCCTCTGCCACCCAGTGGGTCTGCCACCCAACATGGGCCCCACTAAGTCCCCTAACTGACCAGGCACCTCATTCACCTTCCACCAGCAGGAACCCACACCCCAAGAAACAACACACTCTAGTGAGTTCTCTAACAGCAGGTTCCCCACAACCCATGCCACTGCCCCTACCCTGTGGTACCAGCCTTGGCATAATGTTTGGCCTTGGCTGCCTTCTCTGATTGCTGGCAACATCTGCACACCAATGTCTTCACAACACCCAACTCTGTGAACCCAGACTGGCCTAGTCTGGGAGTCCAGTGAACCCCCACCCTACCCTGACTGCTCCTCCCCACCTCCCAGCAACTACTTGGGGCATCACTTCTGTCCCAGATAGCAAGCACAGAAATATCTGGCAACCACTTGCCAGGGAGAACCAGTGAGTCCTCCACAACCTGCTCAGCTGGGTAAAGAAGGAAAGCAGGGGTAAGTGCTACTGCCCCCAAGCACCACAGCCAAGGCACAACTGTGATCTGGGGCAGATGAGATTCCAGACCTCAACCACAGCTTTTTCAGCCACCAGCCAGATCTACTGGTGCACTTGCAACATCCAGAACCTGCACATCAGTGGATACAATGCCATCCCACTCCAATCTAGTTCAAACCCAAAAGAGAACACTCACTGAAGATCCTACATGGGAAAATATGCTTCACTTTAATAAAATAAGACTTTTACCCTGATACGGGTAGACCCCAACACATGCACAAACACATCAAGACAGTAAACTGAGAGATCTCCACCAAGGTTACCTACTTCCACAATGGAAGTCCCTAATAAAAACATATGAGACAAGAGAAATAGAATCCCAAAATGAAAGCCCAATAACCTGTGTATCCCTGAACAAGAGAATCTCTGAACTGGAAGCAAATCATCAAAAAACCAACAATCAGGGATGGAGGGATTGGTTAGCAATTAAAGCACTTGTCTGCAAAGCGAAAGGATCCAGGTTAGATTCCCCAGTACCCACACAAGCTAGATGCACAGGGTTGTGTATAGGTTTGGAGTTTGTAGTGCTTTGAGGCCCTGGCATGCCCATTCTCCCTCTCTGTCTCCCTCTGTATTTCTCTCTCTCTCTCTCTCTCTCTCTCTTTCTCTCTCTCAAATAAATAAAAATAAAAAGTCACCTTTCTTTTTTTTAAAAAAAGCCAACAATCACATAAATGAAACGCAATAGAATCATCTCTTACAGCACACACCTTTCATCACTAGGCTTAACTTAATTGAGGAAAACTAGAGACCTCAAAAGAGAGATAAATGAATTGAATGTGAGTCAATAAATAGAGGTTCTCAATAACCAGCTGATTAAGCATAATGAAGACATGTTTAATACAAGAATTAATTCAAATTATTCCAGGCAACATCAAGAAAGTCAAACCATGACCTGAAATTGGAACTCAATAAAGGGATGGATACAATACAGAAAAATGCAAAAGAAAACAGAAATCAAATAGCGCTTATGAAAGCCTCTCTAGAAACTCCCACTAACAGAGTTAATCAGGTGGAGGATAGAACTTCAGATCTAGAAAACAAGACAGAAGAAATTGTTCAGGAGTCTAAATCTTCGATAAGTTCAAAAAATCATGCAGGGCTGGATACATAGCTCAGTACTTAAGGCATTTGCCTTCAATGCCTAAACACCCAGGTTTGATTCCCCAGTACCCACATAAAGCTATATCCATGAAGTGGCACATGCATTTGGAGTTTGCAGCTGATAAAGGCCCTGGCATGTCCATTCTCTTTGTCTGTCTCTCTTTTCTCCATCTCTGTTTGCAAATAAATAAATAAAAATTATTCCAACAGAATATAAGGGAATTGTAGGACAGGTAAAACAACTAAACATCCAGATCATGGGTATACCAGAAGGGGTAGAAATTCAGGCCAACGCTGCCTCATTCTCTCTCCCCCTCCTCTACTCTCTCAAATAAAATAAATAAAAATTCAAATATTAAAAAAAAGAAATTCAGGCCAAAGCTATGGAGAACATATTCAACAATTTATTGGAAGAAAACTTTCTCACTCACTCAAAAGAGAGATCCATATAGATAAAAGAAACTCACAGAACATCAAACAGACTGGACCAAAGAAGATACTCTCCAAGGTACATCATAGTTAAAACCCTAAACAATGAAAAAAAAAAAAAAAGCATGCTAAAAGCAGAAAAAGAGAAAAAACTCATTACATACAAGGCAATTCTCTCAGAATTACCTTAGATTTTTCAGTGGAAACACTGAAAGCCAGAAGGGTTTGGAATGGAACAGTTCAAAGTCTAAAAATCTATGGCTTCCAACCCAAACTACTGTATCCAGTGAAAGTATCACTCATAACATATGGTGAAAGGAAAACTTTCCATGAAAAAAGCCAGCTCTATGATTATATGAACACAAAGCAAAACCTACAGAGAATACTTCAGGTGAATATGCCACACAGAAAAGTCAAACAACCAACCTCAAGAGTTACAAGAGGGAGAACACAAAAACCAAAAGTAGAATAGGCGTGAAAATGAACAAAGCTCAGGAAAGCACAAAACCCCTATAAAGCCTCCAACATGGCAGAGATTAAATCAAGCCTCACAGTTATAACCTTAATGGTCTTAACTCACCCATCATAAGACACAAATTAACAGAGTACATCAGAAAAATGGACTCTACCACCTACTGCCTTCAAAAAATTTACCTCTAAGGACACACTAAAAAATGAGAGCTCAACACTAATGTAGACTTAAACCACATCAACCAAGGCTCAGGGAATTATGCATAAGAAGGGGCAGAAAGATGATAAGAGTGACATGGTAGGAGCAAATAATCAGAGGTGCTGTTCTACCTCTCTACAATGACCTGACTGCTGCTCTAACAACTCATAACCTATGACCTGATGGTGAATACCAGAAATCCCATGAAGGAGGACCCTTAGTGGGATGATAGCTGGGAGGAGGGAAATGATGGTAACAACTCATGATGTGTCCATAGAAAGTTTCTACTTAAAAAAAAAGAAAAAAATGTGTCACAGAATAGAAAATCTGAATATTTAAAAAATAAAAAGGAAGATACTCAAATCAAAGGCAAGAAATAATTTATCAGTAACAGAACCCTTTACTTTCAAGGTACAAAAGGAAAATATCTGTTCATTCTTTCAGATGAGAAAAAGTTAGTAAACTTGATAACACATGTGGGGAAAAGTCCAGAAATGGGTTATAGTGATTTTAATATATGTCTCCCATAGCCTCAGATACTTTTAAAGTTAAGCCCGGTGCTTATGTCTGCAGCAGTCTTCTGGAGTGGAATTGTCCCTTGGGACCAATCTGATTCTACTCTAAATGTGTGGAAGAGCAGTCAGAGCTCTGATGGTTCTTGGTTGCTTGTTTTTTGGTATGTCTTGATTGTTGGTGGTGGTTTCTCTCTGCTTGGATCTGTGAAAGGGTGCTAGTTTCTTCCACCATTGACGGAACTTCCCCTGGATCTGTAAGCTTGAAATAAACTTGTTCCTCCAATCAACTATGTCTGCTTGGATATTTGTTCCACAAACTTGGAGCTGACTTCAATATGGATATCAAGTTTTTAAAAAAGCAAGTTACATATAGCAAGGTACTATTTATACAAATATTCCAGGCTGTTTTCCTTATGATACATATATATGAGTCAAAAGCTTAAATATTACCATGAAGATATCACACACCAACTTCAAGAAGATGGTAGGACAGGAATAGATGGTAAGACCCTATTGCTGAAGACTCCACATACTTGGGCTACAAGGCCACTGAGAAATCCTGCTGGAACTGAGCTGATAACCTCCTCCATGTAGACCAGCTGAGAGAAAGCTGGAAGAAGCCATTCTACATGTAGTTCAATGGGAGAAAGAGATACCACCAGTGAAGATACTCAACAGTGGACACTGCAAGCCTTATAATTGGCCAGCCAAGCCAAATGAGCCAACGGGTGCAATAGTGGCACATCTGTCATGGTGGAATCCAACTGCCCTCCAATTGTACTGGAGGCCCTCTCCATGGGGGGGAATACATCCCTGATACTGAAAACTTAAAACAGGGGTAGTCATGAGCCCTAGGGCTGTAACATCTGCTGATGTCTGGAAAAATGTATAGACTATGCTTATCAAACTGCCCAGTAAGCACTTCTCTTAATATTTATACCCTCATATTAACACTACTCTCACTTTGGGTAGAGAATCTTCTCTTTTCAGATGGCAGTGACCTTGGGATGACTCAGAAGGTATCATAGTGCTGGAAAGAAGTGACTGGAGTACTGAGTAACATCTCGATCACACCTTCCAAGGCTCAGGGTCTAATACGGAAGAGGTGGCGGAAAGAATGTAAGAGCCAAAGGAAGAGTAGGACTCCTTACAACGTGCTCCCTCCAGACATAAAATGGCCTGGATATCCATGACCTCATAGTGCCTGACACTACCTACACAAGGCCATCATAAGAGGAGGAAACGATCATGACATCAAAATAAAAGAGAGGCTGATTGAGATGGGGAGGGGATATGATGGAAAATGGAATTTCAAAGGGGAAAGCTGGGGGAGGGAGGGTATTACCATGGGATATTTTTATAATCATGGAAAATGTTAGTAAAAATTGAGGGGAAAAAAAAAGAGAAGATGGTAGGAGAGGGAAAAGAGGACTATAATACCTTTATATTTTTTTAAAGGTCTGAAATACAGCCTTATATCTATATATTAAACCATGAATTTAAAATATTTTAATTGTATCTGTACTGAACATGTACTGATATTTTGTTATCGTTTCCCTTACATATAAAGTGTAATTCCCCTAACATTTACATTATATGAAGTATATTCAGTTATATAGAGATTATTTAAAGTATGTGGGAGGGTGTTTATAGGTAACGCGCAAACAGTATACCATTTTACATAAAGGATTTGAACATTTTGGTGTCTTGATGGGTCCTAGAACCAATCCTCTGTGGATACCAAGGAATGGCTTAGCAGAGAAGTTTGTCATTGGCTCACTCTGCTTATAGATAAATAGGTATTGCATGTATTGTCTTATGCACTTTTATCTATGCCTGAAATAATTTAGAAACAAAGTTTACAAAATAACATAAAAGTCTTAAATTTAGCATTTATCCTCACAAAGTATGAGGGCAAAACAAATGGAAGTAAAATTCTATAGCATGCCAGATCCATTAATAATACTCTTTTTTCCTTTTCTGTGCTATGAAGAATTTATTCTTTGTAAAATATGGGGCTGGAGAGATGGCTTAGCGGTTAAGTGCTTGCCTGTGAAGCCTAAGGACCCCGGTTCAAGGCTTGATTCCCCAGGACCCATGTTAGCCAGATGCACAAGGGGGCGTACACATCTGGAGTTTCTTTGCAGTGACTGGAAGCCCCGGCGTGCCCATTCTCTCTCTCTCTATCTGCCTCTTTCTCTCTCTATGTCACTCTCAAATAAATATATAAAAATGAACAAAAACAATTAAAATATGTGCTTTGGGGCACTAAAACATTTTATTTGGAGAAAGAAAACTCAAATATGCATGAACTATTTATTCATTAAACTTTTAATATATACTTTCAAGTTTAAGGGCTACATGTAAGATGATAAGAAGCCAAGAGAAGGTGACATACAGAGAAAATGACTTAAAATTGGTACTATTAAATGACAACTTTTCTAATGATATAAGCTAGTTCAGGGAAAAATCTGCAGGGTGAATTTGAGCTCCTACATGTCACATCACCAGTAAATATGTGTAGAACTATGAGTGAACATTTTTAAAATATAGGAATAGAAAATGGAAGCATTTCAGCAGGATTTTTGGAGCAATACAGATTTGTGCATATGGTCAGGACATTTCAATTCTTTTACTCTAAAAGGAATTTTGGAAAAAAAAATCATCTCAGGGCTAGCAAAATGACTCAGTGGATAAATCATTAACTGTTCTAGTGTCCAAATTAAATCCCCAAACTCCTCTTAAAAAGTCTAAAACCATGGCAGGCCTCTGTAATTGTAGCATGCTGACTGTGAGATGAAAGGTGAAGGCTAGAGAATTTTCCAGAAGCACAAGAACAGCAAAGAACAGCACAGGGAGAATCGAGATAGAGATAGAAACAGAGATAGAGAGATAGAGATAGAGAGAGAGAGAGAGAGAGAGAGAGAGAGAGAGAGAAACCGTGCCTCAAATGAGATGGAAAAATCAGAAGACTAATGAGAAAATTGTCCTCAGACTTCCAAATGAGCACATTGGCACATGTGAGCCTATACTTACACACTTACCCATGAACATGCACAGCCACATGAATACACATACATATGCATACAAAAAATTAAAAAGAGCTGGGCGTGGTGGCACACGCCTTTAATCCCAGCACTCAGGAGGCAGAGATAGGGGGATCACCGTGAGTTCGAGGCCACCCCGAGACTCCATAGTGAATTCCAGGTATGCTCTAAAATAGTAGAATTGAGATTACTATAAAGTATCAGAGTCCAAACACACTCAAACCAAATTATTAGGTATGAAACTAAGTAGGTATGATTTCTCTCTCAGTGGATTTTATTAATTCCATGACTCTGATGTGTTTTGTAAAAATGCAATAAAATTTGAGACTTACTATTCCCAGTACTAAGTAAGATCTGAAGTTCAGTCTGTTCATCCGGATTAAGTCTGTCTGCTTTTGTATCTACAGAAGTTTTACCAGAAACTAGTGAATCACTTGATCCTATAAGAAGGGAAAACAGAAAGTTTAATGTTTATACTTTGATAGATATTGCATTGTTTATGACTAACAATGGAATTATGTTGACTATTCCAAGCACATGAGAAAAGACAGCTCACCTTTCTGTACAGAGAAGAGAACACTTGACGACTCTGTGCCATTTTCTAGATTAACTGACTGTACTGCTACATTAGGTTGCACCACTGATTTATTACCCAATGACAAGGAATAAATCTCCATTTGCTCAATAAGCCTGCATAAAATGAAACATAACAGCTCATATTCTAGAGGTTTTGTTACAAACCCACAGACAAGTGGTTGTCTCCCACATTATGGTAGAAAAGCTGTGTGCACCGAACTCACAGCCACAATATGGACAATCACTTGAAAAATCTTAACACCAGAGTCTCACTTTATCACATGTATGTGTTTTTAAAGTTCTGATAGAATAATCTCTATTGTTCGTTAGAGATAGATGTCAGAAAACATGAATTTAAGACTCATTATTAAGATTTGTCAGTAGAAGTAATCACATTATGATGCCCTTCACATAGAAGGATGTTGCTTCCACCCAGCATCGGGTGAATGCACATTTATAGTTGTTTCTGTGGTGGTGAAATTGATTTCCAAGTATTCAGTTCTCTCCTCTCACCCAAACCCTTTGATGTCTAAAGAATGTCTTCTAAGTTGTGTCTGAGGTAACATTTCGGAACATCCACAGGTGAGTGGAGCTCTAACATCACTGCTTTGACTCTGAAGTAAACACTGCAAATTTCACAATTTTTTTTCTGCTTTGACTAAGTGGGGCCCTTGATAATTAGTTGCTCTCCAAAATCCTAATATCTTTTTCCTACAGATATATTTGTATTATTTCTAAACTTGGCAAAACCAAACCTCTATATCTAAAATATTCCCCCAAATACAATGATTTAATCTAAATGTAATTGTGCTATATTCCAAAATATATATTTCTAACACTAAATTTTCTTCTTCCAAACAAGATTTTTAAAAAAGAAAGGGTAAATTTCTAAAGATTGCTTTATAAACCGAATAAAACCAAATGACGTTTTCCCTTTGTTATATGATTGCGTGTTATCAGTGATTCATACTATAGATTTTACTTAAAATAATAATAATAGAGCTATTTTCATCAGAAGGAATATCTAATGAAACTACAACTTGGTAGGGCCATCATTCAATTCAATAGTGTCTAATGGTTTCCCAAGAAGAAACACTTTCATTAAGAGCAGTCTCTGACATTCACTAGCACAAAGGGAATAATGTGCTCAATATACAAAGGAGTCTAGCATGTTCAGAAACATTTTTAAAGGGTGTTCTACTCACAGCTACTTCTTTTTTTAAATTACAAATTATTGAGTTCATTTAAGGAGAAATTTGTAAGTTTTTTTTTTTTTCATGGAAATTGCTATCTAGGAAAAGTCTACAGCTGCTACACACCCAACCACCCCCACAAACAGAGAATATTGGACATAAAAGCCCCTTAAAATAACAAACCAGAGAGGATTAAGAAATAGTGAAGGACTGAAGGGTTAATAGCTTTTCCTGAAAACCAGAGGAAACTAAAGAGTTAATAACTATCCCTAAGGCTAGAAGGCAATAAAAGAAACAACAGCAGAGTTCAGCCTTGCTTCCTTGATTAATGTACTCCCCTTATTTCAGATAGCCTTGAAGGACCAGAAATCATCTGGTCCCCCTTAGACAATCCTGGCTGAAGAAGCCTATTCTGAACAAGGACACAAACAGCTACAAGTTCCTTATCTACTGCACCTGGTACAGTCTGTTTTTGTTAGGATCCTCCTTATAAACTTGCACCCTAGCCTGGCTCAATGCTTCAGCCTTCATCCTGTGGGAAGGCTGCTTCCCCTGCTGTTTCTCTCAATAACCAGTCTGTCCGCAAAAATCAAGTCTGGTGTTCTCTTTTGTTTTTCTCTTATGCGTTCTTTACAAGGACTAAAAGATAGATCATATATATAATCAAAGTGAAACGGCATCCCAAAACAAGATACAGATAGAAGGCAAGTAGAAAAATACCCAAGTCAAGGTAAGTAGTTGCCCCTTCCCAGCCATGATGGGAAGGAAAGTCAGACTCATGGGAGTATTCAGCCTAGGACAAAATGAGAGAGAGAGGAGGAACGGACTATTCTTTTATAAAGATTAGACATCTAGCCATGATGAGCTTCGTCATCAGACTTAGGTGTGTAAGCAGAGACATGATTGGTTCATGGGCCAAGATCTGATTGGTTTATGGACTCAGGAAGCTGACCCAGAGAGGCCAAATTGAAAAGGCAGGAAGTTCCTACTGAGCATGTCACTGGCAACCATCTTCGACAGAAGGATCAGACAGGAGTTTTAATTTTGCAAAGATGGACAGAATGGCATCTCCTTGTTCCCTTCTTACACTTCTGTACCTAACTAACTGCCTGAAGGAAGCTAGCTTTCTCCCGTTTCTCTTTTACTCTTCCCTATTGATAAGAAACTCTAGCTGCTGTTAGAGGAAATGGGGCAATGATCTCTCTGTAACATCTTCAAGTGGAATGGGGTCACAGGGTTGTAGCAGTTAGAGTCTGTGCCAGAGGAGATCTATTTAGAAGCCCGAGAGAGAAACTTGGGAGCCATTTCATTCTCTCATCATCATCCATATACCGGTCTTTATATCTGGGTCTTTTTTTCATCCAGCCCTGACAAAATATTTAGAAACAATAAGAAACATTGTAACAATTCAATGTAGTAGGACATGGTTTTGTCCTGTTGGAATGACAGAAGTTTAAGTGGAAGCTTTGTAAAGACAGTCGGGATCAATGTCTGTTGGTAGACTTATTTGTTCACTTGAAAATGAATTTTAAGTTTTCATTGGTTCTGTCACATAAGGAGCCTGTTGGTGGGAGTTTGGGTCTTTGAGATGACCCTGTATGGGTTTGGCTGCCTTAGCTTGACTGATTTTTATTCTCAGTGGTCCAGACTTCCAGGGTAGCTTTTATAAAAGACAAACAGTTAAGAAAACCATTAAGATTACCCTCAAGACAGTTAAAGAGGATCAGATCCTGTTGGAAGGAGGAATAAGTCAAACTTAGTATTACAAGTTTTAAGCACAGGATTAAGAAAAGTGGATATGTATATTCAGGGTCAAATGGTGAAGCCTACAAGACAGAATACTTTTTTACATTGAAATACTTTTGGTTGTATCTTTCTCTCTGTTTAAGATCAAGTAGCTAGCCAAATTTAACCAAATATGTACTTTTGTAGGTCAATAGTGGCTCTCCAGGAGAGACTCTAGGGACCTGGGAGGAGCTCTATGACTCTTACCATTGTGCCATCTGCTAGGATAAGGCAAGGCTGTGCTGACCATGCAACCTCTTTTGGAAGCATTGAGGACCTTCCTCTAATTTGATTCTCCTCTTGAAGGCTATGCACTGTCTGTAGTCCGGTTTCTGGGTCCTCCATATCTCTCTGATCAAGAGACCAGGTGACTTATCAGAGTACTCACAACTACTTCTAAATCTATTTTCCCCCATTTGATTTTTCACTCCTCTTGTTACAATTGCTTAGGTTGAATCTGGGCATCAGAATAGCCAACCCAATCTGGAGACTGGTCATGATGATTAAAAGGAACCATCAAATTTCTTTTATTAGGGAGATTTCTAGTCAGTACAACAGTTTTAGTCGTGAATTAGGGGTGAAAAGTCAGCTAATTTCATTATTGTAAGGACAAATACAAATGAAAAAGAAGAGGCAAAATCTTCCTGCTAACACAGTAGGACCGACAAGCTCATCTCAGAACTACAAAGCTGCCTTGGAGCCAGTCATTACCTGCTCCAGGGAGGGTTGGTCTGTATAGGCTCTGGCTTGTTACAATCCTGTGCTTGGTTTCCTATGAGTTACTGTACGCTTCTTTACAATAAATCTTGGTTTGGTTAGGATAATTTAAGTGCATAATTACTGAAGGCTAGCTGGAACAGAAATGCAAATGGAAAAGAGAAATGCATAAATTCACCATTGTTAGGGAGGCAGTTTTACACCCCTCAAATTGGGCACTGTCAGGGAGACAATTTCATACCCCTCAAATCAGTCAAACATAGGTGACTTGACTTCAATATGACAGCAATGGTCAAGTGTTATAGAGCAGCCTTTGCAAACAGTGTTGAAGTAAAGAAATGAAGTCCTAAATGTATTGATTGTAGTATACTACTCCCTACCAGCAGAAGCCTTCATAGTCCCAGAGCTCTGCTCACCTGAACATTCTGCTTTGTCCAAATCAAGAAAAGGACGTGAGGCACTAGAGCATTTTCATGTGACAACCTGACATGGCTGAAGCTGGACTGGAATCTTGCTTCCCTGCCATTCCAGTTCATTCTCATCCTTCTTATTCTCACTTTTTCCCATCAATAAATGGAGTGGAAGAGGAATTTTGTAACCGAGAGACATAAAAAGAAAAGTATGAATGTCAGCCGGGCGTGGTGGCGCACGTCTTTAATCCCAGCACTCAGGAGGCAGAGGTAGGTGGATCACCGTGAGTTCGAGGCCACCCTGAGACTCCATAGTGAATTCCAGGTCAGCCTGGGCTAGAGTGAGACCCTACCTCGAAAAACCAAAAAAAAAAAAAAAAAAAAAAAAAAGAAAAGAAAAGTATGAATGAAAGAAAGATATTCAAGTGAGATGGAGGACTAAGCCCTGATGTTTGTGAGGAAACTTTTGTCCCTAGTAGACCTAGCTTATAAAATGGAGTTTGGAGAACCAGAGTTGACCTGAAGAACAATTAATTCACTTTTCTTGGAAAAGTGAGAGTGAGAAGTTATCTACGTTGGCAGCTCTGCAATATTATACAACCATGCCTGAGTTTCCACAGGGGATTGGTTTCAAAGTTTCCTGACCCCATGAATACTGAAATCTGACATTGTTCAACCTTATATAAAATGATTTCATATGTGCTTGAAGCTCATGCACTTCTTATTGTACACTGTGAGTAATTTCTAGATTATTTATGAAACCTAACAATATAAATTCAGTATAAATACTTGCAATATTGTATTGTTTAGAGAACAATGACAAGATGAAAGTTTATATATGTTCAGTACAAGTACAATTTTTTACTAAATATTGTTACCTATACACAACCCATGGATATAGAGGGCTTTTCTGTCTTCTGAGGAGAGTTGGGGGTTGATGACTTCACTTTGGGATTGAAGAAGGAAGTGAAAAACTTGATTAAGTAAATCAAAGAATGGCCAAAGTTCATGAGAGGTTTGTAAATACCACATTGTACAGGATAAACTGATAGTGATCAGAAAATACTGGACTAAAGCTCAGGGTGAGAGAAAAGGACAATTGAGTTCGATTGCACCATTTCATAGTTCAATGTGGCCTATATTTTAAGATTTTATTTTCCTCAAAGTAACTTTTTTTGAAGACATCTGAATATTTTGCATAAATCATATACATCTTGGCTGAAGGAATGGCTTAGCAGTTAAGGCGTTTGCCTGCAAAGCCAAAAGACCCAGGTTCAATTCCCCAGAACCCACGTTAGCCAGATGCACAAGGGGGTGCATGAGTCTGGAGTTTGTTTGCAGTGGCTAGAGGCCCTGGCATGCCCATTTTCTCTGTCTCTCTCACCTTCTGTCTCTCTCTCTCCCTCTTTCTCTGTCAAATAAATAAATAAGTAAAATGTTTTAAAAAATCATATACAACTATTTTTAGGCTTGTCATAAGCTAGTAAAATGTATAATTGTTTATTGTTAGAAAAGCACTACCATCCATGTCATGGCCTGCAACAACTTCTGATGAATTCTACAAATTATCTTTCCTCCTCTTTCTCACAAACACATCCAGCCCTCATTTCTTCTATCAAGACTCTGCTACCACAGAGCCTTCAGCTCTGAATGTGAGAGCTCTTTCTGGCTCTCATGTCCACTTTCACTGAACATCGACTCTGGACCTCATTGCCACTTCCTTCTCCCAGTTCTGAAAAAATTAATGTGTAAAAAAATAATGACTCCCAGGAAGAAGGGCCCAAACTTCTTGTAAAATCTAAAGTAAAAAAAAATAATAGTAAAACTGTTTATATGACTTTTGCCTCTGTCAAAATTATAATCTTTTGATGGCTCTATTTCACACTTTTGTCCTTTTTCTACTTTGAGGGCTGAACTCTGCATAGGTGTTCATTGTTATCACTAAAAACTGATAATTGCATGTGGAAATTTCTCCTAAGGAAAATTGGGAAAATAATTATTATGTACAAATATGTTGACTACCCATAGTTCTGCAAGATGATACAATCTCACCAGAACAGACATATAGTTAGATGTAGAGACACAGTTAGACTCATATAATAAGGTAATTTAATATTATGATATTGATGTATCAGTATTTATACTTTGAAAATAGTTTATTTTATTTTATTTTTCTTTATTTATTTGAGAGAGATAGAAATAGGTAGGGAGAGAGAGAGAATGAGTGTGCCAGGGCCCCAAGCCACCGCTAACAAACTCCAGATGTGTGCACCCCCTGTGTGTCTGGCTTACATGGGTTCTGGGGAGTTGAACCTGGGTCCTTTGGCTTTGCGGCAAGCACCTTAACAACTAAGCCATTTCTCCAGCCCCTGATGTTTTAAGGTATTAAATGATAAAAAAGTTATAAATCAATATATAATTACATATATATTATATATATGTAATTATATATATTACATATATTATATACACACACAAAAGAGAAAATGTCTAAAATGTATGCTATGGGCTAGAGAGATGGCTTAGTGGTTAAGGAACTTGTTTTCAAAGCCAAAGGACCCAGGTTCGATTCCCCAGAACCCACGTAAGCCAGATGCACAAGGGGGAGCATGCATCTGGAGTTGGTTTGCAGCGGCTAGAGGCCCTGGTGTGCCCGTTGTCTCTCTTGCACTCTCTCTCTCTCTCCCCCTTTCTCTATCTGTCTATTTCTCTCTCTCTCTCTTTCTCAAATAAAGAAAGAAAAAATAAAATATAAAAATAAAATGTATGCTAGTAGGTTAATAAATGTAAAATATTTTTTAAAAATTTTCCCATAATATATTTTCTTATTTTTCTATAATGAGCACGCATACTTCACTGGTAAGTGGGTTAAAAAAAAACCAGTGAATCAGTTAAGAGCCTCTGAATAAACTTTTTTTTTTCTTTTTTACTAGATGTACTTCCAAAAGTAATCCAGAACAGAAGCATCAAGAAGAGAAAGCAGGGAGAAAAAACCAAAACCAAACCAAAACCAAAAAACAGGATCCTGGGAAGAGAGAGCTGAGGCACATGGAGGCCAACAATGCGGTGTGTCCAGCCAAGTTGGCTCTTAACTTTTTTTTTATTTATTTGCAAGAGATAGAGAGAAGAGAGACAGAAAGAGATAGAATGGGCACACCAGAGCCTCCAGCTGCTGCAAACGAATTGCAGATGCATGTGCCACTTTGTGCAACTGGCCATATGTAGGTACTGAGGAATCAAAGCCAGGTCATTAGGCCTTACAGGCAAGTGCATTAACCACCAAGGCATCACTCCAGCCCCAAAGTTTGCTCCTTTTGGCAACTCTGCCCATTGAGGAAGGAGTTGGAAAGCCTCCTTTTTCATGTGAAGTTGTGTGTAAAATGCTAAACAAAGGTTGGGGAACAAGTTCTAATCTGAATCATCCCAGTTATTCTGTCTTCCAGGCCACGTCCATCCCTGGAGCCAACAGGAAACATACGCCACTCCATGCAGGATCCAGATCAAGGGGAAAGCCAAGGATTGTATATGGACTGCAGGGGAATCAGGCAGTTACTTTAACCTATGCAGGTAAATGCCACTTTGCCAAATTTTCTTTCCAAGGTACAATTATGCTTACGTGGTAAAGGTGTCATCATTATCATTCGCAGCTGCTCTTTGAAAAACCTCTTCACTGGCATCTAGAATTTGACTCACTGTGGCTACAGCAACTATTTTTGCCTGCCAGGGAGAAGGCACATCACAGAAGATACAAATCACACATCACCATATCATCATGATGAGTTTTCATGGTAAACAAATAGCATCATTAGCATGATAATGTAAAGGCCAGGTTTTATATTGTTAATCAAAGTTCTAATTTAAGACCAATATAAGATCATAGAAAAAATCAAGAAAGAGACATAAAAATAAAAATAAAGCTAATGAATTAGGAGGTTTAGGTCTTTAAATTTAATTGCATATGATCTCTCACAGAAGACCACCCTAAGAACAAAGAAAAAGTGCTTGGATAACAGTAGAAACAAAAACAAGAGTTATACATATACCCCACAATACTTTACAAAATTATTATTTGTACTTATATGGCTGTTAGTAAAATTATTTAGTTTGCTTATAATCAAAAGCTCAGGAGTATGTCAGAGAGATGTCTCTTGGCATTAAATTGTTATTCAATCATCTGTCTTTACTGGCTAATCTTTCTATAAATCTTACATTTGGAGGACTATATTCTTCTCTTATAATTCCTTTTATACTAATTTGTGACTTGAATCTATCTACTTTCCAAAGGACTTTTGGTAATATAAACTAATGGCTTGAAACAAAACATTTACACAGCATGAAAAGGCCTAGCCATACTAACAGTCAATCAGTAGGTACTGGGTCAGTCCATACTGTTGTTTTCAGCCCTGCTGACCAATATTCAGCATCTATCATTGATATACTTCTGTTTTTAGGTATCTATCAGAGCTTATTAGGCTGCTATATAAGATATGTAAACTAGGCTTAAGGATTTTAGGAAAGCCAACACCAAACTGCAATTATGATTAGTCCAAAGAAATTGGATACATTCCAAAGTAAGTTGTTTGGAAATATGTTTACTTAGTATACAAAGACGATGTTGAGGTCAAGTAGAGTTGTTAAATACACTAATAAAGCAAAAGAGACTGGATTGTCTGAAAGATTTAATGAAATCTCAACCTAAGCTACACTCAAAACATGAAATAAGGTGTAGAATTTGTGTTTTAATGTCTCCCACTGACTTCCTTTTGTGGGATGGCAGAAACTAAACCTAAGCCCTTGCTAGGAAGACACTGTCAATGAGCTACAGTCCCACACTCCCTTCATTTTTTAAAATCTCAAGTTTTACCTGAGCATCAGCGTTTCTGGTTTCATTGAAGATCTGTCCAACCACTCTAGTAGCAGAAGTAATATTCTCAGCAGTTAATTTACTGGCATTGGATGTTAAAACCAGGGCTTCTGTAGATATAGTTTTAGATTCTGTTGAGATGTCATTTATCTGTTTTAAAACATTTTAAAATATAAGTCATACAGCCATATCTTAAACATATTGAGGGCAACTGCATGTAGATAATATGAGCCTCAATTTCTTGAGCATCACACCCACCCAGTCTTCTTGTTTAAATGGCAAAGTACATGTGTGCCAGTGGATCTTCTCATACTCTGTTACATGCCTGGATTAAATTAAAAATAACTAGCTGCCTTAGAGACATCATAACTACTCAAAACGTGGGCATAGACCAAAGCTGGTTCACTGTTACATAGTCCATGGGGAGATAAACATAGAGACTCAGATTAAGTGGTCAGAATTTATACAGCAATTTTATAGTGTTAGATCTGATAATAGCAAAATAAGTTTGCATTTCATATATCACTTATTTCATTTTTAAAATATTTATTATTTTCTTATTTTTACACTAATATATAAGTAGGTTTCATCATACATAAGTGTTACTATATTTTATTTATTTGATTATATTTTACAAAACTACTAGTCGGAAATGGATTGGAATTTAAAATAAAAATTGATTTTTCAGCACAGAGCTTAGGAAGAGCTGGCCTAGACCCCCCTTCTAGGTACCAGTTCACTGAAGGGCTCTGTTTGGTGAGGATATGCCATATGGTCACAAGCCCCTGGCAATGTATGTGGGCGCAAGGAGCTGAGTCTGCCACTAGAGGATGGCATCGCTCCAAAAATTAAAGTACACACGGAGCAGAAATTAAAATCAATCAGTAGAAACAAATAATGATCTCATTCAGTAGGTGTCTTCAGTGTGCTAGGCACTTTGTTAGGTATTTTAAGGTTTTATCATACACAATAGAAAGTAACTTTGTGAGTTGAGCTGCCTCATTCCCACTTCAAGGCTTAGAGAAGTTAAGAAGTCACCCCAAACCCACATAGCTTGGCAGTTTCAAAGTTGGGAGTCAGTCAGATATGTAGATGTATCAGGTTCCAGAATCTTCATTCTTTTTGCCAGTGTTGTGTGACTGGAAGCCACCAGCACACCCCGCCTCCCATCACCAGCCCCAACACACTTAGAACTTGGAGTTTTCTGTGTTTAAGAGTCATTGTTCATAGGATTTCCCCCATTCATTCTGACAGCATGGCCTATCAAAGGACCTTCCTTTGGTCTCCAATGTCAGGGATCTAGGTACAGTCAAAACTTCACTGGTCTATAAATATAAGATAATCTAAAATGTTTTCTAGGTAATCATTTGCCAATACATGCTGGGAAAAATATCTAATATTTTCTCATTGGTATATGTCAGTTTTAAACAAATCATAAGGGCTTTACTTCCTGGTTTTGTTATTTATAATTTGAGAGCTGAAAGGCATTGAACAAAGTCTTTGCCCAGACTCAGGACTTCCAGCTGCTTATCAGGCCATGAGGCATACCTTTTCTTCCAGCTTTTCCAGGTTATCATTGCAGTTTCCCATCGTTACATTTTTTAATTCTATTTCTCCATAGCTAGAAATGTCACACAGCCGAATTGCTAATGGACTGCCGGCTTTATTTTAAAAGGAAAACAAGAAGAAAAAAGAAAGTTTACAAAGATAAGACACAGAAACATCAATCCATGTACTCTGTGCCAATGTGACTCTTCTGTTCCTCTCACCTAGGTGGCATCTCTTTCTCCACTTGTTTGATCTGGGCTGCCCTTGACTAATAGAACATGGTAGAAATATGTGAATTTCACAGCCTAGTTCTCAGAGGACCTCTCAGCTTAACTATTCACCTTTTTAAAATTCTGTCCTGAGACTGTCATGTAAGGAAGGTAAAGAAGATTTAAGAAAGAAAGTTTATTAGGAATTTGAATATGCTTAAAAGTAAATATCTAAACACAATGTGAAATTCTCCTCAGGGTCATTACTGGCAACAGATTTACCAAACATTTTTATAAATAATCTAAACTTAGCTGAATTCTTTAAGTACTCAGTTCTGTAAGAAAGGGGATTTACCTGTAACACTGAAGGGATGAAAGTTAATGTAAATAAGTGGCAGATAAAACATTTTGGGAAATTATTTGATAAAATGGACTCTAGATATTAGGAAAGAGCTTTGTGAATTTCTAAGGTCTAGACTCAGAAGATATTACTCAAAGTGTGTTGATTATTTCATCAACCTCCTGTATATTGTCAGGGAACATTAGAGATGGAAAATATTATTCCCCTTTACTGAAAAATCGATAATATAATGGTAATGGTAAGAATCTATAATATAGATTCATTTTTAAAATTCAGGTAAATTTCATAGCTCAGTGAACAAATAATCATCTGAATAAATGCTAGGAGATAAAGTAAGCAAGAAAAGTCAGCCAATTGATTGAGGATTAGGAGGAATTCACAAACAATGGATCCATATTAAGGTTTTTAGGAAAGTTATTGTGTGAGGATATGTCATAAACTTTGAACATTGGCATAAAAAAGAACCAAGCTCTTCCCATGATACCTTCGCTAGGAACCTAACACTAGGTGAAGGGATAATAGGTCTGATTCAGTGTAGCAATTCTTAGGCTTAAACAGAGTAGATTTGTGGAAAAATACATACCATTTGCTGTATTCTTGTCACATGTTTGCAAAGAAGGTCCATATCTACCTACCGGAATTCTGGCAAAAGTAAAACCCATGGTGGTACTATTTTCACAGAAATTAGCTGTAATGGAGACAATTTTTCATTATAAATTATACTTTTGTTTTTAAAATTTGAAACAAGATAAAAGTTGAGTTCAGAACTTTGTAATGTAATTTAAAGAAAGCTTATAGAATGGACTGGCAGACTTTCCTGTCTGGTTAAATTTGACTAGATAATATGATAGATAATAGATTCCAGTTAAAATGTGTATCACACCTGTGTTAGTGGAGGTAGGATATGAGCACTAACATGCCAATAAGCATAGTTTATCAGCTTACTTAGAATCTAGAGAATAAAATATATATATATATGTGTGTGTGTGTGTGTGTGTGTGTGTGTGTGTGTGTGGCAAGGGGCTTCATGAGAATGTGAGTCAAGGCAAAAAGGCCAAAAATCATGGGTATACAGGATAAAATGGCTTGTAGGAATATGGGAGTAGTTGGGAGAATTATGTATCCCAAGCTGGAAACATGTATGAAGAGTGTTGGGAAGAACACTTATGATCAAGAAGCCACCTGAACTTATATTTTGAGACATCATTTATTAAAGAAAAACTACTAATTAATATCCTTCAAAGAAAAGGAAAACAATGGAAACCATAAATATGTACTTAGGAAGATGCATTCCAATTTCAGAAACATTGAATATGTTAAAATTTTGATATTTAAAATATCCAAATAGAGTTATACAGACATAGCCAATTGCAAGGATGTGAGGAAACCATATTGCCAGCTGTCCTGGATTACAGCCTTTATCCAGAAGGAAAGACACCTATGAATGTATAGAGAAACTTCACAGCTGGGAAACAAACAAGGTATCTTGATTATGCATAGACCAAGAGGAAAACTTGTTTTGGTTGTTGGGTTAAACACACACACACATACACACACATCTTAATGCTACCACCATTATTTTTATTGTTTCTATAATGATTAACTGAAGCATCCAGGTACTTTATTGCTGCTCCTAGTAACACAAGGGTTGCCTAAATCTTACCTTAGTGTCAGTCCAAGTAACTTACCAATGGTACATCTCAGCCCTTTCCATTCTTCTGTACAAATGCACCTGCTCTTTTCCCAGGTTCCACCATTCCTGCAGAACTCTATAGTCGTGCTTGAGGAGGGAGCAAATGTTCCTAAAGAAACAATAAATAATAGAATAGCATTGGGATTTGTAGGTTAGTTTGACTTTTAATGTCTTTGACCAGTTAATTTCTGTTTATAAAACCAATATTTTGATTTAAAATAGCCTTTGTGATATCATCATCATCAACAACAAAAATTACACTAAGAATGCACACAAGTAAACAGTGCTTACTATATGTTATGGGTACCAAAAAAAAAAAAACATATTTGAAAGACATACTTTAACCAAGGACAGTAAGACCCCAGAGAAAGCAAAATTATATAGATGGGGGATAGGTTGAAGATGGTATATGATAAATAGATGCTAGATAGATGATAGGTAGATGATAGATAGATACATACATGTACAGATAGATAGATACACAGAAAAATAGATAATAGGTAGGCCAAGTCAGCAGCATGCAGATTTCAAGTTGTATTTGAAAAATATTTTGCTGTAATAATTTATGAGCTGATTTTAAGCAAAGACCAAAGTCACCTCACCAGGACTTTCTGGAAGAGATGGTATTGGAATTGGATTATATGATTAAATCAAGAAAAGAATGGTAAAGATGGGTGGTGCAAATAGGCAGTCTACAAAGTACCGTTTCACAGAAATATGGAAAGTTTTGATATTTCCAAGAAATACAGAAGACTGGGCATGGTGGTGCATGCTTTCTATACCAGCCCTTGGGAGGCAAGGTAGAAAGATCGCCATGAGTTCAAGGCCACCCTGAGACTACATAGTGAATTCCAGGTTAGCCTGGGCTAGAATGAGACCCTACCTTGAAAAACAAAACAAAACAAAAAAAACTTAAAAAAAAAAGAAATACAGAAGAGTGTAACATACAACATTGGTCCTATGTGGAACAACAATGCTTACAATTTTGTTGTGTCCTACCTACTTCACTATGCTGTGATACCTTTCCTTTCTGTGCATATTGCTTAATTATGTATTTTTATTATGATAAATCTTGCTAAAAGTTATCTATTTAACTTCATCTTTTCAAGTAACTAGTTTTTTGTTTAGTGTTATTTTATTTTCATTATATTAATTTAGTCTCATTTCTTTGATATTCATTACATTGATTTGTTTCTATATATTATAATCACCAAACCTATTTTCTTAAATTTGCTCTTTCTTTCTTTTTTTAATTTATTTTATTTTATTTTTTTGGTTTTTCGAGGTAGGGGTCTCACTTTAGCTCAGGCTGACCTGTAATTCACTATGTAGTATCAGGGTGCCCTTGAACTCATGGTGATCCTCCTAACTGCTTTCCAAGTGCTGGTATTAAAGGTGTGTGCCACCACGCTGGCTTGCTCTTTCTTGTTTTAACTTCTAAAGTTCAAATAATTTCTGGGTGAAATGGTTGATTAAAGGCTGCTTCTATATAAGTCCATGAAGGAGGGAGTCAGAGTAAGAAAAAACAGACTTTAAAGCAAATAGAGAAATAGCGGAAGAGCTTTGGAAATCCATGAAGGAAATGAAGGGATAGGGAAAATATCAGGGAAAAAAAAAGGAGGAGACATAGGAAATAGGCCAAATTCAACTGTAGCTTGCAGTTCCTTGAAGGGGAAGAAGGGAAACAAGCTGCTTTGAATAGGTAAACCAGATAGAAATTGTGATGTCTCACCCCATGCTTTCACAAGCCTCAAATCCAGTTTTGTTGAGATGAAAATTCCTCTGGAGGATAGGTCAGTGGCCGAGAGAAATTATCACTCTACCATGCTATATGACTCAGATGACATCAACCAAGTTCTATCTTGAGAGAATCTATTGTCAAAAAGTAAATTTAAAAAAAAACTGAGCTTCCCCAAGGACCTGGGTAAATGTTAATTAAAACTGTTTTGAGACTCTATCTCACCACAGTCTGAAAGGCTATCATCAAGAAATGACAACAAATGTAGATGTGAATATGAGGAAAGAGGACCTTTCATTCACTGCTGGTGGGAATGCAATTATGTGCAACCACTGTGGAAATCAACATGGAGATTTTTAACTAAAAAGCCCTGAAAATAGAACTGCCATATGTCCCTTCTATGCTACTCTTGGGTATATACTCAAAGTCAACATACCATGAAAATACTTGCACATCCATGTTTATTCCTGCACTACCCACAATGTCTAGGAATGGAACCAACCTAGCTATCCATCAGAAAAGGTGAACATATAAGGGAAATGTAGAGCATATACACAATATAATTTTATGTAGCCATGAACAAAAAGGAAATCATGATATGTTCCTTGAAAATGGAGAAACAAGGACGAGGCCCATCCTGTACAGGCCCCTACCTCATAGCAGTGAATTCCAGGGACATCCAAGACTCATCAAAATGACAAGAAGGAGAGGAAGCCCAGCGCTTAGCACTGGACAAATTGGTTCTATCACATCCTGTCATGCTTAGGTAATACGACAAAGGAAGTGGTGGATTGAATCTAAGTGCTGCTCTCACTCATAGAGAAGCATCTATGGAGAGAATAATTGGGAAAACATGCAAGAATGCTGTTTTCTTGGCCAACCGGGAACAAAGGTGAAGGAGATAGACACAGAGAACAATCAACCCCTACCAAACCAGATATCCAGAGACACAGAGGCTCCCAAGATCTCAACATGGAAGCAGACCTAATATGAACCCGACATGGCTCAGGGAAATTTGCAGAAGAGGGGGTGGAAAGAATGTCAGAGCCACATGTGTTTTGGGTCATGACACACAGAACCATTGCTTCCTACCCACAACTGAAGGCTAACCCCACAATGCACAACCCATATACCCCAACAAGGAGGGTCCCTGTGGAAGGGGAGGACAGGGAGGAGGCTAACAATGGTACCAACTTTACTGTATTCACTAACTACAAAAATAAAAAATGGGACTTCCGGCCAAGATGGCGACCGCCTAGCTGCGCTGCAAATCCCGGGGAAAGAAAGGCAAGATATTAAGGGTATATAGTGGCTTTTAGGGGAGAGAAATCTGGGAGGGCACAGAGGTGGGGGAACAGGGAATTGCTGGTCCCCTTTCGGGCGGGTAGGCACCCCTCGCCCCAAATAACCACCGTGTTCAAAGCTCCACCCCTGCCGCTGCTGCTGCTCCGGAGCCCGCACGGCGCACGCCGATCGTTCCCTCCGCGCGGAAGCTTAGACTGCTCCGCACCCTTGTCCACTCGCCCACCTACTGAGTGTGCCCAGTCCCACAAGCTCAGACTGTATCTCTCGCTTGCGTCAGCTCAGGTACCATTCCCTACCTGCCTGCCGCACCGGCAGGCCGCCATTGTCCGGTGGCGGGGGAGCGCAGACTGCTTCCGGTTCCCAGCGTTCCCAGCCAAAGTCTGGGCGGCTTCAGTGCTTGGTGCCTCAGTGCCACTCCTAGCTCCTGCGTGCGGAAGCTTAGACTGCTCCGCACTCTCGCCACTCACCCTCTGTCTGCCGCGCGGCTGTCCACAATTGTCCTGTGGCGGGGGAGCGCAGACTGCTTCCGGTTCCCAGCGTTCCCAGCCAAAGTCTGGGCGGCTTCAGTGCTTGGTGCCTCAGTGCCACTCCTAGCTCGAACGCAGGCAGCTGGGGCACAACACCGCTTGAGAACTCAAGCAACCTTGACGCCCCTACCAGGTAGTAGATAGGCGGCTTTGGCAAATGAGATTATTCCCTGCGTGCAGAGGCTTAGACTGCTCCGCATTCTCATCCACTCGCCCTCTGTCTGCCACGCGGCTGTCCAAAATTGTCCTGTGGCGGGGGAGCGCAGACTGCTTCCGGTTCCCAGCGTGCCCAGCCAGAGTTCGGGCGGCATCAGTGCTTGGTGCCTCAGTGCCACTCCTAGTTCGAACGCAGGCAGCCTTGGCACATTACCGCTTGAGAACTCAGGCAACTTCGGCGTCCCTGCCAGGCAGTAGATAGGCGGCTTTGGCAAGTGACAGCCAAAGCCCAGGCTTCTTGGCAACGCCCCCAGGCTGCATAAGATTCCCATTGTTCTTGAGCCCAGGCTGATACACCCACTTATCTGCCCATACACTGTCATGGGCAGAACACAGCGCAAAAGAAATAACATGAATAATCAAACGCAAGAAAATCCAATTAGATCACCCAGTCCCACAATGAATACTTCCAACCAAAACATAGAAGAACAAATAGGACCAGAACACCACATTGAAGCTATGAGCAATGCAACTCTAACCAACCTATTGGTAGAACTTGCAGGAAAGCAACAAAGGGCAGACAATCGTGTGGATGCTGCCATCACTAAACTAGAACTAATAGATAAGAAATTGGAAGGATTAGATAAGAAAATGGAAGGATTTCAAAGAGAGTTAAGAGATTTGAGGGAGAGTGAAAAAAAAGAAGACCTTAAAAATCAGCTGGCCATGCTAAATGAAGACATAAAGAAATGCAAGGATGAACTCCAAGAATCATCAAGAAAATCAGAAAATGATGTGAAAAGGGAGCTTGACAGAGGGATGGAAATTATACATAGAAAAATAATAGAAAATGCAAACTTAATTGAACAAGCCCAAAACTCACTAGAAGCTCTCAAGAATAGAGTCAGCCAAGTGGAGGATAGAAACTCTGATCTGGAAGACAAGATGGAAGAAACAGTTAGAGAGTTCAAAAATTTCAGTAAGTTTAAAAGCTCCTGTGAACAGAACATGAGGGAATTGTGGGATACAGTTAAACGTCCCAATATCAGGATCATTGGAATACCAGAAGGAGAAGAAATCCAGACCAAAGGCATGGAGAACTTATTTAACAAAATAATTGAAGAAAACTTCCCCAATCTCTTAAAAGAAAGGCCCATCAAGATACAAGAAGCCAATAGAACTCCAAACAGACTGGACCAAAGGAGAAACTCTCCAAGACATATTATTATTAAGACTCTAAACATTGACACCAAAGAGAAAATCCTAAAAGCAGCTAGGGAAAAACAGCACACCACCTTCAGAGGTAATCCCATCAGAATTACTTCAGACTTCTCAATGGAAACCCTGAAAGCTAGAAGAGCCTGGAATGAAACACTCCAAAGTCTAAGAACCTATGGCTTCCAACCCAAACTACTCTACCCAGCAAAAGTATCCCTCATAATAGATGGTGAACGAAAAACTTTCCATGACAAAACTCAGCTTTACAATTATATGAACACAAAACCAAACCTACAGAGAGTATTTCAGGAAATCCTACACAGAGAAGAAAAAAATAATCAAACACAATTGCCTACAAGAAGCAGATCACAACAACCAAACTCAGAGTAGGCACAAAAAACTTCAATGTCCATGAAAACTCCAACCCACATTTACCATCACAATATGGCAGGGATCAAATCAAATCTCACAGTCATTACTCTAAATATTAATGGCCTTAATTCACCCATCAAGAGACACAAGCTAACAGGATGGATCAAAAAATTAGACCCCTCAATCTGTTGCCTTCAAGAAACCCACCTCACCATTAAAGACAGACATCTCCTCAGGGTGAAAGGGTGGAAAACAGTATTCCAAGCAAACGGGAATAAGAAACAAGCAGGTGTAGCTATATTAATATCGGATAAAACAGACTTCAAACCAAATATAATCAAAAAAGACAAAGAAGGCCACTTCCTACTTATCAAGGGAACGATCCATCAAGAGGATATCACAATCATAAATCTGTATGCACCAAACACAGGGGCACCACAGTTCATAAAACAAAACCTACTTGACAATAAAACAGAAATAACCACAAACACCATCATAGCTGGGGACTTCAATACACCATTATCAGTAATAGACAGATCATCCAAACAGAAACTCAACAGGGAAGTAAGAGAGCTCAACAAAACCATAGATCACTTAGACCTAACGGACATCTACAGAACATTCCATCCCAAATCCACAGATTACACATTCTTCTCAGCAGTCCATGGAACATTCTCTAAAATAGACCATATATTGGGTCACAAAGACTGCCTCCACATATTTAGGAAGATTGACATAATTCCCTGCATGATATCAGATCACAATGCTATATTGCTAGAAATCAACAATAAAAGACCCACCAAGAATCCCAAAGGCATCTGGAAACTGAACAGCACACTTTTAAACAATAAATGGATAGTGGATGAAATAAAAAATGAAATTGCAAAATTTCTGGAATTGAATGACAATGAGAACACATCGTATCAAAACTTATGGGACACAATGAAGGCGGTCCTCAGGGGAAAATTCATATCACTCAATGCCTTCATAAAAAAGACAGAAAGGTCCCAAATCAATAACCTAACCATCCACCTAAAGGCACTGGAAAAACAAGAAAAATCCAACCCAAAGAGCTCCAGAAGGAAAGAAATAATTAAAATCAGAGCAGAAATCAATGAATTGGAAACCAAGGAAACAATTAAGAAAATTGACAAAACAAAGAGCTGGTTCTTTGAAAAAATAAACAAGATTGACAAACCCCTGGCCAATCTGATCAAGCAAAAAAAGGTAAAGCTTCAAATTAACAAAATTCAAAATGAAAAAGAAGAGATCACAACAGACATAAGTGAAATTGGGAGAATCATCAGGACTTATTTCAAAAACCTCTACTCCACAAAACTGGATAATGTGGAGGAGATGGATAAATTCTTGGGCGCATACCATCTACGAAAGCTAAACACAGAGCAGATTAATCACCTCAATCAACCCATCACACTCATGGAGATTGAAAAAGTAATAAAAAACCTCCCAAAAAAGAAGAGCCCAGGACCAGATGGCTTCTCAGCTGAATTCTATCAAACCTTCATGGAAGAACTCAAACCAATCTTCCTCAAACTGTGCCACACAATTGATGAACAGGGAAAGCTACCCAACTCCTTTTATGAAGCAAGCATCACCCTAATTCCAAAACCAGGCAGAGATGCCACAAGAAAAGAAAACTACCGGCCTATTTCCCTGATGAATTTAGATGCAAAGATCCTAAACAAAATCCTTGCAAACCGAATCCAACAACACATCAAAAGCATTATACACCTTGACCAAGTGGGATTCATTCCAGGAACACAGGGGTGGTTCAACATACGGAAATCTGTCAATGTAATACACCACATAAACAAGGATAAACATAAAAACCACATGATCATTTCGATAGATGCAGAAAAGGCCTTTGACAAGATTCAACACCACTTCATGTTCAAAACATTGGAGAGAGTTGGCATGGTTGGTTCATATCTTAACCTAATAAAGGCAATATACGAAGCTCCGAAGGCCCAAATAATACTTAATGGAGAGAGACTGGAGGAATTCCCATTAAGATCAGGAACAAGACAGGGTTGTCCACTCTCACCTCTGCTTTTCAATATAGTTCTGGAAGTCCTAGCTCAAGCAATAAGACAGGAGAAGGAAATAAAAGGGATACAATTTGGAAAGGAGGAAGTTAAGTTAGCTTTATTCGCTGATGACATGATTATATATGTAAGAGACCCGAGAGACTCCATCCCAAAACTCCTGAAGGTGATTAACTCCTATAGCAAAGTAGCAGGATACAAAATCAATGCACAAAAATCAGTAGCCTTCCTTTATGCAAAGGACAAAGATACAGAAAAAGAAATAAGGGACATAGTCCCATTTTCAATTGCGACAAAAAAAATAAAATACCTTGGAATAACGTTAACCAAGGAAGTGAAAGATCTATACAATGAAAACATAAAAACACTCAAAAAAGAAATTGAGGCGGACTTGAGAAAATGGAAAGACCTCCCATGTTCCTGGATAGGCAGAATTAACATTGTGAAGATGACAATCCTACCAAAGGCAATTTACAGATTTAATGCAATACCAATTAAAATCCCCACAGTGTTCTTCACAGAGATAGAAAAAATGATCTCAAATTTCATATGGAAAGGCAGAAGGCCTCGCATTTCCAAACATATCCTCAGCAAAAGAAATACCTCTGGAGGCATCACCATACCTGATCTAAAGCTATATTACAAAGCCATAGTAATAAAAACAGCATGGTACTGGCATAAAAACAGGACTATAGATCAATGGAATAGACTTGAGGACCCGGACTTTGGGTCAAGCAACTATAGCTACTTGATATTTGATAAAGGCCCAAACAATATACGCTGGAAAAAAGACAGCATCTTCAACAAATGGTGCTGGACAAACTGGATAACCATATGCAGGAAACTAAAACTTGACCCACACATTTCACCATGCACTACACTCAAGTCCAAATGGATCAAAGATCTCAATATAAGACCAGAAACTCGAATACTACTGGAAGAAAATTTAGGAAGTACATTCCATGATATAGGAATGGAAAAAGACTTCCTGAACAAAACCCCAGTAGCTCATGAACTTAAACCATCACTCAACCAATGGGACCACATGAAGCTGAGGAGTTTCTTTACAGACAAGCATACAATTAGCAAAGCCAATAGATTACCCACAGAATGGGAGAAAATATTTGTGGGTTATCCAACTGATAGAGGACTAATCTCTAGAATCTACAAAGAACTCAAAAATCTAAACAGTAAGAAGTCAAACACCCCACTCACAAGATGGGGCAAAGAGCTGAACAGGCAGTTCACAGAGGAAGAAATAGAAATGGCAAACATACACTTAAGAAAATGTTCAGCATCCCTAATCATCAGAGAAATGCAAATTAAAACAACTATGAGATTCCACCTTACCCCAATAAGGATAGCAAGCATCAAAAAATCAAATAAAAACAAATGCTGGCGAGGATGTGGAGAAGTAGGAACACTCATCCACTGTTGGTGGGATTGTAGGATGGTACAACCACTTTGGAAAGCAATATGGAGACTTCTGAAAAAGCTGTGTATAGAGATACCAACAGACCCAGTTATTCCCTTACTAGGCATCTACCCTAACACCTTCAAACCACAGACTAAAGAGATTTGCTCAACCATGTTTATAGCAGCTCAATTTGTAATAGCTAAGAGCTGGAATCAACCCAGATGTCCATCACTAGAAGAATGGATAACTAAGATGTGGTATATCTACACAATGGAATTCTATACAGCAGTAAGAAAAAATGACACAATGAAATTTGAGGAAAAATGGTTGAACCTGGAACAGATCATTCTCAGTGAACTCACCCAATCACAGAAAAAAAATCGCCACATAGTCTCACTCATCTACAGCACCTAACCTGAATCTACCGAAGATACCTTACATACCCAGCAAGCATCTCCTAGATTAGACACTAGGATGGAAGGGGAGGGAGGGGAGGGCATCAAAGGGGTGGGAAACACAAATCTAGACCCAAACGGCAATGGTACCATAATCTTCTACTTACTAAAAGATAGACCAAATGGCTGATCCTTCACCAGGCCCTTACAGGGAACACCTGAACCACAAGACACTGGAGAGGGTAAGATTAAGACTAACCTTAATCTCCTACATCTTCCCTCCCTCACTTCCCCTCTCCCTGTCTCTCTCTCTCTTATCTCTAACTCTTGTATATTAGTTCTCTTTTTCCTCATTTTCTTAGTGGGCACTGACCTGTAACTCCCAGAACCAGCATGGGGCTATCATCCACAATGAGCTTTTGATCAGTGAGACCTACAAGGTTTCCTAAAAGACAGACAGATTTCTGTCAGAGTACTTGATGACCCACCAAAGGTTAGTGGTAAGACCCTACTGCTGAAGATACCTTATGTGATTGACATGCAAATTAGAATGGCATGGCTGGAAGTTGGATGAGAGTCAGTCCCCAGACAGTCAGCGCGTCTAGTGCCAGAAGGTGCTACATGGGCGACTGGGGGAAATTGACCAATATCTATCGAAGCAACGCATGGTCTAACCTACTTAGCAGCAAATAACTTATTGTGATGCCCACACAAGTGCAGTGGTGGCACACAGCCATGGTGGGGAACCAACTGCTCTCAATTTGGCTAACTGATCCCCTCACTGGTATGGGACCCATAGCTGGAGCTGGGAAACAAGTCAGAACCATATCCAAACATAAGCCCACTCTCCAGTATCAAGCTACTATCAATTGTGGGCTACAAGAGGGCCTACACCTATTAAATTCTCTATAAAAAAAAAAAGTAAGGGTTATCTCATTTGTCCTGGTGCTAACTTACTCTCCGTTGGAGAATCTGCTTCTCTTTTTCAGATAGATGTAGACCCTAAGGAGAGAGCCACCCCATCATACCTCAAAAGGGCCCCGGCTGAAACTAAGAAAACTTGGAGAAACAAGCAAGGGGGCTGTTTTCCTGATGAACCGGACTCCAGCACAAGGGGGAAGGAGATCAGCATAGAGAAAAATCAACTCCTACCAAATCAGAGAGCCAGAGCCTCAGAGGCCCCCAACACCTCATCACTGAAGCAGACCAAAAATGAACCCAACATGGCTCAGGGAAATTTTGCGGAAGAGGGGGCGGAAAGAATGTCAGAGCCACATGTTGGGTCATGATATGCAGAGACATTTAGCTTACCCATAACTGTGGGCTAACTCCACAATGCATGACCCGTATACCTCAACAAGGAGGGGCCAAGGGGAGGGGGTAGGTCACGGATGAGCCTAATAATGGTACCAAACTGACTGTATTTGCTGAATACAGAACTGAGTAATAAAAATATATATATATATATATATATATATATATATATATATATATATATATATATATGATATGGCTGTTCTTGGAACTCTTTCTCTTTCTGTTTTCAGCCAGTCAATATAACTTAATGATTATGCCTACTGTAGAGTTTTGGTTTGATAAACTGGGACCTAATCCAAAAGTCCAATCAAGGTCAATGGTATATATTCAGTGTATAATTCAGAGAGGAAAAGTTATGCTTTTTTATTGAATGATATGAAATTTATAAATTAGAGAACAGTTGCCAATATTTATTGAATGCTTATAAGATATCAGATGTCATCTTAAACTTTCAAGTGTATTAATTCATTTAATTCTCAAAACAGCCCAATGAGGCAGATTTATGAGACCTATAAGAGAGAGGGAAACTGAGGCACAAAAACATTGAGTAATGGGCTCATTTTCTCAGGTAGAAAGCAGCACAGTTGAGATTTAAACTAAAACACTCTGGCTCCAGAGCTTTTCTCCCTCTCACAGGTACACAGTCCACTGCTAAATTCTATAAAGAATATTTTTAAAGATTTTTTTATTTTTATTTATTTATTTATTTATGAGAGAGAGACACAGAGAGAGAATGGGCACACCAGGGCCTACAGCTACTGCAAATGAACTCCACACTCATGTGCATCTGTCTTACATCTGTTCTGAGGAACTGAATCTGGGTCCTTAGGCTTTGCAGGCAAGCATCTTAACTGTTAACCCATTTGTTCAGCCCATCTATAAAGATCTTTCAAAACAGATATCATCAGAAAATGGCAAGTGGTCATATTCAGAATTATATAATATCTGGAAATGCAAGAATAATCTACCAAGTTAAGATTATAGCTTCTTAGTTTAAGATAGTGACCTTTGTAATGGTTTCAATAATAAATACCACTCATTCTGATGTTAAAATAGTCTATGCCCCTCAGTCACTTATGTAACAAATGTATCCCTCAAAAGAGAATCCCTTGCTTCTCATGGAAATCTTTGTATTTTTTTTTTTTTTTAGAGGATGGTTATGTAAGAAAGTAAAAGGGAGAGAATGAAACAGAACAGAAGTGAGATTTCTTACAGTTGAATTGAAACACAGTAGTTTCCTAAAACACGGTTTCTTCCACTCAAAAAAATAAAAAAAAAATTTTCTGAATGTTTTAAACTTACAAAATAATTCCAGTCTTCCAAGATCAGTCATAGGACTTAGACTTATTAATGAGTTTGTTTCTGCAGGAAGTACTGACATTGAGTAACAAAACAGTCATAGTGTCTATGCACAGGTTATTATCTGAATGGCAATAAACTCTCCTTGGTCTTTTATGATAATACACATTTTCTACTGTGTGGGAAATATCAGTGCTATAAAGTCTGACCTTGGAGTTTGATTATGTAACATCCTTCTAAAGACCTTTGTTAGGCTAAGGGAAAGGTTTGTCCTATGGTTAAGGAAGAAAGGTTAGAATATTTGGAGTAGGATGGGGAAATCAATGTTAGAGAGCAGAAAATTCTCCAACCAGGAGAGAATAAAACACAAATAGGTATGTTAGCATTGCTAATGTTTTGAGGTCAAGATGTTCTGTCTTATAGTAGAAATTAAAGAAAATACCCTCTATCACTGAGGTTGTATATGTATCTGTATATGTTTTTATTAGGCCTAAAATGTCAAATGAAAGAAATATAATGAAATATAATTGAAGTTACATTTATTTTCATTATAAAGTGTAATGGGATTCATAAGATAAATTGCTTATTATATTACTAGTTATGCCATAAGAAGCATGAAATCAGCAGAGATGGAGCACATTGGATCTGTCCATTGTGAAGCCACATCAAAATGGTTACTTTCCTATAAAGAATATTTTCTTTGAAAAGGTTAGAGGGTGTGGCAATACCCTCTAACCTTTAATATGTAATGTATTTACTCCAACATGAAAGCACTCTGAGAGATGGATGATTGTATGTGTAAACAAAACAGATCATATACAATTGGAGAGATCTAAATGAAACATAGTGACATGCCATATGGCGTAGAGAAGAAAACCAAAACTGTCTTCTTAAAAAGAAATCCAGAATTGCATTGTTAAAAATTATTTTACGGCTGGAGAGATGGCTTAGTGGTTAAGGCACTTGCTGACAAAGCCAAAGGACCCAGGTTTGCTTCCCCAATACCCACATAAGCCAGATGCACAAGGGCATGCAGGTATCTGGAGTTTGTATGCAGTGGTTAGAGGCCCTAGTACACCCATTCTCTCTCTCTCTCCCTTCCTCTTTCTCTCTCAAATAAATGAACTAATTAAATATTTAAAATATATTTTAAAGGAAATCATAAGGATTTGGTAGCTTTGTTATCTCATTTCTCAATATGATTATTTGACAACTTTTCATACATGCTGTGGATTGAATGTATTCTCTCAAAATTTATGTGTTGAAATCTACTTCCCAATGTTATGGTATTAGAAGGTGGAGTGTTTAAAAGGTGATTAATTCATGAGTGCCTGTCCTTCAGGAAAGTAATTAGCACTCTTAAGGTGACAAACAGACCAGAGTTCTCCATTTATATATTGCTTCAAAAAAAAAAAAAAAAAAACAGGAATCAGAACTTCACTAAACGCTGAATTTGCTAAGGATGCTGCCCAAGCTGTCCAGTTTCCATAACTATGAGAAAATGAATTTTTGTTGCCTGCAAGGTACCTACTTATGATATTTTATTTTAGAAATTCAGATTCAAACTAATTTCTAGTTTTCATATAATTTTATTTATTAACTACATTTTGGTAGCTATAATCAAGTCCTATTTTAGTTGTGTGAAGTCTAGTGACTTAATGAATCAGGCACCTGTTCTAATAAAGCTCTCATTCTATAAACTGAGAGATAACCAACCCGTAAGCAAGTAAGAGTCATGAAAATATATGTAAAAGAGAAAAAATGAGATTAGAACTTATACTGAGTGGATATAAATATTCTCTGAAATAATAACATTGAATCAAAGAACTAAATCATTTAGGAAGGAAACATTTGTGTGAAACTTGGTGAAGAGTATTCTAAATCAACTGATGTAATCAGATAACTCAAATATAGAAATCCTTTCAGAAGTTGCAAAAGTTATCAATAATTTTGAAGAAATTCTATTCACTCACAGCCCATGTTTTAATGTGCTTATTTGATATTTAAACTAATGATTCATTTTATAAAAGAAAAAAGAAAGCAGAATGATATTAGTTGAGTTCATTTGTGCCTTGTTTGATGGCTACTCTACACTTGCCTTTCTGTTAAAGGCAGGCAGTGATTAGGATGAATCCTACCGTGCTCTCTAGACTAGAAGGTCAAGGCAGAAAACTTACAACTTTGTAAATCTATAGCCAGCACACTGAACAACCTAGTAGAAGATGGCAAAGCTATGGTAACTACAACACTACAAAAATGCATAGATACCACTGACAACTCCCAAACTGAAGCCTGGCTTTAGAAACTGCATTAACATGATATAATTAGCTTGAAGTCAATATGACTTTTGGAGAGCCCAATTTTGCCTAGCAGAACAAGAAAATATTCTTTGATTGTAATGCTTACTGCATATCTCTGTGAACTAGGATTTTCAGTTCTTATCTCAAGAAGAAAAGATGAATTAGTTGATTTGTTATCTCTGTCTTCCTAAGAACACGAGCACTGAAATCATTATGATCTAGGTTCACATCCCGAGCCAACTATATAAGCATGAAAACCCTCTCAGCCATTTTCCCCATTTGTAATACAGACAAAATAATACTTGCTTCAAGATGTGGTTGTAGGATTATATGAGATAAGGCATGTGAACTTTTGAGCATAGTACCAGGAACATAGCAAGATTTGTGACATTTGTTGTTCATATCAAAATTAAATGCATAACTTGCCTGCATATGTTATATCACCATCTTCACTAAAGTCAAATAATGATAAATTCTCATTAAAATTTACTCAGCAGAATTTGGAGTATTCCTTTACTTTTCTTTCCTCTTCTATTTTTTCTTTTCTTTCTTTCTTTTTTGTTCTTTTTGAGACAGGGTTTTACACTGCAGCCCAGGCTGGCTTCAGACTTTGGTAATCCACCTGCCTCAACCTCCTGATTGTTGGGGTTATGGGCATGAAACAAGAATTCTCAAAACAAGAATTATTTTTTGTTTTTCACAAAGAGTATACTGATTTTTCATGAAAAATAGAATATATAGTCTATGTTCTGTTTATATTAGTACAGTAAGATTAATTTAGCTGCTATTTTATATGTATATTCTTACCTATATTTTTTTGAATAAGACATTCATAGTTAACAAAGTGTGGTGGCTCATGTTTATAGTCCCAGCACTTTGGAGGCTGAAGCAGAGAAAATGAAATAAGTTTGAGACAAGCTTTAGCTACACAGTGAATTCTAAGCCAGCCTTGGCTATACAGAGTGAGATCCAGATTCAAAAAACAGCAAGCAAACAAAAAACATTCATGATTTATATCAGTTTCTCATAGAAATGCATGGAACTTTCTCCCTTGGAAAAAATAAAGAATAATTTATCCTTATACTTTGTAAAGGAACCAAAGAAAAAGTCCATGTGACATGAGATGTGATGGATAGAATGAAATGAGTAACAAAGATGAAGTATCAGTATTGATACCCGTGGAGGGGATTTTGCAACCTGGACTGTTCCATCGCAGTTTTCCTCTACTTGCCCAGTTTCATGTGTTCTGCATATCTGACTTTGAACCCCAGAAGGAGAACCTCCGGGACCCAAGGGAATCAGCATTAAGATTATTGATATTCTACATTGTGAATTCCCAAGGGCTTTCATTTTAACATTCATTTAACGTTGTTTTATACATTACTGCCTTTCCCCCATGCCTCTTTCTTTTGTCATCTCTGGGGCACAGCAAAGGAACAAAAATATGTGTTGAATCACCAGGACACTAATTTTTAAAATCAGTTTAAATTTTGAGTAGTTTTACATACCTGGAAAATAGAAAACTTATGTTTTCTTTTTTACTTACAACTTGAGTGATAACATTTCTAACTTTCCTTCTTGAAATAAAATTTAATTCTCCACATGTATGATTGTGATTCTGTGTCTGTTAACTACTTACCTTTCCTTGATTTAACTAAGCAAACCCCAGAACATATTATTGATAATTTCAATTATTACTCATGCTATCAACTCAGGAATAAATAAATAAATAAAATAATTCAAACCTCATTCTTCACCTTGCTTCTTCAGATACACATATTCATATACATACAACCATCTACTAGTTATCAATGAATTTTTGTCATATGTTTCATAAATGGCATTATTGAGGACAGCCTTAGCCTAGGCAAGGTACTTTCCAGCACTGATGTATCAAGGGAGAGAGAGGGAGAAGAAGGAGGAGGAGGAGGAAAAGAAGAGAATTGAGAGGAGAAGGGAAAGGAAGACAAAAGAAGAAAAGAGAATTCTCTGAAAAATATCACAGGGTGACATTACCTCTCTGGATCCTTATCACTGTCCTCCATATGCCCAGTCCCAAAATGACAACTGTCAGCAGCCCATACACAACAGCCACCAGCATCCTGAGGCGGCAGGTACGGCAGAAATGCATGGTGAGGCCCAAATACAAATCCACTCCTTAGTGAAGAGCTGCTCGCTTCGCTTCTTGTTGAGCCAAGAAATTGGATCAGAAGCTCTTATAAAGCATAAAAACAATTCCTCCTTTTAGCAACCTTCTTAGAAGGGATTCTCATATTTTAGGAGTTTTGACATTAATTCAGCACAGCACAGTTGGAATCACTTAATAAAAGGTGTGTATTTTGTTTGCAATGTCCTCATTCTTCACTGAGGGAGGCTACTAAAGAATGACTTGGCATTATAAGACAATGAAAATAACCTAGGGCAGTAAAGAAGGGGAGGGACTAGCTTAGAGGGTCAAAGAGTGAAGATATAGACAAGCAAATAAAGGAAGGAGTCAAGGATGTAACTCCTGATAAGACCAATCACAACTGCTAAAGTCAAAGATAATAAAATCTAAGGAGTACTGATCCCTTAGGGGAGTATAAAACAAGATTTTATTTTTAAAACTTTTATATTCAAACTGACTTTTTGCGTACCCCAAAATAATTATTATTTTTGCAAATTTTGGATAACAGTTTACCTATCATACTACATCTTTGAGGGATATAAACTAAGGCTTATACTAGAATTTTAAGAAAGGCACATGAACATTTTGTAAAATAGAAATATTTAGAGTTAATACTACAGAAGCAAAAGAGAAAATTAATGTGACTCCACTATTTTCTGTGACTATACTAAAATATTTATGCTTCTATACCTATGCATACACAGAAAAGATCTCAAGGGAGTACATAATACATTCTTCATGTAAATGTCAGAGACTGAAAGTGAAAGAAACTTTTAGGTGTTTTTATTTGTGTGTTGAAGCAGAGTCTCCCTCTCGCACAGGTTGACCTGGAAGCCACTCTGCAGCCCATGCTGTGAGGCAGAAGCAAGAGAAGTAAAAGATTCTCCTCAGGTCAGCGTATAGACATGGGCCTTAATAATGACCCAACACAGTAAATATTTTGTATCTAAACTGAACTGTGGAATGTTTAAACAAGAAATGAAAGAGTCCCTTACAGCCTGGCTCATAAGGGTATAGGACATGGAGACAGATGGGATCTTTCTGAGTACTACAGAAGCAAATTGAGTAATATTACTACTCATCCTTCCTTGAGACATAGGGTTCATAACCTGAGACAATACATTTTGCCCCTGGCCCTTAAACTGAAGACCATCCATGATGTAAAGTACAGTGCATTCATCCAACTTTAACTGAGTCTATACTTTTTATCAGTCCTAACATTGTTTAAACAGCCCTATAGTCCAAGTACTCTTAACTGTGAGCCTGTAAAACCAAAAAGTACATTATGGCACAAAGGAAACATTTATATTGCAAAAGATGGCATTGGGCATAGCAAGGAAAAATTGAACAAATACAAAATCTAAAACAAACAGGCAAACATCAATCTGTAACCAGTGACAAAGACTCTGGGGTTTAAACTCTGCCCTACCAGCTGGACTGCCCAAAGCCCAGGGAAAACTCCATCCAAAGCTGGTAGCTCTCCTTGGCAAAAGTTCTAGAATCTCACTGTAACTAACAATTCATCCTCATGGCTCCACTGGGCCTCCACATAGAGACTGATAGTCCTGCTTCATGTTGTCCAGTGGCCATCTCCAACAAAACTGTGTTACACATTCAATGACCCTTTCTTTCCTGCATTGTTATACTCCCATAGTACCAGGTAGGCTACCAAAGATTAATCAGGGGGGAATAAAGCCAACTTTGAAAAGCAGGACACTGCTTTAGCATTCAGGCCCCCTGCTTTAAAAGAGTCAGCATTGTTCCTGCTGTCCCAATGCAGAACAACTGACTTAATCTCAATGGTGGTAATCTCTCAAACAATTGTAGTTGAAAAGGCTGTAGTCTCTAGCCTAACTTTCATTTCTTTCTGTGCTACATCCATTTGGTCACATCAGTCCATTTCTTCTAAACACCCCTACTCAAATTTTCAGGATATAAGAAGAGTACAGCTAGCCTCTTCACACAAACTGCCTCTAGCCCAGCCTGGCCAAAGCTTTCTTCCCCTTATAAGCCTAGCCTGCACATTCCATAGTTCTTTCTACACTTAGGTCTTTCAACTCAACAGAATGGTCTACTTAAAGTACTGCAAGGCATCTCTCAGTCCAAGGTTTCAAATTCTTTCATATTCCTCCTAAAAATAAGTTCCAAAAGGCCAAAAGCCACTCTGGTTTCTATAAATAACATCTCCACACCAGTGGTACCAATTTTCTGTTGTAGTTACCTTTGGGTTTCTGGGACAAAACACCCAACAAAAAGCAGCCTGTGGGAGGAAAGAGTTTATTTTTTTGGCTTACAGACTTGAGGGTAAGTTGTAACTTTCTAAGTCTTTTAAGCCTTGTTCACTATACAACACTGCCTATTGCAAAAAGTATTATGCATTTTCAAAAACAGTAGGCCTATCATACCCAGAAAGCTAAATAGTATATGCTTATCAAGGCTATTCCAGAAGTCTGTGACCTAGTTAGAAGGTAAATATGTACAGTATTAAGAACATCAAAGATGGCTGCTGGAGATATGGCTTACAGGTTAAAGGTGCTTTTTGTTGTTGTTGTTTTGTTTTGTTTGTTTTTGTTTTTTGAGGTAGGGTCTCTCTCTAGCTCAGGCATACCTGGAATTCACTATGTAGTCTCAGGGTAGCCTCGAACTCATGGCAATCCTCCTACCTCTGCCTCCCAAGTGCTGAGATTAAAGGCATGCGCCACCATGCCCAGCTCAAACGTGCTTTCTTACAAAGTCTGATGGACTGGGTTTGATTCCCCAGTACCCATGTACAAAGTGGTGTATACATCTGATACATCTGGATTTTCTTTGCAGTGACAGGAGGCCCTGATATGTTTGCTCTCTGTCTCACTCTCTCTCATAAACGAATAAATAATAAATAAAAATATTTTACAAAAACACTACCAAAGAAAATGCAGAAATAAATGCTTAACAAATGATCTACTATATAGGATGAACACTACCTACATGAGGAATATTATGATGAGAAAAGGACTGGTTGAATACACAAATACATTGGTAGAGTCATAAAACAGTATAAATGCATAACCAAACCAATTTCATAGCACATTTTGCATAAGAGATGATGCATTTTATGATTGGTAATAAATCTTGGAGATAATATCTCCATTTCTGGCATCTGATCTACTATTACTTTCCATATACTATTTCTTAGTTGGAATACATGCCTTATATTGATATCTAACACATTAATTTCCTGAGGATGTTTTAATAAAATACCACAAGTTGAGTGGCTTAAATAAGATATTATTGTCCCATACCATAAGAGGCTAGAAATTGAAGACCCTAGTATTAGCAGTATCATGCTCCCTAAGTGGGTGTTAGGAAAAGGTATTTTCCTTGCTTATCTTCATGTTGATGGTGAATTGCAGCCATATTTGCTTTTCCTTGACTTGTAGCTACACAACATTGATGTTTCTTTTTCTATCTGTTCAAATTTACCTCTTTTACAAGGACACTTGTCATATTGCCATATTGAATTGGAGGCTTTCCCACTTCATTGAATATATCTACAAGCAAGGTCACATTCTGATGTGACTTTTGGGGATAGGGCTAGACCTTCAAAATATGAATTAATGGGAACTGAATACATAGTTCAAATTATAAAAATGAATTTCAATTTTAATAAATTAAAATATTCATTATTAATTATCACAAATTATTATCTTTAAATATTTTTGGGGAATGACTTGCTTGGAGGTAGGAGGCTTCAGATCTGGTACTTTTGCTTGCGAATTTTTCTCCATTTTATGCCACTAGAGGGTAGCATCATTATCCTTCACCTATACTGGTGATCCTAATCTACCGTATCTTCAGGCCTCATCCACTTACCATATTGTAAACACATCATGGGTTTAGACTTAAGGCACATTTTTTTGTGTATGAGTGTAACTGGGCAGGATACTTGCCTAGCATATTTAAGGCCCTGGTATTGATTCTCAACTACATAAACAAACAAGCCACACATTTCTTAAGGGATGGGAAATAGAGAAGGTAGCTGACAGTGGAAAGGCATGTATGTCCTAGCCAGCTCTGTCCTGCTCATCATTCCTCTTCATGATAATATCACCAGAGAAATCTAAACAAGCTTCTGCCTCTTCCTCTGAGTGGGACACTATATGGAGGGCAGGTTTAGGGGAGGACGTGGGAATAGTCTTCAGGATAAAGCAATTTCACCTAAGAAGGATATGAACCATCACATGTAGGTGGAAAGAGCTCTCACTTCTGGTATCAGGAAACATCCACTCATGAGCTTGGACATGTTGCACTGTGGGACTTTGACCACTCACTTTGAGGCCCTTTCCTATAGACAACCTTTTGAGTCCCATCTTCTCTAAGTAATATCTTCCTTTGAAAGACCCAGAAACTAAACTGATGCCATGAAGGGATTCAGTAGGGTGCTGCCCTGGCTAGGCCTAAATTTCAGGTTCCTGCTTAAGCAGAAGGCAACCACCCTGACATATAGTCAGGAAAGATATCCATGCAAGGCCTGAGTCACCCCTAGACATTCCCAGGACATGCCTGAGGCCTGTACCTTCTGCCTTTCTGCCCCAGCCAATTGAGAGCATACAAATGTTACCGCTACTTGCTTAGCCAATTGCAATGGAGATTACCTCATCTGCCTGGAGTTCCCCTAGCTCCTGCTCCCAACTTTGCCCACCAAAATCCCAAGCCAATCAGAAGAGTACAAGTGCAGTTACTGTTTAAATCAACCAACCATGTACCCACCCCCTAGTTCTTTGTTCTTTGTTTGAAATTGGTTCCGGGTACAGATGGGAATCGCACCAGTAATCAAGCTATCATTGACACCTTCTTTCCCTTGACTAGACCAGATTGGGATTTCAACATGGCAGCAGGTAAGGAGAGACTCCAGGTATACCACCGGACTCTAATGGGGGGGTTTCAGGGCTGCCGCTAGACGCCCCACTAATTTGACTAAGGTTAGTGATGTGCAGCAGGGTAAAGAGGAGACTCCTGCTGCTTTTCTGGAAAGACTCATGGAGGCATATCGTATATACACCCCTATGTATCCAGAGCTTCCAGAAAATAAGATGGCAGTTATTCTCAGTTTTGTTAACCAGGCAGCCCCAGACATAAGGAAGAAGATTCAGAAACTGGACAGACTAGCAGATAAGAGTTTACAGGAGTTAGTGGCACTGGCGGAATGAGTGTATAATAACAGAGAGAGTCCTGAGGAACACCAAGCCTGAGCCATTGCCTCAGCAAATAAAAAAAGTACCCGCAATTTGGCTAAGATTCTCCTAGAAGCCACTGTGAAGTCCCCTGATACCCAATACAAAAAACTCATAGGGGAGCAAGATAGGAAGGGACCTTCACAAGAAAGGCCCAAACTCCTTCGTAACCAATGTGCTTACTGTAAAGAGATGGGACACTGGGTAAAAGAATGTCCTAAGAACCCTCCTCAGAAAATCAGCCATACAGAGCTAGTGTGTGTCCTAGAATTAGAAGGGATTGATGACTGAAGGAGACAGGGTTCGGATCCCCTCCCCAAACCTAGGGTAACCTTAAGAGTGGAGGGGACACCTACCACTTTTCTAGTGGATACTGGGTCACAGCATTTGGTGCTAACAAAACCCCAAGGGAAAATGTCAGATAAAAAGCCTTGGGTGCAAGGGGCCACTGGTATGAACCAGTATTCATGGACTACCCGAAGAACAGTGGACCTTGGCACAGGCCAGGTATCCCACTCTTTCATGGTCATACCTGAATGCCCCTACCCCTTACTGGGAAGAGACCTACTAACCAAAATAGGAGCTCAAATTTCTTTTGACCTGGATGGGCCTCATCTTACTGATAGAAATGGGCATCCAGTACAAATATTGACCATGCAATTGGAAGATGAATATAGACTCCACCAACAACCAAGTCCCATGATGGACATTGCTGAATGGTTGCAAAATTTCCCCAAGGCCTGGACAGAAACAGGAGGGATGGGACTGGCCTCTCATAGACCACCCATTTGGGTGGAATTAAAGCCCGGAGCAACTCCCATCAGAGTGAGGCAATACCCCATGTCGAGAGAAGCCTATATGGGAATCACCCCCCACATTAGGCGACTCCAGGACCTTGGGGTGCTTGTCGCCTGCCACTCTGCATGGAATACTCTGCTCCTACCAGTAAAAAAGCCACATACTGGGGAGTATAGGCCAGTCAAGGACCTAAGAGAAGTTAACAAACAGGTGATGGATATCCACCCAACAGTGCCAAACCCCTATACTCTCTTAAGCTCCTTGCCTCCCTCCAGAATGTGGTATACTGTTTTGGATTTAAAAGATGCCTTCTTTAGTCTACTTCTGGCAGAACGAAGCCTGCCACTATTTGCGTTTAAATGGCATGGCCCTGAACAAGGGTTTAATGGACAGTTGACCTGCACACAGCTACCCCAAGGATTCAAGAACTCGCCTACCCTGTTTGATGAGGCTTTGCATGAGGATATGGGTGAGTACCAGCAACTGCACCTACATTTGACTTTACTGCAATATGTTGATGACATTCTGATAGCTGCAGACACAGCTCAGGCTTGCCAAGCAGGCACGGAAGATTTACTAACAACTTTAGGAGACTTGGGGTATCGCGCTTCTGCCAAAAAAGCCCAAATTTGTTTAAGAGAAGTAACATATCTGGGATACATTCTTAAAGATGGACAGAGATGGCTATCCCAGGCCAGAAAAGAGACTGTGCTAAGTATACCAACTCCCACCACCCGCACAGCGGTGCGTGAGTTCCTGGGATCCGCTGGGTTTTGCTGTTTATGGATCCCTGGGTTTGCTGAGAAAGCCAGGCCCTTATATGAATTGACCAAAGAAGGGAGTCCCTTCCAGTGGACTTCAGCCCACGATCAGGCATTTAATGAAATAAAACATGCCCTGCTGACTGCACCTGCACTAGCATTGCCTGACATTAACAAGGCCTTCCGCCTCTATGTAGATGAAAAAATTGGAATAGCTAAAGGAGTGTAAACTCAGACATTGGGACCTTGGAATCAGCCAGTTGCTTACTTGTCAAAAAAAAAACTGGATCCTGTAGCGGCAGGATGGCCACCATGCCTACGAATAATAGCAGCCACAGACCTTTTAGTAAAAGATGCCAACAAATTAACATTAGAGCAGGAATTGTAGGTGGTCACTCCCCACACCATAGAGGGAGTTCTCAAACAACCTCCCGACCGGTGGATGAGTAATGCTCGCATAACCCATTATCAAAGCCTACTTTTGAACCCACCACAGATGCAATTCTTTCCCAGCACAGCCTTAAACCCCGCCACCCTGCTGCCGGACCCGGACCCAGAGGGACCCTTCCATGATTGAGCAGAGATCCTGAGTCGGGTTTACAGCATCAGAGGAGACTTGACTGACCAGCCCCTGCCAGACGCTGAAGTTACTTGGTATACTGATGGCAGCAGCTTCATGAAAAACGGACAAAGGTATGCTGGGGCTGCTGTGGTGACTGAAACAGAAACTGTCTGGGTGGCAGCATTACCTAGAGGGACTTCTGCACAGCGGGTGGAAATTATTGTTCTGACAAAGGCTTTGCAACTAGGCAAAGGCAAGAAGCTGAATGTGTATACAGACAGTCATTATGCCTTTGTGACTGCCCATGTACATGGGGCTATCTATCAAGAGAGAGGCCTCCTCACAGCAGAAGGAAAGACAAAAACAAAGAGCAAATTTTGGACTTGTTGGCTACCTTATGGTTGCCCACTAAACTGGCCATTATGCATTGCCCTGGCCCCCAAAGAAATGATACTCTGGGGCTGGAGAGATGGCTTAGCAGTTAAGCACTTACCTGTGAAGCCTAAGGACCCCGGTTTGAGGCTCGATTCCCCAGGACCCACGTTAGCCAGATGCACAAGGGGGTGGGGGCGTATGCGTCTGGAGTTCGTTTGCAGTGGCTGGAAGCCCTGGTGCACCCATTCTCTCTCTCTCTCTCTCTCTCTCTCTCTCTGCCTCTTTCTCTCTCTGTCTGTTGCTCTCAAATAAATAAATAAAAATAACAACAACAACAACAAAAAAGAAATGATACTCTGGTGGCCAGGGGAAATATGAGGGCAGATGAAGTCGCTAAGAGGGCTGCCCTAGATACTGAACTGGTGTTGACTCTACTCCCAGACCCAGGACCTCCAACTCTACCTGACACTCCAGCGTATTCAAAGGACACCAGATTATCAAGTTGCCTTTAATACAAGAGGGCGCTGGAGGTTGGATCAAAAGTGGGCAGGCCTGGCCCATACGCCTAGCTCAGCAGCTTCTCCAACATTTACACCGGTCTACACATCTGGGCACAAAGTGGACTGAAGAACTGATAAGGCACAGTCACCTTAAAATACTCAATTTAAGATTTCACATTGAAGAAATTGCTAACAAATGCCTGAATTGTAAGATGACTAATGCAGACAATCATCCTAAAGGAGACGGGACACGCCAGCAAGGCTCCAAGTCCAGAGCATACCAGGAATTGGACTTTACTGAGGTAAAACCTAGTAAATATGGTTACAGATATCTTTTAGTTTTTGTAGATACTTTTTCAGGATGGACCGAAGCTTTCCCCACCAAGCATGAAACAGCTCAAGTGGTAACTAAGAAAATCCTAGAGGACATCCTTCCCAGGTATGGAATGCCTGCTCTTTTGAGCTCAGACAATGGACCAGCCTTTATCTCTCAGGTAACACAGGAAGTTGTTAAAATTTGGGGGGCGAATTGGAAATTACATTGTGCTTATAGACCCCAAAGCTCAGGACAGGTAGAAAGAATGAACAGGACTCTAAAGGAGACCCTTACTAAATTAACCATGGAGACTGGAGGGGACTGGGTATCTCTCCTTCCCTTTGCCCTCTACCGGATGCAAAACACGCCCTACATGATAGGCTTAACACCCTATGAAATAATGTTTGGGAGGCCACCCCCAATTCTGCCTGATTTGAAGGTGGAGTTAATTGCTGAATTTGATAATCAACAATTGCATGGATCTCTTCAATCTCTTGCTAGAACCCATAAAGAGGTATGGCCAAGATTGAAGGCCATATATGAGACTGGACCTTCCCCACCAACTCATAGTTATAATCGGGGAGACTGGGTATTTGTTCGCTGCCATCGCCATGAGACATTGGAGCCCCGCTGGAAGGGACCCTACATCATCATTCTGACCACGCCTACCGCTGTGAAGGTGGACAGAATTGCTACTTGGATTCATCACACCCACATCCAACCGGCAGATCCAATAGCTGCACCTGAGGACCACCAGCCACAATGGAAAATCGTCCAGGAATGCAACACCCCACTCAAGCTCAAACTCAAATGCTTTTGATCTTAACCATGCTCCTAACTGTATGTACTTCCAACCCACACCAGGCTGTCACCACCAAATGGATACTCTGAGGCCCTGAGGCCTCCCCACAGGACTTAAGGAGAGAAGTGCAGTCACTGGTGATAACTGGCCTGGTGAGTACCACCTTTCCAGTCTTCCATCTAAATCTCTGTGCCCTGGCCAGTTCCATATGGAGATCTCCGAATCCAAAGGGCGGAAACTGTTGGTCCTACCAAGACCGTCAAAATGCTGTGGCAACCTGCGGAGATGACTGTCAGGAACAAAAACTTGCTTCCGAACAGTTTTATGGCTGCCCAGGGACAAATGACTATGGGACTTGTGGTGGGACAGGAGATTTCTTTTGCTATAAATGGGGCTGTGGAACCAGTGCTCCTTGGATAAAAGATAAAAATCAGGACCTTATGCTGATAACTAGAACAAACAATCAGACATCACTAAAAGGAAGAAACCCCATCTCCATCTCCATAACAGAAAAGGGACAGATGAGCAGAGTGTGGGAAGCAGGAAAAATCTGGGGTCTGATGTTTCAGGGAAAAGGGGATTTCTGTTTCAGATCCAGAAACAGGGTGTCCTAACAGGGCCTCCCCCTGTACCTATAGAACCAGCCATTCCTGGCCTGCCCATCTTAAAACCTGTAGGACCAGCAGCTCCAGACATACCTATTCTAAAGCCTGTAGGGCCTGCCCCAATCTTAAGTACCACCCCCCCCCCCATGAATTGGGCTACAACCTCAATAGCCATGAGTCCCCTTGGGGTCCATGATGCATCCAATTTATTCAGATTACTCAACCTCACTTTTAATTTCCTTAAATCAGCCACTAACCTTACCAGAGAAGACTGCTGGCTTTGTTTAGATCCCAGGCCTCCATACTATATCGGTTGGGCTACTGTAGGAAACTTGTCATCTCCCCCGGAAAGCCCATTGAGATGTTCTTGGGGAGAATCCCCAGCCCTTACCCTTCAAGCTGTAACAGGGAAAGGACTATGTGTAATAGGAAAAGGGAGAAATCTAAATGATTTCTCTTACCTTAAGCACCTTTGTGTCCACACTATAGTTATAGGTGATAGTAATTCCTATCTAGTGCCTCCCAATGGAACCTGGTTTGCTTGCACCACAGGCTTGACCCCCTGTATACACCCACGAGTTCCTCAGGACTCCAGTATGTGTGTTCTAGTTACTCTATTCCCTCAAGTTTATTACCTTCCCTTCATCTAGTATATGGAAACAGCTCTGGAACATCATAGACAAAAACGAGATTTTGGAGCTTCAGCAATCCTTCTTTCAATGTTAATTGGATCTGGCATAGCTTCAGGAATTGGCACTGGAACTACGGCCTTAATTAGAGCAAATAAGAATGTTCAGGCCCTAAGTAGCCTTATAGATTCCAATCTTGCTCAATTAGAAAAGTCCATTTGTCACTTAGAACAGTCAGTAGACTCACTAGCCAAAGGCTGGAACTACGGCCTTAATTAGAGCAAATCAGAATTTTCAGGCCCTAAGTAGCCTTATAGATTCCGATCTTGCTCAATTAGAAAAGTCCATTCATCACTTAGAACAGTCAGTAGACTCACTAGCCAAAGTGGTACTCCAAAATAGAAGGGGGCTAGATTTACTCTTCCTGCAACAAGGTGGACTATGCTAAGCACTGGGAGAACAATGTTTTTATACCAACAACTCAGGACTTGTTAGAGATAGTTTAGCCATGGTCCGCAAGAAGCTAGAAGAAAGGGCTAAAGCTAGACAACAGAATCAAAATTGGTATGAATCTATGTTCAACTGGTCTCCATGGCTAACGACCTTGCTTTCAGCCCTGGCTGGACCCCTGATTCTATTATTGTTATTACTAACCCTTGGGCCCTGTATAATCAATAGACTAACCTCTTTTCTCAGGGAACGAATTAATGCAGTGCTAAAAACTCAGTACCATCCTCCACAACCTCTTCCCTAGTAAAGACCCAAGGTTGGGTCTCTTAAAGTTACAAGCAGAGGGGGGGAATGAAAAACCCAGAAACTAAACTGACGCCATGAAGGGATTCAGCAGGGCGCTGCCCTGGCTAGGCCTAAATTTCAGGTTCCTGCTTAAGCAGAAGGCAATCACCCTGATATACAGTCAGGAAAGATATCCACCCAAGGGCCTGAGTCACCCCTAGACATGCCCAGGACATGCCTGAGGCCTATCCCTTCTGCCTTTCTGCCCCAGCCAATCGAAAGCATACAAATGTTACTGCTACTTGCTTAGCCAATCGCAATGGAGATTACCTCATCTGCCTGGAGTTCCCCTAGCTCCTGCCCCCAACTTTGCTAGCCAAAATCCCAAGCCAATCAGAAGAGTACAAGTGCAGTTACTGTTTAAATCAACCAATCATGTACCCATCCCCTACTTCTTTGTTCAAATACTTATATAAACCCTACCCTCCCACCACTCAGAGCTCTTGTATAGATCCACTGCGTTGGTGAAGTCAAGAGTCCAAGCTTAAGCCGGAAATAAAGCTCCTTGCCCTTGCATACACGTATGGTTCTCCTTGGTGGTCACTGGGGGTGCCGAGAACTGGACATAACACCTTTAATTTTTTGTCTCCTTTCCAGACTGATAGTTCATTGTCCACTATTGAAGGTTGAAAAAAAATTCTTTAGATTCAACAACAGAGGTGACTGAAGTATAGTCCTGTTTAGGGGATTATCATGTAGGGGCAAGAAGAATTTCCTTTTAGAGACAGAAGACTGAAAAGCATGTTTTCTAATCCTGTCTTGGGCTTTGGGCTCTAGCAATATGGATAGAAGTCATGAAGTAGTAGGGCAGAAAAGCTTTGAAGTGAGCTTTAAAGAAACTGGAACTGGGGCTGGAGAGATGGCTTAGCGGTTAAGCGCTTGCCTGTGAAGCCTAAGGACCCCGGTTTGAGGCTTGTTTCAACAGAACCCACGTTAGCCAGATGCACAAGGGGGCGCACACGTCTGGAGTTTGTTTGCGGTGGCTAGAGGCCCTGGCACGCCCATTCTCTCTCTCTCTCTCTCTCTCTCTGTCTCTCTGCCTCTTTCTCTCTTTGTCTGTTGCTCTGAAATAAATAAATAAAAAATAAACAAAGAACCTTTGGAACTAAGCTGAGAAGTAGATATAAGGGAAGGTTTCAATGTAACAAAGATGTGGAAATGAAATCGTTCAGGGACCGTGTTGGGAGTATAATATAAAGGCATTACTATACGTTAATTACATTTAGTTGAAGTAATTTGATTTTATTTAAGACTTAGAGACAAAACTTCTGAGTATATTGTTAATGGATTTAGACTTGATCTCCAAGGCAGAGGAAGCCTGGGCCTATTTCTGAGCAGATACACGGGTTATTCCATTTTAAATCAGTCAGACCTTCAAACACTTTTGTGAGCTTATGCCTGTAGGTTTTAGTGTCTGTTTCTGCATGTATTTAGCTTCAAGCCCAAATCACCAAATAGGGAACTATTTGAACTCTACCTCCAGATTCTTATGTCATATCTTTAGCCCTTCCTTTAATGGCACTTGAAAACTGGCAGAAGAGCCCAAGTTGAAGACAGGACCCAGGTGAGAAGGAGTTTCTCACTTCCATTTTAACATTCTTCAGTCTTAGAACCTTTTTCACAACTCATACAGTCTCATGTGTACATGGCTCCTGCTTTAAGACACATTAAGGGTTGGAAGTACTGATGTTGCTTGAATTACCTTTAGAAGGGTTTTAACTAAAATTCATCACAAAAACACTTTGATACATGCAAAAGAAAAGTGAATGGCCTTACTAGAGAAGATATGTATGTGTGGGAAAATAGGCTTACATGTCCAGAAATCTTTACAAAGATAGTTAATTTAAATTTCATTTTAATCCATAATGTAGTCATTGGGATAGTTTCCCACCCATGACAAGTTGGGGTGCTTTGAGGGGTGCTTCCTTCTGAGTGAACACCACTGCTAGTCTTATTTCTCATCTTGTAGCCTAGTAGAGGACAGGGAACCAGCCTGACACAAAATTACCATTTGTGAATGGCACAACTTTCCAAGCATTTTACATCCACAAAGTTGGAATTGAGGCTCTTAACCAGCCTCCTCTTCTTATTCCTCCTCCTCCTCCCTACCCCCACAAAGCGACGAAGAAGCGAGAAAGATCAATCGCCAGAGATATGTCCACAGGGAAGGCCATCACCTCTGGAATGGCATTAAATTTGGTAAGAGCTGAGCAATGATGAAATCCTTGCTAGGAGCTTCAGATTCTCATGATCAGCAGAAAATTCAGATAATTAAGAATGATTCCAATCAGGGAGGTTCACTACCTGTTCACAGAAGTCAGGGACACAACCCAGGTGAAGGATTTGACATGCGGCTATAAATAGAACTCAGGTGTATAACTGGATTGCCATCAAGAATTCTATACCAGTTAAGCATGAGGACCCACAGGCTCTGAGGAAGGCTAAACCTACCCATGGTGTTAAGTACAGAGGTCCTGTGGGAGGGACACCAAGGAGGGGCTGGACAATGTGTGGAAGATTCCAGAGAGGCTTTGATCTCAGGAGTAGGGCCTGAAGTCTGAAGGAGGAAGAGGAGAAAGTGAAAACAGGAAGAGGATAAAGCATGTGACATGAGTGGCTAGAATGTGCCTGTAGGCAATAAGACAGGAGCTGGGACTCTGTCCATGACAGAAGTGTATCTGGAGGCTGTGGAGAGGCCTAGAGACCTCAGCCCATCCACTTGCCTACTGAGAGGAGAGCCACACCAGGGTGTGCCACACTTTCTTCAGGCTGCTTGGGAGCTAGCTAGAGAGGACACTGAAGGACTCAGGAAGTGACAATAAGCCTCAGAATCATCAATAGGCCTAAGTTTCTGCTTCCCAGCAAGGTCAGTTTCCTGATACGGGGGAATAGACTGTCTGCACCATGCATTCCTGTGGTCATAGATAAAGTTTGCTTAAAATAAGTTTGTTTAAAGTTCCTCAAATACACATAGCCAATTACAATAAAGGCTACCTAATCTGCTTGGAATCCCCCTAGCACCCTGCCCACCAGCTTTGCCCACCCGTATCCTAAGCCTATCAGAAAAATACAAGTGTAGTTACTGCTTAAATCAACCAATCATGTAACCATTCCCCTACTTCTCCCTACTTCTTTGTTCAGATCCCTATAAAATACCTGGCCCCTGCTGCTCAGGGCTCTTGTACAGATCCACTGTGTTGGTGAAGTCAAGAGTCCGAGCTTAAGCCCGAAATAAAGCTCTTTGCTGTTGCATACGTGTCAGACTCTCAGTGGTCTTTGGGGACTCTGTGATCTGGGCATAACAGACACTTGCCTAGGCCCCCAGCACTGGTACAGGCATTTCTGGCAGGATCCTCCTTCCAAGAGGGGCTGAAGGCAAGTCCCAGTTTTCAGCTCCTCTGAGCAGAGAATCTTTTCTCATCCCTCCTCAAGGCCTTTAGCTTTGCAAGGCAAGTACTCTGTCATTGAGCTACACCCTAGTGCCATCTGACCTTGCTCAGGCTGGCCTCAATGTCCTGCTCTCAAGTAATACTCCTACATGAGTCTCCCAAGTAGCTGGCAGTACAGGCCCACATCTTATCATTGGCTGTGACCATCAGACACCTGGTCCTTACATTGTCCTGCTGAAAAGTTTATTTACATTAAACTTAAAACTTAAAGGCTGGGCATGGTGGTGCATGTCTTTAATCCTAGCACTCAGGAGGCTGAGGTAGGAGGATTGCCATAAGTTCCAGGCCAGCCTGGGCTAAAGTGAGACCCTACCTTCAAAAACAAAACAAAACAAAAAAAAAACAACAAAAAAACCTGCTTAACTTAAAACTGGCATTGTAGTTGGTTAATTTCAGCCCCAAAATTTGGTGTTGTGGCTGGCCTCTTCCTGAGCCAGCCTCCTGAGTCCATACCAATCAGTTCTCTGAGGCTCATCTAAGCCTGAAGATAAAACCCACCACAATAAGGTTATAAATAGATCTATACCAGGTGAACAAGCCATCTTTTTTGGCCTAGCATCACCCCTGAATTTCCAGGTCCCTGCTCCAGTAAGCCCCCCACTCCAGCATCTCATTCCTCCTGGGCTGAGATGAGGGAAGCCCTACCCTTACTCCCACATGGGCTCCCTACACCCTCCTGCCTTCCAAATGGCTGAAGCTCTCTATATTTTCTTTACTCTTTCCCTGGATAAATGTAATAATTTTTTTTTTTTTGGTTTTGGCTTCAAGTTTTTTTTAATATTTCATTTATTTTTTTATTGTAGAGAGAGGAGAGAGAGAGAGAGAGAAACAGAGAGAATCAGTGAGCCAGGGCTTCTAGTCACTACTAACAAACTCCAGATGCACCACCCTGCGCATTTGGCTTGCATGGGTCCTGGGGAATTGAACCTGGTTCCTTAGGCTTCATAGGCAAGTGCGTTATCCACTAAGCTATCTCTCCAGCCCAATTTTTTTTATTATTAAATTATTCTATTTAGCTGGGTAGTGCACACCTTTAATCTCAGCACTCAGCGGACAGAGATAGGAGGATCACTGTGAGCTTGAGGCCAGCCTAACACTACATAGTGAAGTCCAGGTCAGTCTGAGCTAGTGTGAGACCTTACCTCAAAAAAGCCAAACAAACAAATAAACAAAACCAAAACCCCACTGGAGAAATGGCTTAGCAATTAAGGCACTTGCCTACAAAGTCTAAGGACCCAGGTTTGATTCCCCAGATGCACAAGGTAGTACACGAATCTAGAGTTTGTTTGCAGTGGCTAGAGGCCCTGGGGCACCCATTCTCTCTTTCAAATAAATAAATACATAAATAACATATATATGTGTTTTAAAAAAAGCAAAACACTTAAAATTAAGTGACTCTCACCTCTTGCTCCTCAGAGGAATCATCCCAGGAGTAAGCATAAGGGTGATAACCACTGGTTTACAAAAATGATATACATGCTCATTTTCAAACAAAACAAGCAATATAAAAAGTACAAAAGAGTAACACCCCCCCCCCTTAGAATGCCAGCTTCAGGGCTGGGAGATAAATCAGTGGTTAAGGGCACGTTTGTAAAGCCTTACAGCCCCAGGTTCAACTCCCCAGTACCCACACTAAGCCACATAAACAAAGTGGTGCATGTATTTGGAAGTTGTTTGCAGCAGCAAGAGGCCTTGGTGCACCCATAGTCTCCCCATTCCCAAATAAATAAATAACTTTTTTTGAAAAAAAATCCTATGCCACTTAATATCTTTGTTTTAATATCCTACAAACATCACGTGCTGTAAACAAATTTGTTTTCTGAAAGGAAGCTCATTTTAACACAGAAATTCTTTTTTTCTTCATTAGTTATGTACATAGTGTGTAAACAGCTATGTTGGTACCATTGTTAGCCTCCTCCCTGTCCTCCCCCCACCAAAAGGACCCTCCTGGTTGGGGATTGTGGGTCATTCATTGTGGGGATTAGAACTAAGTACAGGAATATATAAGGGAAGCAAAGCCATAATATTGACATTGAATGCTAATGATCATATGGACATAGCATTTTATATGTTTGTAATTTTAAAATAATTACATCTACTTGAATCAGTTTCATAACCCAATTTATAAATGTGCAATTGATGAACAATTTGGGGCTTGTAGTTTATGAAATCTTCCTAGGTCAACATAATGTTGGAATATTCAAGAAAGTTTAAATTTCTCCACACCTATCAGTTTAATGAATTAGATATGTAGGAATAACAAAAGTTTGAGCTGGGTGTAGTGGTGCACACCTTTAATCCTAGCACTTAGGAGGCCGAGGTAGGAGGAACGCCATGAGTGCGAGGCCACCCTGAGGCTACATAGTGAATTCCAGGTCAGCCTGGGATAGAGTGAGACCCTACCTTGAAAAACAAACAAACAAACAAAAAAAAAAAACAAAAAAACAAACAACAACAACAACAAAAAAACCCCAAAAAGTTCAGATAATCATTTGGTTCATTGAAGTGTTTAAAAATATTACAAATAGTTAAATAGCACAGATGAGCAGTCCAGTGGTACAGAGCTGGTTTTGCATATGAAAGTCCCTGGCACAAAGATAATAAATAAATAAATAGAACTTAAAATTAAATTTTAAAGAATTAATTTTTGAATTTTTTAATGACCTAGTCTAGAAACCTAATCATTCTGTCCCCTATGTAGCTTTTTACAAGCACATATGCCTTTATGCACAGAGCCAAAATTTCCCTTCACTATTTATTTACGGAAAATTCACATTCTTTCATGCCTGTCCTGTTTACTTATTCTTTACTATATAGATTTCATATTTGAGAGAATGTAGAGTTTCAAGTCTTTTCCTTGTATATTAATATTTCTTTCATCCATTTTATCAATCATTTACTTGCATTTGGGGTGAATTTCTCACTTCTAAATTTTATCCATTATTCCTGTAATATGCAGCCCTTGTTACCTTGCCTTATCAACACATATCTAAGGTACAAACAGTACTCTGATAAGCTCTCACAATGATGAAATGATATGAAAGATACTACAAATATGGTGATGATCTGGCTTCCCACTGCAGATAAGCATCAATAAGAGGTTGCAGTTTGCCAACCTAAGGAGATTGGAGGTTACAAAACTCACAGAGGAGTTAGTGTTACACCAACAGCCAAGGTCAATCCAATTAATAACATCTCCCACCCCTCACTTTGCTGTGTCTACAACCTGAACAGCATTTGCACTGTCTGATTTAAAAGGCTTCTTTGGGTCATGACGGCAAAGCTTGTGGTAGCCAGGAAAGAAGTACGGCACAGCATCAGGAACTGAGTCCCTCCTGCTGGTGGGAGACTTGGGCAAGATACAAATATTCAGTAAAATAGGGAATACCCAGTTCCTTCCTACCTTTGATTAGGGTTTGCCCTGCAAAGTCTAAGGTTCTGGGAACTTTAGCACTGCAATTTCATATAACGATGGAGCAGGGGTGATATTTTCCCATAGAAAAACCACTCCAAGAAATATGACTGCTGAGCTTTCGATTTTTTTACCCTCCCCTCCTTCCCAGATTCATTTTTCTTCACATCACTCATTGCCTTGATTTATAGAACTCGTTTTTTTTTTTTTTGTTTTGTTTTGCTTTTTTGTTTGTTTTTGGTCTTGTTATTCACTCTCTCTCGCATAGGATTGTCAGTTTGATGAAGACAGCGTTTTTAGTTTGAGATCACTGTGTTTGTAGCTTTTTGCACTCTGCTCTGCACATGAAACTGCACCAAAACATTTGTTTAATGGCTGATCCTATTGCTACCCACAGACTGACAAGCATAGCCTGGAGCTAATTCTTCTCACCCCATGGTATAGAGTAGAAAAAAAATTATATTTTGTTATCTTTGTCCTTTTTTTCAGAAAATAGTGAGATATAATTCTTTTTTTGTTTGTTTGTTTTTTGGTTTTTTGAGGTAGGGTCTTACTAGCCTAGGCTGACCAGGAATTTACTATGTAGTCTCAGGCTGGCCTCGAATTGAGTGATCCTCCTATCTCTGCCTCCCAAGTGCTGGGATTAAAGGTGTGAGCCACCATGTCCAGCTTGAGATATAATTCTTCAAAAAAAAAAAAAACTTTTTTTAAAAAAACCTATTTTTTAAACTCTTTGTAAAAAAATTAAATTTTTTATTTTTTTTAAAAAACATATTTATTGAGAGAGAGATTGAGAATGGCATGCCAGGGCCTCTAGCCACTGCAAAGGAATTCCAAAGGCATGTACCACCCTGTGTATCTGGCTTACATGGCTTCTGGGGAATCAAATCGGGGTCTTTAGGCTTCATAGTACCTTAAGGCTAAGCCATCTCTCCAGGCCCCAAGATATAATTCTTTATAAACCAAAACCTTCTCAGACTACACTTACTTTCTCAGACTTTCTGAAAAAAAAAATATCAGACCCCCCTTGAGCTCACAATTTGCTAATTTTCTATGTCATCCCATAAAAACAGTATCAAAGACTCTTGTAAGATTAGAAAAGAGCTCCAAGATATAAGACACATGTGAGACAGAACAGATGTCTACAGTATATGTCCACTAAGGTTCAGTGTATTACTCAAGACAAACCTTAAGGCACCCACACCTGTTCTTGTCAAATCTTATGTAACAAAATGAATGTACCCAGTTCCTGAGCCTCAAGAATCCACTCGTCGTGTTCAGTGCAACTGTGATATATGTAAGGCTGTGTAATTTCAGTACTTATCAGTGCTCTGACATGTTAGGGAAGCTTTGTGACTCATTTGTCCAGTTTTCAGCCCCATCAGCCCATAAGATTATGTCCTTTCTTCCACATGTAGGTTATCCATCAAGAGTCATGCAGCCTTCCCTCATATTTCTGTTGTGGCACAGACTGGCATTTCTGTACCTTGTATTAATTTAGTTGTTCACAGCTTCCATTTTTATTTATTTATTCTTTCACAAATTATACCATTTTACTCCCTCTCCCCTGTTTCTGTTTCCCTGGGGCCCTCCTCTGTGGGGTTATGGGATTTACTATGGGGTCATGAAGGCCTCAGTCAGTCCCAATGGGAGTGCCTCTGGGTATTCCCACCCACTCTGTGGCTCTTACAATCTTTCCCACGACCTCTTCCACAATGATCCCTGAGCCATGTCAGGCCTGCTGGCATTCTGATTTAGTTTTGAGTTCGCTGTAGCTTCTGGATTTCTGCTTTGATAGGTTGTGCTTGATCACCTTGTCTGCCACAATTACCCTGGAGCTGGTTATCAAGTTAGCAGTAAGTGGTATTCACGGTGTCGTTTCCACTGCAAGTTCTCTTGGACACTGGCAGATGTGGAAGAGGTGACAAGTTTCCTGGCAGGAAGTTGGTTATCTTTTTGTCTTATGAACGGATCTCAACTCTCTTCCATTTTCTCTGTCATCACAGGCTTCCATTTGATGTTTATAAAATGTGAAGCAAGAAAAGGCTTCCTGATTTAGTCAATTTGATTGCTCAACTTTAGAGTGAAGAATTTCTTCTTAGCCGTTTATCTGAGATCAAGTGTAGACAGAAGGACATGTTGATTATTAGACACATGAAGAGTGACTAATTAATGGTAGAGGCAGAATCACATGCAATATTTCTTGACTCACCACTGAGAGTCACATCCCATAGATGAGGGAAGGTAGTCTGACATTTTATTTTTATTTTTATTTTTTGGTTTTTCAAGGTAGGGTCTCACTCTGGCCCAGGCTGACGTGGAATTAACTATGTAGTCTCAGGGTGGCCTTGAAGTCATGGTGATCCTCCTACCTCTGCCTCCCGAGTGCTGGGATTAAAGGTGTGCACCACCACGCCCGGTGAGTCTGACTTTCTAACTAGGTATTCTATAAAAGACTTCTTGTTTAACCCCTTACTTGCTGAGCAGAAAGAACGGCATGGTGGCCATGCTATGCTGACATGACATTATCTTAGAAGTAACATCACAGTTTTCCTTTCACAGTATCTGATAGGTTTGTAACCATGTGTCTCAGGGTCATCTCTTCCCCACTTTTGTAAAGTTGACACAACACCATCATGATTTTGGGTCTATGTTTTATATGGGAGAAATAAAGTCATTCATAGAAAAATGTCTCGAAGAAAGGAAGCAGAATTTTCTGCATCACATAAAGGGTGCAATGTACATCAATAATAAAAATGAGGATGTGATTTTTCTGCATCAAGGTGCATGCATTCATTCATTTTTCATTGAGGCAATAAGATAAACAAGTATAATTCTATATTTAATGAATTTGAAGTAAGAACAAGCCCATGAATCTTGAATATATCCACAAGACAAACAAAACAAATGATTTCTAGAGTATGGACAGCAAACATGACTGGAACAGTCACTCTCACTCCCAATCACTATGGTGACCATGATGGGCAAAATGAATTTATAACCCAAAGTATTTTCAAAGCTAAAACTAAGACATTTAACTTCTAATATTTTAATATGGAAAACAAACAGTATATTTATCCTCAGCCAGTTATTCTCCAAACAAGAGGTCAAGAAACAAAACCTTGAGCATAAGACAATGCAAAGAAAAAAAAGCTTTATCTAGATCCTGGATGCCCGTCCAAGTCACACCTCTTCTTCTGATTCTTGTTCTTTTTCACCATTTTTCAGGAGCCCAACTTCTGAGGGGCAGAGCCTCCTAAGTCTAGATTTAACTAACCTGAGAAAAAAGAAAATCAGCTGTGGTTACATGATGTCCAAAGTAAAAAATAAATAAAATAAAATAACAGGTTATTGTATAAATAATGGAGGTAACCCCAAAAGAGAACTGATTTTTTATTTGGCTTGGAGATACCTGAAATTTTGTCTAGATTAAGGCAGTGCATAAATACACAGAAAAAATGTGTTCAATTAAGAGTCAAAAATAACTCCATTTCTAAAACAACCAGAACCTATTGACTGTGGAAAATACAGATGAAACCAATTCCACATCAAAACTATACCTACCTATGGGTTAAAAAAGACTTTTTTTTTTTTCTGTAAAGAAGTACATGGATCCATTACCTTCTGAAGGATGGCAGCTTTACTCAAATTCCATATGAACTATGAGCTAGATTTTAGGTCTTCCTTGCCCTCAGAGAAGTACTTTTGTGCAGGGCACAGGCTGTTCAAATGCAGAATATGGCCCTGTCCATGGTGAATTAAGAACTTCAGATAAGATCCTTCTTCCTATGTCCATTTTCATACTTTAAGAGAAACTCAAATGGAGGTTTGAGGGAATTGATGATTATAATTTTGAGCACTGGGAAATCTGAAGCTTTTTAATAACCAAAGCTCAATGTGCTCACCACTTCTCTGATATGTATTATGACAGTATTAATGAAAACTATGCAACACTTTTCCTACGAATAGTTATCATACACATGTTATAAGATTGGTCTCAAGGAATATGCAAAATTTCATTTTGATTCATCCACTGTTCCTCTTCCTCCTCCTCAATCTCCCTGCTCTCTCGTTTTGTGAGAAACCATATCAGCCTGGTCACATCCCATCTTTACTTTCAGACTTTTTGTTTCTGGTGCAGTTCTGTTCTGTCCTTGTCAACACATCATGCCTTTACTTGTGTTCTGAATCCCCTAAAGCTCATAATGGCAGGAACTTCATCCTATCTGCTCTCCTAACTTAAGCCAGAGTCTGACCTGATTCTAGTACATAATATTGGTTCAACAAACATTTATTTGACTTTCAGAACTATCGGGTGGGGGGGGGGCATCATGTCAGTCTTCTGTGAAGAGAGGCAAATTCTTTATCCCCTACCCTACTAATTAGCATTAATCCCTAAAATAAACAACTGAGAACTATTAATAACATCTGTTGAACCAAGAGCCAAGAAAAACTATCTCAAACCGTTTGCTTTGATTTTTGTCTAATGATGTTGATCTCAATGCTTTCAACACATCAAGTTACTATTTTCATGAAAAACTAACACTTGAAAGTATTTGTCTCACTTTTAAATGGCACATACTCTTTCTACATTACATTTTCCAAACACGTGAAATAAGATGGCTTAATTAATGCATTGTTCCCATTCTTAAAGACTCATGGCTTCTCCATGGATGCTTCTTGCAAATTAATTTTTAACACAGGCCCAGAGGCACCTCCTGTTCCCCATTCCTTCTTTTTGGGCTCTATCTACTATTGCTATAAGTCACCAAGCTCAGACACCTTTATTAGTCTCTATCTGCCACTTGTAGCTCTAGGTTTTCCACATGCAGAAATATCCCCATGAGGCTGAGGAAGAAATGGGGTGATAAAATAAAATGATGGGGGAACTGAAAATAATTGTTAGGTACTAAAATGGGGTAATCCTGGGAACTGTGGTCCAGGCATGTTTCTGTTTTGTTTCTGTGCATCCTCTTTAACTAATATGAGAAAGAAGAGAGTTAAAACAATTGGATACACTTCCAGGAACTACCATATGATTGGAATCTGGGCCACTGTTGAATTACTGCTGGGAAAACCCACCTGAAAAGGTCAATATTTCCCTACTCATAGACAGGGACTATGAAAGGTTCATTGTAACAGAAGCTTATAAATATGAAATACAGTAGGCATGTAATAAAGATTTCTAGACAGACAGGTTTCATTTATAAGCTATCATAATCAAAACTGTACTTATGGAATAGAATGAAGTACTGTTTGAACTATTACTTTGGAAAATATGATGTGGGACTTTAGAAGCAGTAATTCTATCCCCTAGTCATGCTTTGATGGTGTGCTATGTCAAAGAAGTTTAGATACAATGTTTAATGCTTCATAATATGTGAATGAACATTCTATAATTAAACCCCAAACAACAGAGTTTTAAGGTTCCTTATTCTCAAATTCAGGATTGAATTATTCAGCCATATGATTTCACTGAAAGGCAATACCAAATTTTTATGATATTTATCAACTGTTGCTTAAGTTTACATAAAAATATTTTGGGAAAATTGAAAACTTGGTCTCATCTCTCCAATGTCATTATTATAGCAAACGTGAGAAGCATATAAAATATAATCTCCAAACAATTGATTTGTATATTTAAGTACTTCAGAAAGATTAGATCTATCAAATAGAAAACAGGTATAAATAGAGCACCATTTATATGTTTGGCAATATACCAAAAGATTTGGGGATATGAAAAAGGGATACAACCTAGCTAGCAGACAGGACACATAATCTTACAGTTAACATCACAAGTTTTTACATGTCTGGTGGTAAAAAAAAATTCTATAAAAATGCAGGAAAGGGGCTGGAGGGATGGCTTGGTAGTTAAGGAGCTTGTCTGCAAAGCCAAAGGACACAGGTTTGATTCTGAAGGACCCACATAAACCAGATGAACAAGGTGGCACATGCAACTGGAGTTCTTTGCAGCGGCTGAAGGCCCTGGTGTGCCTATTCTCTCCCTGTCTCTCTCTCTCTCCCTAACTCCCTCTTTCTCTCTGTCAAATAAATAATAATAAAATATGAAAAATATTTTAAAATGCAGGAAAGGCAGATGAATGAGAGCTAGAAGAATTGCAGTTTTCAGAGAAGACATGGGCATTTTGTCTGAATATGCCTTGTAAAGTATTAAAAGAACATGTGGTGGGATTTGGGAGAGGTTGACAGACAAAATTATATCTTCTTGATTCTAGGGACCTGTAAATGGATAAGCCGTTCATTAGGCATCTGAAGGTTTTTGAAACAGGAAGAGACAGTAGTCTTCTGTTGGCTCTTGAGGGGAGCTGACACGAAGTAGAGTTTTTCCTTGCATTCTGGCATTGTTCCTGAAGACCGCCCAGCCCCTAAGGAGATGAGGCCCAGATGTCAGCCTAGAACAACAGGGGAACAAGTCAAGTCTCACTCAATGGCATAGCCAGCCTTAACACTGAGCTGACACGCAAACCTATGGGAAGTGGAACGCGAAAAATGGAAGCAATCATGAGGATGAAGAAAGCAACCACAGATCAAAGTGAGCTGACCAACTCTTCACAGAGACATCTGGCCATTAAATAAGGCAGCAGTCAGTCTGAGCCCTGATGCCAGAGCTTCTGCAGCAGTAAAGCACAAAAAGGCACAGAGCAGGAGGGGTGGACTGGAGCCCATGTCTAGAGAGTGGAAATCTGGCTTTAGCCGAAGTTGACAGAACATGGGCCTAAACGCAGCTGTTCCTTTCTAGGCATCTGGAAAACCTGCTGGTGTGTTGTGTCTGATAATGTAGCTATTATCTATCTACACATTGATATTTAGATCAATGCATATGGCATTTTGTTACATTGCAAATGCTCAGGAGATGGACCATGTTGGACATCACAGACCAGGAGTACTGTGGACATTGAACATTTTCATCAGAGCTAAAGTCTGATTAGGTACTAGAACCTGCATACTGGATGTTTGAACAGCCAAGCCCTCTGTGGTTGGGCACTAACCATCATAGAAAGGGCAACCATGATCACTCCTGTTCATTCCTGCTGTTCTTTTAATCTGCACCTTAAGTTTTGACTCCCTTAAGATCTCACAGTGCTTTATTCTGTTCATTTTACTGTACTTTAATTTTCTCTCTGATCTATTCTGACCACATGGCCAAAACTTTCTCATGAACAGGGTTTCCACCTCATTTCTTTATGTGAGAGGAGGAGGAAGATCACAAGGGCAACGAGAAGGTAAGACTATTTATTGAGCTGTTATCTCTTCAGATGCTTAAATGCGCCATTTAATTTATTCTCCCCAATTACTATAAATAAATTTGAGACATATTGAGTAATTGGACTCAAGTCATGTAAGTAATAGGCTGCAGAGCAAGGAATATGTGTTTTCAGCAATCTGCTATATTTCTCCCTATCTACTCAGATATTTCTATGAGGGTTCTTGTACAAAAACCATTCAGCTTGTAGAATATTACAGTCTATATCACATTTAATTTGAGTCATACAAGTTGGCACAAAAATGGTACCAAGGTTATGAAGCAGTACAGTTAAGTTATCTACACAAGGGTCAATGTAGGCCTCACCAGACACAGGGGATCTGAACATTTAGAAGAGGAAATCGCATTGGTGCAAATATGGAGGGTCAGAAGAGCATGCTGTAGGGTGAGAGGCACAATAGCCACACCACTGAGCTAATGCAACTTTAAACCAGCAGGTACCTAGAGAGAACTTTCTGGGTATGCTGCTATGTCCTATATAAAAGTAAGGAACTGAATCTATGTTTTTAAATTTAAGTTCAACACTATCAAGTCTTTATGAGCAACCATCACTAACTCACCAGTTGATAAAAGCATAATTTGCTCCAATGATGACATAGGAGGATGCATAATGCCAACAAAAACATATGGTAAGAAACATTTTATTCCCATGATCTGTTTGATCCCATGCAGGACTTCCATTGGGAGGATACAGGACAAAACCAATCTGTAATTTAAAATAAAACAAGCACATATTAAAATAAACAACTACATTTCCAAAGAAGGTTCATTTCAAAATGCTTGGTAACTAAAGTGACTCCCATTATTTTGTTTGTTTTAGTAGTAAAGTCAGTATCTACCCAGTAATATTTTTGTTTGCTTGCTTTTTCTGAGGCAGAGATACACTCTAGCCTAGACTGACCTGGCACTCACTCTATAGCCCCATGACGGCCACAAGCTCATAGTGATCCTCCTACCTCAGCTTCCTGAGTGCTGAGACTAAAGGCATGTACCACCATACTTGGCACAAGTTATATCTTTGAAAAGAAATATTTGAAACCAAATTTAATAATCATTTTATTTCTAAATGTGAATAGTGATCATCTCTGGGTATGGGTGCCCTCTCAGAATACCTTACAGCTTTACATTGTGTAGTATCTTTCCAGTATTTAAAAATTATATTCTACAAAAGTCATTGAAAATAAATAAATGCCCACAGACAACATTATGTTCAATGACAAAAAGTTGAAAAATTTCCCCTTATGATCAGGAACAAGGGGTTATGTCTTTTTACCATCCATTTAACATTTTACTGGAAATTCTAATCAGGGAAATCAGTGAAGAAAAATAAGAAACATTCATAAAGCAAAAGATGGAAGGAAAACTGTCTATATTCATATCACATATGATCTGAAATATAGAAAATCTTAGAGACTCCACCTCCCAAACTAAAATCTACTAAATGAGTTTACCATATTTGAAAACTGAAAATCAGCACATAGCTATCAGTTATATTTTTGCACACAAGCTTTGAAAACTCCAAAATAAAGTTCTTTTTTTTCACTTCATATAGAATTGACATAGTGAAAAACCCAAGAACATGACTGGGGATGTGGATTGGGGTGAAGCACTACTTTAGTAGCACAAGGTAATGTTCCAATCACCACACACATGCACATGGACACATACATACAAAAGAAGGAGGTTTAAAATTTATGTACAAAAAGCTATATAACATTAGTAGAAGAAGTTAAGGACTTAAGAAAATGGACTCAATCAGAATAAAAAGTAAAATTTTGCAAGTGTTGGTGAGTATATGGAAGAACTAAAATCCTCATATGTGGCTGATAGAAATGAAAAATGGTGCATCCATGATGGGAAAAGTGCTGGCCAGTGTCTGGTCATTCTATTCCTAAGCATATGTAAATAAAAGCTATATACAAAATTCATAACAGTACTATTCATCAGAGCCAAAATAGGAGAAAACAAGCTAAACATCTATCAACTTAAGGTAGTATTTACATATATGAAATATTAACACATGCTATATAGCACAGATGAAATTTGAAAACATATGGAGTAAAAGAACCCAGAAAAAAAAGGTAGCATATTGTATGATTTTGTATTATAGAAACAAACTAGAACAGGAAGAGGGGGAAGAGACAGTGATAGCTAAAGCATCTAGGGTTTCCTTTTGAGATGAAAGTGTTCTGGATTTCATTATAAGTGGTGTTCTCACACACTGAGAAAATACTGAAGGCCACTGAATTATATATTTTAAACTGGTTTATTCCATATTATGTGAATTTTATCCTAATAAGAAAGAAACAGGGGGCTGGAGAGATGCCTTAGTGGTTAAACACTTGCCTGTGAAGCGTAAGGACTCCGGTTCGAGGCTTGATTCCCCAGTACTCACATAAGCCAGGTGCACAAGGTGGCACACACATCTGGAGTTTGTTTGCAGTGGCCAGAGGCCCTAATGCACCCATTCTCTCTCTCTCTCTCTCTCTCTCTCTCCCTCTTTCTCTCTCTTTGTATGTCACTCTCAAATAAATAAATAAAAATAAACAAAAAATGTTAAAAAAAAACAGCCAATGATAGATGATAGTTTGAAAATGCCGTAATTATGTCTAAAAATATGTATGCTAACTAATAAAGAAAATTTAAAAATTAATCTTCAGATATATTATCACCTTCATTTAACATATTATTTTCCTCATTATCCAGATAATATAGTAGGGTTGTTTAGTGACTTGCACATGATCAATTAAATTAAATGTTACAATAAATAAATAATTAAGCTATGATATTGTGTGAAACCCCTGATTCCATTTCTGCATAAAATTTCAGTCTGATTCAGGGAAGCTAAGATTTGTGCCTCAAGCACTTATTCTGATTTATGAATTGCCTATAGTTTATGAAGGATTTATGAATCACTGGCCTTGCTGGAAAAATTCTTTTGGATGATAAAACTTACAAGGTCAAAGATGGCCAAATTTTGAGAGTTATCAGGCCATCTGGGAAACAGCCCTAATCTACTCTCAGCAACTGATCAGTGAACAAAAGAAGAGGTTCTGTCCTCCCATTATTCACTCCCCCAAACAAGCAAACACTGGATTTGGACAACCAAAAATTTGTTTAACTTTACCCTACTTCCCCTATCTCAGGATGTCCTGAAGCCTAACTCCTTAAAATTCCCAATTACCCACTAAAGGAGTCCACCATTCTCATTTCCCATGGGAGAAGGCTGCCCCTCGGTATGCTCCAATAAAATCTGTGCTGTTGAGGTTGGGTCTTCTCTCTTTCTTGTATTCCTCACATTGTTCTGGTCAAACCTGAATTTTAACAGTTGAACAAAATGACTACCACTACTTGTATCATTTCACAGAAGAGCTCCCAGCTGCCGGGCACTTGATCTTCACTGATGCACATAATCCTCATCATAATCCTCAGTCTTCAAGACAACTCCAATAATCAGACTTTATTTCCCCTATGTTACAGAAGGGAAAACTTGAGTTTAGAGACATCAGTAACTTCCTCAATATTTAAAACAGTTGATTAACTCAGAGTACTGTGTTTCATCCCTCTGCTCTCTTACACTATATAGCCTTTCCATAAAAGGCAATATGAAGGACAGTGGTCTAGATAACAAAAGTCTCTTATCTCAGTAATTCTGATACAATTTGAACAATTAGCACTAAAATGGACATTTGTACCATGAAAGTATAGTATTGTGTTTACCACTTAAAACACAGATCACAGTAGTGGGAACTAAGTTCCCAGCAAGGTACTAGATGTGCCCCACCTACTTCTAGCCAGGCTGAATGGTCTGACAAAACTCCTGTGGTCACAGAGAGAGGGGATGTTGCAAGACCAAAGCCTAATTACCTTGGCTATCTTTAGCCCCTCAATAGCTATTTATTGCCCACCTCTGTGTCTGACCCAACGTCCACATGACTATCAGTTGATCAGGTGCAACCTTTCTGGAAGGCACTGACAGATCACAAGCTTCCACCAACCCAAGGGCTAAGAATGTCAACAGACAGCATCTGTGGTGGAGATTTCCCGGCTCTGTTGTAACCCACCTACCTGATGGTCAGCCAGTGTATTTGATTTATGACTTTCTTTTGTTCTGTAACTATAAAACATTCATGAAATTGTTTACATGTCAGAACATGGAATTTGGGGTAACCTAAATCTGTGTTCCTGGGCCATGGTCACTCATATTTGGCTCCAGAATAAATGATCTCTTATCCCCTTTGAAAAGACAGCTGTTTCTTTTACTTCAACAGTAGACAAGATTATGTACTTGTGTCCTAATAATCATTTAGGAGACTGAGACAGAAGAACGGCTAGAACTCAGGAGTTTGAGGTTAGTGCAGTCAATACTTTGAGACCTTGTCTCACAAAAAATCAAGCAAAATCAACTGAACAAAACAACAATGACAAAGAAAACCCAAGCAATACAGATTAAAGACTAGGAGTCTCTGCCATACAGCTTATATAGCAATTGTTTTGACTGGCTTATATTTTCTTAAAATTCATTTGAATTTTTGCCAACACTTAAAAAATAGAAAACATTAATAAAAAAAGTTTACATTCTCAGCATCTTAGGCTGAATTCTAAAGTAGCAAGCATGAATAGAAACATGACTACAGAGAAAGCCACAGAAACATTCCAGTCATTTAATATTAACCTCAAGTAAATTAAGAAAAATAAAACTCCAAACTCAGAGCCAGAAATTAACAAATTCATTGAATCATCTTTAAATACAAATCAACCACGTCACTTTTTGAGGGAGATTGAGGGAGAGACAGGGGGCGGGGGGAGAATAGGCACACCAGGGCCTCAGCTACTGAAATCAAACTCCTGATGCTTGTGCCACCTAATGGGCATGTGCAAATTTATGCTTGCCTCACCTTTGTACATCTGGCTTACATGGGATCTGGAGAGTCAAACATGTGTCTTTAGGCTTTTCAGGCAACTACTTTAACTGCTTCACTTTTATTTGCTACCCTAATAAGCAATAAGCCACAGACCCATTTTCTATAGTTTACATGCTGTTGTGCCCAATCTTTTAAAATGCAACATGATATTTTGTCACCTTTGAAGTACATTCTCAAGAACTGAGAATCACAAAATTGAGTTAAGAAACACATAAAATCTCATAATGTCTTAAGTAAGTTTATGATTTTATGTTCGTCAACATTCATAGCTTCAGCTGCAAGCAGCCATCCTATGGAATGCAGGTTATACACTCCTGTAAATTTACTGTGTGAATCTCACATTGTTTTATATTTTATCACCCACTCTTTTATCTCAACACTGTAAGTCTAAGCAAGTATTTTATCTACAGTATTAGACCTAAGAAAACTTGTTTATTTGAGTCTTTCTGCCACTTCCTAATAAATTTTTGTTTTTTCTTAATAGCCAGACAAGTATGAGTTATAATTTGGGTTCAGAATCTGGGTAATTGTCCTATAAGGAATATCTGGGATGGGGTCAGGGGACTACTAGAGCCAGGAGACACAAAGGGAACAGCTGTCCTAAGTGACAAGAAGCAGAAGCAGGAGGAACAGTTTCCTCATTGCCTCATATCCCTGTGTTCTAAGGAGAATGAGAAGGATGGAAAGAATGACAAAGCACAAAGCGAGCTTCTGAAGTCCTCTCCCATATAGAGATACAGGAAAAGCACAACTCATGGAATGAAGGGCATGAAGGAGTTTCTTTCTCCTTTTTAAATTGAATGATGTACCTAAGATGCAATGTGGTTCAGAAAAGATTTTTAATAAGTTTGGAAGGGAAATTCTCTTCTGCTTGCATATTACACAATCATTTCAATGCGAATTATAAAACTGTAGCCAATCTGGGTATTCACTTCTTTCAGTTCATATCTGCATACATATGGTTCCAAGAATACAGGCAGCATTTTCTCTGATCTATCTGTATATTGTTTATGCACTAGTGTTGGTCATCTAAGGAAAAGTGGTGAGAGATAAAAGTGGCACAAAGCAAATAAAACTGCAGACTCCAGAATCATTAGGTTAAGACAGAGTTTTGAACATAAGCAGTCATTTACAACACAAATCAATAAAATATGAAAGTATCATACATTCTCCTAGGTTTCTAAACATTTTTGTTTCGGGTGAATCCAAAAGTGGGAGGGTTAATACAGCTAAATGGTCATATCCTATCAGTGAGTGTTGGCTTTGGTATTAAATATTTATTTTCTTTAAGGGTCCAGACAGTATTTAGGCTGCACACCAGGTAAACAAGAAACTAGACATATTCAGTAGGTGAAAAGACTTCCAAATAACCACAGATTATCCCCAAATAGTTTGACTTCATACCCCTTAGAAAAGCTTTGGAAGAAATATGGAAATATTCTTATGCCCAAATTGGCAATTCTAAGATATCCTAGTGTTAACTGAGATCTAACACAACTTTTCTCTTCAGATATAAACATAAAAATCATTAATTGTAAATATTAATTACTTTTATTAACTCTGCTCTTATCCACACAATTCCTTTCTTTGACTCTCTTTGGGTTTTCCTTCTTGTTCTTACTGTCTTTATTTACATGAATATTAATTTCATTAATAAAGTTAGCCTCATATATATGTATATTACAGTTTGAATTTTAAATATCCCCTCAAGGTCCATGTAAGATTTCTTTCTATATTATCCTTATTGGTAGGTAGCCTTTAGGTTGCGGAACTGGAGGAACTCTTAGGTCATTGTAGGGCATGTCCTTGAGGGACATTTAGGAACCCTGACTCTTGCCTCTCTCTTTTAATTACTAACTTTCAGTAGTTTTTTCTGAAGCATGCACTGGCTATGAACTGTTGACTCATCATAGGCCAATAAGCTCTAGGCACTACCTGATCATGAACTAGAACCTCTGAAATCATGAGCCCCTAAATAAACCTCTTTACAAGTTAATAGCTCAGGAACTTGCATAGTAATGTAAAGCTAATTAAAACAACACAGCATCCTGAAATTAAAAAAAAAAAAAAAAAAAAACATGATATATACTACCTTCTCAAATACATAGAAAACACACAGCCACTGATATTAGGCTATGTTTCAAATTAAGTCTTAACATCATTCCAAGAAACCACATTCAATGATCACAAAACTGTTAAATTAGAAGTGAGCAAGAAAAGAGTACGTTTAGAAACTTTAAGGGTCCTCCTAAACCTGAGGATACAACTCAGGCAGTATGCCAAGTGTACATAAGACCCTGGTTTGGATTCCTAGCACCACACACAAAAAAATTATACTTTGAAAGAATTAACAAATTAAGGGTGAAAGTATACTGGAAATGGCAGCATTCAAAATTACCATAAGGGAAAATTATAGTAGTATACAGAGGAGAACTTATAGCTTTAAATGTATTTTAACCTTTCTTATTTAAAATAAATACAGTCAACATATAACTCAAAAAATACTTTAAAAACAGAAGATACAGGCTGGAGGGATGGCTTAGAGGTTAAGGTGTTTGCCTGAAAAGACAAAGGACCCACGTTAGCCAGATACAATAGGGGGTGCATATGTTTGGAGTTTGTCTGCAGTGGCTGGAGGCCCTGGCATGCCCATTCTCCTCTCTCTCTCTCTCTCTCTCTCTCTCTCTCCCTCTTTCTCTGTCAAATAAATGAATAAATAAAATAAAATAAAATAAAAGAGAAGGTAGCCTCATAACAAAGGAAAAAGTGAAAATGGAAACTGACACGTCCATATCACATACAACTTCCACAGATCTACTAGAAAATAGGAGACAAATCTGATTTAAAAAAAATTAGAGATACAGATACATAAGGTATTCAAGAGCCCATATTTATCCCTCAACAACTATCCATCACAGACTATCTGCTCTGGACATAGAAATGGCAGGCTTGCAGCTCAGCTCTTTTCTTGCTGTGCATTTCTATTCTGAATCTGACCCACAAGTGTCTTTACCTTGTTTTTGTTTTTCATAGATGTTTTCTAATTTCATATTTTTCTCTTTTTTGTTCTGTGTTTGAAGCTGATAAAATGCACTGAAGTGTAAAATCACTGTCATCTTGACCAAAAATTATCTCTTAAATAATAATTTATTTCTTAATATATAATGTAATGTATAATATAATGTAATGTATAATGTGTGCATATGGTAAAGTGTTGGCCCAGGTGTGAGGCCTAGTGGAACTTCCTGAGCCTAGCTAAAGTTTGGTGATCTGCCTGTGGCCAGACGTGACTCAGCAAGACGCCTAATGGCTTCTTGCCTGCTACTTCCACATGGGAGTTAGAATTATCATTTCAATAGTCACAGTTTACTATTGGCCCTTACCTTTCCCCACCATCCTAGAATCCCCGCCTTCATCCCCAACATTATATAGGCAACTGCTCATAGCAATAAATCGAGTTCCTGCTTCGACAAGACTCCCGACTCAGTGTGGTTTTTCTCTGGTGGCCAGGAGAGGTCTGAGTCGTCGGACGCTCATCTCCTCCTCAACCCCTTGGGAGGAACCAGCAGGCCTGGTCCTTCCCTCGGCACTACCTGCCCCCGCCGGTGGAGCCCGGCATCTGGTGCCCATCGTGGGGCTCTCGGAGCCCGGCATCTGGTGCCTAACGTGCAGCTCTCGGAGTCCGGCAGACTAATGACCCCTGAGAGACATTCGTTGAGGAGGCCAATCGGTGTACATATGCAGGTGAGCGTACCCCCATAAGTTATGAGGTAGACTTTATATTTAATGTGCTAAACTTTGCTTCTATAACCTGTACTTGTTGATCAACATCTCTTTGTTCCTTTTCTCTTTCCTTTCACTCTCGATTTGCCGGCAAGCTGCATCTGCGACTTTTGTATTTCTGAAGGCTTATGCTTCTCTCTCTCTCTGCTTGGGCCTGTGAAGGCAGGCCAACTTTTTCTGCCATTATGGAACTTCCCCTGGATCTGTAAGCTTCAATAAATATCCCTTCCTCCATAACTGTATCTGGTCTGGAAGTTTATCTCAGCGAACCTAAAGCTGTCTGATACAGACAGAGGAGGGGACTGAGATGAACCTGACCATGTGGATGTTGATCTTTTGGAACCTTTGTTTTGGAGGAATAGGCATGGACTTGGTGCTTGCAATTGAAGGTGTCTTCTGGAGTGGTAAGCCAAATTTTATGGACTATTCTAATAAGAATCTTAAAATGCTAAGTACAGATAACATTAAATTTCGAGGCTTGGTTTATGAGCTTTCTAAGAGGAAAAAAAGACTACAGGGGACTTTGTTGGAACTGGGCTACTGGCATAAGGGCTGGCTGCGTCCTGCTGCCCAGGCCCAGAGAGTTTGATCAAGGTTAAATTTGTAATGGACTGATGTGCTTGGCTAAAGATATTGGACTGAGAGATTTAAGATTTTAAGCTGGAAAACCTCAAACAAGTTAAAATTACAGGCACTGAGACTGGTTTTAGGTTACTAAATCTGCTATTGTCAAACAAATTAACAATCTTAAGGAAAATGGTCCAACTGCTTTACATTAAAACAATGAGAAGGATGCCTGAGGAAGGACTCTCATAGAAATGCAAACACTTTTAGATGGTGGTTGAGTTTACATTGTTTTAGTCTCTCCTTGCTATGCCTTATACCAGTTAAAAATGTTTACTCTATGCCTTTATATGTTAGAAGTGTTTAACTTGTTTGATTTTACAGGTCTTAATATCTTAAATTGGTCAAGACTGTAAGGACCTTTAAAATTGAACATAGTACAATTTATAATATGTGATTGTTATAAATCTATTGGGAGCTGGGGTGGAATATGGTAATTTAAATAGATGGCCCCCCTCCTGGCAGCTTGTGCCCGGCCCTCCCCTACTGGGAGTTGGCGGACAATCCCCCTCCTGGGAGACTGCCACATGGCTCCCTTGGACTGACCCAGGTGGGGACTGGGAAAAGTCCACCCTCTCATGGTGACTGGGCTCACTGATATTTTTCTTTCAGTCGATACCTTTTCCTGCACCTGCTGGGCATCTGCACATGCCGGTGGTGGGGGGGGGAATCTAAACATGCCATTAATCATATGCTTCAATGTTTTGCCACTCTCGGGCTGCCTGATCAAATTAAAACAGATAATGGCCCCTACTTCGTAAGCAAGGCCTTTGTAGATCTTCTCCAGACCTGGAAAATCTCACATTCCACAGGCATCCCATACAACCCTTGAGGCCAAGCTATTGTTGACCAAGCACTTAAATCACAATTACAAAAACAAAAGGGGGAATCACTACCCCCCTCCCATGGTCAGCTAAAGAAAGCATTATTCACCTTAAATATTTTAAATTTTTCTAGGAATGGCCCATTGACTGGGACCTGGAGAGGACCAGACCCACTCCTCACAGCAGGGAGAGGGTTTAGATGTGTCTTCCCTCAAGATGAAAAAAGACCCATTTGGCTTTAGGCTTGTACTTTTAATGTCTAACTATCCTTCATACTCACAGCTTTAAAGTAGCTCCTGAGAAAGTTCAAACTGTGCCTCCCTTTAAGATCTTGGGCTCAATCCTTACCCTAGATACAGTTTCACCTGTTAGACACTCTGTATGATATGGTTACGTATGTGGGTGAAGAGATACTAAGGTTGAAAGTTAAAACTCATTTGGAGTGTCATGTAGATTTTCAATAGATTTGTGTTACTTCTAAAAAATATAATGACAGTCAACAGCATTGGGAAAATACATTTAAGAGGTATTTGGCATAATGATAATATTTCCTTGGATCTGATTCAGTTACATACAGAGAGTTTTGTCTTTGCAAAATAATCATCTTACTTTTGATGCAGCTAAAGCTGCTGATGACTTAATATCTGCTTTTAAGTCTGCCTTGCCTGGATGGAATTCTCTCACTTCTTGGATAGGAAGCTTTGCTGCTACAGGTGTTTGTCTTTTGCTCATTCTGTGTCTGCTGCCCATACTCGTTAAATGTCTTTTGAGATCCATTATGGATATCCATGCAGAATTATATGGGATAGAGCTAAGGACCTGACCCCAGCTTCCTGAGACATTATCTTAAAGCCCCTGCAGAGGCTGGTAGTCAAAGATGGGTAAGATTCTCTTGAGTTAGGTCAACCTAAGACAGGGCATGAATGATGGAATTCATGTACTGATGACTGGTAAGGCCTAAATATCATAGAGGACAAAATAAGACAGACACAGTCTTTCTACATCGAGGCCCAGAAGGGCCCGGTTAATAAAAAATAAAAAAGGAGGAATTGGTGGAAGCCATTTGGCTGGCTTTGTATCCATAGCTCTGGCCCTTTGGCAGCAAGACTTTAGCACCTACATGTAAGCAAGATTATGTATATACAGTGTCGGAAGCCATTTGGCTGGCCTTGATAGTCTTTTGTACTGAGAAGTGATTAAAGTACAAAAACTCTGTAACAGAAAGGAGTTTTTTGATAGAAACTTATGTAAAGCTCATGGAAATTTTGTCCATGGAAAAAACTTTATAAAAAGAAAAAGACCCATTTGGGTACCAGCGAGAGACCTAAAATATTTGTCCCAACAAGAGGACACTGACAATCACTTCTCCAGGGAGTGTCCCACCCCTGAGGACTGTTCCTAAAATGGTCCTTCACCCTACTAAACCAAACAATTCCTTCCCTTGAGGAGGATTGCTGGCTTTGCCACAGATCTGGGCCTCTCTGGCTGCTTGCAGTACAGTTGCCCATACGACCTTAAAAAAAATTACTCAGCCACCTTCCCCATCCCTGTCCAGCTTTCCCCAATGTTTCCTCTGGGCATTTGGGCCCTGCCTTCCCCTAATAATTCCAGTATAGATGTGAGATACATTCATCCTTCCTTCTGTACTTTTAACACAACTGATCCCAGTGCTCAACGCTGCCTGCCTTCTGGAATGGTTTATGTTTGTGGCAGGCAGGATGGCCTATGACTTTCTGCCCACCAATTGGATGGGCCTTTGTGCCCCAGCCACCTTAATCCCAGATGTAGATATCATCCCTGGAAATGAGGCCCTCCCTATATCAGAGGGAGACCTATCTTCAACAACAGCTAGATTCCCTGGCTGAGGTAGTCCTACAAAACAGGAGAGGACTAAACCTACTAATGGCCGAAAAAGGAGGCGTATGTTTGCTTTTACAGGAAAAATTCGGCTTTTATGCCAATAAATCAGAAATCGTCCAGGACAAGATTAAGAGGCTCCAGGAAGACTTGGTGAGGAGGCAGCGGGACCTCCAGGACAACCTGCTGCGGACGGGTTTACATGACTTCTTACCCTAACTTCTCCCTCTACTTGGGCCCCTCCTTTTCCTTCTCCTTCTTCTCCTTATCCTCACTGTTGGGCCTTGTGTAATTAATAAGATTACACAATTTATTCACCAACGGCTAGAGGCAATAAAACTTCATCAGGTCGAAATACATTATCACAGGCTGGCAACTCTAAGTTCCTCAGATGACCCACTGCCACCTCCTCTGCCCTCCATGTGACCAATGATGGATAAGATTCCCATAGGGGGACAACCTAAGACAGGACATGGGGTGGGTTCTCACCGAGCTAAACACATGGTACCCAGTGACGGGTAAGATCCCCAGAGGGGGACAACCTAAGACAGGGGCCATGGTGACTAATGCTCTTACAAAAACAAAAGGGGGAGATGTTGGCCTCTGAAAGGCCCAGGTGTGAGGCCTAGTGGAACTTCCTGAGCCTAGCTAAAGTTTGGTGATCTGCCTGTGGCCAGACGTGACTCAGCAAGACGCCTAATGGCTTCTTGCCTGCTACTTCCACATGGGAGTTCGAATTATCATTTCAATAGTCACAGTTTACTATTGGCTCTTACCTTTCCCCACCATCCTAGAATCCCCGCCTTCATCCCCAACATTATATAGGCAACTGCTCATAGCAATAAATCGAGTTCCTGCTTCGACAAGACTCCCGACTCAGTGTGCTTTTTCTCCAGTGGCCAGGAGAGGTCTGAGTCGTCAGACACTCATCTCCTCCTCAACCCCTTGGGAGGAACCAGCGGGCCTGGTCCTTCCCTCGGCACTACCTGCCCCCGCCAGCAGAGCCTGGCAGTAAAGCATTCTAATGATGAGGTATATAGTATATAATAGTTCTTGGATTTGCTCCATTAGTTCCTAGTAGATGATAAATATATAAATTGGTTAGACATACCAATATTAGTTTTATCTTCTTAGAGTTCTTGTCATATTTTTTCTATAAAATATTTATTTCTAACTAACCTATTAATCTAGCCCCTCCTTAACTCATTTATACACTGACAGCCCTTCTAGTCACTCATGTTTAGATATCACTTGTTTTGACCACTATACATCTCTTTCTTCCCTCATCTACTCCTGGATTTTTATCAGTCCCATAGCCTCATCATCCCAAATTCTAGCACTTTGTGGTGACTAAAAGTATCTCTGAAATAATCTTCTCTAATCAAACTACATTCAGCTTTCATTAACATACGTATGTATCAGATTATGACTTATCCATATCTATTAATTATATGTTCACTGATTGAAATTCATGATTTCAGTAACACATCAAGTATAGAGTGTTCATGCTATAAAACAGAAATAGTCTAGGGTTTGGGATGAGATAAATCTAGATTTAGATCTTAGCTCCATTATTGTTTCAACATGAGAAAACTTCTTGACTTTGATAAATATTTCTATGGGAAATTAACAATAATAATAAACTTACAGATCATTGTGAAGATACAGTAAAATATGGTACACATCAAAATCCCATATATTGGGAGCCTGTGCACTCAGGGATGGAGAGGTTGTTAGTGTGCTAGGGCACTGTCCTTTAGGGAGCCAGCATGTTTAGGGCCTGTGCACTCAGGGCTGGTGAGGGGAAAAGTGTATTTGGGGCCTGTGTGTTCAGTACATCACCATGCTTGGGGCCTGTGCCCTCCAAACTGGTGAGGGGCACAGTGTATTTGGGGCCTGTACCTTCAAGGTGGCAGCCTATCTGTGTCCTGTGTGCTCAGGGCTGGTGAAGGGTGAGGTGTATTTGGGGTCTGTGTTTTCAGGGCACCAATGTGTTTGTGACCTGTGCACTGGGGGCACCAAGGTGTCTGATGCCTGTGCAATTAGGGTACCAGCTTATTTGAGGCCTTTGGGATCATTGCTGGTGAGGAGCTTGCGGTATTTGGGGCCTGCATCTTTGGGGCCTATGTACTCTGGGAACATGAGGGGCAGTGTCTTTGGGGCCTGTGCTCCCAATCTATGCCACCGTGCTCTAGCAGGTCCCCTCCCCACCCTGCACTTCCTGACTCAGATGTTTTGGGCTTTGACAACCTCTTCTGATCTTGTAAAGCCAAGGGGATAGCTGCTTCTGCTCACCAATACCAGTACACCAGCTAACTCTGTCCTCCATCCTGGTTCCTGGAACCTAGTACTGAACACACCCCTTCCTGTCTCTACCCCCCCCCCCCCCCGCAACACACACACCTATTGCTGGCATCAGCCAACTGGTACCTCTTGAGACTTGCACCTGTCCCAGACTGGGAGCATAGGAATATCTGGCAACCACCTTCCAGGGGTACCAGTGAGTCCTCTACAACCTGCTCAGCTGAGTACAGAAGAGGAGAAGGGGCATGTGCTACAGCTCGTGGGCAAGGCACAGCTTTGATCATGGGCTGAAGAGATTCTGGACCTCCAAACCAGCTCTTGCATCATCCACAGGCCCAGAGCTGCTGGCTGACTTGCAACCTTCACAACCTGCATAACTGCAGTTATAACCACATCCCACTCCAATCTGGTTCAAACCTAAAACAGAACACTCACTGAAGATCCTACAAGGACAAGTACATGCTTCCTCTTTAATAAAATAAAGTTTATACACAAGATGGGCAGACTCTAAGGCAAAAAAAAGACAACAAACAGAGAAATCTCCACCAAGGTTGTATAGCCCCACAATGTAAGTATTTAATGAAAACATACAGGAAAAAAACATAAATTTATCTCAAAAATGAAAGCACAATAAGCTATGTGACTGTGACCAAATGAATTGCTAAACCAGAAGCAAATCACCAAAAAACCAACAATTGAGTAAGTGAAATGTACACAGCCTTCACAATTAGGATTAACTTAATTGAGGAAAGCCAGAGAGACCTCAAAAGAGAGATAATTGAATTGAAGGTGAGTCAACAAATAGAGAATCTCAACAACCAGCTGATTAAGCTTTATGAAGACATGAGCAAAGGCAAGAATAAATTCCAGGAAGCATCAAGAAAATCAAGCTTCAGCGTGAAATTAGACTTCAAAAAATAGATGGACACGGTACAGTGAAACACAAGAAACAAAAATCAAACAGAGTTCATGAAAGTCACTCTAGAAGCCCTTACTAACAGAGCCAATCATGTGGAGGACAGAACCTCTGAGCTGGAAGACAAGACAGGAGAAATTAATCAGGAGTCCAAAAAAATTAATACATTCAGAAATCATGCAAACAGAATATGAGGAAACTGTGGGATACCCTGAAATGACAAAACATCCAGATCATGGGTATAGCAGAAGGGGAAGAAATACAGGCCAGAGACATAGAGACTATATTCAACAAAATTATTGAAGAAAAATTTCCAAATCTCACAAAACAGACACCCATTAAGACACAAGAAGCTCACAGAACACCAAACAGACAGGACCAAAGAAGAAACTTTCCAAGACACATCATAGTTAAAACTGAACAATGAAAACAAAGAGAGAGTGCTAAAAGTAGCAAGAGAGAAACAACTCATTACCTACAAAAGCAATCCCATCAGAGTTACTTCAGATTTTTCTACGGAAACAATGAAAGCCAGAGGGCTTGGAATGGAGTTCTACAAAGCCTAAAACAACTATACCTTCCATCCCAAACTATAGAGAAAGCATCCCTCACAATAGATGGAGAAAGGAAAACTTTCCATGAACAAAGACAGATCTATGATTATATGAACACAAATCCAAACCTACAGAGAATATTTCAGGAAATATTTTACAGAGAAGAGTCAAATAGCCAACCTCAAGATCCTATAAGAGGACAAACAAGATAACCAAAACTACAGCAGACATGAAAATGTTCAAAGTGTCACATCACATAAACCCTCCAGCATGGAAAGGATTAAATCAAACCTCACAGTTATAACTTTAAACATTAACGGACTTAATTCACCCATAACAGAACACAAGTTAACAGGGTGGATCAGAAAAATGGACCCTTCAATTGTATGCCTTCAAGAAACTCACCTCATCACTAAAGAAAGACCTCCTTAGAGTGAAAGGATAAGAAATGATTTTCCAAGCAAAAGGAAATAAGAAGCAAGTGGATGTGGCTATATTAATATCTGACAAAACAGACTGCAAAAATAATTAAAAAGGGCTTTTTCAGTCAGGCTTGCATTGCTGGCAGAAATCACCCAACCAAGAACAGCTTGTAGGGAAAAAGGGGTTTATTTTGGCTTACAGACTCAAGGGAAGCTCCATGATGGAAGGGGAAAACTATGGTATGAACAGAGGGTGGACATCACCCCATGGCCAACATAAGATGGACAATAGGAACAAGAGAGTGTGCTAAACATTGGCATGGAGAAACTTGCTATAATACCCATAAGCCCGCCCCCAACAATATACAGCCTCCAAGAGGCATTAATTCCCAAATCTCTATCAGCTGGAAACCTAGCAATCTGAACACCTAAGTTTATGAGGGACACCTGAATCAAACCACCACAAGGACAAATAAGGATAATTTTTAATCATCAAGGGAATGATCCAACAATCACAATCATAAATTTATATGCACTAAACACAGGTGCACCATATTTTATAAGCAAAACTTACTTGACAAAAAAAAAAAAAAAAACATAAATCCCAATACCATCATAGTAAGGGACCTCAATGTGTTGCTATCATCATTAGACAGATCATCCAAACAGAAAATCAACAGGGAAATAATAGAGCTTAACACTACCATAGATCAATTAGACCTAACAGACATCTACAGAACATTCTACTCCAATATCACATACTATACATTCTTCTCAGCAGCCCATGGAACCTTTTCCAAAATAGATCATGTATTAGGACATAAAGCATGCCTCCATAAAGTCAGGCAAATTAACATAACTTTCTGCATTGTATTGGACCAGAATACTTTAAAAACAGAAATTGTCCAGCTCCTAGAGGTGGAACAACATTCTATTAAATAATGAATGGGTCATGGTAGAAAATGAAAAGAAAATTATAAAATTTCTGGAACTGAATGATAATGAAAATACAACATATCAAAACTTAGGGGACACAATGAAAGGGTAAAATTTATAGTACTATATGCTTTCATAAAAAAGACAGAAACTCTCAAATTAATAACCTAATCATCCAGCTAAAGGCATTGGAAAAACAAGAACAATTTAGCCCTAAGAGTTCAAAAAGGAAGAAATAATAAAGATCAGAGCAGAAATTAATGAATTGGAAACTAAAAAAATTAATGAAATAAAGAGCTGTTTCTTTGAAAAAATAAACACGATTTCTAAACACCTATCTAATTTGATCATGTGAAAAATGAAAAGTCTAAAACTAACAAAATTAGAAATGAAAAGGGGAGGTCATAATGGACATCAATGAAATTTGAAGAATCATCAGAACATATTTTCAAAATCTCTACAAAATTGGAAAACCTGGAAAATGGATGAATTCCTAGGCACACACCACCTAGCAAAATTAAGACCAGAGCACATAAATCTCCTAAACAAACCTTTTACACCCATGGAGATTGAAAATGCAATCAAAAACCACTACAAAAGGAAGTCTAGAACCTGATCGATTCTCAGTGAATTCTACCAAACCTTCATTATAGAACTTAAACCACGTTTTCTCAATCTATTTTACATAATTAGAGAACAGGGAATACTCCACAACTCCATCTATGAAGATAGCATCACCCTAATACCAAAACCAGACATAGATACACCAAGAAAAGAAAACAATAGACCTATATCCCTGATGAAATTGGATGTAAAAGTCCTGAGCAAAATCTTCATAAACCAAATTCAACAACTAATTGAAAAGCATTACTTGGGAGGCAGAGGTAGGATGACAGTTGTGAGTTTGAGGCCACCCTGAAACTATATAGTGCATTTCAGGTCAGCATGGGCTATTAGAGTGAGATCCTTCGAAATAAAAAAGAAGAAAGAAAGAATGAATGAATGAATGAAAATAGCACTATACACCTTGACCAAGTAGGCTTCATTCCAGGGATGCAGAGATGGTTTTTATTTTCAAACATATTCAGTTTTGTTATAGCCAAGGTGTGAAGCAATCCTTTATACTTTACCACATATTTTATACATTTATAACAAATATGCAATATTACCTTGAATCTTTTACCTCAATAATAAAAGGAAATGAATACCTTATACTCTGAAGTATTATTTTCTCTGACTTTATTAAGATGAAATGAATAAATAAAACTGGATTTATTTGTGAAAAAAGAAAACCAAAAATACATTATATACCTTGACAACATAGGCTTCATCCCAGAGATGCAGGGATGGTTCAACCTATGGAAATCAATTAATGTAATACACCATATAAATAAACATAAGAACCATGCAATCATTTAAATAGATGGAGAGAAGGCATTCAACAAAATACAATATCACTTCACAATCAAAATGCCATGGAGGGTTTATATCTCAGCATAATAAAGGCTATATTCAAAGTGCCTAAAGCCCAAATCATTCTTTTTTTATTTTTTGTTTATTTTTATTTATTTATTTGAGAGTGACAGAGAGAGAAAAGACAGACAGAGAGAGAGAGAGAAAATGGGCATGCCAGGGCCTCCAGCCACTGCTAACGAACTCCAGATGCATGCGCCCCCTTGTGCATCTGGCTAATGTGGGTCCTGGGGAATCGAGCCTCAAACTGGGATCCTTAGGCTTCACAGGCAAGCACTTAACCACTAAGCCATTTCTCCAGCCCCCAAGTCATTCTTAATGGGGAAAGACTCAAAGAATTCCCATTAAGATCATGAACAAGACAGGGGTGCCCACTCTCAGCACTGCTCTTCAGCATAGTACTAAAAATCCTAGCCCAAGCAATAAGGCAGGAGAATGATACAAAAGGGCTATAACTTGGAAAGGAAAAAGTCAAATTAGCCCTATTTGCAGATGATATGAAATCCTATATACATAAGTGACCCAAAAGACCCTACCATAAAACTTCTAAAGGTGAATGGGAGGCCAAAAACTTCACTAAGCTAAAAAATCAAGTGAACAGAATATGAGGGAGCCATAGGACACCCTAAAAGAACCAAACATCTGTATCATGGTATAGCATAAGGAGAGGAAATCCAGGCCAGAGACACAGAAAACAAATTCAACAAAATTACTGAAGAAAATTTGCCGAATCTCTCAAAAGAGAGGCCCATGCAGATACAAGAAGCCCAAAGAACACAAAACAGACAGGAACAAAGAAGAAACTCTCCAAGACACATCATAGTTACAACTCTTAACAATGAAAACAATGAGAGAGTGTGTTAAAAGCAACAAGAGAGAAACAACTCACAACATATAAAGACAATCCCATCAAAATTACATCAGATTTCTCAATGGAAACTCTGAAAGTCAGAAGGGCCTGGAATGAAATGCTTCAAAGTATAAAAACCTGTGGCTTCCAACCAAAGCTACTCTACCCAGCAAAATTATCCCTCATAATATGTGGCAAAAGGAAAATTTTACAGGAAAAAAGTCAACTATATGATTATATGAACACAAAGCCAAACCTACAGAGAATACTAGAGGGAGTACTCCACACAGAACAGTTAAACAACCAATCTAAAGATCCAACAAGAAGAGCACAATGACCAAAAATAGACTAGGCTTAACATAGTACAAAACATAAGAGAGCACCAAACTGCATAAAACACTTCATCATGGCAGGGATTATTTCAAACCACACAGTAATAACCTTAAATATTAATGGTCTTAATTCACCCATCAAAAGACACAGGGTATCTGGGTGGATCAAAACACAGGCCCCTTCTATATGCTATCTTCAAGAAACCCATCTTACCACTAAAGCTAGACATTTCCTCAGGGTGGAAGGATTGAAAATGATATTCCAAACAAATGGAAATAAGAAACAAGCAGGTGTTGCTACAGTAATATCTGATAAAATAGACTTCAAACTAAAAGTAATCAAAAAGGGCAAAGAAGGCCACTTCTTACTTATCCAGGTAATAATCCAACATGAGTACATTATAATCATAAATATATATGCACCAAACACAGGTGCACCACAGTTTATAAAGCAAAATATACTTGACAATAAAACAGAAATAAACACCAACACCATCAGAGTCAGAGACTTCAACACTCTACTATCATCAATAGACAGATCATCCAAGCAGAAAATCAAGAGGGAAATAATAGAGCTCAACAACATCATAGATCAACTAGGCCTAGTGGACATTTACAGAACTTTCCACCCCAACTCTACAGAATACACATGCTTCTCAGCAGCCCATGGAACCTTCTCCAAAATCGACCACGTATTAGGCTATAAAAGCATGTCTCCATAAAGGAAAATTGAAGTAACCTCCTGCATCATGTCAGATAACAATGCTTTAAAGCTAGAAATTAACAACACATAAAGAACAGTACCAGCTCCTGGAGACTAAACAACACACTTTTAAACAATGAATGGGTCATAGAAGAAATCAAAAAAGAAACTCCAGGCTTCCTGCACTCTCCCATCCCCCAACCATCAGAACTGCCAAACTCTGGAGAACACATTCCACCCCCAGCATCAGGGCATCCAGCACAGCTGATCAGTACACCAGCTCCACAACACAACACGGAGGGGTCGAGGTGGGCACTCAGCAGCCACCCCGAAAAGTAATGAGGTTGACTGACACAAAAAGCAGATACATAGGCCTGCACTGGAAGTGCTAATCTCTCTTTCTATGTTAGGGAAGGTTATGGGTTACATATTCTTGGTTGGCTTTACCATTCTCAATTAAGCTGTATTTTATGGTTGACTATTGTTGCCTTTGATGCTTTCAAATTTATAGGGCCTTTGTCTTTTCCTTCTGTCATTATTGGGGGCAAGGTCTGATTCATATCCAGGATGACCTGGAACCCAATTCAAACAGAAATTTCAACCTCCAAGCCGACAGGATCAAAGGTGCAGAGCAACACACACCCTTAGGGATTTTGGTTTTATAAGCTTATGTTTGTTTCAATCCCCACACTTGCATAGTCTGTGCTAGTTTTTATTGAATGTGTATATTGCTCAGTTGAATTTTAGAATTTGCCAGTAAATTGCTCCACCTAGCCCACTATAACACTTAAATAGCAGGATAACTCAATACCTAGGATAATTTATGCAGTTGGATTGGAGTACAAGTGCTACATGTGGCACCTTAAACTCCTACAGTGAAGGTACATAAAGTTGGATTTCCAAATCTAAAAGCACCGCAGACTATTAGAATACCCAAGAATAAAATCAATTCAGGATGCAAAAATCACAACATTATAATACAAGAAACACAAAAAATCATGACAATACAATCCAACAAAAAATTATAAACCCATAAGAAATGACCCCCATGAGACTGTTTTAGATGAAATGCCTGACAAAGATTTTAAAACAATTATTTTATCTATACTCAAAGAAATCAAAGAAGAAATCACAGGAATCAAAGAAAACAAAGGAATTAAAGAAGAAAACAAACTCCTGAAGGGATTCTAAGAGAACACAGGAAACCAGCTTAACAAAATAAGGAGGGCATTATGAGACATGAATAAGGAAATAGAAATATTGAAGATAAACCAGGCAGAAATTCTAACTCTAAAAAACACAAGTCAGTCAAATAAAAAACTTTGTGGAAAGTCTCACTAGTAGAATGGATGAAGAGGAGAACAGAATATCTAAAATAGAAGACCAGGTGGCAGATCTAATTCAGTCCAACAAAGACAAACTAATAGGAAGGTCTGAATGTGAATTTCAAGATATCTGGGACACCATGAAATGATCAAACATAAGAATTCAGGGTATAGTAGAAGGAGAAGAATATCAATCTAGAGCCTTAGTGGGCATTAAAAAAAAATCATATAAGAAAAATTTCCCCATATTAGGAAAGAAATGCCAATCTAGATACTGGAGAACACCAAATAGACAAAACCTGGAAAGGACCACTCCTTGCCATGTTATAATTAAACTACTAAACATGCAAACCAAAGAAAATATATTGAAAGCAGTTAGAGAGAAAAAGCAAATCACCTACAAAGGCAAGCTCATCAGAATAATAGCAGATTACTCAACACAAACTTTAAAAGCCAGAAGGGCTTGGAATGATGTATTCCAAGTTCTGAAAGATAACAATTGTCAACCAAGATTGGTTTATCCTGCAAAGCTATTTATTAAAATTGATGGAGACCAAACTGACTGTATTTACTGAATGCAAAACTAACTAATAAAGAAAAAAAATTCTACTCTAAAAAAAAAAACAAAAAAAATAATAATAAAAATAAAATTGATGGAGAAATAAGGACATTCCACAACAAAAACAGGCTTAAGAAATTTATGACAACTAAGGCAGCTCTACAGAAAATACTTGAAGGAATCCTTCACACTGAAGAGAAAGTAAAACACACACATGAGGAAACAGGAAAAAATAAACCATACTCAAATATCAGTTTAAACAAGTGAGTAAAGGGAACACAGGATACACTACAAAACAAGAAGAATGGAGAGAATAAATAAATAAATACCTTTTAATAATAACTCTTAATATCAATGGCCTCAACGACCCACCCAAAAGACACAGGCATGCGCACTGCATAAAAAGGCAGGATCCTGCCATTTGTTGCTTTCAAGAAACTCATCTCTCAATAAAACATAGACACTGTCCTAGGGTGAAAGGATGGAAAATATTATTTCAAGCAAGTGGGCCTAGGAAACAAACAGGGGATTCTATCCTAACATCTGACAGGAGACTCCAAACCAACATTAGTGAGGAAAGATAAAGAAGGTCACTTTATGCTGATTAAAGGAACACTCCAACAGGAGGACATTATAATCCTAAACATATATGCACCTAAAATGGGGGTTTCCAATTTCATCAAACAAACACTATTAGACTTAAGGTCACAGATAACATCAAACACAATTGTAGTGGGTGACTTCAATACCCCACACTAATCAATTGACAGGTCATCCCAGCAAAAAATAAACAGAGACATCTGGATTAAATGATGTCATGGAACAAATGGACCTAACAGATATCTACAGAACATAACATCCAAATGCTGAAGAATATACATTTTTCTCAGCAGAACATGGAACATTCTCTAAATAGACCATATATTAGGACACAAAGCAAATCTGAACAAATACAGGGAAATTGAAACAATCCTTTGTTCTGTATCTGACCACAATGAGTTAAACTACAAGTCAGCAACAAGAAAAACTATACACCATACACAAATTCATGGAGACTAAACAGTACACTGTTGAATGATGAATGGATCATTGAAGAAATCAAAAGGGAAATCAATAAATTAATAGATTCAAATGATGATGAGAATCCAAAATATCAAAACCTTTGGGACACAATGAACATAGTCCTAAGAGGAAAGTTTATAGCTCTAAGTGCCTATATTAAGAAATTAGAGAGTTCACAAGTAAACAATTTAATGCTTCACCTTAAGGCTTTGGAAAAAGAAGAACAAGGCAAACGAAAAATCAGTAGATGTAAAGAAATAATTAATATTAGGTCAGAAATTAATGAAATAGAACTCCCCCCCCAAAAAAAATTCAAAGGATCAATGAAACAAAGAGTTGGTTCTTTGAAAGGATAAACAAGATTTATAAACCCTTAGCAAGTCTGACAGGAAGAGAGAAGAGCCAAAAATTAATAAAATTAGAGATGAAAAAAGGCACCTTTACAACAGATACCAAAGAAATTCAGAAAATCATAAGAATATGCTTTAAGAATATATATATGCCTCTAAGTTTGAAAATCTGAAAGAAACAGATGATTTCCTTGATTCATACGTTCTACCAAAATTAAATCAAGATGAGAAAAAACATTTAAATAGACCTATAACAAGCAGTTATAAAAAGTCTCCCAACTAAAAACAGTATAGGCCCAGATGTATTCACTGGTGAATTTTACCAGACCTTCATGGAAGAACTAACACAACTGCTTCTCAAACTTTTCCATAAAATAGAAAAGGAAGGAATTCTACCAAACTCCTTCTATGAAGCCAGCATCACCCTGATATTAAAATCAGACAAAGACAAAACAAAAAAAGAAAATTACATACTAATCTCCCCCAGGAACATAGATGCAAAAATTCTCAACAAAATATTGGCAAACAGAATACAAGAATATATCAGAAAGATTATTCACCCCGACCAAGTAGGGTCTATCCCAGAGATGCACGGATGGTTCAACATATGCAAACTGATAAGTGTAATATACTATATAAATGGACTGAAGGATAAAATCACATGATCATCTCCATAGATACAGAAAAGGTATTTGACAAAATCCAACATCCCTTCATGGTAAAAGTCCTACAGAAACTGGGAATAGAAGCAACATATCTCGTCATACTAAAGGCAAACCTACAGCCAACAAAATACTAAATGGAGAAAAACTTGAAGCTTTTCCACTAAATTCAGGAACAAAACAAGGGTGTCCACTGTCCCCACTTTTATTTAATATAGTACTGGAAGTCTTAGCTATAGCAATAAGGCAAGAGACACTCATAAAAGGGATACAAATTGGAAAGTAAGAGACCAAGTTATCATTATTTTCAGATGATATGATTCTAAACATAAAGGACCCTAATGACTCGACCAGCAAACTCTTAGAGCTGATAAACACTTTTAGCAATGTAGCAGGATATAAAATAAACACACAGAAATCAGGAGCTTTCCTATATACTAACAACAAACTTGTGGAGGATGAAATCAGGGAATCTCTCCCATTCACAATTACCTCAAAATAAATAAATAAAGTACCTTGGAATAAGCTTAACCAAGGAAGTGAAGGACCTCTACAATGAGAAATTTAAAACACTCAAGTGAGAAATTGCAGAAGACACTAGGAAATGGAAAGACATCCCATGTTCTTGGATTGAAAGAATCAGTATTGTTAAAATGTCAATCTTACCAAAAGCAATCTACACATTTAATGCAATCCCCATTAAAATTCCAATGGTATTCTTCTCAGAAATAGAAAAAAAAAAAAACAAACAAAACAATCCTATAATTCATTTGGAAGCACAAAAAAACTTGAATAGCCAAAAATTTTGAGCAACAAAACTAAGGCTGGTGGTATTACCATACCTGATTTTAAGGTATATTACAAAGCCATCATAACAAAAATACACACAAAGACAGACACATAGATCAGTGAAACACAATAGGAGACCTAGATAATAACTCATGCAGCTACAGCCATCTGATTTTTGACAGAAATGACAAACATATTTATTGGAGAAAAGATAGCCTCTTCAACAAAGGGGTGCTGAGAAAACTGGATATGTATATGTAGAAAGATGAAAATAGATCCTTGTCTTTCTCCATGAATAAGAATCAAGTCCAAATGGATCAGGGACCTTAATATCAGACCTGAAACTCTGAAGTTTCTAGAGGAAAAGACAGGGGAAACAATTTAACATATTGGCATAGGCAATGACTTTCTAAATATAACCCCAATTGCTCAGGAAATAAAACCACTAGTCAATCACTGGGATCTCATGAAATAACAAAGCTTTTGTACAGCACAGGATACTGTGAATAGAGCAAAAAGACAACCTATAGAATGGGAGAAAATCTTTGCCAGCTATACATCTGACATAGGATTAATATCCAGAATATACAAAGAACTCAAAATCAAAGCAATAAGAAATCAAACAACCCAATTAAAAAATGGACTATGTAACTAAATAGAATGGAAGAAATACAAATGACATATAAACATCTAAAAAAGTACCCTGTGCCAGGGTGCAGTTAACACCCACCTAAATGAATCACTGAATCACTAATCACTGAAATAGACATAAAATGCACCCAACATGGCTCAGGGAATTTGCAGAAGAGGGGGCGGAAAGATTATTAGAGTCACAAGTTGGGACATTATACACAGTTATAATGTGACTCTCCTCCATAGCTGTCTTCTGCCCTCACAATGCATGGCCCACAGTCCCCATGGGATTGACCTGCATCCCCAATGAGTGGCAGGGAGGAGGGAAATGATGGCACCAACATGTGTTGTTTACATACTAAGTATGTACATATCTAATAAAAACAAATTAAAAAAACTTACTCCATGGCTTAGCGGTTAAGCGCTTGCCTGTGAAGCCTAAGGACCCCGGTTCAAGGCTTGATTTCCCCAGGACCCATGTTAGCCAGATGCACAAGGGGGTGCATGCATCTGGAATTCATTTGCAGTGGCTGGAGGCTCTGGCACGCCCATTCTTTCTCTCTTTCTCTACCTGCCTCTTCCTCTCTCTGTCTGTCACTCTCAAATAAATAAATAAAAATGCACAAAAAATTAAAAAAAAAAACTTACTCCAGTCAGAATGGCAATCATTAAAAAATCAAATGACAAAAAAAAAAAATCAAATGACAACAAATGTTGATGAGGGTGTGCAAATGAGGAACACTCATAAGGGAATGTATACTTGTAACCACTATAGAAATCATTATGGAGACTCCTGAAAAAGATGAAAATATAGCTACCAACTGACCCAGATATTCCTCTACTGAGCATCTACCCTAAGGGATCCACTCTTTACTGAGATATTTGCTCAACTTAGTTGATTCACAATAGCTAAAAACTGGAATCAGCCCAGATGCCCATTGTCTGATAAACAGATAATGAAAATATGATACACATACCCACTGCAATTCTACTCAGAAGTAAGGAAAAAAATGATACATTGAAATTTTAGAAAAATAGACAGACTTGGAATAGATCATCTTAAGTGAACTCACACAAGCACAGAAAGACAAATGCCACATGTTCTCCCTCATCTGTGGTTCCTAAACTGGAACAACTTGAATTGCAGGCATACCTGATAAGCAACTCAAGAGGCAGATAAGATGGATGGAAGGGTTTGGGGAGGGCAATGGGAGGACTGGGGGAGATATACAAAAACAAACCAACAAAGAAAAAACAAACACAAAATGAACTGGTATCATAGAAACCTTCTTCCTGGTTAGCAGACTATAAAATATAACCCTCAATAGGAGCATGAAGGGATAATCAAAAGAAGGGCCCTGGAGAAAGTGGGATGAAGTCTAACCCTAAAATATTTGGTTCTGGCAGAAATGTTTTTTAAAACCCACATTGAGTTATTGATCAGAGAGATCTACAAAGTTCCCCAAACAAGACAGACCTTTGTCAAAAACTTGATTACCTGCCTGAGATGAACAATAAGACCCTATTGCTGAAGACACCACATACTGCCAATCCAGAAAAACAAGAGATTCAGTTGGAATCTGGAAAGAACCCAGCTCCAAGATGGTTAGTCCATATAGTGCTGAAAAGCACTACATGAGCTAATAGGTGAAAATGGCCAACAATGCTGTAAGCAAGCAGGGGACCCTGTTATATGCATGATGTATCCATACAAAGTTTCAACTTCACACACACAAAATCTTATATGCTGGCAATCATATAGTAGTTTCTCAATAACCATTCCTCTCTTTATTGCATCCACATATTTCTCAAGCTTACTACTCACTTAGTCCATAAGCTGTTACAACATCAGGAACTGCTTATGACTAAAAGAATCAATGCAGAGTTTAGACATAAAGGATATTAAGCTGGGAAGATGGGTCAGTCAATAAAGTGCTTGTCATGCATGTGTTTAGCTCTGAGTTCTGTCATAATAACCCATATAAAAATACTGAGTATGGGGCTGGATAAATGTCTTAGTGGTTAAAGCCCTTGTCTGCAAAACCTAAGGGCCCAGGTTCAATTCCCCAGCATCCCCCAAGCCAGGTGCATGTCAGATGCACAAGGCAGTAACTGTTTCTGGAGTTCCTGACACACCCATTCTCTCTCTCTCTCAAATAAATAAAATAAAATATAAAAATACTGAGTATGAAAGTGAGTTTTTAATCCCAGAAGCAGTGGAAACAGGCAGTTCCCTGGGGCTTACATTTGAGCCAGCCTAGTCTACTTGGTGGAGTCCAGGCCAATAAGAGACCCTGTCTCAAAAAAGTGGGTGGTGTTTCTGAGGAAGGTTATCATCTGACTTCCACATGTATGTGCACAGACATGAATGCATAACACAAACACACATGTGCACCCATTCACACATATACATACAAAAATGAAATCAATGAAGGCTCATCAGATATGCAATGAAGATGTGTGTAGCCTGTTTCTTCCACAGCTGGTCTGACAACGTTCTCACAAGATTACTGGACCAGGAAAGGGGCATCATTGCTCTGAAGCTCATGGGAGGGAAGTCTGTGGAGTCTAGAACAAAATTTTCCATCAACTAAGAACAGAAGGCCCCAACTCACCTGCCATAACCAGCTTCCCTGTAGTAAAATGAGGCTTGAGCGCAACAGTTCCAGAAGTACATTGCTCTTTGTGAAGAACTCCATGAAGGCAACCACACCTGACAAAAGGGTGACAAAGACCAGCAGCTGGTGCACAAAGATGTCCAGCATTTCCCTGCCATGAGTATGGTTGAAGAAAATAAAAGCTGATGGAAGGAGGGAAATAATTAATATTTTCAATAAAATGAAGAGTGCTTCCCACTGTTCCACTTTTCTCTCTTCCTTCATTTCCTATCCACAAAATTCTACACACTCACACACACACACACGACTATTACTCCCAAGAGCAGGTCCTCACTGATTTCTGTACATGGGCATTTATTCGGTTTTTTTAGAGTCATCTGCCTGTTTGGAATGAAATTCTTGAATTCTAACCTTCACTTTCTACTCTTCAATACCTGTTCTTTCTCCTAACATACCATGAAATTGCCAAGTATTTCAAAGCACTGTCTATAGAAGATGTTGAATAAGAATATTATAGGGTCAGGCTATAATTAATGTGACTATACAGATGAATAAGCTGAAGCCTCTTCTTAGGTCTTTTGGAAAAGCAAACACATAAATCATAAAGGTGAACCTTTATAGCTATGGCATTATCCAGAGGCTCCCAAAAGGTTGGAAGTGTGTCATTCCATAGTCATATTCCAGTTTCACTTTAGTTGTTTTCATTTTGATTAAGAGTGAATCTATTCACTGGCACCAATCTTCTACCTAACTTCTAACTAACCCTTTTCCTCAAAGTGGAACAGGCAAAAGTCCCTTTCTTTACATATAGGAGATAAGACCAGATGATAAATGTCTGCCTCCTGAGCATTTGGGACTCATCATTCTGTAACTATTGTATTTCTTTTATGTACAATGAATGAAGAAAAACCATTCAATACTTGCCTTTTTTTCCTCTTCCATCTTTGAAACCAACTAAGCAAAACATACTGTTATTTTCACTAACTACTCAAATTTAGGGAGCCATATATTTTTTAAACTATTATTATTTATTTATTTGAGAGAGATAGTCAAAGGAACTTATATTTTCATCTTATATTTTGAATTTTGGGGACCCTAATTATCACATTTTTGCAGTTTTAGTATATTGATGTCTTGAAAACTTGTTGGAGAATAATAGAAGTTTTCTACCTTGAGTAGTTGCCCATGTCAGGATATTCATGCTCCCTTACTCTGAGTTCAGTTTTCATTGTTAAAAGTGAAAATAATTATAACTTCTGGGAAAACCAAGAGATAAATAACCACCCTGGATATAATGAGTGGGTGTGTTTACCCAGTTGTTACATGAGGCAGTGGAGAAGAAAGGTTCTTGGTATTCTATCTCGGACATCCATATATCTTTACTATGGCTCAGATATATGGCATGTCAAGAAGGTAATACCAAGAAGACAAAGATATATTATTCAAAAGGGTTACACAAATGCCCATTAATAGAGAGAGGAACAGAAACAATATCCTTCATACTTACACTCCACAAACAAGGCATTTGATAACATTAACTTCGTTAAGGAGACTGGAAATGAACTGATGGTGAAACATAAGATGTTGGCCACACCCATCAGCCCAAAGAAAAAATACATGGTGGTGTGATGCCAGCCCAGAAGTTGGTTCCACTGGCCTTCTTTATATAAGTTCAGGTAGGGTCCTCCAGAAATAAACTGTTCCCCAGCCATGCCTGGAAAGGAGCATATGACAGTTGTAGCAACCCTCTCCATAACTTACCTACGATGCATGAAGATGTGGAAAGCGTGCCCATTGATTATTCCAATCTTATGTCATTGATTCCTGCCTCTGACCTTTTCAGTAAAAGCCTAGCAATGATGAATTTAGACTTGTTTTAAATCAAATGCTGCCTTGCATACGAATTTTAGTCAAATGTAGCCAACTGTGTGAAACAATTGTTTTGGATCTTTAACACTGATAAATTGAGATCAACAATCAATTCCAACTTAATGGCTAAATGATTTGAAGGTTAGCATTTACTAGGTAAAAGATGATTACTTTGCTTCTAGGCATTACATCATTGAATAGCTGCCACAGTGTAGAGAGTTATCATTGATTTCCAACAAGGTGCTACAGAATACAGATGTTTTCTACTATGATAATTGAAATAGCTCAGACAGATCCCACATATAGTCTAATGACTTATGCAAACATTTTAACTCCTTAAAGATGCTACCTCATTAACTTACATAATTCAGCAGGAATTTTTAAATACTTATTTATTTTCAAGCATAGCTATAGAGAGAGATATTAGGTATGCCAGGGCCCCCAACTGCTGCAAAAAAATTCAAGATGCATGGGCCACTTTGTGCATCTGCTTTTACATGAGTACTGGGGAACTGAACATAGGTCGTTAGGTTTTGCAGGCAAGCTTCTTAACCACTGAGCCATCTCTCCAGCCCAAATACCACTCTTTAGATATGAAGACTCTGTAATTTGATGACCATAGAAAAGTACTATTGACATGAATGAATCATGGAAAAAATGGGAAGTTTTGCTTTTTACAAAAGAAAGGTTTCAGTGGAGTTCTAAAAATGCAAAAAAAAAAAATCATTGAATTCTCAAAAATAATGGAAATGCCCTAGATGTTATAAATTATCTGGCCTCTCTCTAATTCAGGAAAACAGGAAACAGGATGAGTACATGCAGCAAGGGTGTCCTCAGCCTGAGTCTTCTGTATGGTCCACTAATGATGATCTATATTATTGAAGGTGTCTCAAATCACTAAATTATTTTGGTAGAATTTACAAAATCATATTTTGGTGTAATTCAATATTTTGGGGGGGTCACAACAAATGGTAAAAATTATTTTAGGAGTGGAGAGATAGCTCAGCTGTTAATGTGTTTGCTTGCAAAACCTAACAACCTGGGTTTGATTTCCCAATACCCATGTAAAGCCAGATGTACAAAGTGACATATGTGTCTAGAGTTTATTTGCAGTGATTAGAAGCCCCGATGTGCCTATTCTGTCTGTCTCCTCTCTCTACTTGTAAATAAATAAATAAATAAACATTAAAAAAATATTTTAGAGCTTCCATCAATGTTATAAAGAAAATTCCCCTCGGCAGAAAGAATAGATTTTTGGGAGGATGGGAAAGTGTGCCTTGAATGCTGTCTCTGAAACGACATGGTCATTACACACATGAACTCATAGCAGCTCTGGTTTCCTGAACAAGACTGAGTCTGTCAATACTTCATCAAAGATGGGGAAAGGACCTGTCAGACTCCACACCTCCCAGAGTAGCTAATGGCAGTTAATAGTTGTAGGAGGAGAAGTCATGTTCTTCAGTGGTTTAGTCATAGGTAAGTTGTTATATTCTAGTACATCTAGTACCAAACCTTGCTCATGAAAATAAGTTAACTCAGAGGGTCATAAAAAGAGAAAGAAACAAGGTGGGGTGGATATTAATTGTGAAGAAGAAGGGTAAGCAGATTAAATACTATGACTAACACATTAAGGAATAGGTCTTGATATAATCATGAAGCATTACATTTGTAACATATTAGATGGAATATAATATATGGAACTTAGAATATCTATTGAGAGACATTTTAACATGAAATTCATATATCATATCTCAATATTGTATTGAATCTTTTTTTGCTCATAAAAATACCCAAGAGGATAAAACAGGACACTGGTTCACTCACCAGTTAGAGCCATAGAGATAATAACAATTCCTTCCCAAATTTCTGCCCGCTGGAATAATGCTTTGGAACTAAGGTAGCAGCTCCGCTTTTGCTTCTTGCAGATATACTTCAGAATACTCTTTGAACACCACCAGAGACCCATGAGAATGAAGAAGGTTCCAGGGAGGGCATGACCTTTGAAACTCCCCATTGCCTACAATGATACAAAATAGGCATTTCATTTCTGGAACTTGAAGGAAACATCTATTTTCCCTATAAAGTATATTATCTTCAATGATTATGCACATCTAATAGATCCTACTACAATATTAAAATTTCAACAAAGAATGTAAAAATTTGTAATCTTTAAACAAATGCCATGCATTAGGTACTGTGTCGAGTATTGTACATGCCATCTCTAACCTATTTTTTCAGAATACCTATGAATGAGGAATTACTTTTACATTTTCAATTGAATACATGTTTAGAAAAGTTAAATAACTTGACCAGATCCCACAATGAAGCAAAATTTTTGATGTATTTAACAAAATGCTCAAAATTATTTCTTAAAAAGATATTCTTGGGCTGGAGAGATGGCTTGACAATTAAGGCATTTGAAAAGCCTGAAGAATCAGGTTCAATTCTCCAGTACCCATGTAAGCCAGATGCACAAGGTGGTGTATGCGTCTGGAGTTTGTTTGCATTGGCTAGAGGCCTTGGCATGCCTATTCTCTCTGTTTATCTCTCTCTCTGTGTCTCGTGCCAATAAAAAACAAATAAAATAGTTTTACAAAGCTATTCTTTAAGTGTAAAAGAAATTGATATGAAAGTTTGGCCTTCATACTTAAAATTTTAAAAATATGTGATATTACTTATAAACTTTTGGGTATTGATACTTTAAAAGTTTTTTTGGAGAATGTTGGAAATTTTCTGTGGTTAGTAGTTGCCCATTTCCCTTATTTTGAGTTTAGTTTTCATTGTTAAAATTGAAAATAATCAGGATAACCAAGAGATAAATAACCATTATGGTTATATTTAATTGTTGTGTTTACACAGTTGTACTTCATGAGGCAGTAGGGAAGATTCTTTTTTCTGGGGGGGGGGGTATTTTCGAGGTAGGGTCTCACTGTAGCTCAGCCTGACCTGGAATTCACTATGTAGTCTCAGGGTGGCCTCAAACTCATGGTGATCTTCCTACCTCTGCTTCCTGAGTGCTGGAATTAAAGGTGTGCGCCACCACGCCCACCTAAGATTCTTTTTTTAAAAATATTTTTATTTATTTATTTGAGAGGAAGAAAGAAGGAGAGAAAGAGACAGAGATAGAGAGAGAGGAAGAGAGAATGGGCATGCCAGGGCTTCCAGCCACTGTAAACAAATTACAGATGCATGCACCCCGTTGTGCATCTGGCTTATGTGGGTCCTGGAGAGTCGAACTGTCCTCTGGCTTTGCAGGCAAATGCCTTAACCACTAATCCATCTCTCCATCCTGGGAAGAAAGATTCTTACATCTAGGACATCCATATATCTTACTATGGCTCAGATATATGGTCTGTCAAGGAAGGTGGTACCAAGAAGACAAATATGTATTATTACAAGGGGTGACACAAATTTTCATTCATAGAGAAAGGAACAGGAAAAAAAAAACTCCTCTGGGAATTTCAGGCAAAATGGCAGGCATAGTAGCCACATTAAAGCACCCTAAGGAGGGAAATACGCAGAAAAAATGCAAAATACACTCTTGTACCAAAAAATGAAGTTTTATAAATTATTATCAACCATAGCAGAGAAGGAGAGACTCAGATCTTCTAGCAAGGAGAAAACTGGCCAGAATCCCACCAAGGTGCCAGAGGCCTTGGTCTGTGTACCAGCACAGCCATGGTGCAGAGCTGCAGGAGCAGAAACCAGATAGAGAGATTTTTCCATTCACATCAGCCTCTTCACAAAGTAAAGAAACATGAAGAAGAGAGCAGGGACCAGCTGAGCAACTGCTGAAGGAGAACACAAATGGGACCAGCCGAGCAGCTCAGATACAACTCCAGGCATCCTGAACAGCATACTCTCCCCCAACTGGCAGTGCTAGAAACCACCCTAGAACTCATTTACCCTGTCCCCATCACCACCTCCCCACCACACCACATCCAGCACAGCTGATCAGAGCACCAGATCCACAGCACAACAGAGAGGGATCTAGATGGGCACTCAGCATTGGTGAGATTGGAAGCCATGCCAAATGGTAACAGGACCTACTTACACAATGGCAGGTACATAGGCCTGCACTGGAAGTGCTAGTCACGCTTTCCATGTCAGGGAAGGTTAGGTGTTACACATTCTTGGTTGGCTTTACAACCAAATAAGCTGTATTTTGGGGTTTACTATTGTTGCCTTTGACATTTCCACTTTTATTTAATATGGCACTGGAAGTCTTAGCTATAGCAATAAGGCAAAAGACACACATAAAAGGATACAAATTGGAAAGGAAAAGACCAAATTATCCTTATTTGTAGATGATATAATTCTTTATATAAAGGACCCCAAAGACTCTACCAGCAAATTATTACAGTTAATAAACACTTTTAGCAATGTAGCAGGATACAAAATAAACACACTGAAATCAGTAGCTTTCCTATATGCTAACAACAAACATGCTGAGGATGTCACAATTGCCTCAAAAAAAATAAAGGATCTTGGAATAAACCTAGCCAAGGAAGTGAAGGATCTCTACAATGAAAACTTTAAAATGCTCAAGACAGAAATTGCAGAAGACACTAGGAAATGGAAAGACATCTCTTGTTCTTGGATTGGAAGAATCATTATTGTGAAAATATCAATTTTGGCAAAAGCAATCTACACATTTAGTGCAATTTCTATTAAGATTCCAATGACAATCTTCATGGAAATAGAAAAAAAAATCCTAAAAATCATTTGGAAGCACAAAAAACCTCGAATATCCAAAACAATTTTGAGCAACAAAATTAAGGCTGGTGGTATCACCATACATTATTTTAGCCTATATTACACAGCCATAGCAACAAAAACAGCATGGTACTGGCACAAAAACAGACGCTTAGACCAATGAAATAGAATAGAGGTTACAGACGTATGTTGGGGCAGCTACAGCCAACTAGTATTGGACAAAAATGCCAAAAACTCATTGAAGAAAAGACAGTCTCTTCAACAAATGGTTTTGGGAAAACTGGATATCTGTATGTAGAAGGATTAAAATATATCCTTATCTCTCTCCATGCCTAAGAATTAAGTCCAAATGGATCAAAGACCTTAATATCATATCTCCTACCCTGAAAATGTAGGAAAAAGTAAGAGAAACCCTTCAACATATTGGCATAGGCAATGACTTTATGAATATAAACCCAGTTGCTTAGGAAATAAAACCACTAATCAAACAATGGAACCTCGTGAAATTACAAAGGTTTTGTACAGCAATGGACACCGTGAATAAAGAAAAGAAGCAACCTACAGAATGGGAGAAAATCTTTGCCAGCTATACATCTGACAGATGATTAATATCTAGGATATACAAAGAACTCAAAAAACTAAATAATAAAAAAATCAAACAACCCAATTTAAAAATGGGCTATAGAACTAAATAGAGAGCTCTCAAAAGAAGAAATACAGATGGAATATAAAAATCTAAAACATATTGTATATCCTTAGCCATCAGGAGAATGCAAATTAAAACTACTTTGAGATTCCATATCTCTTCCATCAGAATGGCTACCATCAAGAAAACAAATGATAATAAATACTAGTGAGGATGTGAAAAAAGAGGAACCCTTCTACATTATTAGTGGAAATCTAATCTGGTATAGCCATTGTGGAAATCAGTACGGAAGTTCCTGAGAAAGCTAAAAATAGACTTACCATATGATCCAGCTATAGCACTCCTAGGCATATATCCTAAGGACTCATCTCACTACCTTAGAGACACTTGCACATTTATGTTTATTCCTGCTCTATTCACAATATGGATAATGAAGATGTACATTCATACAATGTAGTTATATTCAGCAGTAAAGAAAAACGAAATTATGAAATTTGCAGGAAAATGGATGGACCTGTAAAAGATTATACTTAATGAGGTAACCCAGGCCCAGAAAGCCAAGCACCGTGTGTTCACTCTCATATGTGGATCCTAACCACAAATGTTTGGGCTTGTGGTGAGTTGAAATAAAGCATGGTAGTAGAGGCCAGTAAACTAGAAAGGGGCTATATGGGAGGGAGAAGAGGGGAGGAATTAAGGGGGTGGCATTGTATATATGTAAGTAGAAGAACAGATTACTGGGGCGGAAAGGCCTAGGTGAGGTCAGGGGAACAGATTGATTAAAGGAAGGGTAGGGAGAGGGTTAATCAAAATCTAAGACGGTATGAATAAGTCATATAGAAACATACTTTGGTTTCTATATGACTTATGGCATACCCAGAAGCCATAGATTGTTACTATAAAATTTTCAGTGCCCGGGATGGAATACCTTCCAGTGAGTTGTTGGCCAGGGAGGTTCCTGATGCCCCCAAAACATTACAGGCCATTGCTGAGGCTCTTAGTTTCCCACATGGAAAATGTAAGACCCTATTACTGATGACTCCACATGATTGGGTTGCAAGGTCACTGAAAAATCTTACTGGAACTGAGCTGAAAACCTCCTCTCTGTAGACAGCTGTCAAAAAGCTGGAAAAGTTATGCTGCATAGAAAGATCACTGTCAGTTTAAGGGCCATCTGGGCTACAGAGTGAGTTCTAGCCTGGGCTAGAATGAGACCCTACCTAAAAACAAACTAAGAGAATGATTCATATAGGGATCCTAGTTTTTAACGTTTATTTATGTAGGTGTGTGTATATGTGTGTTTACATGTGTGTGTATGTGTATACAGGTGTGTGTATGTGTATATATGTGTGTATGTATGTGTGCATGTATATGTGTGTTTATGTATGCATGTGTCTATATACATAGGTACATATGGCTGTGGTTATATGCTATGAAACTAAAAAAAACAGGATCATGAAAGAGAGAAATAAGGTATTGAGTGGGGAGGGGTCTAGAACATGCGTGACATACAAATTGAAAAGTTATTGGAGGTGAAGAGGTGCAAGTCAGAGCAGATGCACAGAGGCATAAAATCAACCTAAAACAAGTTTTGTTTGAAAAGTCCATAATGATACCCTATGCTCTACATGCTAATTTTAAAAAACAAAATTAAAAATATAAGAGGATAATTAAATAAATTATACAGGGATGAACAAAGCAATTTTCAAATAACAAGTGGTAGAAGATCGATTTAGTGAAGAGAATAGGATAAAAAAGGGAAGTGGTTTTGGACTCTGAGGAGGACTAAACACTAACTTTATTATTTAATAACTACATGTATGCTTTTTGGCAAGCTATTGAACCTTTCAATGCCTCAGTTTCTTCTTTTTAAAATAGGGCCAATAACAGTACCAACATCACAAAATAAAAATGAATTACTCCAAAGCAAATAACTTATGGTGATATTAAATAAGCTCATGCTATCCTCTACCCCTCTCATACTACAAGAGGAAAGCAAACCCAAATGAACATCTCTATTTGGAAACCAATTACAGAAAACTAAGAAGCCACTGTACAATTCATTTGGCAATCCTACATGCACTGCCTATAACAATTTTTTCTGCTATTGTTTTAAAGGACTACTGAGATCTCTAGTTATTTGCTTGGTATACTTTAGAAAATAAATTCCTTAAAACTGTGAACTATAAATCTATTCAGCTTTCTATTTCTTATTAAAACTTTATATACTATAAAGCTCTAAACAAGAGTGACTAAGGGCTGGAAAGATTATTCAGTGGTTAAGGTGCTTGCCTGCAAAACCTAAAGACTGGAGTTCTATTCCCCAGTAGCCATGTAAAGCCAGATTCACAAAGTGGCACATGCATCTGGACTTCATTTGCAGAAGCTGGAGGCTCTGGTGTGTCTGTTCTCTCTCTCTCTCCTCTGTGTGTGTGTTTGCAAATAAATAAAATATTTTAAAAGCATGATTGGGCTGGAGAGATGGCTTAGCAGTTAAGGTGCTTGACTGAAAAGTCTAAGGACCCAGGTTCCATTCCCCAGTAGCCACATAAGCCAGATGCACAATGAGGCACATGCATCTGGAGTTTGTTTGTAGTGGCTGGAGGCCCTGGTGCACCCATTCTGTCTTTCTCTTTCTCTCTCCCTCCCTCACACCTTCCCTCCATCTTTCTCTCTCTAAAATAAGTAAATAAAATATTTTTTAAAAAGCATTACTAAGCTCTTCTTATAAGATCATTTCACTATAAAACATCTCCTTTCTGAGGTGTCATAGACCATATTAGGCTCTGCATGCCCCAATTTGATCTAGTCACTTTATTTCCTTACCAAATACCAGAAGGTAACCTTTCTCCCAGTTATCTATTTGGTTATAAACACTGCTATTCAACTACTTGCCCAAATCCAGACTATGAAAACTATCTTGGAGTTTGATCATTTCCCTCAAAACTAACTGGTTATTGAGAATTATTGCCTCTGCTGACTCATAGCAACCTTTCCCTGCCTCAAACTGAGCTGACTTCCCCTGCCTACTTCAATGTCTTCTGCTTTACAAATCCTCCCCGATTGTTCAAACAGGGATGAGACACCTTCTCAAGGCACTGATTCTTCACTTTAAGAAACTTTGAGTGGGACTAGTTACAGAAGATAAGTCTTTCTCTTCAGCCTCTATCATGTGAATCACCACGTTGTGAAAGCCTAAATAACAATTCAGTGGGGCCTCTTAAGAGTTAAGAACCTGGATAAATTCTATTTTTTAAAGTCCTTGCATATTAATAAAAGGAAGTAAATGCCAGTTACAAAAATTGTGGTCATTTTAAATGTTTAGAGTTATCTAATAAATACACAGCATACTACCTATGTCATAGGTAGCATGAAATGTCGCAATTCAGGCCTTCTTGAATGAGAAACTCTAGGTAAACAGACCTACTGACTCACCCCCATGATCAGGATGAGTAGACAAGTAGAGCTCAGCACATTAATGGACTGGAAGAAGAAGAAATGGAGGGGTCATGTTTTCATTTATTTATTTTTATTTTTATTTTATGCAAGCAGAAGAAGAAAGAGAGAGAGTATGGGTAGGGCAGGGTCTCTAGTCACTGCAAACCAACTGTAGACACATGCACCAATTTGTGCATCTGGCTTACATGGGTACTGGGGAATTGAACCCAGGTTGTTAGTCTCTGGAGGCAAATGCCTTAACCACTGAGCTATCTCTTCAGCCAAGAAGGTTTTTGAAGGTGATCTCAGTGGGATAAAAATTAGCACTTGGGATACCAGCACAAGGGGGAAGGAGATCAGCACAGAGAAAAATCAACTCCTACCAAATCAGAGAGCCAGAGCCTCAGAGGCCCCCAACACCTCATCACTGAAGCAGACCAAAAATGAACCCAACATGGCTCAGGGAAATTTTGCGGAAGAGGGGGCGGAAAGAATGTCAGAGTTACATGTTGGGTCATGATATGCAGAGACATTTAGCTTACCCATAACTGTGGGCTAACTCCACAATGCATGACCCATATACCTCAACAAGAAGGGGTCAAGGGGAGGGGGTAGGTCATGGATGAGCCTAATAATGGTACCAAACTGACTGTATTTGCTGAATACAGAACTGACTAACGAAGAAAAAAGAAAAAAAAAATAGCACTTGGGAGGCAGAGGTAGGAGAACTGCAATCAATGAGTTAAAGGCTAGCTTGAGACTACTTAGTGAATTCAAGGTCAACGTGGGCCAGAGTGAGACCTTACCTGGAAGCACCCCCCACCCAGAAAAAATTAGTCCTTCTTGCCAGGATTGGTGGCACATACCTTTAATCCCAGCACTCAAGAGACAGAGGTAGGAGGATTACTGTGAATTGGAGGCCAGTCTGAGACTACCTAGTGACTCCACGGTCAACCCAAGCTAGAGCAAGGCTCTACCTCAAAAAAAAAAAAAAAAAAAAAAAAAAAAAAAAATCCTTCTTCCTAGTGCAGCTATAAACTTCTGGGTTTTAAATTTTGTAACAATCTGATGGCTCCAGTTTTTCTAAGTTAAAAAGACTCAAACAAAACAAAGCCATAGCAATTTTGTGATATCTTCCTAGCATAAGAACCCAACCAATATAGTTCCTGATAATTAAAATAGTATTCATTTTACTTCACTTTTGTGGTGGAGAGAAAAAGAAGAAACTACTCATATCCTAAAATATCATTTCACTTATGCAAACCATCATCTATCAATCTGTCTGTTGTCCCTTGCTCTATGGGTACTTGCAGATACAGCTTAGTCCTTGTAAGAGTTTGATGAGATCTAAATCCAAAGAGCAAACACAATCTCTTTTGAAGAAGAACACAGGGCTTCTTTCCTCACAAACCAAGTGGAACATACTTGCCACAGTCAGAAGAAACCCTGGGGGAATCACCAGGGTAGGGAATAGCAAAGACCTTCCTCAGGACCTCCCTTTTAAGCCCACCTGTAAGTTCAATCACTGGCCTCCAGATATGATTCATCTAAAATTCAGATTCTTATCCTCATCTAAAGAAATCTGTCACTCTGTTTCCCTGTTAGAGGAAACCAAGTTTCCTCTAGGCTGAAGATGGGGCGTGGGCAAGTCTCCTCATATCCTACTGGCTCAGATATGTTGACAACCCCAGACTCACTTGCATGCACATGAATACACACACATACTCCCTAACTCACCACCAAAAAGATAAACATTTTTAAAGTACAGCATTTTAGAGAAAGTATTGGGCAAATCCCAACATTTAAGTCAGGCATGAGGTATCAATTTCCAGGTATTAAATCCACATAAACCACAGTTCAGGCCTACACACAAAAACAGGAGCCAATTCATCCAAGGGAAAGAGATTCAACCATTTTCTTGGTAGAATCACAAATGGCTAACTTCATATAAAATGAATACCACTATGAGAAAAATTTTAAACTACAATTTTTATCTTGAAGCACCAAGAAAATAAGTACTCCTGTCTTTTAAGACATATCTATAAGGTCTAATACACTAAACCAACATGAGCTATTTCTTGAACTTCACTTTGCTATGTTCCTCTTTCAAAGCAAAGTGCAGGCAAACATATGTACCCTTAAATTTTCTTTATTTTTCATCATTCCATTTCAGCACTTTACCTCCCCAGTTTGAACTATTTTTAAGGAATTTACTATTATCCTTACCTTCACCGTCTGCTCAATATCAAGTCCAACTCAATTTTTTTTCCTCTCAAGAATGTACAAGAATTCTAGAGTCCAAAATGAAAAGCAGATACTGACTGGCCCTGAATCTAAAATGGCTTCCTTCTTTCCCTTTGAGACTAAAACAATGTGTTCATCTTCCCAGCATAGACTTGAGCAGTTAAGCTTCAGACTGTGTCACAATGAACTTAATAAGGACAAGGAACACACCCTTTTGAACATGCTACCTCCCACCTATCAGATCACTAGCCTCAGCCATGTGTCACCTGCTTTAAGAACCAAAGCCAATGGGCCACATAATCTCTCTTCCAGGCCATCAAGATGGACAGAGTACAATAGAATAAATGTAGCAGCAATCATATAAGTGATCATATGCTAGAAGCCCTAAGAAGATAAACCAGTTCCTAACATGCAATCTGATTGAGTCATAACCACAAATAAAGCTATAGTAATAGAGATGAAGGAGCAAAACTGAGGTAGGTAAACAAAAGAGCTCTATCTGAATCACTGTGTGCAATGCACAATAGCATCTTTGTTGCTCAGGGCAAATGCTGGGAGAAGAAAAGGGCTCCTACTAACAACAGGAAGCAGAAGAAACAGCAATACTGAGGTTTATACCTTACTAACAAGTTGGTTACAAGTTCCATGGGAGTTAAGATGACACATACAACATGGGCACAGGACTCCAGCTGTGCAGGGTGTATGGTGAGGGGGTAATTCGAAAGCAGTCTAGTAGGTGAGTAATCCCAATAGTGGAGAGTGATCTGAAAAGTAGAAGTGGAAGAAGGCAGAAATGAGAGCCTTGATCTATAAGAGGATGTATCAATCACTCTTAGCCTAGCCCTGGCTATTTTGTCAAAGGCTAAATGAATGAGTGCCTCTTCTTTTCACAGATGATACTACCAGGATGCAGAAATCTTATTTGAATAAAAAAGAACAGGCTCTGATTTGCATTTCACTGGTGATTAGTGATGCTAGATATTTTTCATACACATGTATTCTTTTGGGAAAAAAGTTTATTGCCCATTTAAAAACTGTATTTTAGCTGTTCTTTTCTTTTGCTATTGAGATGTTGGAGTTCCTTATAATTCTGGTTATTAATCTTTGTCAGATGCCCTGATATCCCACTGAAGAGACAAAATTTTCAAGTATTTTCTCCATTCTGCAAATTTTCTCTTCATTCTGGTTGTTGTCTTTGCTGTGCAGAAACTTTTTAGACAAATCCCATTTGTCTCATTTTGCTTTTGTTGTTGTTCTAATTATCCTAATTAGAATGGGTATTAGGCCAGCTCCCTGTTCTCATGGTGCTGGAAAGCACTATGGAAGCTGCTGGGGGATAAAAAGTCACCAACACTGTGAACAAGCAGGGGATCCTGCAAGCTACACAACCAACCAGCCAAGCAAGATGTACCTACTGGTACAATAGTGGCACACAGGTTATGGAGAGGGGGTAATCAACTATCCTTCTATTGGATATGAGGACTAAGTAGAAGGAAATTCATGTCTGGCACTGAGAACCAAGTCAAAAACGTCTATGGCTTGGTAGGTCATAGACCCTACAGGGAAGCTTCTACTGTTCTTTGCCTATAAAGATAGGTTTTACATCTCTTTATGTCAAAAAGTCTTCTAAATGTCTATGTCTGTCTCCTTTGATATATGTTACTCTCACTCTTAATTAGAGAACCTATTGTTCTTTGCCTATAAGAGGTTTTACCTCTTTTTTTGTCAAAAAGTCTTCTCAATGCCTATGTTTGTCTCCTTTGATATATGCTACTCTCTCTCTTAATCTACTTTTTACAAATAACAGTGAATACCAGGGAGACCCAAGACCCATCAGAGTATTTGTATACAAGCCTTATTCTTCCTTCCTCTCAATGTTGAACCAATGGCAAGCAAGGATTATGCTGCAATTAATATTTAGTAAGTAGCCAGTAAATGATGTGTGCATCAATTTCTAGGCTGGAGTAAAAGCAGAGAAAGAGGAAGCCTGTTTTCAAGCTCCAGCTCCATTCTTCCTAAGCCAGCGTACATATCACTGCTGCCGTCATTTGTGGACATCAGCTCTGCCTTTTTCAGCCTTTCAGTGCACACTCACACTAGAAACTCTCCAGAAGGCTACCAAGACTTCAGCATCATGGGTCAGGACAACATCTTTGGTCGCCTTGCCCTGAGAGTTCCAGCTAGTTTTTATGCTCTGGCTCTCCAGCATGTAGAAAGGCATTGTTAGATGGCACCCTCAAACTAGGAAAGCCAACACAATAAATCTCTTTTTACAAAATATATTATATATCACATATTAATCATATATGTTATAACATATTTATGCATGAGATATCTACACACACACTAGGTTCAGTGCAAGAACTTTTTCCAAATACAAGGTGCAGTGTGAATGAAGAAGATACCTGTTGACCTCTGGCCTCTACATGTACACACACACACAAACACCTTCATACTAACATATACATATAAACGTGTACACACGTACTTACACAAACCTATAAACCTGCACATGAATGTTAATAATAGCCTTATTCACAATTATAAAATCTTGAAAGCAACCCTAATGCCCTTCAATATGAGTGAATATTAGTACATACTTACAGTGGATAATATTCAATGATAAGAAGAAATAAATCCTCTAATGATAGAAGACAGGTAAAATGCATAGATCTGAGCAAAAGCAACCAGTCTGAAAAGGCCACTACCTGATTCTAATGATGTGATTTTTTTTTGAAAAGACAAACCTATAGAGGTAGTAAAGAGATCAGGGTTGCTATTTCTCAGGAGAAAGGGAAGGAAGGATCAATAGGCAGAATACATATTTAATGGGTATCATTATGATATACTATGCTTATGGATACATTACATTTCACGTTTGTCAAAACACAGAACATTAAAGAAATTAACACTAATGTAAATTGTGGATTTAGTTAATAATATTCCAATATTAACTTGTCAGTCATAACACATATACCATACTAATGCAAGGTGTTAAAAATTAGAAATCCATAGTGTATAATTTCTACTTAATTTTGTGCAAACTTAAAAAACTGCTCTAAAAATAAAGCAATCATTAAAAATAGTGAAAACCTAAACACAATGGGGCAAACATTTGTTCCAACTGCAGGAATGATATTATATATTATTTGCTTAAGTATTTTTCATTTATATTTAACTATCTCTTAACATGAGCTCACCATCATGCTATCCCCCATAACCCTTCCTAAAGACAGTCCTACTCTCTACCCTCTTGTGTAGCTCCATGATCTAGCTGTCTGTTCTTTCTGCCCCATGCTGTCCCGATCACTGATCACTGCAATGTTGTTTTCCAGTCTGGTAGTGCTCTGGCTCTCTCTCTCCCTCTCTCTTTCTCTCTCTCTCTTTCTCTCTCTCTTGATGTGGGTTTTGCTATTATATGGTCATTTTCCTTTCTTTGTACACTTTAGAATCACAGTGGCAATATCCACAAAATAATTTGCTGGGATCATGACTAGAATCACAGTGAATCAAGAGATTAATTTGAGAAGAATAGAATTTAAGAAAAATTGGTTCTTTCTATTCATAAATATTGAATATCTTTTCACTAATGTAAATCTTTGATTTCCTGTGTCAGTTATTTATAGTTCCCCACATATATTGTTATATATTTTATTAACTTTATACATATTTTCTTTCTTTCTTCTCTTTCTCCACTCACTTTTCCTCCTTCTACTTCTCTTTTCCTTCCCTCCCTTCTCCCCTCTTCCTTCTTTGTTTACTTGTGTTAATGTTAATGCTATTATGTTTCTAATTTCAAATTTTCATGCTAACACAAACACACAGAGGATAAAATCAGAGAATCACTGCCATTCACAATTGCACCAAAAATAAATAAAGTACCTTGGAATAAACCTAACCAAGGAAGTGAAGGATCTCCACAATGAAAACTTTAAAACACTCAAGCGAGAAATTGCAGAATACACTGGGAAATGGAAAGACATCCCTTGTTCTTGGATTTGACCCATCAATATTGTGAAAATGGCAATCTTACCAAAAGCAATCTACATATTTAATGCAATCCCCATCAATACTCCAATGGCATTCTTCGTGGAAATAGAAAAAACAATCCAAAACCTCATTTGGAAGCACAAAAAAAAAATCTCATATATCTAAAACAATACTGAGCAACAAAAATAAAGCTGGTGGTATCACCATACCTGATTTTAACCTATGCTACAGAGCCATAGTTAAAAAGAAAACACAACAGCATGGTATTGGCCCAAAAGCAGACATGTAGATCAGTGGAATAGAATAGAGGACCCAGATGTAAGCCTGGGTAACTATAGACACCTGACATTTGACCAAAATGCCAAAAATACTCATTGGAGAAAAGAAAGCCTCTTCAGCAAATGGTGCTGGGAAAACTGGATATGTATCTGTAGGAGGATGAAAATAGATTCTTCCCTCTCCCCATGTACAAGTCCACATGGATTAAAGACCATATCAGACCTGAAACTCTGAAACTGCTTGAGGAAAAAGTATGGGAAACCCTTCATCATATTGGTCTTGGCAAAAACTTTCTGAATAGAACCCCATTTGCTCAGGCAATAAAACCACAGATTAACTGCTGGGACCTCATGAAATTAAAAAGATATTGTATGGCAAAGGACACTGTGAATAAAGAAAAGAGGCAACCTACAGAATGGGAAAAAATCTTTGCCAGCTATACATCTGATAGAGGATTAATACCTAGGATATACAAAGAACTCAAAAAACTAAATAATAAGAAATCAAACAACCCAATTAAAAAATGGGCTATGGAACTAAATAGAGAGTTCTCAAAAGAAGAAATACAGATGGTATATAAGCATCTAAAAAAATGCTCTACATCCCTAGTCATCAGGGAAATGTAGATTAAAACTACGTTGAGATTCCATTTCACTCCTATCAGATTGGCTACTATCATGAAAACAAATGACCAAAAATGCTGGTAAGGATGTGAAAAAAGAGGAACTCTTCTACACTGTTGGTGGGAATGCAATCTGGTCCAGCCATTGTGGAAATCAGTATGGAGGTTCATAAGACAGCTAAAAATAGATCTACCATATGACCCAGCTATAGCACTCCTTGGCATATATCCTAAGTACTCATCTCATTACCTTAGAGATATTTGCTCAACCATGTTTATTGCTACTCAATTCACAATAGCTGGGAAATGGAACTAGCCTAGATGTCCCTCAACTGATGAGTGGATAATGAAGATATGGCACATTTATACAATGGAGTTCTACTCAGAGGTAAAGAAAAATGAAGTTATGAAATTTGCAGGAAAATGGATGGATCTGAAAAGGATTATACTAAGTGAGGTAACCCAGGCCCAAAAAGGCCAAGCATTGCATGTTCTCTCTCATATGCGGATCCTAGCTACAGATGATTGGACTTCTGTGTGAGTAGGAAGAATACTCAGTAGCAAAGGCCAGTAAATTAGAAAAGAAATATAAAGGGAAGATAAAGGGAGGGAGGGGGTACTTAATAAGATGGTATTGTATATATGTAAGTAGAAGAATAGGTTAATGGGGGTGAAAAGGCCCAAAGTGAGCTCAGCAGAAGAGATTGAGTAAAGGAAAGGTGGAGGGAGGGCTAATCAAAATCTAAGAGGATACAAATAAATCAAATGGAATCCTACCTTTTTGGGCAATGGAACACTCAGGAGCCATAGATTATTGCTAGAAAATTTTCAGTGCCAGGGATGGGATACATTCCAGTGAGTTGTTGGCCAGGGAGGTCCCTGATCCCCCAAAACATTATAAGACATTGCCAAGGCCCTTGGTTACCCACCAGGAATAGATGGTAAGACCCTATTGCTAAGGACTCCACATACTTGGGCTGCAAGGCCACTGAGAAATCCTGCTGGAACTGAGCTGATAACCTCCTCCATGTAGACCAGCTGACAGAAAGCTGGAAGAAGCCATTCTGCATGCAGTTCAATGGGAGAAAGAGAAATCACCGGTGAAGATACTCAACAGTGGACACTGCAAGCCTTATATTTGGCTAGCCAGGCCAAATGAGCCTACGAGTGCAATAGTGGCACATCTGTCATGGTGGAAAACAACTGCCCTCTAACTGGACTGGAGGCCCGCTCCATGGGAGGGAATACATCCATGATACTGAAAACTTAAAACAGGGGTAGTCATGAGCCCTAGGGGTGTAACATCTGCTGCTGCCTGGCTAAATGTATATACCATGCTTATCAAACTGCCCAGTAAGCACTTCTCTTAATGTTCATACCCTTATATTAATGCTACTCTCACTTTTGGTAGAGAACCTTCTCTTTTCAGATGGCAGTGACCTTGGGATGACTCAGAAGTCATCATTGTGCTGGGAAGAAGTGACTGGAGTGCTCAGCACTGCAATATCTCTATCACACCTTCCAAGGCTCAGGATCCATTGTGGAAGAGGTGGCGGAAAGAATGTAAGAGCCAAAGGAAGGGTAGGACTCCTTACAACATGCTTCCCCCAGAAACAAAATGTCCTGGATATCCATGACCTCACAATGCCTGACACTACCTAACAGGAGGAAAATATGATGACATCAAAATAAAAGAGATACTGGTTGAGAGGTGGAAGGGATATGATGGAGAATGGAGTTTCAAAGGGAAAGTGGGGGGGGGGAGGAAGGGCATTACCATGGGATATTGTTTATAATCATAGAAGTTGTTAATAAAAAAAAAATCCTGCTGCTGGGTTCAGATGACCTGGTCCCTGCATGTGGGCTTCAGAAGCAAGCCTTTTGCTTGTGTTTCCTGATTAACTGGCCCCTAGGTACACATATCCATATTCCACTGAGTCAGAGAATAAATGGGCCACTGTAGAAGTTAGCCTCTTGCCCCTGGCTCTCCAGGGTCCTGGATCCTGGTTCCCCAATCCCTGACCCCCATATGCTGAAGAGTGCATGCATGTGAAGTGAATAAGCCAGAGATCCCAGTTCCCCAACTCCAAGTTCCCCAGGTACATTTGATGTACTTGCAATCTCCACAATCTGCACATCTGTAGTTATGACCTCATCATACACCAATATGGTTCACATTTAAATATGAACACGCCCTTAAAATCCTCCAAAGACAAATACTTGCTTCCCTCTCAATAAAATAAAACATCATCTCTAATCATCAGGGAAATGCAACTTAAAACAACAGTGAGATTCCACCTTACCCCAGTAAGGATAGCAAACATCAAAAAAATCAAATGAAAATAAATGCTGGCGAGGATGTGGAGAAGTAGGAACACTCATCCACTGTTGGTGGGAATGTAAGATGGTACAACCACTTTGGAAAGCAATATGGAGACTCCTGAAAAAGCTGACTATAGAGATACCAACAGACCCAGTTTTTCCCTTACTGGGCATCTACACTAAAACCTTCAAACCACAGGCCAGAGAGATTTGTTCAACCATGTTTGTAGCGGCTCAATTCGTAATAGCTAAGAGCTGGAAATCAACCCAGATGTCCATCACTAGAAGAATGGATAACTAAGATGTGGTATATCTACACAATGGAAATCTATACAGCAGTAAGAAAAAATGACACAATGAAATTTGAGGAAAAATGGTTGAACCTGGAACAGATCATTCTCAGTGAACTTACCCAATCACAGAAAAAAAATCGCCACACAGTCTCACTCATCTACGGCACCTAACTGAATCTACCCAAGATGCCTTACATACCCAACAAGCATCTCGTGGTCTAGACAATAGGATGGGTGGGGAGGGAGGGGAGGGCAACAGAGGGGGAGGGAAACACAAATCTAGAACCAAACGGCAATGGTACCATAAAATTCTGCATCCTAAAAGGCAGACCAAATGGCTGAACCTTCACCAGGCCCTTAGAGAGATCACCTGAGCCACAAGACACTGGAGAGGGTATGATGAAGACTGACCTTAATCTTCTACAGCTTCTCTCTCTCTCTCTCTCTCTCTCTCTCTCTCTCTCTCTTCTCTCTAACTCTTTTATATTAGTTGTCGTTTTCTTCCTTTTCTTAGTGGGCACTGACCTGTAACTCCCAGTACCAGCATGTGGCTATCATCCACAATGAACTTTTGATCAGAGAGACCTACAAGGTTTCCTAAAAGAAAGACAGATTTCTATCAGAGTACTTGATGACCCACCAAAGGTTAGTGGTAAGACCCTACTGCTGAAGACACCTTATGCGGTTGACACATAAAATGGATGGCATGGCTGGAAGCTGGAAGAGAGTCAGTCCCCAGACAGTCAGCATGTCTAATGCCAGAAGGTGCAACATGGGCGACTGAGGGAAAATGACAAATATCTGTCCAAGCAACTCATGGTCTAACCTACTTAGCAGCAAATAACCTGTCAGGATGCTCACACAAGGGCAATAGTGGCATACAGCCATGGTGGGAAACTAACTGCTCTTGATTCGGCTAACTGATCCCCTCAGTGGTATGGGACCCATAGCTGGAACTGGGAAACAAGTCAGAACCATATCCAAACATGAGCCCACTCTCCATTATCAAGCTACCATTAATAGTGGGCTACAAGAGGGCCTACACCTATTAAATTCTGTATAAAAAAGTAAGGGTTATCACATTTGTCTGGTGCTAACTTACTCTCCGTTGGAGAATCTGCTTCTCTTTTTCAGACAGATGTAGATCCTAAGGATACATACCTCAAAAGGGCCCCAGCTGAAACTAAGAACAAGCAAGGGTGCTGTTTTCTTGGTGATCCAGGTACCAGCACAAGGGTGAAGGAGATCAACACAGAGAAAAATCAACTCCTACCAAGTCAAAGATCCAGAGACCCAGAGGCCCCCAATACCTCATCACTGAAGCAGACCAAAAATGAACCCAACATGGCTCAGGGAAATTTTGCAGAAGAGGGAGCAGAAAGAATGTCAGAGCCACCTGTTGGGTCATGATATGCAGAGACATTTATCCTACCCATAACTGTGGGCTAACTCAAGAATGCATGACCCATATATCTCAACAAGGAGGGGTCAAGGGGAGAGGGTAGGTAATGGATGAGCCTAATAATGGTACCAAATTGGCTGTATTTGATGAGTACAAAACTAATTAATAAAAAATAAAAAAATAAAATAAAATAAAATAAAACATTTCTCCAAGATGGGTAGACCACAATACCAAAAAAAAAGTCAGAAAACTGAGACAATGGAAGTCTCCAGTGAAATCATAGAGAAATCAACAGAAATTTGCTCCCAAAATGAAAACACAATAAGCAATGTGACACTGATCAAAAGAATTTCTGAACTAGAAGCAAGCCATCAAAAATCCAACAATCACATAAATGAAATTGAGCATATTTGTCTCTTAGAGCACTCAGCTTTTGTCACTAAGCTTAATTTAACTGAAGAAAAGCATAAAATCCTCAAAAGAGATGTAGATGAATTGAAGGTGAGTCAACAAATGGAAGATCTCAATAACCAACTGATTAAGCTTAATGAAGACTTGATAAAATGCAAGAATGAATTCCAGGAAGCATCAAGAGAATCAGACCTTGAACTGAAATTGTACCTCAAAAAAGAGATGGGCCTGATAGAAAATAACATTACTGAAAACAAAAATCAAATAGAGCTTTAAAAAACCTCTCTGAAACCCCTAACAGCATTACTCATGTGGAAGACAGAACTTCTGAGCTGTAAGACAAGACAGAAGAACTGATCAAGAGTCCAAATCTTTGCTAAGTTCAAAAATATCATGTAAACAGAATATGAGGGAACCAGCTACCCTAGTATGACTAGACATCAGATCAAGGGTATATCAGAGGCAGAGGAAATCCATGCCAGAGGCACAGAGAACATATTAACAAAATAATTGAAGAAAACTTTCCCAACCTCTCATAAAGAGGCCCATCCAGATACAAGAAACCCATGGAACACCAAATAGACAGGGCCAAAGAAGAAACTCTCCAAGGCACATCTTAGATAAACTCTTAACAACAAAATCAAACAGAGAGAGAGAGAGAGTGAGAGAGAGTGCTAAAAACAGCAAGATAGAAACAACTCAATACACACAAAGGCCATACCATCAGAATTACTTCAGATTTCTCAATGAAAACCTGAAATCCAGAAGAGCCTGTAGTGGACCATTTCAGTTTAAAAAATGATGGCTTCTAACCCAAGCTACTGTACCCAGCGAAAGTGTCCATCATAATAGATGGCCAAAGGAAAACTTTCCATGACAAAATTCAGCTCTATGGTTATATAACCATAAAGCCAAACCTACAGAGAATACTTTAAGGAATACTCCACACAGAAGAGTCAAACAACGAATCTCAAGAGCCTACAAGAATAAGATCACAATAACCAAAACTAGAGCAGGCTCAAAAACATACAAAATATAAGAAAGAACCAAACCCCATAAAGCCTGCAATCATGGCACCCAATTTAACCTCACAGTTATAATCTTGAACATTGACAGTCTTTTTGTTTGTTTGTTTGTTTGAGGTATGGTTTCACTCTAGTCCAGGCTGACCTGGAATTGACTATGTAGTCTCAGGGTGGCCTCAAACTCACAGAGATCCTCCTATCTCTGCCTACCAAGTGCCTGGATTAAAGGTGTGTGCTACCATGCCCATCTTAACCTTAACAGTATTAACTCACCCATCAAAAGACCCAAGTTCTCTGTGTCTATCTCCTTCACCCTTGTGCTGGTACAAGGTGCACACTCAACTCCTATCAAACAAGATATCCAGAGACACAGAGGCTCCCAAGACCTCATCAGTGAAGCAGACCTAAAATGAACCCAACATGGCTCAGGTAAATTTGTGGAAGAGGGGGTGGAAAGAATGTCAGAGACACACATTGGGTCATGGTACACAGAGACATTGCCTCCTACCAATAACTGATGGCTAACCCCACAATGCATGAACCATATTCCCTAGTGAGGAGGGTCACTGCAGAGGGGGGAGGACAGGGTAGAGGCTAACAATGGTACCAACTTGACTGTATACACTGAGTACAAAACTAATAAAAAATACACTTTAAAAAAAAGATACAATTTAACAGGATAGAGCAGAAAAATTGACCCATCGATCTGCTGTCTTTAAGAAATCCACCCCATCACCAAAGACAGATACCTCCTTGGGGTGAAAGGATAGAAAATGATATTCCAAGCAAATGGAAATAAGAAACAAGCAGGTGTTACTGTATTAATATCTGATAAAATACACTTCAAACCAAAAGTAATCAGAAAGGACAAAGAAGGCCACTTCTTACTCATCAAAGGAACAATCCACCATAAGGACATCACCATCATAAATCCATATGCACCAAACACAGGTGAAGTACAGTTTATAAAACAAAACCTACTTGACAAAAAAACAGAAATAAAAACCAACACCATCATAATTGGGGAGTTCAGTACAGATTATCCAAGCAGAAAATCAACAGGGAAATAATACAGCTCAATAACCATAGATTGACTAGACCTAATGGGCATCTACAGTACTTTCTTCCCCAACACATTCTTTTCAGCAGCACATGGAACCATCTCCAAAGTAGACCACACATTAGGCCATAAAGCATACCTCCATAAATTCAGGAAAATTGAAGTAATTTCTTGCATTATAACAGATCACGATGCTTTAAAGCTAGGAATTAACAACAAGAGACACATCAGGAACTTCACCAGCTCCTGGAGACTGAACAACACACTTTTAAATAATGAATGAGTTATGGAAGAAATCAAAAAAGAAATTGTAAAATTCTTAGAGTTCAATGATAATGAAAACACAACTTACGAAAAGAGGAAAATTCATAGTGATAAATACCTTCATAACAAAGACAGACCCCAAATTAATAATCAAACTGTCCAGCTAAAGGCATTGGAGAAACACAAAGAATCCAACCCTAAGAGCTCCAGACAGAAAGAAACCATCAAGATTGGAGCAAAAATTAATGAATTAGAAACTAAGAAAACAATTTTAAAAATCAACTAAATAAAGAGCTGGTTCTTTGAAAAACCAAACAAAATTGATAGACCCCTGGCTAATTTTATCAAAAGAATAAAAGAGAAGTCTCAAATTAACAAAAGAAGAAATGAGAAATGAGAAGTCACAACAGACATTAATGAAATTGGAAGAATCATCAGGACATACTTCCAAAATGTCTACTCAACAAAATTGGATAATGTGTAAGAAATGGATGAATTTCTAGCCATATACCATGTACCCAAACTGCAGTCACAGCAGATTAATCTCCTAAACAAACTTATCACACCTATTGAATTAGAAAAGGTAATCAAAAACCTCCCCAGGGCTGGAGAGATGGCTTAGTGGTTAAGGCACTTTCCTGCAAAGCCTAAGGACCCATGTTCTACTCTCCAGATCCCACATTAGCCAGATGGACAAAGGTGAGGCAAGTACACAGTTGCACATGCCCACTGAGTGGCACAAGCATTTGGAGTTCAATTGCAGTGGCTAAGGCCCTGGCACACCAATTCTCTATTTCTGCTCTCTCTATCTAAAATTAAAAATTGAAAAAAAACAACCTCACCAAAAAGAAAAGTCCAGGACTGGATGGCTTCTCAGCTGATTTCTACCAAAGCTTCACTGAAGAACTGAAACCAATTTTTCCTCAAGCTGTTTCACATAATTAGAGAGCAGGGAATCCTCCTCAACTCCTTTTATGAAACTAGCATAACCCTACTACCAAAACCAGACAGAGATACAACAAGAAAATATAGGCCTATATCCCTGATGAATTCAGATGCAAAGTTTCTGAACAAAACCCTCACAAACCAACTTCAGCAACACCTCAAAAGCATTATTCACCTTGATTAAGTGGGCTTCATCCCAGGGTGCAGGGATGGTTCAACATACAGAAATCAGTCAGCATAATACACTACATAAATAAATTTACTCACAAGAACCACATGATCATCTCAATTGATGCAGAGAAGGCCTTTGACAAAATACAACACCACTTCATGATCAAAATTCTGGAGAGAATAGGCAAGGAGGGTTTATATTTCAACACAATAAAGGCTATATACAAAGCACCTAAAGCCCAAATAATACTTAATGGGGAAAGACCCAAGGAGTTCCCATTGAGATCAGGAACAAGACAGGGGTGTTCATTCTTACCACTGCTCTTCAACATGGTACTACAAATACTAGCCCAAGCTATGAGATAGGAGAAAGAGCTAAAAAGGGAAACAAATTGGAAAAGAAGAAGTCAAGTTAGCCCTGTTTGCAGATGGCATGATCCTATACATAAGTGACTCTAAAGTCTCCATCTCAAAACTTCTAAAGGTGATTAATTCCTTCAGAGTGGCAGGATAAAAAATCAACATACAAAAATCAGTATGCAAAGGACAAATACACAGAGAAAGAAATCAGCAAGGCTGTCCCATTTTCAATAGCAACAAAAAAAATTAAATACCTTGGAATAACACTAACCTAGGACATGAAAGACCTATATAATGAAAACATTAAAAAACTCAAGAAAGAAATTGAGGAGAACCTGAGAAGATGGAAAGACCTCCCATGCCTGGATAGGTAGAATCAATAGTGTGAAAATGGCAATCCAAAAGTAATATGCAAATTTAATGCAGTACCAACAAAAATACCAGCATCATTCTTCACAAAGATAGAAAAAATGATCTCAAAGTTCATATGGAATGGGAACAGACCTTGGATATCCAAACATATCCTAAGCAAAAGAAACACTTCTGTAAGTATCACAATGCCTGATCTAAAGCTATATTACAAAGCCATAGTAACAAAACAGCATGGTACTGGCATAAAATACAAATATTGATCAATGGAAAGAACTGAAGACCCAGTCCTTAGGGTCAAGTAACTATAGCTACTTGATCTTTGACAAAGGTGCCAATAATGTAAACTGGAGGGAAAAAAAAGCATCTTCAACAAATTGTGCTGGACAAATTGGATAACCATATGTAGAAAAATGAAATCAGATTTATTCATGTCCATGTCACCATACACAAAACTCAAGTCCAATAGATTAAAGACCCCAATATAAAACCCGAAACTCTTTTCCTACTGGAGGGAAAAAAAAATTAGGAGGAACTGTCCATAATATGTGAATGGGGAAAAGACTTCCTGAAAAAATCCACAGTAGCTCAGGAAATTAAACAATCACTCAACCAATGGGATCTCATGAAGCTAAAAAGCTTTTGCACAGACAAACATGCCATAAACAGAGCCAATAGATTACCAACTGAATTAGGAAAAAAAAACTCACCAGCTATACCATTGAAAAAAGTCTAATATCTACAAATATCTAAAGAAAAAACTAAACAATAAGAAATCAAACAAGGGCTGGAGAGATGGCTTAGCGGTTAAATACTTGCCTGTGAAGCCTAAGGACCTCGGTTTGAGAATCCAGGCTCCACTTCCCAGAACCCGTGTAAGCCAGATGCACAAGGTAGTGCATGCATCTGAAGTTCGTTTGCAGTGGCTGGAGGCCCTGGTGCGCCCATTCTCTCTCCCCCCGCCCTCTCTCTCTCTCTCTCTGCCTCTTTCTCTCTCTATCTGTCTGTCACTCTCAAATAAATAAATAAAAATAAACAAACAACCTAAATGAGGCAGAGAACGGAATATAGAGTTCTCAGAATAAGAAATACAAATGGCTAACACACACTTAAGAAAATGTTCAGCATCCATAATCATTATGGAAATGCAAAATAAAACAAGTATAAGATTCTACCTTATTCCAATAAGGATGGCAATCATTAAAAAATCAAACAACAACAAATGTTGGTGAGGATGTGGGGAAAGAGGAACACTTATTCACTGTTGGTAGGAATGTAAACTTGTACAACCACTATGGAAATCAATATGAAGATTCCTGAAAAGGGTGAATATAGAGCTACCAACAGACCTAGTTACTCCCTTACTGGACATTTATCCTGAATGCTCCATGCTTCACTACAGAGATATTTGCTCAACCATGTTTATAGCTGCTCAATTCATAATAGCTAAGAACTAGAATCAACCCAGCTGCCCATCATTGGATGAATGGATAATGAAGTTGTATTATATATATAATGAAATCTGTAGAAAAATAGACAGACTTGGAGCAGATCATACTTGGCAAACTCACACAATCATAGAATGACAAATGCCACATGGTCTCACTTATTGAACTTAGATCAGCCCAAGTTGCTGACATACCTGATAGGCAACTCAAGACCCAGATAATAGGGATGGAAGGGTTTGGGGGGAGGGGAAGGGGAGTATGGGTAAAAACAAACACAAAACTAAATCCAAAATGAACTGGTACCATAGAAACCTTTATCCTTGGAAACAGACTAAAAGATATAACCCTCAACAGCAGTAAGGGGGGAACAGCCTGAAAAGAAGGGCCCTGGAGAGGGTGGGATGAAGCCAAAGCTTAAAAATTTTCTTTTGCCTCTGGCCTGTAACTCCCAGTACCAGAAGTTGGTTGCTCAATGAGCTGTTGATCAGAGACCTACGAGGTCACCAACACAAGACAGGTTTCTGTCAAAGCACTTAATTACCTGCGTGAGGCAAAAGGTAAGACCTTATTGCTGAAGACACCATATGCTGCCAAAAGAGAGTATGAAGAGACCTGGCTGGAATCCAGAAGAGAGCTAGTCCCCAGACAGATAATCCATCTAGTGCTGGAAAGTACTACATGAACTACTGGAGGAAAGTGGCCAACAGGTGGTCTGAGCAACCAGAAGTCTAAGCTACTCAGAAGCAAACACCCTGACAGTATGTACATGCAAGTGCAATATTGACATGCATCCCTGGTGGGTAACCAATAGCTTGCTGTTTGGCTAAAAGATCTTCTCAGTGTAAAGGAACCCATATCTGGAATTGGGAACCAGATCAGAATCCTACAGAGACAAAGATAATGCTCTCCAGCGTCAAGCTCTCACTAGTCTTTGGCTAAAAGAGGGGTTACATATATCAAGAGAGACCAAAGGAGATAAATTACCCCTTCCACTTCAGCCAGGCTACAGCTGAAACCACAGAGGAAGTGGGGAGAGGAGCAAGAGTGCTGCTTCCATGGTGAACATGACAATTAGCACCAGGAGGCAGACCCTGAGAATACTCAATACTTACCAAAGCAGAGATCCAGAGCTCATCACTGAAGTAGAATTAAAACTTACCTACCATGGATCAGAGAATTTTGTGGAAGAGGGGCCAGAAAAATTGTAAGAGCCACAGGTTGAGACATCATGCCCAAAGGCATTCCCTACCACCATAAAAAAATGACTGCTGCTCCCACAACCCCATGGGGAATACCTGCAACCCCACTGAGTAGGGTCCCCAGCAGAATGGGGGCAAGGATGAGGGAAAAGAGGGTACCAACATATGATGTATCCATACAAAATATGTTATTACTAATAACGATAATAAAAAATATATCTACAGATATTGAAAAATATCAGCTAGTAGGGGCATGGTGAGAAAAATCATACTGTTTCTGAATTTAGATATCCTGGTCTAGGAGACCAATGGTCAAAGCCTCTTAACATACCAAGTTCAACCAAAATAATACACAGTTTTTTCAGAAAAATAAAGTGCACATTATTATAATGAAAATGGAGCAAATAAACCATCATTGGGGAAAAATGGTGTCAGCACAATTCCTATGTATGAGCTTTTACACAAAAACCCTTCAAGTTTGTTGTTTAATGTTACAACTGAAGATTTATAAATATTAACTTGGAACTAGATTGTAGCATACATCAGGCCAAGGATTGAATATGATCACTGTCGATTACATTAGCATTTGGTCCAATCATATAAAGTCTTTTAAAACAATGGGTGATTGGGCAACGCACTATGGCTACTTTCAAGTAGTAAAAGTGGAGGAGGAAGAGTGGGATTCATATTCAAATTCTGTGAACCAAAAAAAAATTATATTAGGCTTGAGTCTAAAGCCTATGACAAGTTAACATCATTAGTTTTAAAATAACCTGGGCGACGTGAGAGATGGCTCAGAGTCAGCTTGGTGTGGCTGAAAAGAAGTGCTGAGTGGAGCACGGAGCAGCTGCACTGAGCTGTGCAGCGATGGGGGCTGTGGGGAAGACAGCACTGGCTGAGGAAGGACATTGCTCACTCCTGCCTTCCAGTCCTGTGATCCACTTAGTGGCCCTGTTTCCCAGAAGATGCAGCTGAGTTCACAGACAGCTGGTGACTGTATCAAACATCCACAGCTAATAAGCAGAAAAGGAACACAAAACTCTTGGGTGGTAAGATTACATCTCATGTTTACAGTCTTGCAACTCTGGGAGTCACAAGTCTGAGATGCCTGAGAAGCAGTCAAGGTGTTGGTAGGGCAGAGCCCAATGAAAAATCTCTCCTTGCCTCTTCTCTTCAACAAGGCCTTTGGCATGCCTTGATTCCCAGGCTTCTTCCACCTCCAAGAGTAGTGTCTCCAATCCTCCCTCCTTGATCCTGATCTCATTCTCATTCTCTTTCCTAATGATTACATTAGGCCTCATATTTTAAGTTCATTGTTCATTGTTCCTCTTCCCATAATTTCCTTAAGAACACTGATCTGAGGAAAGATATCTGTCATTGACAAAAACAAAGTATAGAAAAGTGCCAAAGATAGGGTGAAAGAAAACAGATTATAAATCAGCATGGTGGAAAAGGCTGTCCTCTGGTCCTCAAAATCAGCTGCAGATTAGGATTCCTTGAAGAGATCAGCAAAAACTGTCAACACCTGGGCCCCAGTACCCAGAGACTCTGCCTCAGTTAGTCTGAGTGGACCAAGGCATTAGCTCTTTAAAATTCCTCCAAAGGGAGCTAACTATTAAGGGCACAGTTTCCTTCAAAGGGGACTGTTAAAAGCAAAGGTTCCGGAATCAGATTATTCACATACAAGGACCAGTTCTACCACTATGTATGTGGCTTGGAACATATCATTTAACTTTGTTGCAGTTTCTTGTATGAATGACAAATAAGACAAGCAGATATAATACAAGTAAAGTTCTTGCCACATTGAGAGATTGTTTCTGCCTCAGTGCCTCAACGCTCTCCAAAGGAATGTTTTATTCTTCCTTGGGCAAGAAACCAGGTGATTTCCGTGTGACTACTTACAAAGGGAGGGGTTGGGAGACACTGAACAGCACACACCTGCATATACTCACATACCTACGCCCACACATCAAAAAAGAAAAAGAAAAAGAAAATAAACCAGAAAGGCTGGAATTGCCACTGGAAAAGGTTTAGAGTATAGTGTGGTCTGATAGTGATCAAAGCTTAGCTGCTAGAGCCATAATTCTCAGCCTTGCCACTTATGCAAAGCATTTGGAGAGTCATGAAATATGCTCACCCATGTCTAATTCCCACCGTAAGTGTTTAAATCAGCAATCTGGGAGCGAGTCTCAGCAATCTTGCCCTTCATTTCTCCCTCTCCTCCTCTCAGCTCCTTCCTCCTTTCTTCTTCCTTCCTTTCTTTTTTCCTTCCACCTTCCTTCCTTTCCAGCTTGGTGGTCCTTACCATCTGAAAAACTAAGTGAAGGAAAATAGTGGAGAGAGGAGTGGATAATAACCAGGTTCTCATTATGGACCAAGATATTTTACTTGTATCAGTTAGTTTAATCCACAAAATTAATATCCCCACTTTATAATCATAAGTAGCTGCATGTTAGGGATGTAATTCAGCTCACAATAGTCTTGGGACAGAACCACACTTCAGCCAAAGTCTATGTATAAAAGAGACAAATGAAAGACAGTAAACATCCTGAGCATCTTCCTTTCCACAAGCTCTATAAGGTCCTTTTGGTTCCCTGAAGTTGTGTTTTTCTCCCCATTTCACATTGTCCATGACAGAGACAGATAGGCTAAGGAACTTGACCAATAGCTTGTAAATTGCAAAGCTGGGATTCTAACTTGAGCTTGTCCATCTCTAACTCTCATCCTCTTTCCCAGCATTTCCATTCTTTTCCTGTCCTCCAAATTAATAGTAACAATCATAGCAAGAACAATGAATAAGTTACCAAATGACCATTCTCTATCAGACACTATACTGAGATAGTTATATGCACTGTCCAAGGAGAAAATCTAATAAGATGCACCATAAAGACAAGAGACTTGGTGAACCAAGAAGAATATGCATGATATGACACAATGTCTCCTGAGAAAGTTAGAAACTGAGGTTGTAAAAGATACACTGGTAACTAATAAGTACTTTAAAGATGGAGAGAGAGCTGTTGTATACGGTTTTCATGCTGCGCTGGAGGGTAGGGTTGTTTCTTGTGTGTATTGTTGCCATTTTTTTCTTTTTTCTTTCAGAATTATTTTTTGTAATATGTAACCATGGCATGAGTCTCCATTTACCAGGCAGCATGAGGTGTCAGGAAAAACAAAAACACAGAAGAGGCATCTCCTTGCATTCTATGGCTTGAAAACATGGGAAGGCAAGTAGGAGGCCCATATGTCCTTCCTTGAATGTGACTCTTTTTCTCTGAGTGTTTAGGAGTCACTCTCTAGCATACACCACACGCTCTAGACACTCTAACCTGAGCCACTCCTTAACAAGACAAACTGTTCAGTGTGAGACCAGCTAGAAACACTGTGAAGAGGGATGAGAAAAGGAAACATTTCTCAAAAGTGAGTCATGTATAGACCTCTCAGGAAGGGGGGAAAGGTCATATGTTGGCTTAAATTGATTCTATTGTGAAATTTCTTTTATAAATATCTTTTACTTCTATAGTGTTCATTGAATCTATTTATTGTGAACTTTCTTAAATAGAAATATTTGGTAAAACTTGGAAAACAAATTTACACATTAAATGTGAGCATAACTGCAAAATGAACACACAAGTCAAATAAATTAATGCAAGTCAAATATAGCAGGCACAGTTGTTTCTTTCACAGCATGACTATAACACCTTTACTTTTTAGTGGATAAGTTATGACAAACAGAAGTTCACTTGGCTCATGGTTCTTGAGGCTAGGATTTCCAAAAGCAAGGCCCTTCATGCTGTGCCATAATATAGCAGAAAGACAAGCAACCACTTGCAAGATGGCATGTAAAGGGGTAATCTTGTGACAAAGTCATGCTACTAATAAATAACCACTCCCATAATAATGGTATTTCTCCTTGTAAAAGCAAAGTTCCTCCCCCTCTTACTGTTACCATGTCAATGAAACTCATGGTTAGGGAACATTCAAGTACTGGCAGCTGCAGTGCACATTCCTTTTGGTCCCGCATATGTATTTTAATACATGTTCCAAACTTACCCAGTTTTCTCTATACAAACTGAAACCCACTAAAAGATTATTTGGTACATTATGCAATTTTCTTTATTCCTTAATGCTGAGAATTATAGCCACCTTGCCTGCTTGCCACCTTGATATTCAAGATACGCTTATATTTCTTAGTCATTATTGGTAGGGATGTAGAGGTAGGCTATTATTACAAGAAGCTTGCAAACATAAGAACATCCACACCAAACAAAAGAACATATCAGCAGACTCTATAACTGAACCTAAATAGCTAGTAAGGAAAGATCTTTATATGAATATTTTTGCTAATAACTGAAATAATCAATGGTAGAATTTTATAAGCTGAAGTAAGTTTTACAAACTTAAGCAGATTAATAAATTTGTTTAATTTAGAAAACTAATATAGAAGAGAGATAATTCAACAAAATGTGTCTAAAATATTCTTTCAGGAAAAATAGGATCTGACCTATTTATATGATCACCACTTTACAGGAAATCCAGGGGCATAGAAGCAGGTTAACTGATATCACAGGCCTGCAATCAGTAAAATCCAGATGATGCAACATTTATAAACCAACCAGATTTTGAAATAGGTAACTTGATTTAAAAAAATGACACAAAGAGACAGAGACAAAGAAAGGGGAAAGGAAGGAAGGAAAAAAGGATAGAGAAAGTAAGGAAAAGAAAAAAAAGAAAGAAAAAGGAAAAAGCAAGAAAAAGAAAGAAAAAGGAAAAGAACTATACAACTCCTGGGCATATATCCCAAAAGACAGAGATGCCTGCACATGCATGTTCATTGCTATTCACAATAGCTAAGAAATGATTTAGCTTAGATATTCATCAGCCGATTAAAGGATAATGAAAATGTGTTGCACATACGCAAAAGAATTTTATTCAGCACTAAGTAAAAATGAAACAATGAAATCTGCAGGAAAATTGATGGAACTGGAAAATATACTCAGTAAATTAACCAAGGCACAGAAAGACAAGCACAGTATGTTCTCTACCATATGTACATGCTAGTGTAAAAGTTTTAGGTTTATGTTTTTAACTTGAGATAAGTGTCAACAGAGGCCCAAGTGTAAGAAAGGAGCTATGACAGGGACAAAACAAAAAAGAAGAGTTACATGTTGTCAGGGTTAAGTTAAGTAAGTAAAACACGTGTATTGTTTTAATGCTGTCCAAACAAAACCATTACCCCCTTTTCCAGAAGCAGCTGTGACCACTCAGGAGAGATTCTTTGAGATTGAGTCTGTTGATATTCATCCATAAAAGAAGGGACACAGGGTCCAGCACTGGAACACCCCCCAAGGCTCAGGGTCCATTGCGGAAGAGGTAGCAGAAAGAATGTAAGAGCCAAAGGAAGGGTATCATTCTCTACATACAACTGTCCAGACAGAATTTGGCCTCGATATCCAAGACCTCACAGTGCCTAGCAATACCCACACAAGAACCTCATAATAGGAGAAAAAGATGATGACATCAAATTAAAAGGGAGACTAATGGACAGAGGGAGGGGATATGATGGAGAGCAGAGCTATTAAGGAGAAAGTGGGGGAGGGAAATACCATGGTTTGTTGTCTGTAAATATAGAATATGTCAATAAAAATGTATATATAATTTAATAAAAAAAAGAAGGGACACAGGGAGACTCATTAGACCCTCTCCTGAAATCTCAGCCACTACATTTTATGCCAACTATATACATGGATGCACATGGTCTTGTGGTCTGGAGAAGATAACACAGACAGAGGGTGGAAGAGAAAGGGACAGGGAACTCCATCTAAGCAATTCTGAGGAAGTCAGTCATCATATAGGCTAGGATAAGACTTTGATGCTATGATTTCTTTTGGGTCATCCACATTCCTGCAATTAAACCTTCACTCATGCGAAAGGAAAATCCAATATGCTCATCAGTCTGCCATGTTAAACTTTGGTGGAACTGTACTTTAATCTCTCTTTGGTGTCCTATCTTGGGGCACCAGGTACACATTAGCATCTCCCCAGACAGTTTCATGCAACAACTTGTGATATGAAAGTGGGAGATATAAAGGGATGAAAAGATTTTAAATGAGGACAAGGGAATGGAGAAAAGGAGGGAGTTGGGGAAAGGTTAATCAAAACTAAGAATGTAGGAAAGAAAAGACCATATAGAAACCTGCTACAGTATATGCTAATCAAAAAATTATTTATAGCCGGGCGTGGTGGCACACGCCTTTAATCCCAGGACTTGGGAGGCAGAGGTAGGAGGATTGTTGTGAGTTTGAGGCCACTCTGAGACGACGTAGTGAATTCCTGGTCAGCCTGAACTACAGTGAGACCCTACCTTGGAAAACCAAAACAAAAAATTATTTATAATAAAAACTTTGAATGGAGGTACCCTGCATGGACGGACAGTGGTATACCCAGAAATCATAGATTATTAAAAGAAAATCCAGGGCTGGAGGAATGGCTTAGCAGTTAAGTCATTTGCCTGCAAAGCCAAAGGACCCAGGTTCAGTTCCCCAGGACCCACGTTAGCCAGATGCCCAAGAGGGCACACACATTTGGAGTTCATTTGCAGTGGCTGGAGGCCCTGGCGTGCCCATTCTCTCTCTCTCTCTGTCTCTTTCTCTGTCAAATAAATAAAAATAAAATATTTTAAAAAATAAAAGAAAATCCCAGTTGTAAGACATATCACTATGAATTGTTTGCCACGGAGGCCCTAAAACAATATAGCTTATGGTGAGGGAAGTCACAGTACCTAAGGAGAAATCTGCTACTATTGTTTTTCTAAGATGATATGTTGTCATATTGCTTTCTACATATTTATGAAACATAAATATAATAATATGAAACATAAATACCCACATACTAGAGCTGCTCTCAGCCTTAATGAAGCTTCTTTTTGCAGTGGTTGGTGTTAAATGCAAAGTCATAACTAGTCAAAGAGCTAAGAATAAATGACTGTTGAGTGCTCAATGCTATATCACCCCTCCAATGCCCAGGAAACATTGTGGAAGAGGAGAGTGGAAAGGCTGTAAGAGCTGGAGGATGAGAAGTATGGCTATGGGACTCTGTCTTCTGGATATAATAAAACTATGCAATCTACCTGCAGAAGATTGGGTTCCGTCAGCATTCCATTATGAATAGAGGAAGGGCTCCTGAGATATACCTGTCTCTCAGTACTACTGGCAATCAATGTTTGCTGGGGAAGAGAATCATTTTCATTTGTGGTGTAGTCACTGACAAACTGTTCACAGTCCATTAAATAGCCCACCTATACTCATTCAAGTAAGCCTAAATAAACTCACTGATAAGTTGTTCACAGTCCATTAAATAACCCACCTATACTCATTCAAGTAAGCCTAAATAAACTCACTGGGTCACAAAAAATACAAAAAGAAACATTAAAGCAAGAACAGGGATTGTTGGTAAGAAGGGACTCAGAGTGGGATGGGAACAAGAGACGTGGGCAAAGATTTTTAAAATGTAAGAAAAAAAAACTATAGGCCAAAAGTGTGTCGAGTTATAACTATTATTGAAATGTATGGTCTTTACTTTAATCCTAATTCATGCAAAAATAATCCAATATTTTTAATTTAATAGGGATGATAATAGTATGAATTTAATTTTAACAATGTTTTAATTGGTATATGTTCATTTTATATAGTACTGAGTTTCATAAAACATTGGAATGCAAGTATATGATATATTTTGAGCCTAATTCTCCCATGTACCCCCTCCTCTTCCACACTCTTCCCCTAATTTATTAGTTTCTTTTCAAATCCTAGTTTAGCTTCTACTTTTGTGTCATATATACATACCTGCTTTTATTTTTTTTTATTTTATTTTTTTATTTTTTGGTTTTTTCGAGGTAGGGTCTCACTCTAGCCCAGGCTGACCTGGAATTCACTCTGTATTCTCAGGGTGGCCTCGAACTCACAGCAATCCTCCTACCTCTGCCTCCCGAGTGCTGGGATTAAAGGCGTGCGCCACCACGCCCGGCTTGACATACCTGCTTTTATATATGTATATAAAATCTAGAACCCACAAATGGGATAAAACTGTGGTAGCTGTTTTTCTGGGACTGATTTGATTCACTTAACATGATTGTCTTCCATTGCACTGACCTTCTTACAAATGACATAACTTTATTCTTCTTTATAACTGTAGAAGTCTGTTGTATATATAAGTCACATTTTGTTTACTCATTACTATGCTGACAGACATCTAAGTTGTTTCCAAAATTTAACTACTATAAATAGTACTGCAATAAACAATGATGAGCAAGTATCTATATGATATGTTTATTTAGAGTCCCTCAGATAAATACAAGAGTTGTATAACTGGGTTATATGACTAGGTCTATTCTTAGTTTTTGAAGAATCTCCATATTTATTTCCATAGTAGCTGGGCTAGTTTACATTCCCACTAGCAATGGACAGAAGTTCCCTTTTGTCCACATATTCATCCGCATTTCTGAATTTTTTCTGTCTATCTATCTATCATTTATCCATCTATCTATCATCTATCTATATTTATCTAATATCTATCTATCCATCTATCATCTATATGCATAAGGAGACCGGAGTACAACCTCAAATGGCATCTCCAAGCCACCATTTTATTGAAACAAGGTCTCTCATTGGCTCTGTCATGGAGCACACCAATCAGAGATCCCAGGAATCCTAGTGTCTCTGCTTTCCAATGCTATGATTACAAGCATACAGCACCATGGATGGATTTTTTTATACGGGCTCTAGGGATGTCACTCCTCATGCTTTCAAGGCAAACACTTTACCCACACAGCTATCACTCCAGCACTGATGATTTGTTCTAAATGACTGCCATTCGGACTGGTATGAGATGAAATATTAGTCGTTTAAATTTGCATTTCTCTGATGGCTAGTAACAGTAAACATTTTTCATATGCTTACTGAAAATTTATAATTATTCTTTTGAGAACTGTCCATTTCAGTAACCTATTTATTGATTGTATGACCTGATTTCTTCCTATTTAGTGGTTTTTTTTAAAAATTTTATTTATTTGAGAGAAAGAGAGACAAAGAGAGAGAGAGAACGGGTGGGCCAGGACCTCCAGCCACTGCAAATGAATTAGAGACACATGTGCCACCTTGTGCATCTGACTTATGTGGGTCCTGGGGAATTGAACCTGGGTCCTTTGGCTTTGCAGGCAAGTGCCTCAACTGCTACGCCATCCCTCCAGCCCTCTTAATTAGTGTTTTGAGCTTTTTGTATAGTCTAGTTAATGATACTGTTTCAAGCATTACTAACAAAGATTTTTCTCTATTTTGTAGGGAGGCCTCTTTAGTCAATTAATTGTCTGCTGTGCAGAAGCTTTTTAATTCCATGAAATCCCATTTTTCAACTGTGGAATTACTTGTAGAGGAACTGGGGTCCTATCAAAAAGATTTTTTCTTTTGTTATATCTTGAATTGTTTCCCCTGTTTTTTCTTCTAGCAGTTACAGAGTTTCATGATGTACATTAAAGGATTTGGCCCATTTGTTTCATTTGGAGTTGATATTTTAGATCTTTTATTTATATTTGTTTGACAGAGAAAGAGGGAGGGAGAGAGTGAGAGAATGGGCGCCCTAGAGCCTCCAGCCACTGCAAATGAGCTCCCAGATGCATGCATCCCCTTGTGCATCTGGTTAATGCGGGTCCGGGGGAATCAGACCTGGGTCCTTTGGCTTTGCAGGCAAATGCCTTAACTGCTAAGCCATCCCTCCAGCCCATGGAGTTGATTTTTATACAAGGTTAGAAATAAGGATCTAGTTTCATTTTTCTATATGTGGATGTCCAATTTTACCAGCACCATTTGTTGAAGATGTGGTATCTGGGTCCTCCATTCTATCCCACTTACCCACATATCTGTTTTTTTTTAATTGTTTTTTAAAATATTTTTATTTATTTGAGAGAGAAAGAGAGAGAGAGAGAGAGGCAGATAGAGAATGCCATGCCAGAGCCTTCAGCTGCTGTAAATGAACTCCAGGTGCATGCTCCACCTTGTGTATCTACCTTACATAGGTTCTGGGGAATAAAACCTAGGTTTTTTGGATTTGCAGGCAAGCACCTTAACAGCTAAGCCATCTATCCAGCCTCATGTCTTTAAATTTTTTTTGCTTATTTTTATTTATTTATTTGAGAGTGACAGACAGAGAGAGAAAGCGAGAGAGAGAACAGGTGTGCCAGGGCTTCCAGCCACTGCAAACGAACTCCAGATGCCTGCACCACCTTGTGCATCTGGCTTATGTGGGTCCTGGGTAATCAAGCCTCCAACTGGAGTCCTTAGGCTTCACAGGAAGCACTTAGCTGCTAAGCCACCTCTCCAGTCCCACATGACTGTACTTGATGTAAGCACCATGCTATTTTTTTCTTTTTTGCCATAGCTCTTTAAAGTTTTTTTTTTTAAAAAAAGAGTTATTTATTTAAGACAGAGAGAAAAAGAGGCAGAGGAAGAGAGAGAAGATGGGTGTGCCAGGGCCTCCAGGCACTGCAAATAAACTCCAGGTGCATGTGTCCCTTGTGCATCTGGCTGACGTGGGTCCTGAGGAATCGAACCAGGGCCCTTTGGCTTTGCAGGCAAATGCTTTAACCACTAAGCCATCTCTCCAGCCCATAATAGCTCTTTATTATAATTTGATATCAGATAAGGTGATACCTTCTAAATTGTTCTTTTTATCTTATTCTCTCTCTCTCTTTCTGTCTGTCTTTGTGTGTGTGTGTGTGTGTGTGTGTGTGTGTGTGTGTGTGTGTGATCGAGAGAGAGAGAGATGATATATGTGTGTGTGATATGTTGTGGTGTATAAATGTGCATGTGCCCATGTAGCATCCCATCTGCTTACCAATGGCAGATTGCTCATTTGTAGTGGCCAAAGCAGAACATAGGGTTCACACTCCATCACTCTTTTGTCCATTCTTGTTTGAGCTGGAGTCTCTTATTGATCCTGGAGCTTGCCTTTTTCTTTTTCACAAGCTTTGGAAATTCTTGGGTCTCTGCTCCTGTATCAGACTGGAGATGCATGTGGCCATGGCCAACTGTTTATACAGGTTCTGTAGAGTGAACTCAAGTGGTCTCTCAGGCCAACTCAGGCACTCACACTTGCACAGGAAGCGATCTTAACCAGTGAACCATCTCTCCAGCCCCACATTGCTCTTTTTGCTCAGAACTGCTTTGCTATTTTGGCTATTTTGTGCTCCTATATGAATTTCAAGATGGTCTTCTATATTTGTGAAAAGTGACATTGGAATGTTGATTAAATTGTATCTGTATATTGTTTTGGTAGTATAACCATTTTTCACAATATTAATTCTTCCAATTAATGAGCACAGACGCTATGTCCATTATTTAGTGTCTTCTTCAATTTCTTTAATGGATTTAAATTTTTCATGGTAGAGGTGTTTTACTTCCCTGGTTAGATTATTGCAAGATACTTTTTAAAAGAACCTGTGAATGAGGTTGTTTTCCTGATTTATTTCTCAGCATTTATGTTAGTGGTTTATAGAAAAAAAATCACTGATTTTATGCTAATTTGATATCTTGTCACTTTGCTGAAGGTGTTTATCAGTTCTAAGAGTGGAGTCTTTCTGGTAGTCTTATGTATAGCATCACACAGTCTGCAAATAAAGATATTTTATTTATTTACTTAATATTTGTAACTCTTTTTATTTCCTTCTCTTGTCTTATTGCTATAGCTAAATCTTCTAATATTACACTGACTAGGGATGGAGAAAGTAGACCATTTGTTATTCTTGACTTTTATGGAAATGCTTTGAGTTTTTCTGCATTTAGATTAATGTTTGCTATAGGCTTGTCATATATAGTCTTTATTATATTGCATTATATTCCTTCTATTCATAGTCTCTATCTAGGCTTTAACCATGAAGGGATGCTAAAGTTATCATAAGACTGTTTTATATTTATTTAGATAATAGTATGATTTCTATTCTTGAGCCCATTTACCTAATGAATTAAATCTATTTATCTACACACATTGAACCATATTTGCATCCCTGTAATAAAGTCAACTTGTTCAGGGTGAATGATGTTTTCAATGTGTTCTTTAATTTGTGTTGTAGATATTTTGTGTAGAACTTTTACATCTATATTTATCAGAAAGATTATCCTATAATTTTCTTTTTTGTTGTATTTTTTATTCTGGTTTTGGTCAAGGTAATCATCACTTTCTACAAGATGTTGGTAGCATTCTTTCCCTTATTGTTTTATGAAGTAGTTTGAGAAACACTGATGTTAGTTTTTCTTTAGAGATCTGGTAGAATTCAATAGTGAATCTATTTTGGCCTGGACTTTTTTTAGTTTGGAGATTTTTCATAAATATTTTATTTCATTTATTTTTATTTGAGAGAGAGAAAGAGGGAAAGAGAGAGAAAAAATATGAATCAGCACACCAGGGCCTTCAACTGCTGCAAACAAACTCCAGACACATGTGTCACTTTGTAAAACTGGCTTACGTGGGTTCTGGAGAATTGAACCTGGGTCCTTTGGCTTTGTAGGCAAGTGCCTTAACCACTAAGTCATCTCTCCAACCCAAGACATTTTTTTTTACTAATGCTTCAATTTCATTCTTTGTTATAGATTGGTTTAAGTTGTTTGTTTCATTTTGGTTTAATTTTGTTAAGTCATATGAATCTAAAGATTTTGTTTGAATTTTAATTTTTCTTCATTTAGTAAGGACATATGCATTGCAAAAATGAAAGACTCAAAAGATATAATAACAGACTGGCTTCCAAGTCATAATGATTTTGTATATAAATTTAACCAAATCATGACCACTTTTTGAATAAAGACCAGTCTACAAATTTCTGTGAAGTTATTTTTTACATATGATAAACATAAATCAGTAAGGCATAAACAAAAAGATTACTTACAAACTTGCAGGGAAAAGTGTTATAAAAGGAAGAATAATTTCATGGCCATAAACTTGAACAAACAGCTGAGGACTTGTTAATGAAAGAATGAACTCTCTATTGACTGTCTTCAGACTTTATAATGTCCACTCTTACATGGCTCTCCAACAAGCAGATCTCCCCTGCAGATTTCAACTTTACATACTATACAAATGCATAACTGCATTCTCTAAAATGAATTAAGATGAACATAAAGAGGGAGGCAGATTATCTATCTATCTATCTATCTATCTATCTATCTATCTATCTATCTCTAGCTACACCCAGATGGCCCTTGACTCAAGTAAGGTTACATCCCCCAAATTTTATCCTACATTGAAAAATATTATAAGTAAAAAATGCATGTCACATGCCTATGTTAATGGTTTCCACTTGTGTAACAAAATACTTGCAGTTCAATAATTTATAAAGAGAATAGATGTATTCAGCATCACAGTACTGGAGGCCCTAGAGTATAAAATTTAGTGACCCAGTATATCCAGTCTCTGCTGAGAGCTTTATGACATCATAGAGTTTGTACAAGTGGGAAAGATCCCATGGTGAGATAGCTCATCAGAGAGAGTGGAAGACTCCATTTATTCTCATATAACAATCCCTCTCTCAGGACCTAGGAGGGATCCCATAAGGATTATGTTAATCCCATTCATGGGCAAAGTCCTCAATGATATTACAACCTTGCATGAAGTTCCAAATCCTAATAGTCCCACAACTTCCCAACATTACTACAGTGAAGACCAAGTTTTCAATGAACAAACACTTGGCAGATAAAACACATTCAAACCATAGCAATATATAACCTCCTAGCCATCATAGTTCAGTAATATAGTACACTGCAGAATATTACTTGTTTACATGTAAAATTATGTGGCTGACTGGAAGCCACACTTGCTGATGTTGGTTAGCATTGTGAGAGATGATCTGGCTGTATATTTTATTCTGAGAAAAAGAAAATTAAAGTTTAAATTTCAAAGTATATTTTATCCATATGCATATCACTTCTGTAACATCATAAACCAACAAAAATTGCCTAAGGAGTAAAGTGGAGGGAAGGATATATATCAAATTAGTGGTAAGCTAGATAAAATGTTCAAATTTGACAATGGATTCATTATATTTTTCTCTCTGTTTTAATACCTGCTTGAAATTTTCTTTATAAGTAAGGAAAATTCAATAAGGCCTGGAAGAACTAAGAAACATATCAGAAGTCAAGGTTGTCTTGAGAAATTCTGATTGTGAATCCAAGACTCACAAGAGATCTGTTACAGCTAAAGGTCTGGGGCTTGGAGGTGACTCTTCCCTTGATCTTTAACTTCCAGTCTTATTTACACTATGTCCTCAAGCTCTCTCCACCTCCATAGCACCTGCACAAACCTTGACCATAGCATTTCTCACACATAGTATGTTGAGATGACCTCGTTTACACTCTATCTCTTCCCACTAACCCAGAGCTCCTTACTCATCCAACAGGCAACCTTGCATTCAAAAATATTTGGTGAGTTAATCAAACAGTTTTGAGAACAAGATTAGCTAATAGCCTTATGAAAACAACAACAGGATTAAGCAGCATTTCTCAAACTCATGTGCCTTCTAGCCCTCATTTTCTTTTAATTATGAAGCTAAAACAAACATCCTTCTTTAATTTCTCCACATAATCTGAGTCCAAATTGAACTCCATAACCACATGTTTGATAATATAGTGGGAGAGGAATCATAAAAATGATGGAACTTACTACACATGCCCATTCTCTCTTTCTCTCTCTCTCCCTTTTTCTCCCTCTTCCTCTCTCAATAAATAAATTAATTTTTAAAAAGTTTATTTTAATTCTAGTTGCCTTAAAATTCAAGTTAGTAAATTAAAACTAAAATACCCCATAAGACCCACAAAAGTTTTCAACTCACTCCCTGGGATCTACTGTGGACATCCTAAGGGACCTTATAGATCCTAAAGAGATGGTACCTGGAAGTTCCATCAAACTCCATGGCACCACAATTCAGTGTCCCTATTTAGTGTTTCTATCTAGCACCACAAATACACAAAGGTTGGACTACAGGCTAATAAGAAATAAGAAGATGGCCAACTAATATTAGGGATGCACAAGGAAAACCAAAGGTCTCCAGAAGCATCTCTATCAGGCAATGCATAGACAACTTCACTTAAAAAATATTTTATTTCTTTTCATTTATTTGAGAGACAGAGAGAGAGAGAGAGAGAGATGCAGATACAGAGAGAGAGGGGGGCAGGATGGGCATGCTAGGTCCTCCAGCCACTGCAAACAAACTCCAGATGCATGTGCCACCTTGTGCATCTGGCTTACATGGGTACTACTAGAAAATTGAACCTGGGTCCTTTGGTTTTGTAGGCAAGTGCCTTAATTGCTGAGCCTTTTCTCTAGCCCAGGCAGCTTCATTTTGATTTAAGCATGGGACATAGATTAAGCGCTCACTGTATATACTAAACATATATGAAATGCTTTATGCCCAATATCAAGTGGTACATGCCTCCTGGTAATAACAGATGTAGAAAATAAGGCTTAGAAAAAATAACTCATTGAAAAAGTTCCCATGGCTAGTTTTCCCATGGTAAAGTTAGGACTTACATATGGTTTGGTTACTCTAGAACTTAAGTTCTTTATAAAGATTTCACCCATCCTAGAGAGACAGCAATCTCAGTTTTGAGGAACAATATGATTGGCCCAGAGGATGATTCAGAGCAGAAGTAAAAGTATGCCTTACTGGCTAGAAGTTAAGCTTTACAGTTTCTTGAAACTTAGCTAAAGTGGCTGGCTGCAAGATGTGCTTCTCTGAAACATGTGGGAAATGAAAGGGAAAATGTGAAAGAACTTCAGCATTTTCCAGCAAGTGGCTTTTCCACCAGAAGGTGCAGGGAAAAGCTTTGGAGTGGAACTTATGAGGTACAAGTGGTATTTCAGCGAGAGTCACTTGGCAACCATGCCCAGAATGCGTTAAAAAGAGAAAGAGGCTGTAGGCAAGAAAACCACTTAAGAGTGTATTGCAGACACTCATTTCTAAGATGATGAGTCTGAGTCAGAGCAGGGTGATGAGAACAGGAAGTAGGGAACAAATGTACATGTTATCGGCTATCCACTTGGAATGAAGAGCACACCCCTCCTAGGAACCTGCATTGTCGAGGCTGTGGTCCATGACGACTCTGAAATGGAGAAGAAGGGGGAAAGGACCAGTACACATCCCTTTGCCTCCTATGATACTTGCCTCTCCTATCTCTTCATCAGAGTATAAGCTTTGAGAAGGATGTGACCCTACTTAAGTCTGTGAGCCCTGTAGCTTTTTCCTAAGCTTACCACAGACTTGGTATTGGTTAGACTCAATAAGTAGTCTTTTAAAAAATTATTTGCAAGGAAAGAGGGGGGAATGGGTGCCAGGGCCTCCAGTCTCTACAAATGAATGCCAGATGCATGCACCACTTTGTGCATCTGGCTTTGTGTGGGTACTGGGGAATCAAACCCTGGTCATTAGTCTTTGTGAGCAAGTGCCTTAACTGCTAAGCCATCTCCCCAGCCCTCCGTAAGGTTTTTTTGTTGTTGTTTTGTTTTTGTTTTTTGTTTTTCGAGGCAGGGTCTCACTCTTGCTCAGAGCTGACCTGGAATTCACTATGTAATCTCAGGGTGGCCTCGAACTCACGGCAGTCCTCCTACCTCTGCTCTGGGGTGCTGGGATTAAAGGCATATGCCACCACTCCCGGCTTTCAATAAGTATTCTTTATCAGGCTGTTTCTTCTGTCTGAAATGCTGTCTTCACTTTTCCTGGATACTCTATGTAAGAAGAGCCTCTCTTAAGGCTCAGCACTAATGTCTCTTCCTTATGAAGCCTTCTTTGGCCACATGATCTATAATAGGTCTTCCCACATTCTTGCTATGAAATTCTGCTTCACAGGATGTATCAGAATATGTAACTTCATAATCATATGTTATTTTAACTTATATTTTAATTTCCTCCTGTTCTTGATCTCCAACCTTCTTCTGTAAGAGTATAAGCTCTACAGTTTTGCTTTACACGGTAAGTGCCCAGCAGAATGAAAATGCAAACTAATTTAAATTCTCCATAGCTCATTTTTAAAAGTAAGAAACAGCTGAAATAGTGCTTAATTATATAATCTATTTAAGTAGACACATCTTAATCTTATCACTTCAACATATGATTAATAAAAAAATTCTAATAAAGTAGCTTACATTCCTCATTTTTATGTGCGCTGAACATTTCAACAATGCTGTAGAAAATAATATCATAGAGCAGGAGTTTAGAACAAGATTTACTCTTTTACAAAAACATCATACCATAAAGAAATGAGTGCTCTCTAAGCAGAGACTTAAAACCACCTCAGAAATCCAGAAAGATATGGCTTTCATTAGGAAAACCACTAAAGATTCAAAAACTCTATCACCTGTTCTTGGGAAGGAATGCCCTGGAAGTCATGGCTTCAGGACAAGGCAGAGTGGTAGCTCCACTACTTTTGTGTGTATTTCACACTGAGTGCAGCTCACTTAACACCCATTACATTTCAAGGGCTCAGTAGTGATTTGTATCAGACAACATAGATCTGGCAGGATGCCTAGCATATATTACCTATTTAATGAAGATATGAATAAAAAGGTGAGATTGAAAGTGAACAAAGAAAAATGGAGGAAAAAAGATGGAAAGAGAAACTCACAGCCATTGAGTATATACTGCTAAACTCTTTCTTGTCTTATGGGCTGCATCATTTCATTCTCAATCTCACACAAACCGTGAAGAGATATTTATTCTTATGATCACCTTTATGAGTAAAACTATCTGCTCAAAGATGTCATGCAACTTGCACAAGATTATAGTGTCTCAGGAATGTAAGAAAGAGGATTTAGAGAACTGTCTTCACATCTCCTGTACTCAAAGCAACCATTCATAATTTTACTCAGAATGACTCCAAGGCTATTTCTCAACTGGGTGGCACATTCTGGATCTCTTATTAAATATTGATTTGAATTCCACAGAGAAACCCCTTCAAAAACTATGTTCTGACCATTATAAACTAATATGGATGTCTCCTCCACTTGCTACGGTGACCTTACCTTATCTACTGCTGTCAATTTGCTAAGAAACAACAACAACAACAACAACAACAAATGATCCACTTGTGGTTCCCCAATCATGCTGCTCCTCACATGCCTCACTTGTTATTCTCAGTCTTCCCTCCTTCAACCAATTAACTCATATCCTACAAAGCTTAGCCCAAAAGGTAAAGAAGAAGGAAGAAGAGGGAGAGAAGGAGGAGGAGGACTTCTCAGTTCAAGGATTGCTTTATTAAATGTGAGACTCACATCCTGATACAAAATGTGAAAAGGCTGAAAGAAGACAGCAATGTCTTATAATATCTGCATCCTTCTTACTCAGAACAGTCATCCATCCAGGTATGGGTCACAGCACCATGAGCAGAGAACTTCAGCAGAGAACCCACAACACTTTGAAGCATTTCATATAAAACAATATTCTAAGCTATGAAAAGGAAGCAGTATGTGTAAGTCACATGAAACATGTCAGAATGTGGTAGAATAAGGAGAATGTAAGCATTACAACATGATCACAGTGCCAAGAAACCTGGTCATGGTGGCCTAGACAGGACAGAGCTCATGGAGTGTAGGCATCCTTTTGCTCCTTCCCCCACCAAAAGACCGGTGGTGGCTAATTGCTCTAACTAGTGGATATGATCACTACTTAGGTCTTCCTAACTCACAACATCCTGGGCAAAATGTTTACCCACTGGGGTCACCTTGACAGACGCTTATGAATGGAACTTTTGGTTGCACCCTGAGATTGTGGTCTGTACCATACTTTTGGGCAAAAGCTTCTAATCATTGCTGTAGAACATTTGTATGGCCCCAGTGATGAAAGTTGTACCACAGGGAAATACAAATTTCCCTAAGGCCTATAAACATCCAAATGAGAGTAAGACATAATAGCCAGATACAAGTTGCTATTATTCTTGGAAATGATTCACTCTTCTATATAAATATTATCATGTCCACATATTCTGTCACATAAGAAGAGTTGGGAAGCAGAATCAACACCATAGACTTGCTGTATAGGATTTTTTATTATGAGCTTTACTGTATGAACAAATTGTGTGTTGGTCATACTCCCATCAGGTTACACTCTTATATCCACTTTCCCCACCCTCATTCCATGCAGGACCCTTTTCAGTGGGATTATTGGTGCTTACTGCAGAGTCATGAATTCATCAATCAATCTCTATGGTGGTGGGGAATGTCTTAGGATACTCCTTCCCAAACCTGTGGCTCTTAAAATCTTTCTATCCCCACTTTCTACAATGTTCCCTGATCCTTGTCAGGCAGCAAAAACAAGGGAGTAATTAAGATCCATCAATATGTCTGATAACTGACTGCCTAGCACAAGACAAGCCATCTCTAGCACATCTGCCAGGGCCCAGGAGACGTTACAGGGGAAGTGGTGACCTAAACATGAGTGCTGCTTTCACTGCCAGCCTGACAACCAGCTCCAGGAAAATGGTGATAGACACTGAGGACACTCAAAACTCATTAAAGCAGAGAGCTTAACACTAAAGTAGTCTTATAACACACCTTCCACAGCTCAGAGTTAGGAATTTAAAAAAGGATTTCTATCTAGGGTGGGGCAATATGATGGAACAAAGGCACCAAATACTAGATCACTCCTCCATGGCACAGAACCAAAGTAACTGTTTCCTTGGTGTCGCCATGGGAGAGAAATAGAATTCATCAGCAGAGATACAGCGCCTAGTGAAATCCAGTCTTGTGATAACATCATATTATAGGAAATAAAGTGCCCAGCAAGGTTACTGGGCAGGGAAAGCGAGAGTCCTACTTGGTAAGGGTAAGGGCTAAGGAGAGAGTTTTAGCAAGAGAAAGCTGTCTGCCAGCTCTATTGGCAAAGAGGCTGCCATCTTACAGACATACTCTCACTATGAAGATGCTCAGGGTCTACACACCAAGCTGACTTTAGGGTAGTTTGCTATCTCTGCCATTGAATTCTCAAGGTATAGAACCTGGGTTCACTTTTGACAAAAATCCTGAAGCTGGTCTTTCTTGAAAGAGGAAAGTCAGAAACCCTTGTATATTCCCATCTCATAACCATGTAGGAATAAATTTCACTGTCTCAAGAGGCAACTGCTCCACATGACACCTTGACTCTGACATAAACCCAGAAGAGTTCTATGACATGGGTGTGACAGTTGTGGGGTGAGGAGGCTACCACCCTCCTGAACTAGTAGATAAAGGATTTTGCCCTCAGCTTGATATGGCCACTTACAAGTGGGTGCCAGGACTGACGACAATAGCATGAAGAGCAGCAGATTAAGCAGTCCCAGGTGCCACCTTCCAACACAGAGTTTTGTGACTTTATTGACCCCAACTCTGCTCAGAGCTGTGTGGAGAAGTTGTCAGTTCTGGCTCCTCTGCTGCCCTCAGGAAATGTAGCCAAAAAAGTTTCAGAGAACTTATATCTGGCACAGCCTGAATTCCATGCTAATTCTATCCACCCTGAAACTGTGCTAAGAGGAATTTCAGGTTTGCTTCAGTCACAACTCCCTCCTGCTTCATACTTGGTGAGCTCAATTGAGAAATGCAGGGTGTGTGTATGTGTGCGTGTACTTGCATGCATGTATATGATGCCCTAGCCAATTCTCTGCCCCTAGGCCCATAGCCTAAGAAGACCCTGCATGAATGAAGGTGTGCTCAGCATAGGTCAAATTATCCCCTCATTTACAAATCCAAGAATATATATATACACACACACACACACACACATATGTGTGTGTGTATATATATAGTGTATGTGTGTTCCCTTTTATCATTTTTTCTTTTTTGTGGTTTATTTTAATTTTCACTGTACTGAGGTTCAGGCCCAAGGTCTTGCATATATAAGATAGGTGTTCTGTCAATAAGTCACACTTCCAGCCCAGCTGACATGAATTATACCCAGATCCAACTTTGAATCAGTCATTGTTCAAGCCCTGGAAGACATTTCAACTTAAGGAATAGATGATACAAAAGTTCCCAGCCATTGACCTTTCTTCAGGTAAGCACAGCTGGGTCCTCTGCTGGGAAGACACACCCATAGTAGCAGAAAAGAGGAATTGCACAATTTTTGCTGACACAGAATCTATGTGGATTCTCTGCCCTAACCAAGCCTGTCTGTACCTTGTCAGACTGTGCAGTGCTGATAAGACTGAGGGCCACAGAGGAGTTGCTGTATCCCAGTTCCTACATCTCCCTATGAAATGCATGAATCTGTAGTGATATCTATTCAGAGGACAAGAGGTTCAAGCCCTTCAATACCACTGGATTATCCAAAATCAGAATCACTTTCAAGTAATTGACACAATATCAACAGTGCCTGTGGACACCCCATCACCTGACAGAAGTTACCATTTCCATTGTACAAGTAACCATAGAAGGTGTAACCCACATAATCTGCTGTCTATACCACAGTTACTTGAAATATTAGTGCATCTTCATTCTTTTTTTTTTTCAAGGTAGAGTCTCACTCCGGTCCAGGCTGACCTGGAATTAACTATGTAGTCTCAGGGTGGTTCGAACTCATGGCAATCCTCCTACCTATGCCTCCCTAGTGCTGGGATTAAAGGCGAGTGCCACCACGCCCGGCAGTGCGTCCTCATTCTTATGAGACCTACAGGGAGAGTGGGTCATTCTGGTTCCAATATGGCAGACACTGTGCCCAGACCTATTACACATTGCCACAAAAATATCATTACAGTGCTCAGTTGAAATAAGTTAAACATTACACAACAAATCAGTATCCCAAGGCAGATCATTAGGAGAGATCTACTTAGTAAGAAGGCCTTCACAAAAAATGGGAAGAAAAATCCATCCTTATGGACAAGTGAACAATGGAATGGAATAAAAGACCCAGAAATAAATCCATTCATCCCCAGCCAACCATTTTCTCACAAAATTGACAGAAACACACATCGGAGAATGGAGAACCTCTTCAACAAATGGTGCTGGGAAACTGGACATTCACATGAAGAAGGATGAGACTGGACTACTTACTATCTGGTCATGAACAAATATCATCCCCAGTGGGTCAAAGTCAGACTTGAAAAGCTGAAACTACTACAGATAATCATAGGAAAACACTTTAAGACTGGCAATGAATTTGTTTGTAAATTTTCAAGTGCACGGGAAACCAACCAAGAATTGGCAAATGGGGTTTACATCAAACTAAAAGTTTTCCACACAACAAGGGAAATGATCATCAAAGTGAAGTTACAGCCTATATAACGGGGGATATTTTATCAACTATTGATATGAAAGAGAATTAATATCCAGAATATATAAACAAAAAAGAACTCAATAAAAGGGGCTCATGAAGTTTCTCAATCTGAAAAGTGCTTATCTCATAAGCATGAAGGCCTAAGCATGATGCCCAGACCCATGTAAAAATACTAGATTGTGCATACTTGTAATCACAGAACTGGAGGTGTAGGGTTAGGAGGATCCCTGGAGCTCACTGGCCTAGTCTAATTGGCAAGCTCCAGGACAATGAGAGACCTCATTTCAAAACAAAAAGAAGGAAAAAGAAAAGAAAAAAAATGATAGATGGGGTTCTTGAGGATGACACTCAAGATTGTCCTCTGGCCTCCACACACATGTATACACATGTGCACACAATGCAGTACACATAAACATACACACATACACATAGTAATAATGAAATCTTATCATTTGCAGAGAAATGGATGGAAGTAGAGGGCACTACATTAAATAAATCAGACATACATACATTTTTTAAATTATTTATTTATTTATTTATTTGAGAGATACAGAGAAAGTGGAGGAGAGGGACAGAGAGAGAATTGGTGTGCCAGGGCCTTCAGCTACTGCAAACGAACTCCAGAGGCATTCGCCACCATGTGAATCTGGCTTAGATGGGTCCTGGGGAATTGAACCTGTGTCCTTTGGCTTTGCAGGCAGTTGCCTTAACCACTAAGCCATCTCTCCAGCCCATAAATACATTTTTAAAAAACCTTAAAAAATAGAAGAAATGCAATTAAAATGGGCAAATGATCTGAACAGACACTTTTTGAGATAGGCACTTTAACCAACTAAGCAAGAGAGCCACATTTAATAGACACTTTTCAAAAGAAGCATAAATGTCCAACAAACATGAAACTATGTGCCCAACATCTTTGGCTCTCAAGGAAATGAGAGCCAAAATCACAGTGAGATATGATCACATTATGCTAGACTGGAAACAGACACCATCTCATCAGTTAGAATGGAAATAGTTAAAAAGAAAAATAATAGGAGGGGTAGAGGTAAGAAAAGGTAGGACAGATGGCATGGGAGAAATATGATCAACATGCAATATTTACTTGATGAAAAAATTAAGTTTAAAAGAGAAATAAAACAAATGCTGGTGAGGCTATAAGGAAACAGGAAAAGTGTGTAAGGGTACACTACTGGTAGCCATGTAAATTTATAGACACTATAGAAATTAACCTGGAGGGTCTTCAAAAAAAATCTAAAAATATCCAGCTATACCACTCCTAGGTATGTATATACCAAAAGAGATCCACATATTCTGGATATTAATGCTCTTTCACATAAACAGTTATTGTCCATGGACCTCTACACACATGCTGTGGCACATACCTGCCTACACTCATACACACAAACACATGTACACACACACACAAATTATACATATGTTCCATTTTGTTGCCTGGCAAGATTAAAGGTTCAGGGGCTGGGGAAATGGCTCAATGGTTAAACTTGGTTGCTTGCAAAGCCTGCTGCCAAGTTCAATTCCCTAATCACCCACATAAGGCCAGATGTATGTGCAAGAGACCCTAGTTCATGCATGCAATGCACATATACACATGCATGTGTAATTAAATAAATAAAAATAAAAATGAATTATTAGAGACTGTCCTTTCAGGACCCCTCCTGTTTTGCAGGAGCTTTGCTTCTTTCCTTTTCTTAAGCTCTATAAATAAAATCTTTCTAGCTTCAAAAAAGAAAAGAAAAAAGGATTAAGGTTTCTCAAATGTAAGCATAGGGCAAAGCCAGCCCATTAGTTTGAATGTTTCTCTGAATTCAGATAGAAGGTAGGGCATTAAGATAGAACAATTAAAAATAAGTAAAAACAATATGCACAAAAGTCCAAAGGCTCAAAACAGCAATGTTCTGAAGTATGAACAAGTTAAGGGAGTAAGAATACACTTCCCCTATAGCCTTGAGAAATAGGTCAGACCTAGTGCTGCCTAGTACCTCTCCATCTCCCTACCTGCAAATGGCTCAGGAAAAATGTTCTCCCAGAAAAAGAAGTAACACCAAATGCTGGTGATGGACATAAGCAGAAAGGTGTAGAGTGAAAGACTGATGTCGTCCATGGGGTTAGCATCACCACACCTACCAACATTTACCTTTTCACATTTTGCCTTTGTCTTCTCAAACATAGGTCTGACATCCATGTGTGACACCATGGGACTTCAGTGAAGACCCCTCACTGTACCACAGAAAGAGCTTTGGAAAACACTGCTACTGTGGAACTCTCAATCCAAAACCACAAAGTGACTCTTGGAAACAAAAACCTTCCCTCACACTACTGAGCTGGTCAGAAAGATACATTTCAGTCATGGGAAATGAGCCCACGGCTGGACCGGGCGGCTGGTGCAGGAAGAGCTGAGAATGACAAGTAAGCTCTGGTGACCCCAGCCCCAGGAACCAGGCCAGTCCCACCTGTCAGAGCTGGTCTGGCTGGCATCATTCTCTTCCTATAGGCTGAGTGGGCAGGAGGCCAGACCCAGCTAGCACAAAGTAATAGGGTGTACAGCTACAGGGCATGTGTGTACGTGCTGAAACTTACTTTCACAGCTGCAGGTCTAGCAAGAAGATGCCCTTTCTGAGATGAAAATAAACCCTGCTGAAGTGGGACAGGAAGAGGAGCTTAAAGCTCACTCCTACCACATCCCTCCTCAGCCAAAGCTATGGACTTCATCTAGGCCCTGTTCATCCACACTGCCAGTGGGTGCTGAACACATGGCAGAAGGAATTTGTCTCTAGACTCCAAATTATAAGGCTGTCATGGCCTCCACAGAGTTGGATCACCAAACTTTACCCCAACTTCTAAAAGGGTCTTTTACCATTTTGAAGGTGACTGGAAAGTAGGTTTCTCCCTTCATGAAACTGAGGAGCTGTTTATCCCACTCATCATTTACCTTGAGCCACAGAAGACCAGGGTGTCTCCTTGGTGTAGCTCCCATGCTGATACCGAATGTTGGCTTCCAGGTCCCAAGCTGACAGTAACACTATGATGTCCTTCACTTATTAGCGTTCCTTATCCCTCCCCCCACTTACTGGGCCAACACTGGCAATGTGAGGGACTTTCTGGGTAATGAGATGTTCTGCTCTACTGTTAGGGATAAGACACAGGCTGCTATTGTCTGAAGGGATAAAATGAGGTTGACAGCCTTTGCAAAGTTGCTCTTCTAAGGGAACAGGGAAAGACTAGAAGCAGAGGTCCAGCCCAGAAGCAATTACATCAAGCCACAAGGTCAGAAGTCTTGATCTGTGTGAGGTGGTTGAGTGGGTACAAGACTGGTCCAAAATTCCAGCAGGCAAATTCCCAATGTAAAAGATCACATGGTATACACAGTGTTGCTCTCTACAACCCAGTAAAGAGAGCAAAGAAGGGTCCCACCAATTTTTCCCTTATCTGGGGCATACCAGCATCTTAACATAGCCTGAAAGAAAGCCTAATAACTGTTGAGACCAGCCTGAGACTACAGAGCGAATTCCAGGTCAACCTGGGCTACACCAAGATCCTACTTTGCAGAAGCAAAATAAGCCTAATAAGCTGTACTCTGTGCTCCAAAAAATTATTTTCATAAGGCAAAAGTGGAGCTAAAGGGGGAAAAGTAACAGACATGCTAGCTAGTAATAAGAAGACTGTATGCAGATGAGTCCACATCACTGCAGAAGAGCTCTCCTCTTGCTGCAACAGAATTCAGCTGTGTCTATGCCACATGGTTCATCCATGACTTCACTAAAGCAAAGAGTCTCCCTAAAATACCTGACAAAGTTCAATCATTTCATTTTGTTTGTTGTAGAAAGGGTCTCCCTATGTAGTCCAGGATGACCTGCAATATTCCATTCCCCTGCTTTAGCCTCCAGAGTGCTGGCATTACAGATTTGTGTCATTGTGCCCAGCCACAGTCACTTTTGCAATATGAGTTAGCCTTGCTTGCCAATCAGGATAACCATAGCCCAGAAGGGCAAGGGCCTCAGCTGGGGGAGGCTTTCTTGTGTGTGTTGAATTTTCCCTTTTCCCCATTTGTGGTTAACTTTGTTGTTCTCTGAAACCCTTCAAGGTGTCTACTTTCCCTGTTCTGAGTCTGTAACAAAGCAGGTGCTAAGAAACAGGAAATCCTGGTGCCTCCCAGAGAGGAGATGAGAACAAGCCCCAACATCTTCCATGACTACACACCAGGCCTACTCCTAGCAGGGTCTGTGTCTCCCATTCTAAGGTGATGTGCACAGCTATGCCTGGGAGAACTCACTGCAGGACCAGGCTTGTGACAACCTTTCTATCACCAAAGACAGAAAGAGTCAGAGGACCTAGACTTAATAGAAACCTAAGACAATGGGCTGGAGAGATGGCTTAGCAGTTAAGCGCTTGCCTGTGAAGCCTAAGGACCCCGGTTCGAGGCTCAATTCCCCAGGACCCACGTTAGCCAGATGCACAAGGGGGTGCACGCATCTGGAGTTCGTTTACAGAGGCTGGAAGCTCTGGCGCGCCCATTCTCTCTCTCTCTCTCTGCCTCCTTCTCTCTGTCGCTCTCAAATAAATAAATAAACAAAAAAAATAAAAAAAAAGAAACCTAAGACAAACTCATTGCAAAGGAATCCCACCTCAGCCCATTCCAAATAGCTTGTGAAGATAAAAAAAAAAAAAAAAAAGTTGGCAACATAAAATAAAGATGAATGAGAAGGGGGAAAATAGGAGTTTGGATCATCTGAATTGAGGTCAGGGAAAATATGGCAGCAATTTAATCTGCCTTCACCTTTTCCCACCTCATTTATTTTCTGTTTGTGAATGATGCTAGTTCTCTCAGTATGTTACAAAAGCCCCCACTGCAAAGTAAAATTGCCAATAATGCCTTTATTTGACGAGTTACTGGCAGAACTTCACAGCACCAATGACTACCTCCTCTCTGAAAATCAGCTGACCCTTGATTTTCCTCTGAACTGGTCACTTTTACTGGAGTCATCAAACGTTCTGACTTCTTCGAATTGGGATATCCAAAGGATCCACTTTTGGAGGGTGCCCTCTATCTGCCCTCAGTTCTAGAGGTCTCATTTAGCTTTGCAGCTTGAAACAGTGTCATGTGACTACTGCTCCCAAATGTCTAACTTAAAATCAGACTTTTCCCAGAACTCCAGGCTTCTCTCCTCAGTTGCCCAACCAGCTTCTCCATTCAAGTGTCCAGCATGCCTCTCAAACTCAAGCCTATCCAAAACTTAGCTCCCATCATCCCTGACTAGAGAGAACCTGACACCATTTTCTTTAATTAAGACAACTTTATCCTCTCCATTACTCACACAAATACAGTACTCCTTGACTCTTCTTTCACCTCCTACATCCAATATTTTGAAAACTGCTGTCTCTACCTCCCCGTCCGCTTCTCACCACCTCTGCTGCTACCCGCCCTGTGCAGACCTTGATTATGATTGTCTTTCAACAGGACTTGGTTCCTCCCTTGTCTCTGTAAACTATACTCAACACAGGACCAGGGTTCTTCTGTTGACATGTAAATGAGGCCCAAGTTTCCACAAGGAATCCCATAATGCACACAAATTAACCCCTCATCTCCTCAACTACCCTTCCTCGGTGCTGCTTGGGGTGCTTGTCCCTACAGTTCACACAGGTCTTCCCACTTGTCCTTGAATATGTCAGGCTCCCCTCCTCTTTAGGGCACCAGCACTTGCAGCTCTAACTGCTTGAAATGTACTTCCCTTTATTTCCCCTAAGGCTATGTTCAAATGAGACCTTTTCACATCACCCTGTTTTAAATACTGCTGAATACTTCATCTTCTTGCCCAGTTTATTTTCTCTACAGTGCATTCCCTTTTACTATCCTTCTTTGTGGTATCATTATGCTTCTTGCATTCCTAGCCCTTTTACAAGAACGAATTCTCAATAAATCCTGCTCCAACAATGCCGGCGTTTATTTCCTATTTTTCTTCACTGCCATATCTTTAGTGCTTGGAACTGGCAGGTGCTTAATGTTTGCACACATAAGCAAGAGACACATTGATGGTTGATGGGTAGGGCAAATGGCAAGGAGGAGGAGGAATGGATATAGGGATTGGTTGATGGATAGATCAATTGGAAGATGAATAGATTTGAAAGTGTGATGGAAATTTAGAGTGAATGTCAGGCTTCACACTTAGAAGATTATAAGATTCCTGGATGTCTCAGAAGAAAAAAAAATAAATCAAGGAAAATACAATTCTGCAGTAAACACACACACCTTTAATAGTTATTGGATACCCTACTACAATGGTAGATTCTAACATAAAATAAATGCTATTTTCACAGACTCATTACAATTGGACTAGTTTTAGCATTGTCTCAATAGCTATAACACATAATAAACCAACTAGGGAGACAGTTGTTTTTGCAGAAATCAAGCATGGCAAAAAGTGGCTCTAATACGGGGAAAAGGAATTAGAAAAGGAATTGACACACTCAAGGTAACCAGCCATTATTGTGATGCTACCATGTGACAGACACTGAAAAGGGGACCTTGCTAACATTATCTTATACACTCTACGTAGCACCCTTGGAAGCAGATGTTACACCTCTTTTACAAATAAGGGGACTGAAGCACAAAGAGAATAAGTTACTTATACAAAGTTTCAAATACACAGTTAAGTTTGGATTCAAATTATACTTATATGAGTCAAGAATCCTTGCTTTTTCTGCATTATTAAATGAAAAGTTAGCCCCAAAATAGTAACCTTTAAGTGTCACAGCTCACTTCTATTTTCCGAGGTATTCACCTGGCTTTGTTTCAGTAGATCAAGCATCTTAGAATTAACACAATAGTCATAAGAAGATGTAGCTAAAAATCAAGGTTTTTCTTCTTAAAGCAGAATTTTATAGGATTATAGGAATGATAAGCTGAAACTTCTCACTTTACACTCAGCTACACACACACACACACACACACACACACACACCTCTGAATACCAAAAGCAACCAATAAGAGAGTTTACAATTACACTTTTACCTTTGCCCAAGTCACTTCAGGTCATAAGTGCTAAAGATACACCTCTAAGAAGATCTGACAATTCCGGCAGATGTTGTTTACTGCTCAAGAAAAATGTTTCACTAGCATCGGCCTTGCAATAGTCCAGTGAAATCTCTTTGCTTCCTCCTACTCACATTTCTATTTGGACATTTTACTTATTGCTGGTGGCCTCTACCTCCACCTACAGAAACCTGGCTCATAACAGCCTACAATTAATGTCATCAGATATACAAATCCATTTGTGACATTCCACCTTACCAGAGGACACTGGACTTTTCAGTCAGAAAGCACTAGTTGATCACATTAAAAATGCCTCTCCTATCACTGTGTATAGTAACTACCTTTGCTTACTTTTACTCTCATCAAGTTTGTCTCCTGATTAATTTCTGTCAAATTGTTCCACCAGAGAACATTAATGTTTAGTGTGTAAGCATGCTAAGAAGAACATTCCCACAGGGATTTTGTTCACCTAAATTTTCTTTCTTTTTCTTGAGCTAACCACCTCACATTCATTCTAACTCAAAGAAAGAAAGTAGATAAATACTACAGATTATTCTCTTCTCCTGAGCTGTATGTATGAAGACTTAAAAAGCCCAAGAGGGGCTGGAGAGATGGCTTATGGCTAAGCACTTGCCTGTGAAGCCTAAGGACCCTGGTTCGAGGCTCGTATTCCCCAGGACCAACATAAGCCAGATGTGCAAGGTGGCACATGCATCTGGGGTTCATTTGCAGTGGCTGGAGGCCCTGGCTCACCCATTCTCTCTCTCTCTCTCTCTCTCTCTCTGTGTGTGTGTGTGTGTGTGTGTGTGTGTGTGTGTGTGTGTCTTTCTCTCTCTGTTGCTCTCAAACAAATAAATAAAAATTAAAAAAAAATTTTAAAGGCCCAGGAATAGCTGGAAAGATAGCTCAGCCAGTAAGAGTTTGCCTTGCAAGAAAAGAACCCACATTAAAAATAAAAGCCAGGCTGGTGGCACATACTTGTAAGCCCAGTGCTGACAGGTAGATCCCTGGGGCTCATTGATCAGCCAGTAGAGCCTAATTCGATGAGTTCCAGGACAGTAAGAGACCCAAAATAGACATGAAAATAGAAGAGAGAGACAAACTATGAAGAGGAAGTGAGGTGGAGGGGGCAATAGTGGGTAACAAAAGGCATATATGATAAAGCACATTATATTCATGCATGAAATTATCAAAAAGTAAAATGAATAAATTAAATGTAAAAAAGAAAAAGGGTGAATGACATTCAAGGTCTTTTTCTGACATCCACACAGAAGTGCACCTGTACACACAAATATGCTCACCTGTAAATGCATATAAGAATAAGCATTTAAAAAGCCCCAGATGGGCTGGAGAGATGGCTTAGCCATTAAGGAGTTTGCCTGCAAAGCCAAAGGATCCCAGTTCAATTCTTCAGGGCCCACGTAAGCCAGGTGCACAAAATGATACATGCATCTGAAGTTCCTTTGCAGTGCTGGGACTAAAGGAATGTGCCACTGCACCTGGCTTAACTTCTTAACTAACCTCTTTACACTATTCAGGGCCTCAGTGGAGCCACGAGTCTTTCCTAAAAGGACATCCCTTCTTTCCAGTCACCAGCAGCCTTCTCTTTCTGCACAAGTTAGATGCTCACCTAATGTAAGCGCATTTACTCTCATTTATCCAGCTGAATTAAGAATACTATAAAAAGCATTAATTCATTGAATTATTATTTTATATTCACCATGGCCTTAGAATTGTCCTGCATAAATATCTTCTAATCATACTCACATTAACAAAGAACATGAGTTCATATGTTCAAATATTCTTTGGGCCAATAAGAAAAAAAATGACGAACTTTAGGTACAGTGGAGGAGGGGATACTTGTAAATGTAATTTGTTAAATAAATTATAGAAAATAACCAAAGATGTGTCAAAAAGTAGTGAAGAAAAGATAGCATCTGCCTAAGTTAGTGTTTTTTTTTCCTAAAACCTTACTTTTTCAGGCCTTACCACATTCCCTATGAATTATACTCCATCCCCAAGTCTGCCAATATGCCTCATGATAGTTCGACATTATTTGTGATTGATAAGACACTGAAAAACACCCTTAATTTTAATGAGGCTGGGTGTGAGAGTCACTGCTGTATTCCATAACAAAAGGAACTGATGTTCACAGAGAAGAGGAGTGAGGACAGCAATCCTTTGTTTTCTCAATAACTAATTTCGTACCAAGGTCAAGATTCCTCAAAGTCAAAATATTCCTTCATTTGGCCTCTTTCCATTCTAAACTTTTCAAAATTGACATTTTCTGAGACATACAGAGAAAACATGGCTCCTCTTAATTTCAGGACAACCAAGGAAGGTCCACAAGAGTAGTCTACAAATTCTAGTTCCAACTCAAATACAAGATCCACTAAAATGAGGAGGAAAAACCACCTACTGAGCCTTTCCAGCTCTTGTGCAATTTCTGTGTCAAACAAGGAAGCTGCTGACAAAAGGACAATCACTAGGTTGGGAATTGGTATGAGAACATAGGAAAGAGAATAGCAGGCAAGTGGAAATGAGACTGGAACAGTGGCAAAGTAAAATGTTTGTGACTGCCTCAATGGTTTTGCACCAGCTCTTCTGGAGAATTACCAACTCCTATCTGAGAGCCAGTCAGCATGCAGCCACTTAGGAAGGTGCAAAAACAGCTTCCTCCACTCTCCCCACCCTCTCTTACTCATTACCACAACAAAACATTATCAGGCAACTATAAACTGAAGATAAACTAGCAGCTCTTATCACAATTAACATCCACTAGATTGCATCAAGTTTCAGTCATTTTCCTCCAGAAAGCATGACCTTGTCTTTGGCTGAGTCTTTCTGATAGGTCCTAGATATATAGAGGCATACAGAAGGCATTCCTTAGCTCATGAGGTAGAAGCAGCAAGTTCTTACTTGTGCTTTCTATTCTCCTCTATCTATGTATTTCTCGTTGGAAAACAGAATAGAACCTCCAATGCATATTTACCAGAAAGAAAATGAAGTAACAAACACACTCCATGCACTATCTGAGGGTGAGGATATTGTTGCCATTATTTAAAAAAAATTATTTTTATTTTATTTGCAAGGGGAGAGAGAGAGAGAGAGAGAGAGAATGAGTGTGCCAGGGCCTCTAGCTGCTGCAAATGAACTCCAGACCCATGTGTCACTTTGTGCTTCTGGCTTTATGTGGGTAGTGGAGAATCAAATCTATCTCCTTTGGCTTTGCAGGCAAGCATCTTAACCACTGAGCCAACTCTCCTGGCTCTTGTTGTCATTATTAAACATAGTAGGTAAATCATTCTGAGCCTGATAATATGGACTGGTATTCACCCTGTAATATTACATCCCAGTTCTACTTATTCAATCTGCAGTTGCCACAGCTGGGAATGGAGATGAATTATTACAAGATCATTCTTTTTAGATGAAAGCAGGATTTTAATACTCCTTCCCTTAAAGGACAAATAATATAACAGTTTCTCCAAAGACATGCCTTTTAGTTCAGTCCCATTTTCCAAAGCATAAAATTTATATTACATAATGGTAGTGAAACCTGTTTGATCTGGGATAAACACTGTAAAAATTATGTTCTCCAGCCAGCAAGACCTTGATGAACTATATGAAAAAGTTGCATACTTGCACAAAGTGCAAAAACAAAAAGGCAAGGTACTTAGAACTAGTCAATCACAAACCTTGTTCTCACAGCAAAACACCTAAAAAGGCATACAGAAGATCGGCTGCCAGACTGGCCCTAAGGGTTGAGGATAAGTGTATGAGAGAAACAGGCCTGACACCCATTTTAGATACTGTCAAAAATCACAGAGACACAGTCAGGCTGAAAGTGCAGTGCTCAATTATGGACCTGCAGAGTAGACCATCATGCATAATCCTGGCACACCCTCTGTCCCCAGTCTCCAGCCTCTGGTAGTGACCAAGTCTTGGATCTTCAGCCTCTGCCATAGCCCTAATGGGACTTGGCTCACTTCAGTCTGCATATTCCTCAAAGGCCTCTGCCTCTGAAACTTGGCTTAGCCACTCTCCTTAAACCTGTCTCACATCTTACCTTCTTGGTGTGGTCCTTACTGCCCTTTAAAACCTTTGATTTTGAGTCATTCATTAGCCTCAGAAAATTAGTACTATCTCACCTACCCACCTTCACTTCTCCTTTAGGATACTAAACTCCATTAGGATATATCATGTATCTGGTCAATGCATAAGCTTAGTTCTTCTTGCTGTAATCCCAATGATGAAGTACCAAATATAGGGGCAAATATTTGTTTAAGTAATAATAGAGATCAAAGATTTCTATGTCAGAATAAAAAATATCAATATAGAAATGGGTTGGAAGTCTCTGGCTTGGTAGGAACAAAATGTCACACTAATAGCACAAATTATTTGAGTTGTTAACAGTATAAAAATATGCATGGAGAGCATCCAGATAGCTCAGTCGATGGAGCATCAGACTTTTAATCTGAGGGTCCAGAGTCCAAGTCCCTGTTCAAGTGGCTGTGACTTTTGTGTAAAATAGTATAATAGTAAAAACACGGCTGGAAAGATGGCTTGGTGGTTAAGGTGCTTACCAGTAAAGCCTAAGGACCCAGGTTTGACTCGCCAGCACCCATGTACAAGATGCACAAGATGGTGTATGTTTCTGGACTTCATTTGCAGTGGCTGGTGGCCCTGGTGTTCCCGTTCTCTCTATCTGCCTCTTTCTGTCTCTCTCTCTCCCCCAAATAAATAAACAAATGAAATATTTTTTAAAAAATAGTAAAAATGTGAACTACTAAAAACAAGTCCTTTAGGGCTAGAGGGATAGCATAGTAGTTAAGGTGCTTGTCTGCAAGCCTAATGACCCAAGTTTAATTCCCCAGTACTCCCGTAAAGCCAGATGCACAAAATGGTGCATGCGTCTGGAATTCATTTGCAATGGCTGGCAGCTCTGGCATGCCTATTCTCTCTGTCTGTCCTCTCTCTCTCTTCTTGGAAATAAATAAATAAAAATATTTTTTTAAATATGCATGGGGCTGCAGAGATGGCTTAGCAGTTAAGGCACTTGCCTGCAAAGCCAAAGAACCCAGGTTCCATTCCCAGGACCTATGTAAGCCAGATGTACAAGGTAGCACATGCATCTGGAGTTCACTAGCAGTGGCTGAAGGCCCTGGTACACCCATTCCTCTCTCTCTCTGCCTCCCTCTCTCTCTCAAATAAATAAAAATAAATTTTAAAAATATGCATGGATGCATATCTCCAGGAATAGTCAGAGATAGTGTCTTTCCATTTTAAATACAACTGATTCCACCTGATTTGGGGATGCTTTTCCCTGCTCTGAAATGAGATTAAGTGCCACGGAAACAGTTTAGTTCTTTGGGAAGTTGCTACTTTATGATTTATTGGCACATTTGGACACATGTGGAGTCTGGTGCTAATAATTCCCTACTACCAAGGCAAGATCTTCTTTATAAACTAAGGGCTTTCCAGTCTGACTAGAACAGGTAACATTCCTGCTCTCTGTGAATACCATGTTCTGTTTATGTCTCTTTTATCTTTTTCCATTTTATATTACTATCACCAAATACTTAAATGTAGCTAACATATGAAGAAAAGACATTTCCTTCCTCACTTGCAGTTCTGGAGCCTAGGAAGACCAACAGCACAGAACCAGTATCCATCCAACAAGATGATAGGATTCATACTATATCATAATTCAACTGGAAGCATCTCATGGAGAAGCAGATCAAGCACGCTAACTCAACTTTCTCGCTCTCCCGATACAATCACTAATACCATCATGGAGTCTGGAACCCCATGAGCTCATCTAATCCTAATTACTTCCCAAAAGTTCTACCTTCACATACCATTAGCATATGGAATTTAGGCCTAAGTTTCCAAAATATTAAAACATTCAAACTGTAACAGCCCATAATCTGTGCACCCAACTTCCAATAGTTTTGTCGCATACTGGCACTGATCAATATTAGTGCTGAGTGCTCTAGGTCCCCTTGTGGAGGTTCAAAGGTCTCTCCTTGTGTAGCTCAAGGTGTCCAAACCCCACTTGTGCTGAGATTCATCTTCCCTAGAAACTCTCTCCAGATAGTGAGTTGAAGCAGTCAGAATACACACCTCTTTTGCTTCCAATTTCTTGATTTTCCTCATTGCCTGATGACTAGGTTTCACAAATCATTGTCTCATACATTTTACCTAATGATCTTAGTTGTTTTAGGCCAAAGGTAAACTTGGCTGTGTAACGTCATCTTCAGTAGAAACAGAATGTTTTAAAATTCAGCACACTTTTTACCTACTATAAATATTGCTAAATAAAAAAGATACTACTTTAGTCCATGCTTGTAAAGAAATGTTCTTGAACAACTTACCTGAGAATCATCCAGGATTCTTAACAAAACCACACTTTGATATATTCTAAAATCCATTGAATATAAATATCTTGAAACTAAAGTGTGAGAGTTTTTACCATCACCATGACAACTAGTTAATAAAGACAATGAAATACTCCTCCAAAAAGCTCAGAAATCATTGAAGTTGGAACAGACTGAAAAGTCCAGAACAGTAGTAAGTCAACTTTCTAGAAATCACAATTCTCTGGGGCTCACTGAACCATTATGGATGCAGCTACTTTCTTCTCACCCATTCCACAGAGGAACATGGTAAAGATACAGACAGAACGCTGACTGCCTCTCCACAGAACTTCTCTGGACAGCAAACCCCAAAGGCAAACCAACCAGGAAGCTGTTGTGCTATCATGTGTGCTTCTCCTCAGTTATTAGTTATTAATAAATAGCGACAATCATGTTCACTACCTCAGTCAGAGTAACAATAGCCAACCCATATTCCCCAATATCAAAGGCATTTGGAAATGAGCCCTCCACTGTCTTGATCCACTGAGATCTATTCCTGGGTAAAGAAGGAAGCGAGCACCCTAGGACACAGATATAACAGCAAACATGTATCTTTAGGCTGAGGTTGCCAAAAAGCAATAGGTTTCACCACAAAAGCCCATTTGCTCAAATCTTTGCTGGGGCTTAGTTTGGGGCAAGCATCTTGCTCATCCTGAAACTAGTGACAGGCTCTGGCTGCTGTAAATGGACAGTGGTGGAAAGGCTTCACCATGCTGATCCAGTAGGTGAAGCACATTATCAAAGTTTAACTCACATCCTGAATTGTAAAGTGTTCCCTATTTAACCCTGACTGTACTTTACTAGCATTGGGGACACCTAGTGGGCAAAGGTGGAAATGAAAGCAGATGTATACATAGGAAGGGCCAAACCATTGTGAAACCATTGGAGGGCTTAAATAGGGGAATAAGATGGCTTTTATTTATTAAATTTATTGTTTTTATTGTTATATTTATTATATTTATTATAAATGTACTTATTTTATTGTAATATTAAAAATTATCTCTGGTTGCCCTTTGGTCTTTTCAAGGGGGCAGCAGTTAATGTGAGGAGATAAATAAGGCAGTGAAACATAGTCTATGGAACAATCCAGTCTGCCACAGTATTTTACCACTTTAAACCAATACACAAATAGGGGGGAAATATTAAGAAAGTTGTTTTTAAGCATTTTTAAGTAATTTGACATTGAATGAACATCTAAGCAGGATTTCTTTTTATAAAAATAGGCTTCAAATAATGGCACCCAGCCTAGGGGGAGAAAACCAATGGCTCTCTGATTGGCTAAGAGATTCACTCAGTGGAAAGGAACCCTTAGCTGGAACTGGGAATAGAGTCATAATCTACAGAGACCAAAATCATGGACTCCAACAAGAAGCTCCCACTAGTCTTTAGCCCAAAGAGTGGCTATATCCACCTAAATCTCCCTTAATTAATGATGCTATTCCCATTGAACCTATGCTGACCTCAGTCTCCTTTGGAGAATCTGTTTTTCCTTTTCAGAAGGCAGCTAGAATGAGAAGATAAACCACCCTTTACATATCAGCCAGAGCCCAAGTGAAACCACACAGGAATTGGCAAAATGAGCAAGAGTGCTGCTTCAGTAGTGAGCCCATCAACCAGGGCCAGGGTCATGGCAGACACTGAGGTTAATCAAAAAGCAGAAATCCAGAACCTGCTGAAAGCACATCACTAAAATAGTCTTAAAACACACCCACAATGGCTCAAGGAATTTTGTGGCAGCGGGGGTGGGGGACAGAAAGAATGTAAAAGCCATGGAGTGGAAGGGAATGTCCAGGGATACTGTCCCCTTCCCCGCTCCCCCTTACAATGACTGACTGATGCTCTCACATCTATACTCTGAAGACTTTGGTGCAATACCAGAAATCTCAATGAGGAGGGCCCTCAGCATAATGAGGACAGGGAGGATGGAAATGATGGTACTAACATATGATGTGTCCATACAACTTTCTACTTAATAAAAAACGTGTAAAAAATATATTTTCAGGGGACCTGGAAAGAGATATTTAAATGGTCTTTTACCACAGATCATTTGAGATACCACTGCAATAGTTCAGCCAAAGAGTGATGGAAACTTAACCAAAAAGAATGAGCCAGGCCTGGTATGGTGGCACACACCTTTAATCCCAGCACTCGGGAGACAGAGGTAGGAGGACTGCCATGAGTTCGAGGCCACCCTGAGACTACATAGTGAATTTCAGGTTAGCTTGAGCTAAAGCAAGACCCTATCTCAAAAAAACAAAAAGACAAAAAAGCAAACAACAACAAAAAAAAAAACCCAGACACAGAAAAGACTCATGTCCCAGGGTCATAAAGAGCACTAAGAGAGATCTGAAAGGCAAAGCAAGGAGGGCAGGTGCGCTCCATGACACTTCTGCCACTGCTGCCACTGTAGACCTGGATACGCACCACACACAGGGAAGTGACAACTAATAACAGTTTTGTTTTTAAAGCAATGGTGTAAGTGTTACATTCAAAACCAATGTGAGGCAACATTGTGTCTAAATTCTGATTTTACCATTATGTTACATTAGAGACTTACTTAATCTCTCTGATAAAACTACTTGTTCTTTGGGGCAAATAGCTCATATAAGAAGCCACTGAAGCAGTAAAAGGAAAACAGTCATACTGCATATAGGCAGTAGGTTTCCATGCCCATAGTACGTCCACACTGGGCACAGAATACAATGAGGAGCAGCAGCACCAGGGATGGAGAAGCTATGGAAGCCTGATCTCCTTAGTACATGCTTAAAGATGACATGCCTCCAAGGCCTCTGGCCCCAAGTCCCCCACATTCCTCCTCAATATCCTCTTTCAACACCACCCCCAGCAGTTTTCCCTTTGGCCTTGGTTCCCAAGGTTTAGTTGATCTGATTTTTTTGTTTGTTTGTTTTAAGGTAGGGTTTCACTCAAGGCGATCTTCCTACCTCTGCCTCTTGAGTGCTGGGATTAAAAGCATGCACCACCAAGCCAAGGCTATGCAAAAATTCTTAATTATGAAAAACTTGAAGCACTTCTAATCCCAAGCATTTAAACAAGAGATCCTCGGTCTGTAACTACTCACAGATAATGCCGAAGACATCTCTCATATACAACAGATCTATGTTTTAACTTGCTACTATCAAGATTTAAATAAAAAAGTTTCAGATGCCGCTTGGATATTTATAGGTATGGATCTGTTTTTGTTTTGTTTTGTTTTCTCTTGTGTTCTTTTAATTTGAAGACCTTCCTTTCCTCCACTCAGGGTTTCTCCACTTATTTACTTTTTTTTTCCTTCTCTCTTTACAAACAAGACATAATTCTGACTAAGGATTATGGAAATCTGTTAAAGGCAGATAATAAAAAAGGAAAATAGTGCTATATGGTAGCATTAAATACATTTGTAGTATCTTTGCCTTCCTGTTTAATAAATAAGAAAGATTTACCATTAAAACTGATTGGAAGGAAGAAAAGTAATCCTAGAACATGATCACAAAAAAAAGTTCAGATCACCTGGGCATGGTGGTACACACCTTTAATCCCAGCACTTGAGAGGGAGGGGTAGGTAGATTGCTGTGAGTTCAAGGCCACCCTGAGACTACATAGTGAAATCCAGATCAACCTGGGCTATAGAAAGATGCTACCTTGAAAAACGAAAAACAAATTTTGCATAGACTTTATAGGTTGAGCATCATAAATCTGAAAGTCAGAAATTTAAGTGCTCTGAAATTTAAAACTTCTTTGGGTATTGTATGAGCCCTTAAAAAGTTCCAGACTTTGAACCTATCATCTCAGCACTCAAAAGACTGAGGCAAGAAGACCATAAACTTGAGACCAGTCTGGGTATTATAGTAAGACCCTGCCTCAGGAAAAAAGAATGCTCATATTTATAATTCCATTACTATGATATTTTAGCCTACTGTTTCCACGTTAGAGGGACGTATAAGGTACTAATATACATTTCTTCAATATTTATCAGAAGTTGAGACCATTTTATATTTCACTTTGATTTCTGTTATTCTTTTAAACTTAAGCCAATTTTAGAAAAAAAGTAGTTTGTGGTAGACTCTGGGCCAGAGATAGATAGTCTTTGTACATAACAACAGTGTGTTGCAACTCACTGCTGACTCAAATCAGAAATAGGATAATTATTAAGAATAAATTCAGAGGCTTCCTATATGCTAACTTAACTCCAGCACCCTGGGTACCTTGGCTCTGAAATAGCAGTGAGTAGGCATGCAGCATAAATCAAGGCTTACCTTAAACAAATGAGAGTTCATAGGATGAAAGTAGGAGAATGAAAAGATAACCTCTATAAATGTTCCAAGGTGCCTATTACAAGCTATATCTACTTCAGTAATTGTAAATTATAAACTCTAAGTATTATCAGCAAGATGAGAAAGACCCATTTTCATACACTCTGTTGACATGGAAGGTTGTGACAATCACATTCATGTCAAAGACTTCTAAGTAGGGCTCATTAATGGAAAATAGCCTGGCTAATGACCCAGAGCACCAGACCAACAAGGCAGAGATCAAAGACAGCTACCACATAAAGACTCCAAATTGTCCGGCCCTGACATACTACCCAGCCTTGCCCACCCAACCTACAGGCCTGAATGGCAGTCATGGAAGCAATGAAAAAGAGACGAGAGTATGCTGGGCAAATAGTGGAGACTGGTCCCCAGAAATGAATTCCTTGACACAAGCTCCACTCTAACTGCTGCTAGCTCATCTTACCATCCCCCACAGTCTACCTCCTAACTCTCCTTCTATATCTTGCAGTTTAAGCTGTGGTCTCCTACATTCTTAGCAGAAAGCATTGCACATTTTCCTCCCACTAACCTCTCACAGATTAAGTCAATGTTCCCAGGATATTTCCACACTTTATAGCCACTGATTCTTTGTCCCTAATTTCCCTTATTCATCAACTTGTCACAGCTCTATGGCCCCTCCCTAATACCACCCTCAAAACACACTAGAAAAATTCTTTCCCAGGAATGCCATTCTTATGAAGCCATCATATATTATGATCACCTTGTCTATCCCCCAGATCTAAGTCCTTTGATCAATTCTTCACTCTCCATTCAAAATACCCTCTTACACCCTCACACAGTGACTGGCTAGTTAGTTTCTACAGCAGAGGTCATAATGCTGTTGGGGAAACTGGGATACAGAAGCTGGGAAGGGCACCAAGGAAGAATGAACACAATAGCAAAGACTTATATGTGCCCAGTTGTTCTAAGCTTTCCTGCCCAGGTCTGAGTCCCCAGTACCCACTTAAGCCAGACACACAAGGTGGTGCATGCGACTGGAGTTCCTTTACAGTGGCTAGCAGCCCCGGCACTCCCATTCTCATTCTCATTCTCTCTCTCTCTCTCTCTCTCTCTCCCCCCTCAAATAAATAAATTAAATATTTAAGAAATGGAAGGGAGTTGAGCACAAATGAAGATTTCAGGCTTCACAAATGTATGCAATGTTCCCATAAAATAAAATAATACAGAAAAATTAATTTACCCTTGCATTCAACTTTGGAATGAAGAGAGACAACAAAATATCAGCCAAAATTTTTGTTACCAGGAAATGGTACAATAGCACCCCATCAAAATAAATTTTAAATGGCAAACTAAAAAATATTCCCATAATAGAAGAAAAAGAAATGAAGGGTCCCTGCAGTTTGTGGCCACAAGCGATATTTTTCTCCCCTTAATAAACAGAAGGCTGTGAGAACAGCAAAAAGACAGGATAAAGCTCTCAGCAGGAGAAACACGATAGCCAGCACGTCTTCAAAAACTTACCCAGTTTGGTCTGCTTTCTCAACACTGTTTTTCAGTTTGCTGGTTAAGATCAGACAGAGGCTGGGTTCTTGTTGCTGTTTCTGTTCTTTTGATCCCAGAGCCCCATGAAAATTAAAATAAGTAGTGGATGGGATGTGGCCCGGTCTCTCATTAGGGAGAGAAAAAGTTTGAAGCTTGAGCTGTCGGTTGCTTCTTGGGAAAAATAAGTAATGAGTGACTAGCAGGAGACGACGTGGGGGACGTGCCTCGCTGGCGTCGGCCCGGGAAGGGGCTGCACAGTTTCTCAGCACAGCTGTCCAGATGTGCTACGTCCAGTTTCCCTGAGGGGCAAGGCCCTGTACTGAGGCGCCTGGCAGAAACTTTGGCTCATTGGTGGCTGTGTGTCCTCCCCGGCCGCCGATTGGTGAAGAAGCCTGTCACTCCCGCGGGCCTCAGGGCCGCCTCCACCCGCCAGGCTCGCGCATCCTTGCAGGGAACCTGGCTGGAAGCGCCGCGCAGTCGCTGATGTGGCACTCGATGGCGGCGGAGTCTTCCCAGGGGCCCAGAAAGGTTCGCTAGGCACCCGGGGCTCGCCCATGCTCTTTCCCCTGTTACGTCCGTTCTTTTAGGGAGTTAGCTAGTTTGGTTTTATGGGATGATTTGTGTCCATGTGAGCAATGGAAAAGGCAGGCTGGGCTTCCAGGCTACAAACTTCTCCAAAGGGCTCTCGGACCTTCCTCTGGGCTTCATTCTCCCAATTTTCTCGAGGGAGAGGAAAGGCAGAATTCAGAACTGTTGTTGAAAGAAACTCTTTTTTTAAAAATTTTAGATGTATGTGTGTGTGTGTGTGTGTGTGTGTGTGTGTGTGTGTTGCAAGGAGAGAGAGAGAGAGAGAGAGAGAGAGAGAGAGAGAGAGAGAGAGAGAGAGAGAGTTAGAGAGACAGAATGGGCCTGCCAGGGCCTCCAGCTGCTGCAAATGAAGTCCAGATGCATGGGCCACTTTGTGCATCTGGCTTTACATGGGTACTGGGGAATCAAACTAGGATCTTTCGGCTTTGCAGGCAATTTCTCCAGCCAGGAAACTTAAAAAGTTTTCCAGAATTTGGTTGCTTCTATGGAGAAGCCCTAGGGTGGATAAGGGGTTAATGATTTGGGGTTTGTTCCTCATTGGGAGATAGTATATGAAAATTAGAACTGTTTATGAGTATTGAGAGAATTGCACCAAACATATTTTGATCCTGAGAAAACAGTTGAAAGATCATTGGGGACAGGGCAGAAGAAAGCCATACATTATAGTTTGTGCATATTGATAGAAACAGGAGCCACACTTGCACGGTTGAGCATCATGGAGGGGGCCAAGCCTAATACTAAACAGCTTTTACCTGGATTAACATATTTAATTCTTACATCCACCTTTATGAAGTAGATATTTTGCCATTTTCAGATCAGGAAACCAGACCCACACCCTATCCCAGAATGCCACAGATGCCTCATACAATGTATGCTTGCATTATACATCATTATGTTTACATACGTATCTGTCATTTGTGACCAGCATGAGAGGAAATGTGAATGGCTCTTCTTGATAAGCCTCAAGTTTACTTAACAAATGTTATATTCTGTTGGGTGCTGTATTTATTATCTATTACTGTCCATCAGGTTATCAAATTTAGTACTTGAAACAACACACATAATTATTGCAGTTTCTGAAAGTCACAAATCCAGGTCTGGATCTTCTGCTCAGGGTCACATAGGTCTGCATTCAAGATGTGAAGCTGGTTGTATTCTCATATGCAGGGTCTACTAGAGAGAACTGCTTCTAAGCCCCATCAGGATGCTATACTCCAATTCTTTATAGAAATAGGAATGAGTCCCTAGTTTCTCTCTGGAGGTCAGCAAGAGGTTGCCCTTAGTTTTCCAGTCTTCTCTTAATAAATTCTTTTTTATTTTATTTTTGTTTTTTTTGAGATAGGTCTTGCTCTAGCCCATGCTGGCCTGGAATTCACAATGTAGTGTCAGAGTGGCCTTGAACTCACGGTGAACCTCCTAGCTCTGCCTTCCAAGTGCTGGACTAAAGGCATACACTACCATGCCCAGCCTCTCAAGCAATTCTTAAAGGCAAGGAGAGGAAGATGATACAGGGCCACCTTAGAGTCTGTCTTCCACAACTGGATAGTTAGACACATGAATTTCCATGAACCTACTGCATTGCTACCATAACTCTACAAGCTCTGCCTCACCAAAAATAATAAATAAATAAACAAAGGGCTATCTTACAAGAAAATGGGGGGTTACATGCATTGATTCTTCACACTTAATCTTGAACAATCAAAGAAACCTTCAAATGAGCAGCCTTTGAGTGTGGACCTGGGAGATCATCTGTAATGGCTAAGCTTTCTGAGTCATTTGTAATCTGACATTAGTGCAACTTTTATCATAGAGGCTGCTTCACAATGGGCTGATCATCCAGATACTCATCAACCACCTGCAAATTACTACTAACATGCATCTAATATATTCACTACTGGAAAAGCATCTCAAAAAATAAATCAAAACTAGATTCCTTTTGCTTGCAGGAATGTAAAACTGTTTTCTCTCTGAACTATCCACAACCAAAACTTCTGAACTTATATACAAATCATCACAAGGCACTCTAAGAGGCCAACAGACAAAGGGGATCCACTGGAAATCTTAGACCTAAAGGACCATACCAGGGTGAATTCCTGGGTTTTATTTTGTTTTGTTATCTCAGACATGAAGATGTAAGTGTCAGTGCTTTCATTTGATCTTAAATGTCCCCCAATGACACATGTACAGGGTTACGGTTAGGGTTAGGGGTTATAGTCAGGGTAGGATCAGGGCCAAGTTAGGGGTTAAGGATAGGGTTAGGTTTGGGGTTATGGTTGGTGTTGGGGTTAGGGTTAGGGTTATTAGGGTTAGGATTGGGGTTAGGGTTAGGGTTAGGGGTTAGGGTTAGGTGTTAGGAGTTAGGGTTTACAGGTTAGGGTTAGGGGTGAAGGTGAGGGTTAGGGTTAGGGTTAGAGGTTAGGAGTAAAGTGAGAGGAGTTAGGGTTAGAGTTATGAGTTAGGGGTTATGGTTAGGGTCAGGGGTATGGTTAGGGTTAGGGGTTAGGGTTACGAATTAGGGATTTGGGTTAGGGTAAGGGTTAGGGGTTAGGGAATGGGTTAAGGATTAGGGCTGGGGGATAGTGTTGGGGTTCAGGTTCAGTTCAGGTTAAGGGTTAACGTTAGGATTAGAGTTAGGGAATTGGAGAGGTGAAGAACAGTGCTACTTTAGGGAGAGTTTGACGACCTACACCAGTGTGATGAGGAAATACACAAAAGGTACTGAAGCAGATTTCTAGAAGCTGCTAAGAAATCAATATTAGAATAGACTTAAAACATAGCCAGCAATACTGAGGGAATTGTGTGCAAGAGAAGGCAGAAGTGCCAGAGGTGGTAAGGCATTATCCATATACACTTGCTTCCTCCACTCACTGACTCCTGTGCTCCAAATTAGAAACCATAACAAAATGGTGAATGCCCAAAATCCCACCATTATGGAGCCTCCATCACATGGTGCAGTGGAAGAAGGGTATGATGGTACCATCATGTGAGGTGTACTTATTAAGTTTCAAATGAAATTTAATTAACAAATAAAAGAAGAGTAAAAATAAACAAATAAGAAATTGAAAACCCCAATATGATTGGGGTACAACCTATGAATAAGAGTCCTACTGACATGTGTCAGCAGGTAGAAATAAAACACTGTTCACAATAGGTCCTGGATTCATGCCTGTCTTTCAACAATGCTCCACAAAATCAGTGCACACTTCAGAAACATTGAGTCATTCTCATCATCAAAAACCATGAAAAGCGAGTATTCCAGGTAGCGGAACTCAAACCTCCTCTAAGATTTTTAAATCTCCATGTTTTTTATATTTGAGTCAGGGTCTCACTGTCTGGCAGGTGGATTTGAAATACTGCTGGTCCACCTCCCTCACCCTGATAGCATCTTCTTTGTTGGGGTGTGTCATTCCTAGGAAAAAGCACCTCTCGTGTCCTGTTCACTCACTCATATTTCAGATCCCCATAACAGTTGGCTTTAAACTTCTAAGTGATGGGATGAAATCTAAGATATTGCTCCATTTAACACAAAAATGATTCTGTGCAGCACATGATCAGTGATTCAGCACTCAATTTTCACTCTACCAATCTGACAATTTATCTAGAAAGAGTAAATTCCCTAACTTAGGGTGATAGTTTAATGCTCTCATTGTAGGTTAAAGAATCTGTAATTTCCAGATGAAAGTTTAGAGTAAGGGTTAGAGTTGGGTTAGGCATTAGGGTTTAGGGGTTAGGGTTACAGTTAGGGAATTGGAGAGATGATAAACGATACTGCTTTAGGGAGAGTTTGACAACCTACACTGATGTGATGGGAAAATACACAAAACATATCGAAGCAGATTTCTAGAAGCTGCTAAGAAATCAATATTAGAATATAATTAAAACACAGCCAACAATACTCAGGAAATTGTGCGGGATAGATGGCAGAAGCACCAGAGGTGATGAGGCAATATCCCTATTCACTTGTTCCCACCATTGACTGACTGTTGTGCCCCAAATTAGAAACCATAACAAAATGGTGAATGTCCAAAATTCCACCACCATGGTTCTTCCATCGCATGGTGCAAACGGAGATGGGCATGATGGTAGCAACATGTGATGTGTACTTACAAAGTTTAATATGAATTAAAATGAACAAATAAAAGAAGAGTAATAATAAATAAATAAATAAGAAATTGAAAACCCCAATGTGATTGGCATAAAACCTATGAATAAGTGTCCTACTGACCTGTGTCAGCTCATAGAAATAAAACCATGTTCCTTGTACATCCTGTAGTCCTGCCACTCTTTCACGAATCCTCCACCAACAGCCATGCACACTTCAGAAATGTTGAGTCATTCTCATCATCAAAAACCATGATAAGTGATTAGTCCAGGTAACTGAACTCAATCCTCCTCTAAGATTTTTAAATCTCCATATTTTTTTTTATATTTGAGGCAGGGTCTCATTGCCTACAAGCTGGATTTGAACTCCTGGTGGTCCTCCCCCTTCAGCCTGGCAGCATCTTCTTTGCTGCAGTGTGTATTCCTAGGAAAAAGCACCCCTGGTGTCCTGTTGATTCATATTTCAGACATGCCCATGACAGAAGGCTTGAAACTTTGAAGTGATGGGATGAAGTCTGAGATATTGCTCAATTTCACACAAAAATGATTCTGCTAGCACATTGTTACTGATTCAGTAGTCAATGTTCAGTCAACCAATCGGACAATTTATCTGGAAAGAGCAGTTTCTCTAACCTAGGGTGACAGCTTAACGCTCTCACCCTAGGTTAGAGAATCTATAATTTCCAGGTAAAAGGTTAGAGTTAGGGTGAGGGTTAGAGTTAGGGGTTAGGGGTTAGGGGTTAGGATTTATGGGTTAGGGTTAGGGAATTGGAGAGATGAAGAACAGTGCTGGTTTAGGGAGAGTCTGACAACCTACACATGTGTGATGAGGAAATACAGAAAATGTACTGAAGCAGATTTCCAAGAGCTGCTAAGAAATCAATATTAGAATAAAATTAAAACACAGCCAACAATACTCAGGTAATTGTGTGGGATAGAAGATGGAAGTGCCAGAAGTGGTGATGCCATATTCCTATGTACCGGCTCCCACCACTGACTGACTTCTGTGCTCCAAATTAGAAACAATAACAACATGGTGAGTGCCCCAAATCCCACTATTATGGTCCCTCCATCGTGTGGAGCTAAGGGAGATGGGCAGGATGGTAGCAACATGTGATGTGTACTCACAAAGCTTCATATGAAAAAAAAATCAACAAATAGAAGAAGAGTAAAAATAAATTAATAAATATGACATTGAAACCCCCAATATGATTGGGGTACAACCCATGAATGAGAGTCCTACTGACCTTTGTCAGCAGGTAGAAACTTTTTTTAAAAAACACTGTTTCTTGTATATCCTGGTGTCCTGGCTCTCTTTCAAGAATCCTCCACCAACATCTGAGCACACTTCAGAAACGTTGAATCTTTCTCATCATCAAAAACCGCGATAAAGGGCTGGAGAGATGGCTTAGCAGTTAAGTGCTTGCCTGTGAAGCCTAAGGACCCCAGTTCAAGGCTTGATTCCCCAGGACCCTTGTTAGCCAGATGCACAAGGGGGCGCACGCGTCTGGAGTTCGTTTGCAGTGGCTGGAGGCCCTGGCGCGCCCATTCTCTCTCTCTCTCTTTCTATGTCTGCCTTTCTCTCTGTGTCTGTCACTCTCAAATAAATAATAAATGAACAAAAAAGTTTTTTAAAAACCACGATAAAAGCTGGGCATGGTGGCATGTGCCTTTAATCCCAGCACTCAGGAGGCAGAAGTTGGAGGATCGCTGAGAGTTTGAGGCCACCCTGAGACTACATAGTTAATTCCAGGTCAGCCTGGACCAGAGTGAGACCCTACCTCTAAAACAAACAAAACAAAACATGATAAGTGAGTAGTCCAGGTAACTGAATTCAAACTATATATAAGATTCTTAAATCTCCATATTTCCTATAATTGAGGCAGAGTCTCACTATCTATGAGCTGGATTTGAACTCTTGGTGGTCCTCCTCCCTCAACCTGATAGCATCTTCTTTGTTGGGGTGTGTTATTTGTAGGAAAAAGCACCCCTTGTGTCCTGTCTACTCATATTTCAGACATCCCCATGACAGTAGGCTTGAAACTTCTAAGTGATGGGATGAAGTCTAAGATATTGCTCCATTTCTCACACACACACACAAAAATGATTCTGTGTAGCACATGTTCACTGATTCAGCAATCAATTTTTAGTTGACCAATCTGACAATTTATCTGGAAAGAACAGATTCTCTAACCTAGTGTGATAGCTTAACACTCTCACCCTAGGTTAGATAATCTGTAATTTCCAGGTGAAAGGTTAGGGTTTGGGTTAGGTGTTAGGGTTTAGGGGTTAGGGTCAGGATTGTGGAATTGGAGAGATGAAGATCTGTGCTGGCTTAGGGAGAGTTTGACAACCTACACCAGTGTGATGGGGAAATACACAAAACATACTGAAGCAGATTTCCAGAAGCTGCTAAGAAATCAATGTTTGAATAGAATTAAAATACAGCCACCAATACTCTGAGAATTGTGCAGCATAGAAGCAGAAGTGCGAAAAGTGGTGAGGTACTATCCCTATGCACTTGTTCCTTCCATTGTCTGACTGCTGCAGCCCAAATTAGAAACCATAACAATATGGTGAATGCCCCAAATCCCACCATTACTGTCCTTCCATTGCATGATGCAAAGGGAGATGGGGGTGATGGTACCAACATGTTGTGTGTACTTACAAACTTTCATGTGAAATAAAATCAACAAATAAAAGAAGAGTAAAAATAAATAAATAAATAAATAAATAAGAAATTGAAAATCCCAATTTGATTGGGATACAACCTATGTGTAAGATTCCTACTGACCTGTGTCAGCAGGTAGAAATAAAACACTGTTCCTTGTACATCCTGGAGTCCTCCCTCTCTTTCAAGATTCCTCAACCAACATCCATTCACACTTCAGAAACTTTGAGTCATTCTCATTATCAAAAACCATGCAAAGTGAGTACTCCATGTAACTGAACACAAACCTCCTCTAAGATTTTTAAATCTCCATATTTTTTATATTTGAGGCAGGGTCTTTGTATCTACTGGCTGGATTTGAACTCCTAGTGGTTCTCCTCCATCAGCCTGATAGTATCCTCTTTGTTGAGGTGTGTTATTCCTGGGAAAAAGCACCCTTCATGTCATGGAGACCACTCTGAGGCAAAGATTGAAGCTTTTATTTGGGAAAAATATGAGCTGCCAGGACTGGCTCTCAGAGCAGAGCAGCCAACTTGGGATCACGACAGTTGACTATATAGAGCTCTTTAGTTGGGGGAAGGTGAGGAAGAGGGAAGTAATAAAAAGGTTTCTTTAGGGGAGATCTAAGATAGCCAGGGTGTGACACCAGAACAATAACCAGAGGTCCTGAGGGATAAGGGGACAGGAAACCTAGACCTGGGGCCTTGTTAGGCAAGGAAGGGATGATGGCTGGGTGGTTCCTTGAGGAATGTGGATGACCCACTTCCTTATGTCTCTGTAACCCTCCTGCTGTCATCAGTGACTCCATTTTGTCCTGACTTAACATTCCTGCCTTTTTTTAATGATAAGAGACTAAGGTTAATTCTCTCATGCTGACCATAAGGGCAATGAGTTCTTATGGGAGAGGCTGGATAATGCAGTTTATGGGTCTCTCTTCAGGGAATGTGATTAGGAGGCAGCTTCATGGTGGCTAGTGGTGGCAGAGTGGTGAGATCAATGCCAGTGTAGTATGTTGTTATGACTTGGTTCTGAATTAAGCAGAGACTTCTCTCATACCATCCTTGTATTGAGCTGGCTTCAGGGCAGTTGCTGGCAGACATCTGTTATGGAGAAGGTGAGGGGAATGGGCTCTGTGCACCCTGTGAGAAGACAGAAGAATAAAGGAGCATGGTATTCTTGTCAACAGCCATGACATCAAAATGCCAGGTGTAAATGGAGGACAAGCATTCAGAGGTGAGAGATAGAGAGCCTGGGGAAAGAGGAGGCAGAGGGACACTTTGTGATCAGGGGAAGAGTGGGAACACAAGAGAGTTTAAGTTTGAGAGTGTCCGTTTGGGTGGCAGTGCACTTATCCCTGGATGAGATAGGGTAAGGGCTGAGGAAGGAGGGGGCCCAAGGAATAGCTCTGATTCTGGCTAAGGCAAATGGGAGGAGTTGGGGTCAGGGCAAGTGAAGTTATTATTATAGACACAAAGTAATTTTTTAAAATAAGTACCTTTTACCATTGAACAATTTTAAGGTTTAAGTAAAGAAATACTTATGACTATTTTTTAAAATTTATTTATTTGAGAGTGACATACAGAGAGAGAAAGTCAGAGAGAAAGAGAGAGAGAGAGAGAGAGAGAGAATGGGGGCGCTAGGGCTTCCAGCCATTGCAAACGAACTCCAGATGCGTGTGCCCCCTTGTGCATCTGGCTAACGTGGGTCCTGGGGAATCGAGACTCGAACCAGGGTCCTTAGGCTTCACAGGCAAGTGCTCAACTGCTAAGCCACCTCTCCAGCCCATATTTATGACTATTAAATGAAGCTTAGACAAACTATATTAACATTGCTTGTATACAGTGGATTTTTCAAAGACATAGGGAGCTTTTTCAGTTTTTCTAAGAACAAAAGTTACAATAAGTCAGTTTTTATAAGACTTAGATTATAACCTCAGTGATAATCATCTAGCAAAACCAGAATAAAAAAGACAAGAACTAACTTAAAGTTACAGACGTTTAGCCAGACATGATGATGCATGCTTACTGATAGCTAAACATCATGGACTTTGTATAAACCAAATTACAATATTCTAACATTCTGATATCTGGAAAAGTGTGATGTTAACAAAAAGTAGAGTTTAAGGGACATGAGGCTACAGTGAGTGAACTATGAACAAAAGACCTGCTGACAGAATTTAAAATAAACAAGAAATCTATCTTATGTAGTAACATTTTTGGCTTAAATATGAAGACATGAAAAATTTTATAATTTTTAAAGTTCATCAGAGGTGGGATACCTTTATATGATATATACATTTTTTAGAAGATTTAGCACACTTAAAAGTTAAATAAGATATCCATCCAATCTATAAGTCAGTTTTTGAAATTAATTTAGCTATATTTAACATACCCAAAGAATAGAAGAACTGGATTAAACTGCCATGATCTAATGAAAAAAGGAGACAAGTCTCATGGAAAAGAGAGAATGAACATACCAGGGCGACTTGTCACTGCAAATAGTTTCCAAAACAATTTCCAAATATATGTTCCACTATGTGCATCTGGCTTTGCAAATAAGCACCTTTAACTGATGAGCCAAAAAGAAGTATTTTTAATGTCTTCCAAATCAATTTTATAGAACTATATTGAATTCCAAACATACACAAAATTTTATAATGCAATCTATAACTATTCAAACCTTAATTAACTCTATAATTTTATCTGTGGTACTTTGTTAAACTTGTTCAGTAATGACATAAGTTAAATCTGAAGTATTAAGACTGATTGTTGGAGGAGTTGAGGAATTACATCTTAACTTTGTTTAGAATTTTCTTTTACTATTCACCATAAAGTAAATAGTTTTCAAATGTGTGACAGATAAATGCCATTTAATGTTTCAAATGTGGACTATTTACCTTATAAAATAGGAAAAAAGAGTAAATAATTTCTCTGTGAGATTTTTTTGAGGCAGGGCTTTAGATATAATAACTTTAGGAGATAATTAAATATTAAGTCAATTTTAACCTTAAGATTTAGTGAAAAGGTTAACAAATAGAGGAACCTAGTTAACTTGGTTGGGTACTCTAAATTCAGTCTTTTTTTAAAAAAATATTTTTTTTATTGGCAACTTCTATACTTACAGACAACAAGCCATGGTATTTCCCTCCCCTCCCTTCCCCACTTTCCCCTTCATAACTCTGCTTTCTGTCGTCTCTCTTTAGTATTTCCTTTTAATTTGATGTCATCATCTTTTTCTCCTATTATGAGGATCTTGTGTGGGTATTGCTAGGCACTGCGAGGTCTTGGATAGTCATGTCAGTCATGTCAGCTCCAAATGCACAGGGAGCAGTCTTGTTGGCTCAGAATACACACAGAGAACTCCTTTGAGCTCCAAATACACAGATATCAGTCCTGTCAGCTCCAAATACACAGGCAGCAGTCCTGTCATCTCCGAGTACACATGGAGCAATCCTGCCAATTCAACATAGCACATGGAGCAGTCCTGTCAACTCCACATACACACATAGCTGTCCTGTCAGCTCAGAATACACACAAAACACTCCTTTCAGCTCGGAGTACACAGGGAGAAGAGCAGTAGTGTAAGTGCTAAATACACACAGAGCACTCCTGTCTGCTCCTAATGCAAATGGAACAGTCCTGATAGCTCCAGACACATATGGTGCACTCCTGTGAATCAGAAAACACATGGAGCACTCCTGTCAGCTCTGAATACATGCTATGAAGTTAGCTCCAAATCCATAGGGAGCAGTCCTGCCACCTCAAAATATACATGGAGCATTCCTGTCAATGCTGAATACACTCAGAGCAGTCCTGTGAGCTCCATACACACACAGAACAGTCCTGTAAGATCCAAATACATACAAAGCAGTCCTGCCACTTCAAAATACACCTAGAGCAGTCCAGTTGACTCCAAATATACAAGTACCAGTCTTGTCAGCTTAGAATACACATGGAGCAATCCCTTTAGCTCCAAATACACAGAGAACATTCCTGTCGCTTCAAGTACACAGGGAGGACTCATGTCAGCTCCGAATTCAAAGGGAGCCATCCTGTCAGCTCTGAATACACAGGGAGCAGTCTGGTCAGCTGCAAATAAACAGAGAGCAGTCCTGTCACCTCCAAATACACTCAATGCAGTCCTGTTGGCTCCGAATACACACGGAGCAGTCATGTCAGCTCCGAATATACACGTAGCTGTCCTGTCAGCTCAGAATACATATGGAGCACTCGTTTCAGCTTGGAGTACACAGGGAGAAGTCCTGCCACCTCAAAATACACAATGAGCAGTTCAGTCAGCTCCAAATACACACGGAGCAGTCCTGCCACCTCAAAATACACATGGAGCAGTGTGGTCAGCTCCAAATATACATGGAGCAGTCTTGTTAGCTCAGAATACACGTGGAGCACTCCTTGAAGCTCCAAATACACAGAGAGCAGTCCTGTCAGCTCCAAATACACATGGAGCCCTTCTTTCAGGTCCAAATACACAGAGAGCAGTCCTTTCAGCTCTGGATACACATGGATACACAGCAGTCTTGTCAGCTCAGAATCAACACTGAGCCTTCCTGATAGCTCCACAAACAAGTGGACCGCTCCTGCCAGCAATGAAAACACATAGAGTAGTCTTGCCAGCTCGGAATACACACGATGAAGTCAAGTTAGCTCTGAAATCACACGGAGCAGTCCTGCCACCTCCAAATACACAGGGTGCAGTCCTATAAGTGCCAAATACACATAGAGCAGTCCTGTCAGCACCAAATACACACAGAGAAGTCCTGATAGCTCTGAAAATATATGGTACACTTATGTCAGCTCCCAAAACACATGGAACAGTCCTGTCAGCTCCTCATACACACGATGCAGTCCTATTAGCTCTGAATCCACAGGAAGCAGTCCTGCCACCTCAGAATACACAAGGAGCAATCCTGTCAGATCCAAATACACACAGAGCAGTCCTGCCACCACAAAATTCACATGGAGCAGTCCAGTCATCCCCAAATACACAGGGAGCAGTCATGTCAGCTCAGAATACACATGGAGCACTCCTTTCAGCTCTGAATACACAGGGAACATTCCTGTCAGCTCCAACTACACACGATGCAGTCCTGTCACCTCTAAATACACACGGAGCAGTTATGTCTCCACAAAATACACATGGAGCAGCCCTGTCAGCTCCAAATACACACGTAGCTGTCCTGTCAGCTCAGAATGCACATGGAGCACTCCTTTCAGCTCTGAATACACAGGGAACAGTCCTGTAAGTGCCAAATACACATGGGATCAGTCCTGTCAGCTCCAAATACACACCACCTAAAAATACACACGAAGCAGTCCTGTCAGCTCTGAGCACACACCACCTCAAAATACACATGGAGCAGTCCTGTCAGTTCCAAATGCACACGTAGCTGTCCTATCTGCTCAGAGTACACATGGAGCACCCCTTTCAACTCAATATACACAGGAAGCAGTCCTGTCAGCTCCAAATACACTTGGAACAGTACTGATAGCTCCGAACACACATGGAGCAGTCCTGTCAGCATGAAAATATGCAGAGCAGTCCTGTCAGCTCCAAGTACATGTGTACGAGTCTTTTATGCTCAGAATACACACGGAGCACTCCTTTCAGCTCAAAATACACAGGGAGCAGTCCTTTCAGCTCCAAATACACATGATGCCATCCTGTCAGCTCTGAATAAACACGGAAAAGTCCTGATAGCTCCAAACACACATGGAGCAGTCCTGTTGGCCCCAAAACACATGAAGCAGTCCTGTCAGCTCCAAACAGATGCAGCAGTCTTGTCAGCTCACAATACACATGGAACACTCCTTTTAGCTCTAAATACACAGGGAGCAGTCATGTCAGCTCAGAATGCACAGAGAGCAGTACTGTCATCTCTGAATGCACAAAGAGCAGTACTGCCACCTCACAATACACATGGAGCCATCCTGTCAGGTCTGAATACGCACAGAACATTCCTTTCAGCTCTGAATACACGGGAAGCAGTCCTGTAAGTATCAAATACACACGGAGCAGTCCTGCGACTTCAAAATATGTATGGAGCAGTCCTGTCAGTGACAAATACATGCAGAGAAGTCCTGTCAGCTCTGTATCCACACGGAGCAGTCCTGTCTGCTCCAAATACATATGGAGCAGTCCTGCCACCTCAAAATACACACGGAGCAGTCCAGGCATCTCCAAATACAAGCATAGCAGTCTTGTCAGCTCAGAATACACAGGGAGCACTCCTTTCAGCTCCAAATACAGAGGGAAGAGTTAAGTAAGCTCCGAATACACAGGGAGTAGTCCTGTCACCTCTGAATACATAAGGAGCAGTCCTGTCAGCTCCAAATACACATGGAGCAGTCCTCTCAGCTCCAAATACACACAGCAAAGTCATGCAACCACAAAATACAGATGGAGCAGTACAGTCAGCTCCAAATACACACAGCGAAGTTATGCAACCACAAAATACAGATGGAGCAGTACAGTCAGCTCCAAATACACAGGGAGCAGTCCTGTCAGGTCTGAATACATACAGAGCAGTCTTGCCACATCAAAATGAACATGGAGCAGTCCTGTCATCTCCAAATACAAATGTAGATGCCCTATCAGCTCAGTATACACATGCAGCACTCCTTTCAGCTTGGAATACACACAGAGTAGTCCTGTCAGCTCCGAATACACATGATCCAGTCCTGTAACCTCCAAATACACACAGAGCATTCCTGCCACCTCAAAATTTACAAGGAGCTGTCCTGTCAGCTGTGAATATACACAGAGCAGTCCTGCTACCACAAAATACACATGGAACAATCCTGTCAGCTCAAAATACACACATAGCTTCACTGTCAGCTCAGAATACACATGGAGCACACCTATCAGCTTGGAGTACAGAGAAAGCAGTCCTATAAGTTCCAAGTACACGTGGAGCAGTCCTTTCAGCTCAGAATAAACACGGAGCAGTCGTGATAGTTCCGAACACACATGGAACACTCCTGTCAACTGCGAAAACACACATTGCTTTCTTGTCATTTCTGAATGCACACGATGAAGTCTTGCTAGCTCTGCATCCACAAGGAGCAGTCCTGCCACTTCAAATACACATAGAGAAGTCCTGTCAGCACCAAATACATATGGAGCTGTCCTGTCAGCTCCTAATACAAATGCAGCAGTCCAGTCAGCTCCAAATACACACGTAGCAGTCTTGTCGGCTCAGAATACACATGAAGCATTCCTTTTAGCTCCAAATACACAGAGAGTAGTACTGTCAGATCCAAATACACAGGGGGCAATCATGTCAGCTCCAAATCCACACAGAGCATTCCTGCTACCTCAAAATACACATGGAGCTGTCCTGACAGTGCTAAGTCCACACAGAGCAGTTCTGCCACTTCCAAATATACAGGGAGCAGTCCTGTAAGCTCAAAATACACACATAGCAGTGTAGTCAGCTCCGAATACACATGGAGCACTCCTTTCAGCTCAGAATACACAGGGAGCAGTCCTGTAAGTGGTGAATGGACACAGAGCAACCCTGTCAGCTCAGAATACACAAGGAACAGTCCTAATTAAATGTCTTTTTACAAACTCATGGTCCTAATAAGGTTCTGGTAATTGCTTTTTCCTTATGGTCTTAGATAAAGGATGCCTTGGATTCAGGTACAAAAGATAGTTTAGTGCAGCAAATGTTAGATCACACTCAAGATGTTACTGAAGAAATTAGAAATCAAAGTTCTGGAAAAGGGACACCTGTAACTTGCAAAGAACTGAATAAGGCATTGCAATCTTTAAAAGCTTCTAAGGGAGATAGTGATGAGGAAGAGGAGGAATTAGAGCCAGAAGAAGCAGCAGAATTAAAGGAAGAGGCCGCTAATTATCATGCAAATTGGGACCCACAGCGTCCCTCCACCCCCATGCCCTCCACACAAGTATATGTACCAGAATTTTAAAAATGAGGAGGCAACTGACCTGACTTCTAAGCCAGCCTGCCTCAAAATAACAAAATTTGCCTTAGTTACTCCCAATAAATCATTTCCAAGTGTGTTATTGGCATTAATGACATAAAATTTTATTAAGACTACTTTCTTGTTAGTAATAGGATTAATCAATTTGGTGTAATTTTTTTAATAGCCTTATAAGAAAGATGGTTAATGATGGGGTGAAATGAATTAATTAAAGAAACTGGGAAGAAATTTTTCAATGTTGGGACATAGAATGCTCGTTTAAAATGCTTTTTGAGTGGTACTTAGATCAGAATGTTAAAGTATGTAAATAAAGGTGTGTGGATGTAAGAAAGAAATTTTCAGGCTAAACCTAAACACCATGCCTAAAGTTAGATGTTTTTCAACTGCTTACAAACTCTTAAGGAACAAAAAAACTAATTTTCAGGCTAAAATATGTTGAAATAGCTTGCTTAAGCTTTATCAATTTAAGTCATGGGTAAAACACAAAATTGTTTTATGTTAATAAAAATTTCTGTGGTACATGAAATCAATAGCTATCAAGTTTAAGCCAAAATCATTGGTTGTCAAATAATGTTTTTTTCTTTCAAAAAGATTTATCAAGGGTTATATTAAATAATTAATATTTGTCTCAATTTTGACATCTTAAGTCCAGTGCTTATAACAAAATTAATTCTTAAGATATATTCCCTACTTTAGGTACAGCCTAATGCTCAAACAGTGGTTCTCATCTGAGAAAAAAAAAATTCAAGCTCCATGGTTCTGTTTCCAATGTTCTCTGGGTAATTGGTAACCACACAGGTATCTGAACTAATCAAAGATGTTTTCACACAGGTGCTAAGACTTTATACTGTTTTACTTGTCCTTTTCTGACAATTATTCTCATTTCATTTGTGTTTCTGCTCAAACAGGAGAAGCTACTAAACATGTTATTGCTCATTGTCTTCATTCTTTTAATATTTTAGGAGTACCTAAACAACTAAAAACAGATAATGGTCCAGGATAAAATAAGTACAAGATTTAAGCACTTTTGTTTTTCTTTTAATATTGTGCATGTTACTGGAATTCCTTATAACCCCCAAGGGCAAGGTATCATTGAACGAACAAATAAAACATTAAAAATCTGGTTACAAAAAACTAAAAAGGGGGAAATGACACAGGGATCAGTAATAAGATGGTTAAATCATACTTTATTTATTTTAAATTTTTTACTTTTGGATGCAAAAGGGTCTTCTGCTGCTGACTGTTTTTGGCATGCACAAACCAAGACTAATTATGCTAAAGTAATGTGGAAAGATCCATTGACTAACAAATGGAGTGGGCCCAACCCTGTATTAATATGGGGACGAGGATCTGTTTGTATTTTTTCACAGAAAGAAAATGGAGCCAGATGGTTGCCAGAACATTTGGTCCAGTATGCAGGCCACAAGATCAAACAAGAGGACACTGCTGATCCTGATGAAATGGTGTCATCTACATCTTGCTTACAGTGAAGTCTACTGGACTGTCCTCAGGATTGTGGTAGTCAGACAATGGACATCAACAAACTTATGTGTGGAAAATTGCTGCTGCTATGGGAGGTATCAAGGACACATCTGACAGCAATAATTCCAATAGTCTCTGAAGGGAACTGTTATGGCCTGTGTTACACCACCTTATGCCCTGATGTTAGGAAATATAAATATTACTTGGTATCATGGGTCTGAGGGAATGTTTAATGTTACCTGTGATAACTGTAGTCTGTCCAATTGTATTTCTCATGATTCTGAAACTGTAATGATTGTCAAACAACCTGCATTTGTTATGATTCCTGTTAATCTTTCAAAGCCTTGGTATTCTGACAAGGGTATTCAAATTCTAGAGGAGGTTTTAAGTAGACAAAAGAAAGTTGAAGGTTTAATTATTTCTGGGATTGTTGCATTTATTACATTATTAGCTTCTATTACTACTGCTGCTGTTGCTCTTACACAAGAATTTCATACTGCACACTTTGTTAATAACTAGCTAAGAACGTTTCTGTTGCTTTGGGAACTCAAGTAACCATAGACAAGAAGTTAGAAGAAAAAGTAGATGCTTTGTTTGATGTAGTGACATATTTAGGAGAGCAAATTCAAGGAATGAAGATTAGAGCTCGATTGGAATGCCATGCAGATTATCAATGGATCTGCATCACCTCTAAAACTTACAATGCTAGTTATGAAGATTGGGTAAAGATCAAAATGCGCTTGGAAGGAATTTGGCACCATGATAACATTTCATTAGATTTGGTTAGTTTACACTCAGAAATTCTAGCTATACAGGACAGTCATCTTGATTTTGATGCTACTAAGGCTGCTAATGATTTACTTACTGCAGTTAAGTCTGTGTTGCCTGGTTGAAACTCTCTAAGTTCCTGGATAGGCAGCTTTGCAGCTGTGGGAGTTTGCCTTCTGCTTCTCTTATGCCTATTGCCTATTTTCTTCAAGTGTCTAATGAAGTCTATTGTGAATGTTCACGCAGAGATCTGAGGTATGCATGTCCTTGGCTCCCTCAGACTTTATCCTAATTTTCCCTGAATTTTATCTGGCTGGTAGATAGAGACAGGTAAGATCAGGGAAAGAGGCATCCAACCTAAGACAGGGCACGTATTGAAGGATAATACATCTGTCCAATGACGGGTAAGGATGTTCTTCTGCCTCTGACAACCTAAGACAGGCACAGTCACTTCTTTTAATAAATAAAGAAGGGGAAGATGTTGGGAGCTGTAGCTGCTCTTTGACCGCGGGAACTGCAGCTGGTCTTGGATCTCCGGGCACAGAGGCCTTATCGTACAGCCTTGGTAAAGCAGACTTCAGGCACAGAGGCATTAACGGCCTTGGTGGAGCAGACGTCAGACATGAAGACATTGTTTTGAGAAAGTTTTATTTTCTGTATATAAGCTTGTGCCTGCCTGAATAAACTTGAGCCTTGATCAGAACTTGTCTTGGCTCCATTCCTTGTGTTCTTGTCTCAGGTTCATTCCCACTCCCTCCTTCAGGTCCGTTTCAATTTGTGCTGTAGGCTGGTACAGGCACTGACCTGTAACTCCCAGTACCAGCATGGGGCTATCATCCACAATGAGCTTTTGATCACAGAGACCTACAAGGTCTCCTAAAAGAAAGACAGATTTCTGTCTGACTACTTGATGACCCACCAAAGGTTAGTGGTAAGACCCTACTGCTGAAGACACCTTATGTGGTCGACATGTAAAATGGATGGCATGGCTGGAAGCTGGAAGAGAGTCAGTCCCCAGACAGTCAGTGTGTCTAATGCCAGAAAGTGCTACATGGGTGACTGGGGGAAAATGACCAATATCTGTGCAAGCAACTCATGGTCTAACCTACTTAGCAGCAAATAACCTGTTGTGATGCCCACACAAGTGCAATAGTGGCACACAGCCATGGTGGGGAACCAACTGCTCTTGATTCGGCTAACTGATCCCCTCAGTGATACGGGACCCATAGCTGGAGCTGGGAAACAAGTCAGAACCATATCCAAACATAAGCCCACTCTCCATTATCAAGCTACCATCAATCGTGGGCTACAATAGGGCCTACACCTAAAATTCTCTATTAAAAAAAGTAAGAGTTATCTCATTTGTCCTGGTGCTAACTTGCTCTCCATTGGAGAATCTGCTTGTCTTTTTCAGATAGATGTATATCCTAAGGAGAGAGACACCCCATCATACCCCAAAAGGGCTCCTGCTGAAACTAAGAAAATTGGCGAAACAAGCAAGGGTGCTCTTTTCCTGGTGAACCGGGTACCAGCACAAGGGTGAAGGAGATCAGCACAGAGAAAAATCAACTCCTACCAAATCAGAGAGCCAGAGACAAAGAGGCCTCCAACACCTCATCACTGAAGCAGACCAAAAATGAACCCAACATGGCTCAGGGAAATTTTGCCGAGGAGGGGGCAGAAAGAATGTCAGAGCCACATGTTGGGTCATGATATGCAGAGACATTTATCCTACCCATAACTGTGGGCTAACTCCACAATGCATGACCCATATACCTCAACAAGGAGGGGCCAAGGGGAGGGGGTAGGTCATGGATGAGCCTAATAATGGTACCAAACTGACTGTATTTGCTAAATACAAAGCTAATTAATAAAAAATCAAAAATTAATTAAAAAAATACACATGGAGCGGATCAGTCCACTCCAAATACAAACAGAGCAGTCCTGTCAGCTCCAAATACACAAGTAGCAGTCCTTGTCAACTCCAAATACACACAGAACACTCCTGCCTCCTCAAAATACACATGGAGCAGTCTTGACAGCTCCTTTTACAAATGGAGCAGTCCTACCACCTCAGAATACACAAGGAGTAGTCCAGTCAGCTCCAAATATGCACAGAGGCTCAAAATACACATGGAACAGTTCTACCTCCTCAAAATAGACATGGAGCAGTGCTGTCAGGTCCAAATACACACACAGCAATCATGCCTTCTCAAAATACCTGTAGAGCAGTCCTGTTAGCTCCAATAACACAGAGTAGTACTGTCAGCTAAAAGTACACATGGAGTAGTCATTGTCAGCTCCAAACACACACAGAGCAGTTCTTGTAAGCTCCAAATACACAGGAACATTCCTGCCTCCTCAAAATACACATGGAGCAGAGCTGTTAGCTCCTTATACACATGGAGCAGTCCTGTCAGCTACAAATATACACAATGCAGTCCTGCCAGCTCTGAATACACACAGAACAGTCCTGACTCCTCAAAATAAACATGGAGCAGTCCAGTCAACTCTCAAAACACACAGAGCAGTCCTGTCATCTCCAAATACACACAGAACAGTACTGCCTCCTCAAAATACACATCAAGCTGTCCTGTCAGCTCTAACAGCACACGGAGAAGCACTGTCAGCAACAAATACACATGAAGCAGTACCTGTCAGCTTGAAATACACAGAGCAGAACTGCCTCCTCAACATACACATGGGGCAGTCCAGTCAGCAACAAAGACACATGGAGCTGTCCTGTCAGCTCCAAATACAAACGATGCAGTTCTTTCAGGTCCAAATACTCATGGAGCAGTCCTGCCTCCTCAAAATACACATCAAGAAGTCCTATCAGCTCCCTATAGACACGGAGAAGTTCTGCCACCTCAAAGTACACATGGATCACTCCAATCAACTCCATATACACATGGAGCAGTCCTGTCAGCTCAAATACACATGGAGCAGTCCTCCAATCTCAAAATACACATAGAGTAGTCCAGTCAGCTCCGTATACACATGCAGTAGTCTAGTCAGCTCACAATACACTCAGAGCACTCCTTTCAGCTCCAAATACATACAGAACAGTCCTGTCAACTTCCATTACACATGGAGCAGTCTTCTCAGCTCTGAACTCACAGGGAGCAGTCCTGTCAGCTCCCAATACACACTGAGAAGTCCTGCTAGCTTCATAAACACAAGACGCAGTCCTTTCATCTCCATATACACACAGAGCAGTCCTGCCTCTGAAAAATACATGTGGAGCAGTCCTGTCAGCTTTGAGAACACATGGAGCACTACTGTCAGCAACAAATACACACAGAGCAGTCCTTGTCAGCTCCAAATGCACATGGAGCAGCCCTGCTTCCTCAGAATATACATGGAACAGTCCAGTCACCTCCAAATACTCTTGAAGCTGTCCTGTCAGCTCCAAATACACATGATGCAGTCCTGTCACCTCTGAGAACACATGGAGCAGTACTATCAGTGACAAATACACACAGAGCAGTCATTGTCAGCTCCAGATGCACATGGAGCAGTCCTGCCTCCTCAAAATATACATAGAGCAGTCCTGTCAGCTCTGAGAACACACAAAGCAGTACTATCAGTGACAAATACACACAGAGCAGTCCTTGTCAGCTCCAGATGCACATGGAGCAGTCCTGCTTCCTCAAAATACACATTGAACAGTCCATTCAGCTCCAAATACACATGGAGCAATCTAGTCAACTCCAAATACACATGAAGCAGTCCTTGTCAGTTCCAAATACACATGGAGCATTCCTACCTCCTCAAAATACACATGGAGCAGTCCTGTCAGCTACAAATAAACAAAAAACTGTCCTTCCACCTCAAAATACACATGGAGCAGTCCTGTCACCTCCAAATACACAAAGATTGTTAGAGACCGAGACCGAAACTGCAGCTTGTGAAAATGACGATAACAGGAACACTGTGAATTTTTGCTCACTGGCCATACATCTGGAATGATAAGGCTCAGTAACTGTTACATGATAACCATCTATGATGAGAGAAGCCGTGAACTGTTACGGGCACTTACACAATACCTGATCCCCCCACCCTCTATCACCTTTTTGCTTCCTCCTTCTGCTATGCTTAAAAACTGATGTTTGAAGCTCAATAAACAGACCTTGACAACTCTTTGCTTGGTCTCGTTCCTTCTTTCTCACCCATCTTTACACAGGCCTGGCCCCCCTCGTGCTCCCCGAATAACTGAGTCCTGCTGGACGGGACAAAAGATCAGTCCTTGTCAGCTCCAAATACACAGGGAGCAGTCCTGTCAGCTCCTTGTACAAATGGAGCAGTCCTGTCATCTCCATATACACAAGATGCAGTCCTGTCATCTCTGAATACACACAGAGCTGTCCTGCCACCTTGAAATACACATGGAGCAGTCCAGTCAGCTCCACATTACACATGGAGCAGTCCTTGTAAGCTGCAGGTACAAATACACATGATGGAGTCCTATCAGCTCCAAATTCCCATAGAGCTGTCCTGCCTCCTGAAAATACACAAGGAGCAGTCCTGTCAGTTACAAATACACAAGGAGCTGTCCTGCCACCTCAACATACACATGGAGCAGTGCAGTCAACTCCAAATACAAATGGAGCAGTCTGTCAGCTCCAAATACACAAGTAGCAGTCCTTGTCAGCTCCAAATAAACACAGAACAGACCTGCCTCCTCAAAATACATGCGGAGCAGTCCTGTAAGCTACAAATACAGAAAGAGCAGTCTTGCCACCTAAAAATATACATGGAGCAGTCTAGACAACTTCAAATACACATGGAGCAGTCCTGTCAGCTACAAATCCACACTGAACAGTCCTTGTCAGCTCCAAATACACACAAAACAGTCCGGCCACATCAAAATATACATGGAGCAGTCCTGTCAGCTCCATATACACAAGGAGCAGTCCTGTCAGCTACAAATACAGAAGGAGCAGTCCTGCCACCTAAAAATACACATGGAGCAGTCTAGTCAACTCCAAATAGACACAGAGAAGACCTGTCAGCTCCAAATCCACACTGAACAGTTCTTGTCAGCTCCAAGTGCACATGACACAGTCCAGCCACATCAAAATACATATGAAGCAGTCCTGTCAGCTCCATATACACAATAAGTGGTCCTGAGAGCTACAAATACACATGATGCAGAACGGTCAGCTCTGAATACACAGGGAGCCATCCTTTCTCCTGAAAATACACATGGAGCAGTCAAGTCAGCTCTGAATACACGCAGAGCAGTCCTGTCAGCTACAAATACAAAGGGAGTCATCCTATCTCCTCAAAACACACATGAAACATTCTTCCAGCTCCAAATACACACAGATCAGTCCTGACTGCTACAAGTGCACATGGAGCAGTATATCCACCTAAGAATACACATGGAGCACTCCAGTCAGGTCCAAATGACCTGTCAGCTCCAAATACATACGATGCAGTCCTGTCAAATCTGAATAGATATGGAACAGTCCTGCCTCCTGAAAATACACATGCAGCAGCCCTGTCAGCTCCGAATACACACGGACCAGTCCTGCAACCTCAAAATACACATGGAGAATCCTGTCAGCTACAAATACACATGGACCAGTCTTGCAACCTCAAACTACACAAGGAGCAGTCCAATCAGCTCTAAATACACACGTAGCTGTCCAGTCAGCTCACAATACACACAGAGCACAATTTTCAGCTCCAAATACATAGAGACCAGTCCAGTCAAATCCAAATACACAGGAAGCAGTCTTCTCAGCTCTGAATTCACAGGGAGCCATCCTGTCATGTCCGAATACACACAGAGCAGTCCTGCCTACTCAAAATACACATGGATCAGTCCAATCAGCTCCAAGAACACAAGGAGCAGTACTGTCAGCTACAAATACACACAGAGCAGTCCTGCCACCTAAAAATACACATGGAGTTGTCCAGTCAGCTACAAGTACACAGGGAGAAGTCTTGTCAATGCCGAATACACACGGAGCAGAATAGTCATGTCAGCTCCAAATACAAAGGTGCAGTCATATCAGCTTCAAATTCACAGGGAGCTGTCCTGTCAGCTCTGAATACACAGGAAGCAGTCCAGTCAGCTCAGAGTATACAGGGAGCAGTCCTGCCATCTCCAAATACAGACATAGCAGTCCTGCCTCCTCAAAATACACATGGAGCAGTCAAGTCAGTTCTGAGAACACAAGGAGCAGCACTGTCAGCTACAAATACACACAGAGCAGTCCTGCCACCTAAAAATACACATGGAGTTGTCCAGTCAGCTCCAAGTACACAGGGAGAAGTCTTGTCAATGCCGAATACACACGGAGCAGTCCAGTCAGCTCCATATACACACAACGCAGGCCTCTCTGCTCTGAACACACAGGGAGCAGTCCTGCCTCCTCAAAATACACATGGAAAAGTCCTGTCAGCTCCGAATACACAGGGAGTAGTACTGTCAGCTACATGTAAACACAGAGCAGTCCTGCCACCTGAAAATACACATGGAGCAGTCCATTCAGCTCCAAAAACACACGTAGCTGTCGAATCAGCTCAGTGTACACACAGAGCACTCCTTTCAGCTACAAATACACAGAGAACAGTCCTGTCAGCTCCAAACTCACAGGGAGCAGCCCTGTCAGCTCCAAATAACAGGGAACAGTCTTGTCAGCTTCCAATTCATGGGGTGCAGTCCTATCAGCTCCAAGTACACATGGAGCAGTCCTGCCTCCTGAAAATACACATGGAGCAGTCATGTCAGCTCCAAATACACATGTAGCTGTACTTTCAGGTCAGAATACACACGGAGCACTCCTTTCAGTTCTGTCAGCTCCAAGTACACATGGAGCAGTCCTGTCAGCTCTGCATACACAGGGAGCAGTCCTCTTAGCTTGAAACACACAGGGAGCAGTCCTGTCAGCTGCAAATACACACAGAGCAGTCCTGCCACCTCTGAATACACACAGAGCAGTCCTGCCTCCTCTGAATACACACAGAGCAGTCCTGTCAGCTCCAAATACACACAGAGCAGTCCTGCCTCCTCTGAATACACACAGAGCAGTCCTGTCAGCTCCAAATACACACAGAGCAGTCCTGCCTCCTCTGAATACACACAGAGCAGTCCTGTCAGCTCCAAATACACACAGAGCAGTCCTGCCTCCTCTGAATACACACAGAGCAGTCCTGTCAGCTCCAAATACACACAGAGCAGTCCTGCCTCCTCTGAATACACACAGAGCAGTCCTGTCAGCTCCAAATACACACAGAGCAGTCCTGCCTCCTCTGAATACACACAGAGCAGTCCTGCCTCCTCTGAATACACACAGAGCAGTCCTGCCTCCTCTGAATACACACAGAGCAGTCCTGCCTCCTCTGAATACACACAGAGCAGTCCTGCCACCTCTGAATACACACAGAGCAGTCCTGCCTCCTCTGAATACACACAGAGCAGTCCTGCCTCCTCTGAATACACACAGAGCAGTCCTGCCTCCTCTGAATACACACAGAGCAGTCCTGCCTCCTCTGAATACACACAGAGCAGTCCTGCCTCCTCTGAATACACACAGAGCAGTCCTGCCTCCTCTGAATACACACAGAGCAGTCCTGCCTCCTCTGAATACACACAGAGCAGTCCTGCCTCCTCTGAATACACACAGAGCAGTCCTGCCTCCTCAACATACCCATGCAGCAGTCTTGTCAGCTCTGAGAACACACAAGGTAGTACGGTCAGTGATAAATACACACGTTGCAGTTTTGCCAGCTCTGAATACACACGAAACAGTCCTGCCTCAACATAAACATGGAGCAGTCCCTTCAGGTCCGTATACACATGGAGCAGTCCTGTCATCTACCAATACACACAGAGCAGTCCTGCCTCCTCAAAATACAAAGGAGCTGTCAAGTCAGCTCCAAATACACATGAAGCAATCCTGCCTCATCCAAATACACACAGAGCAGTTCAGTCAGCTCCAAATAGACAGAGAGCAGTCCTCTCAGCTCCAAATACATAGGGAGTAGTGCTGTCAGCTCCAAATATACAAGGAGCAGTCGTGCCTCCTCAAAATACATATGGAGCAGTCCTGTCAGCTCCAAATACACACGTAGCTGTCCTGTCAGTTCAGAATACACACGGAACATTCATTCCTTTCAGCTCCAAATACACAGGGAGCATTCCTGTAAGGGTTGAATACACAGGGAGCAGTCTTGTCAGCTCCGAATATGCATGGAGCAATCCTGATAGCTCTGAACACACATGGAGCAGTACTGTCAGCTCCTAATACACAGAGAACAGACCTGTCAGCTCCAAATACACAGTTCATGTTCCTGTCAGCTGCAAATACACAGGGAGCAGTCCTGTCAGTTGTGAATACAAATGGAGCAGTCCTGCCACCTGAAAATACACATGGAGCAGTCATGTCAGCTCCAAATACACGGTGGCTGTACTGTCAGTTTTGAATACACACAGAGCAGTCCTCTCAGCTCCGAATACACGTGGAGCAGTCCTGATACTTCCAAACACACAGTGAGCACCCTGTCAGCTCTGAAAACACAAGGTGCAGTCCTGTCAGCTCCAAATACACATGGAGAAGTCCTGCCACCTCAAAATACACATGGAGCACTCCAGTCAGCTCCAAATACACAAAGCCCAGTCCCGTCAGCTGCAAATACACAGGGAGCAGTCCAGTCAGCTGCGAATACACATGGACCAGTCCTGTCAGCTTCAAATATACATGTAGCTGATGATTGGGCTTCTGTGTGAGAAGGAAAAAACTCAGTAGCAGAGGCCAGTAAGTTAAAAAGGAGATAGAAAGGGAAGAGAAAGGAAGGGAGGAGGGCATTTATTAGGTTGGTATTGTATATATGTAAGTAGAAAGATTGAGATGGGGAGGGGATATGATGGAGAATGGAATTCCAAAGGGGAAAGTGGGGGGGGGTACTACCATGGGATATTTTTTATAATCATGGAAAATATTAATAAAAATTGAGAAAATAAAGAACTGCAAGCATTAAAAAAATAAAAATAAAATAAAATGTTTGATACTTCTCAAAAAAAAAAAAAAGCCTATGGCAGGGGAGGTCATGTGCCTTAGGGGTACAAAGCCTGCTCTTGTCTGGCTAAATGCATATATTCCCACCAAACTGCCCTGAAAGCACTGCACTTAATGTTCATATTCATATGTTAATGCTACTCTCACTTTTGGTTAGAGAAGCTTCTCTTTTTAGATGGCAGTGCCCACTGGGATGACCCAAAAGGCAACATAGTGCTGAGAAAAAGGGATGGAGGAGTGTCCAGCACTGAAACATCTCACACCCTGAAAGGCTCAGGGTCCATTGCAGAAGAGATGGCAGAAAAAAAATGTAAGAGCCAAAGGAAGGGCACCACTCCTTATAATGCAACTGTCCAGACAGAAATTGGCCTTGATATCCATGACCTCGCAGTGCCTAGCAATACCTTCACAATACCTTTAATAAAAGAGAAAAAGACAATTACATCAAAATAAAAGAGAGACTAATGGAAAGAGGGCAGGGATATATGGTGGAGAGCGGAGTTGTGAAAGGGAAAATGGGGGAGGGGAGGGAAATATGGTTTGTTGTCTGTAAAAAACTTTTTTTAAATTTGTGATTACATTATCTGTGCTGTTAAAAAAAAAACACAAATATACATGTAGCTGTACTGTCAGGTCAGAATACACACAGAGCACTCCTTTCAGCTCCAAATACACAGAGCAGTCCTGTCAGCTCTGAATACACATGGAACAGCCCTCTCACCTCTTAACACACATGGAGCAGCCCTGTCAGCTCAGAATACACATGAAGCAGTCCTATCACCTCCAAACACACATAGAACTGTACTGTCACCTCCAAATACACAGGGAGCAGTCCTTTCAGAACCCTTTACACATGGAGCAGACCTGTTAGCTCCAAATACACATGGAGCAGTGCTGTCAGCTCCCAATACACAGGGAGCAGTCTTGTCAGCTGTAAATACGCATTAAGTAGTCTTGTCAGCTATTAATACTCATGGAGCTGTCCTGTTAACTCCGAATACATGGAGTAGTCAGTTCAGCTCTGAATACACTGGGAGCGGTACTGTAGCTCCAAATACATAAGGAGCACTTCTGTCAGCTCTGATTACACAGGGAGCAGTTCTGTCAGCTCCAAATACAAATGGAGCAACCCTGTCATCTCTGAATACAGAAGGAGAAATTCTGTCAGCTCCAAACACACATGGAGTTCTGTCAGCCCTGAATACACAGGGAGCAGTCCTGTCAGCTCTGAATATACATGGAGCAGTCCTTTCAGCTCCAAACACACATGGATCAGTGCTGTCGGCTCCAAATACACATGGAGCAGTCCTGTGGGCCCCAAACCTGTTGGCTCCGAACACACGGAGCAGTGCTGTCAGCTCAGAATATACTCAGAGCAGTCCTTTCAGCTCCAAATACACAGGGGGCACTCCTGTCAGTTCAGAATATATACAGATCAGTCCTGTTAGCTCTGAACACACATGGAACAGTCCTGTCAGCTCTGAATACATAGGGAACAGTCCTGTCAGCTCCGAATACACACAGAGCAGTACTGTCAGCCCTGAATACACAGGGAGCAGTCCTGCCACCTCTGAATACACATGGTACAAGCCTTTCAGCTCAGAATACTGATGGACCAGTCCTGTCAGTTCTCAATTCATGTTGAGTAGCCCTGTCATCTGTTAATAAACATGGTGCAATCCTGCCAATTCCAAATACACATGGAGTAGTCCTTTCAATTCTGAATGCACATGGAGCCGGCCTGACCTCTCTGAATACTAATGGTGCAGTTGTGCAGCTCTGAATACACATAGAACAGTCCTGTCAGCTCTGATACACACAAACTAAATCATCAGCTCCGAATACACATGGAACAAACCTGTATACACAAGCAACAGTGCTGTCAGCACTGAAAACACATGGAGTACTGTCAGCTAAGAATATACATGGAGCAGTCCTATAAGCTCAGAGTAGAAATGGAGCAGTCCTATCAGCTCTGAATACACACAGAGCAGATCTGTCACATCCAGATACACAGGGAGCAGTCTTGTCATCTCCAAAAACAGAGAGTAGTACTATCAGCTCTGAGTACACACGGAGCAGCCCTGTCAGCTCCGAATACACATGGAGCAGTCCTGTCAGCACAGAATACACAAGGAGCAGTCCTGTCAGCTCTGAGTACACACGGAGCTGTCCTGTCAGCACAGAATACACAAGGAGCAGTCCTGTCAGCTCTGAGTACACACGGAGCTGTCCTGTCAGCACAGAATACACAAGGAGCAGTCCTGTCAGCTCTGAGTACACACGGAGCTGTCCTGTCAGCACAGAATACACAAGGAGCAGTCCTGTCAGCTCTGAGTACACAGAGACCGGTGCTGTCAGCTCCTAATAGACAGCGAGCACTCCTTTCAGCTCTGAATACAGATGGAGCTGTCCTGTCAGCTCCGAATATACACACAGAAGTCCTGTCAGCTCCGAATATACATGGAGAAGTCTTGCCAGATCTGAATACACAAGGAACAGTCCTTTCATCTCCGAATAAAAATGGAGCATTCCTGTCAGCTCTAAATGCACATGGAGCAGATACGTCAACTCTGAATACACACGTAGCAATCCTGTCAGGTCCAAATACACAGGGAACAGTCCTGTCATCTCTGAATGCACAGGGAGCAGTCCTGCCATCTCCGAATACAAAGGGTGCAGTTGTGCCAGCTCACAATAAACATGATGCAGTTTTGTCTGCTCTGCATACACAAGGAGCAGTCCTGCCAGCTCCAAATATACATGCAGCATTCCTGTTCAACTCCAAATACACATGGAGCAGTCCTGATAGTTCTGAATACACAAGAAGCAGTCCTGTCACCCCTGAATACACGTAGAATAGTCCTGTCAGCTCAGAATACAAAGGGAGCACTCCTATCAGCTCCAAGTACACAGGGAGCAGTCCTGTCAGCTCCGAATACACATGATGCAGTCCTGTCCACCCCAAATGCATGCAGAGCAGTCCTGCCACCTCAAAATACACATGAAGCAGTCCTTTTCTCTCTGAATGCATACGGAGTAGTCCCGTCTGCTCTGAGTACATACAGAACAGTAATTTCAGCCCCGAATACACAGGGAACAGTCCTGTCAGCTCCCCATACTCAGGGAGCAGACCTGTCAGCTCCAAATACACAAGGAGATATCCTGTCCGCTCCAAATACACATGAAGAAGTCCTTTCAGCTCCAAATACACAGGGAGCACTGCTATTGGTTCTCAATACACATGGAAGTGTCCTGACAGATCCGAATACACAAGAATTCCTGTCAGCTCCGATTACACATGGAGCTGTCTTGTCAGCTCTGAATACAAATGGGGCAGTCCTGTCTGCTCTGAATACACATGGAGCATTTCTGTCAACTCCAAATACACATGGAGCTGTCCTGTCCACTTTGAATACACATGAGCAGCCCTGTCAGCTCTGAATAAGCATTGAGCAGTTCTGTGAGCTCCTAAAACACGTGGACCAAACCTATTTGATCTGAATCAAAATGAAACAGTCCTGTCAGCTATGAAGACACATGGAGCAGTGCTGTCAGCTCTGAATACATAAAGAGTAGTCCTGTCAGCCAAAAATATACAAGGAGTAGCCCTGTAAGACCTGAATACATATGGAACCGTCATGTCAGCTCTGAATACACATAGTGCAGTTCTGTCAGTTCACAGTACAAATGGAGCAGTCCCATCACCTCCAAAAACACATGGAGCAGTCCTCTAAGCTCTAAATACTGAAAGAGCAGTCCTGTCATGTCTTAGTACACACATTCCTGTCAGATCTGAATACACATGGAGTAGTCCTATCAGCTGTGAATGCATAGGGAGCAGTCCTGTCATCTCCAAATACAAAGCGTGTAGTCATGCCAGCTCTGAATACACATGGAGCAGTTTTGTCTGCTCTGCATACACAAGGAGCAGTCCTGCCAGCTCTGAATACACATGCAGCACTCCTGTCAGCTCCGAATACACACGGGGCAGCTCTGAATACACAAGGAGCAGTCCTGTCACCTCTGAATACATGTCAGCTCTAAATACACATGGAATATTCCTGTCAGATTCGATTACACATGTAGCAGTTCTGTAAGCTGAGAATACACATGGAGCAGTCCTGTCATTTCTGAGTACACATTGAGCAGTCCTGTCAGATCCAGATACACACAGAGCAGTCCTGTCAGGTCCAAATACACATGGAGCATTACTGTCAGCTCTGAATACACACAGAGCAGTCCTGTGGGCTCTGAATAAACACAGAGCAGTCCTGTCAGCTTGGAATATACTCAGAGCAGTCCTTTCAGCTCCATATACACAGGGAGCACTCCTATCAGTTCCAAATACACACAGAGCAGTCCTGTCAGCTCCAAAAACACACAGAACAGTCTTGTCAGCTCTGAATACAAACGGAGCAGACCTGTAATCTCCCAATACACAGGAAGCAGTCCTGTCAGCTCTGAATACACATGGAGCATCCCTACCAGCTCTGAATACACATGGTATAATCCTGTCAGCCCCAAATACTGATGGACCAGTCCTGTCAGTTCTGAATTCATGTTGAGTAGCCCTATCTTCTGTGAATAAACATGGTGCAGTCCTGCCAATTCTGAATACCAGAGAAATTGTGTGTAATGGAAAACACACGGAGCAGTCCTGTCAGCACTGAATACACATGCAGCAGTGCTGTTAGCTCCAACTACACACATGAAAATAAAAAAGTAAATGGCCATGTGCCCAAACTCTCTTTCAAATAAATAGATAAAATAAAATTTAAAAGAAAAAGTAGTGTATGTGTCTGGCAAGAAGTAATCCTAGGGTGCTCACACATGCAAATGTAAATTTTAAAAAAAGGAGTTGGGCATGATGGCGCATGCCTTTAATTGCAGCACTCGGGAGCCCAGAGGTAGGAGGATTGTCCTGAGTTTGAGGCCACCTTGAGAATACATAATAAATTGGACTAGAGCAGAACCAGAGATCTAAGGGTGCCCATACATGCACACATAAATAAAAAAGAAAAGGGGGGAAGAAGGAAGTTTGGAGAAACGGCTCCATGGTGAAAGGTGCTGTACTGAAAAGTGGGGTTCCCACAGTACAGCCATGTGTCCAAAATGGTGCATGCATCTGCAGTGCAATTGCAGGGCCCAGAGGTCCTGTTGTGCCCATTCTCACACCCCCCCCGCCTCTCTCTCTCTCTCTCTAAAAATAAAAATTGAAAGTAAAAGGTGTGTATGTTTCCAGTGACAAGAGATCCTAGGGTGTCCATACATGCACATGTAAATAGAAAAGAAAAAGAAAGAAACAGGAGGAGGGCTGGAAAGATGGCTTGGTGGTGAAAGGTGCGTGGATGCAAAGCCAGGTTCGATGCCCAAGCCATGTGCACAAAATGACACATGCATCTGGAGTGCATTTGCAATGCCTGGAGGCCCTGCTGTGCCTATTCTCTGTCTGTCTGTCTGTCTGTCTTTCTCTCTCTCATAAAAAAATTTTTTAAAAGAAAACATAGTGTATAAGTTTGGCGACAAGAGATCCTAGGGTGCCTAATCATGCATATGTAAATGAAAAGAAAACAAAAACTGAAGGAAGGCTTGAGAAAGGACTCTGTAGATGATAAAGGTCCTTGCATGAAAAGCTAGGGTCAAAACCACCTCCCTCCATAGGTGAGCTTTTGGATTTTGAGTTGGTCTGTCTTGTTCTAAAAAGAACATATTTTAAAGGTTTGTGGGTTTTATTTTTCTTTCTTTGAACTATCTGTCAGTTTCATAGGTTTTTGTTTCTTTGTTTTTGTTGTTGTTGTTGTTAACTTCGAACTCACTCTGTAGCCTGAAGCTGGCCTGGAACTCCAAGAGTTCAGAGCTGGGTGTGGTGGCACGTGCCTTTAATGGCAGCACTCAGTAGGGGCGCAGGGACATAGGAGGATCCTCGTGAGTTCCAGGCCAGCCTAGGCTAGAGCAATAGATATTCTGCCTTGGAAACAACAACGAGGACAACAACAGCAACAAGAAACTTTGAGGCTATCCTGAGCTAGAGGGAGGTGTACCCATTCCTCCACACCCACCCACCACCTCATTTTCAAATAAAAAATAAACACATGGTGCATGTACAAAAACAAAGAAACACACACACACACACACACACACACACACACACACACACACACCAAGAAGTCTGTGCCTCATGGACGGGTGGAGACTGCCACCTGCTGGAAAGATGGTGGTACTGTTTACATGTGGAATTGCACCAAAATAGAGTCAGATGGATTGGGACCACAGGGACCGAGGTTGGGGGGCGATGGGACAGAATGGATGGAGGAGCACTAGGGTGTCTGTACTTGAAGACTGTCTGTCGCAGAAATCTGTCCAGTATTGACCATCATTGAATATCAAAAACCCCTACCTTAGGCAAGTTACACTCCCCCACACAGGGAAGGAGGGAGGGTCTTGCTCCAGTTCAGGCTCACTTGGAATTTGAAGGACTCAGGAACCAGAGGAATACCGTGACAGGCTTCAGAGTCACCAGTAGGCCTAAGTTTCTGTTTCCCAGCAAGGTTTAAGTAAGAGTTTAACAGTTACTGAAAAAAAAAAAACCATAAACTGCTTATGCCATACATTCCTATGATCATAAGATAAGTTGCTTAAAGTGTCGGTTAAGTTCCTCAAACCCACATAGCCAATCACAATAAAGGTTACCTAATCACCTGGCATTCCCGTAGCCCCTGCCCGCCAATTTTGCCCGCCAATATCCTAAGCCAATCAGGAGAATACAAGTACAGTTACTGTTTAAAACAACCAATCATGTAACCACCCCCTACTTCTATGTTCAAATCCCTATAAAAACTCTGTTCTCCTGACACTCGGGGCTCTTGTATGGATCCAATGTGTTGGTGAAGTCAAGAGTCCAAGCTTAAGCACGAAATAAAGCTCCTTGCCTTTGCATACGTGTCTGGTTCTCCTTGGTGGTCACTGGGGGCACCGAGAACTGGGCATAACATTTGGTGGCTCATCCAGGATCCCCTCAGAGACCCCCCCCCCCCCGAGGACCACCAACACATAGAGCTCAGGTCACCATCTGGTAAGTATGCTTCTGTGTTGTGCTTCTGTATTTTGTTTTTCCTGAAAACCTGTCCTTCGTCCTTCCATTCATCAGAAAATTGTGGTTGGGTGGACATGCCCCTGGAGGCCACTCTGTCTGGACCGCAGGTCCTGGGGGCCCCACACCCACCTGAGGGGGATTTCATTCCCCGGTAGATTTGCAGAGGCAATGCAGGTTGCTACCACGGAACAGCGAGAATCCATTGTCTCAGTTTTGGTTTTGTAGCCACTAGCCAGTTGAACTTTTTTGCTGTCTCTTTTTCCTTTTTTTTTGGTTGGAATTACTATCTGTGTGATTGGACAGATGGGACAGACACAGACTACCCACTCTCTTTACTGACGAACTACTTTCAGGACGTTAAAATTAGGGCCCCTCAGAGTCAAGCCCTTGACCTGGAGGCCACAGTATTCCCCTTCTGGGTTACGGGGCCTCCAGATCAAGATGGTAATCAGCCACATCACTACTGGCCATTTGCCACTAATGATCTTTATAATTGGAAAATGCATACTCCTAAATTTTCAAAAAAACCACAGTGACTTATTGACCTTTTGGATTCTATTATTTTTACCCACCTACCAACTTGGGATGATTGTCAACAATTGCTACAGATTCTCTTTGCTACAGAGGAAAGAGAGAGAATCCAGACTGAAGCCCAGAAATTGATTCTGGGCACTGATGGGAATCCCACCAATAATCAGGCTGACATTGATACCTTCTTCCCTTTGAATAGACCAGACTGGGATTTCAACACGGCAACAGGTAAGGAAAGAACTGGTCAACTTTCTCCTGGGAGTGTCTTTCACTCTTCACACACTCACCCGCCCCTGGTTGCCTGGATGCCTTCCGGATGAACCTCAGCTGGTCCCCCAAGCAAAAATCCAAAAACCCACAGCTGGTGACTGAACAGGGACCTTATGGGATGGACAGGTTAGATGAGTGCTCTCCCAGAGGGACTAGGAGACATGCAGCCTTGCCTCCACATTTTTGAAGGCTGGAAAGTTTCTCTTTCTCCTCCTTTATTTTTGGTTCACGCTATCGCATGGGACCAGACACAACTAACTGGCAACTGATGTCTCTTGGCCGGGGTCGCTCTTTGGTATTGACTGAAAGCCAGCTGTCTTCTGCCTGGACCCTGACAGCCCACTGGGTGTTGGCAAAAACCCTCTATCTATTTCTCTCTAACACACACACACACACACACACGCACACAAAAGTAACACATTGACTTCTTAAAAACCAGTAGGGCAGGTCGCCAGCCTCTTAAACTTGTGGACAGGCTCATGCCCGGATCTTTGGGGAATCCCCCATGTGCTAATCAGCCCTCGGGAATGTTGCCCTCTGGTCTTGGCATTTCTAATCTTTCTTTGTCATGGGTAACATTGCCTCCCACCAAAAGTAAAAATAAAAAAATCTCAGATACATGGAATAAGAGCTCTTCTGAAAGTTAAGAGAATTAGCTTTCCCAGAGGGAGGCAGGCTCCTTTTGGGAAGAAGTCCTCCAGGTCATTTCTGGATTTCTGGTCATCCACATGGCCCAGACATGTGGACCCGCATAGCTTATCTGGCTAGGAAAGTAAAAGTTCAGGAATGAAATTTCCCCTCACTCCCTTTAAGCAATGAAACTAGAAGCCAAACGCTCCAAAGTGGTCAGAGTCACGTGGCAGACAGACAATGGCGCCTCTGCCCATGCAGGTGCCATGTCTCTGCCTCCTCTCCCAGTGGCTCCAAGTGGGACACCCTCTTTTCCCAGCAGCCTCCCCAGCAGTCCGGGAGGCCCCCTGTTTCCAAGTGGCCCCCGAGCAGGCTCCCTCCTTCTTCAGCAGCCTCCCAGTGGGCTACCTTTGTCAGAGGCCTCCTGGAAGTCCTGGAGGCCCCCACTTTCCCTAGTGGTCAAAGTGATCCCCCCTCCCTTTCCCCTTCAGGTGGCCAGAATCCTTGGCCTCCCAGCAGTCTTTTTGGCCATTACCTCCAAGTCTACTAGACTGGACCCCTGGTGAGTGCCGGGAGTAGGCAGGACTGATCTAAGGTGTGTGCAAGCCCTGCCCAGTCACCACAGTGCACCAAAAATCAGCAAGCAGGAAAAAAAAATCATGTTTAACTACAGCCTATAAAGAACTGAAGCTTTACGTTAAAAAAAGTCATACTTGAGCTGGGCGTAGTGGCGCACACCTTTAATCTCAGCACTCGGGAGGCAGAGGTAGGAGGATCGCCGTGAGTTCGAGGCCACCCTGAGACTCCATAGTGAATTCCAGGTCAGCCTGGGCTAGAGTGAAACCCTACCTTGAAAAACCAAAAAAAAAAAAAAAAAAAAAAAAAAAAAAAAAAAAAAAAAAAAAGTCATACTTTGTTACATGATATCATAAATATAATTACTGAATTTATGTTCTAGGTCAACTTCAACTTACATAGAGGATTATTAAAAACAACAGAATTCTCTCTAAAGTGGTAACTTATAATTTGTCAAGTATTTAAAAAAAAAAAAGACTGTAATGTCCTTAATGTACTTAAAAGGAGGAGGCAACTGACCTGACTTCTAGGCCAGCCTGCCTCAAGATAGCAACAAAATTTGCCTTAGTTACTCCTAATAAAATCATTTCCAAGTGTCTTATTGGTATTAATGACATAAAATTGTCCTTAGAATACTCAGTTGTTAGTGAGGAATAGGATTAATTTGGTGTAGTTTTTCACAATAGCCTTGTAAGAAAGATGGTGAATAATGGGGTGAGATAAATTGATTGAAGGAACTGGGAAGGAATTTTTCAATGTTGGGACATAGAATGCTCATTAAAAATGCTTTTTGAGGGCTGGAGAGATGGCTTAGCAGTTAAGCGCTTGCCTGTGAAGCCTAAGGACCCGGGTTTAAGGTTCAGTTCCCCAGGACCCATGTTAGCCAGATGCACAAGTGGGCTCATGCATCTGGAGTTCGTTTGCAGTGGCTGGAGGCCCTGGCTCACCCGTTCTCTCTTTATCTGCCTTTTTCTCTCTCTCTCTCTCTGTCACTCTCAAATAAATAAATAAATAAATAAATAAATAAATAAATAAAAATGAACAAAAAGTTGTTTAAAAATGCTTTTTGAGTGGTACTTAGATGAGAATGTTAAAGTATGTGGATAAAGATGTGTGTATGTAGGAAAGAATTTTCAGGCTAAACCTAAACACCATGCCTAAAGTTAGAGATTTTTCAACTGTTTGCAAACTCTTAAGGAACAAAAAACTAATTTTCAGGCTAAAATATGTTGGGATAGCTTGCTTAAGCTTTATCAAATTTAAGTCATGGGTAAAACATAAAATTGTTATATGTTAATAAAAATTTCTGTGGTCCATAAAATCAATAGCTATCAAGTTTAAGCCAAAATAATTGGTTGTCAAATGTTTGTTTTTTTTTCAAAAAGATTTATCAAGGGTTATATTAGAATTTAGCTAGCTGTTTTGGTTTAAAAAAAAAGAAGAAGAAGACCAAATTCTGTCTATTGTATGTAAGTCCAGTGCTTATAACAAAATTAACTCTTAAGACATATTCCCTACTTTAGGTTATAGCCTCATGTTCAAACAATGGTCCTCAACTGAGAGAAAAAAAAATATTCCAGCTCTGTGGTTCTGTTTCCAATGTTCTCTGGGTAATTTGTACCCACACAGGTATCTGAACTAATCAAAGATGTTTTCAAACACAGGTGCTAAGATGTTATGATGTCTTACTTGTCCTTTTCTGACAATTTCTAGGTTAAATTAGTTAGTTTGTAAATCAATTGGTACTGCTTTCAAGACTGGTAACAGCCTATATTTGTGAATGTTAGATATTTAAAATGTGAGATGTGCCTACTTTCTATACCTCATATATAAGGCTTATGCTGCTACAGTACAACAAAAATTTTAAAGATAGGACAAGATGATTTTAGAAGCCCTTGTGCCATTCTTTAACTAAATCTATTTTAGTAATCAAATATGCTCTATATGTACATACATCCAGACTGGTGTAACTTCCTTTCTAAGTGTGTTAATTACCTACATAGAAGCCAAAGCCAATTGGAATCATCAGAGAAAGAGGTGTCAATATTTTGGCCTGTGCTCCCAGGTCATGAGGCCACTGGAGATTATGGGACACTTCCACACTGGCCCCCTGGTAAGTCACCTGTCTTCCTGAGCAGGGAGAATATGGAGACCCAAACAAAATTGGTGTACAGTCTGAAACAGGAGAGTCACAATTGAGGAGCAATCAGTCCTCCTGACTTCCCAAAGAAGGGAAAACTACTTGGCCAGCACGGCCCTGACTCATCCTAACAGCCAAAAGACACCAGTAAGCTAGGGGACTACTCCTGTGTCCCTAAAGTCTCTTTGGAGAGAAAGCCATTAGTGACCTCAAAAACTAATCCTTAATTAAAGTTTGGCTATCTGCATGGTCTTAAACACTCAGAGAGAAATGTATAACCAAAGATAAAAAAAAAAAAACTTACATATGTGAATGGCCTATTAAGTAACACAAGAGTGTTCCAAGAGGGGAAACAAACATTAAGACATCTTTTCCCCATAGTTCTAATTCTATAATAAATAAAAACAACTGTAGATGTTCAAAGGGTCATTTTCAAATCTAAAATATGTAAATAAGTTCTGAGACCAAAAAATATATTTGTACAGCCTTTAATGGCACCCAATAACTCTCTATTATCAAGGCTAAATGTTGTATATGTTTCTGACAACTCTGCTAATATCTCATCTGTTTTACAAGCCATGTCGAATACTACTGTGCCATTTAATGAACAGTTCTGGAAGAAAGTCTCAGCCAGCTCATCCTCAAATGGTCATGAGACAATACAAGCCTGTCTACCTGAATTCCCTCGACCTCAAAAAGGACCAGTTTGCTGTGTGCTCACTTCTCATTAACTCCTTAGTTTTATTCTTTCTCCCCAATGTTCTCTTCCAAGACTATCTTCCTATACTCTGGGGTCCGTTAAAATAGTTCCCCTCTCTGGGAGAGACTCTCTAACTGCAACAAGTCCCCACTTCATGTCCCATTCAGCAGGAAATAGTAAATAATCTGATGTCTTTGTCCCAGTCTCCCAAAGCAGTTAGAGTGTCTTCTCATGAGAAGGAGAAATAAAAAGGGATTAGATCTACTCTTCATGTAACAAGGAGGACTATGCCAAGCCCTGGGAGAGCAATGTTGTTTTTATATCAACAACTCAGGTATTGTTAGAGAGCTTAGCCATGGTCCACAAGAAACTAGAGGAAAGGGCTAAAGCTAGACAACAGAATCAAAATTGTTATGAATCCACGTTTGATTGTATGGCTAACAACCTTGCTTTCAGCCCTAGCTGGACTCCTGATTCTATTATTGTTGTTGCTAACCCTTGGACCCTGCATAATCAATGAACTAATCTCTTTTGTCAGGGAACAAATTAACACCGTACAACTCATGGTGCTAAGAACCCAGTACCATCCTTTACAACCTCTCCCCTAATAAGGACCCAAGATTGGATCCTCTTAAATTACAAGTGGGAGGGGGGGAATGAAGGACTCAGGAACCAGAAGGATGCCATGACAGGCTTCAGAGTCCACAGTAAACCTAAGTTTCTGTTTCCCAGCAAGGTTTAAGTAAGAGTTTAACAGTTACTGAAAAAAAACATAAACTGTCTATGCCATACATTCCTATGATCATAAGATAAGTTGCTTAAAGTGTTGGTTAAATTCCTCAAACCCACATAGCCAATCACAATAAAGGTTACCTAATCACCTGGCATTCCCGTAGCCCCTGCCCGCCAATTTTGCCCGCCAATATCCTAAGCCAATCAGGAGAATACAAGTACAGTTACTGTTTAAAACAACCAATCATGTACCCACCCCCTACTTCTATGTTCAAATCCCTATAAAAACTCTGTTCTCCTGATACTCGGTGCTCTTGTATGGATCCAATGTGTTGCTGAAGTCAAGAGTCCAAGCTTAAGCATGAAATAAAGCTCCTTGCCTTTGCATACATGTTTGGTTCTCCTTGGTGGTCACTGGGGGTGCCGAGAACTGGGCATAACAGAATTCACTATCAAGGTGCCACCTAACTCCTTGCATTCTTTGACCTCTGCCCCCCCTCCACCTCCCTCCCTTCTAAAAGAAAAAAAAAAAAAGAAAAAAAAAAGAACGGGCTCAAAAAGCTTTCTTGTACTGAAAAGAAGAGACAGCTGATTCTGAGCCAGCTGTGGGTAACTTTGGCCCAGTAACACATATTCAAGTTCTCTTGAATGAAGAATCTTTCATTGTGGGAACAGTAATGTTGACTTGTATAAGAAACTGGAGGGCTGGAGAGATGGCTCCTTGGTGAAAGGTGCAGTCACGTGTACAAATGGTGCATTTACAGTGCCTCCAGGCACTGTTGTGCCCATTCTCTCTCTCTCTCTCTCTCTCTCTCTCTCTCTCTCTCATAAATAAATAAAAATAAAATTTAAAAGAAAAAGTAGTGTATGTGTCTGGTGACAAGAGATCCTAGGGTGCCTATACATGCACATGTAAATAAAAAAGAAAAATTAAACAAAAAACTGAAGGAAGGCTTGAGAAAGGAGTCTGTGGATAAAGGATCAGACATGAAAAGCTAGGTTTGATTTCCAGTACCCACTTACGGCCATGTGCACAAAATGGCGCATGCTTCAGGAGTGCACTTTCAGTGCCTGGAGGCCCTATTGTGCCCATTCTCCCTTCCTCTCACAAATAAATAAAAATAAAATTTAAAAGGAAAAGTAGTGTATGTGTCTGGGGACAGGAGATCCTAGGGTGCCCATATGTGCACATGTAAATTTAAAAAAAAAAAAAGGAAAAAATATCTTAATCCCAGCACTTCGGAGGCAGAGGCAGGAGGATCACCATGAGTTCAAGGCCACCCTGAGACAACATAGTGAATTCCAGGTCAGCCTGAGCCTAGAGTGAGATCCTAACTGGAAAAACAAAACAAAATCCTGAAGGAAGGACTCTGTGGATAAAGGTACTTTCTTGCAAAGCTAGGTGTGATTCCCCAGGACCCACAATACAGCCATGTGTACAAAATGGTGCACTTGCAGTGCCTGGAGGCCCTGCTATACCCATTCTTTGACCCCCTTCCTTCTCTCTCTCTCTAGCACACATACATACATACATACATACATACATACATACATACATAAAATTCAAGCCATTTAGGAGTGCATTTGCAGTGCCTGGAGGCCCGGTTGTGCCCATTCTCTCTCTCCCTCCCTCTCTCTCAAATAAAGGAATAAAAATAAAATATAAAAGAAACAGTATTGTATGCACATGTAAATAAAGAAGAAAAAGGAAAACAAACAGGAGGAAGGCTGGGAAACTTTCTCTGTGGTGAAAGGTGCTTGCCTGCAAAAGTAGGTTTGATTCCCAACGACCTACAATACATTCTCTCTCTCATAAATAAATAAAAATAAAATTTAAAAGGAAAAGTAATGTATGTGTCTGGTGACAAGAGAGCCTAGGGTGCCCGTACATGCATGTGTAAATATAAAAGAAAAGTGGGGGGGAGGAGGAAGGCTGAGAGATGGCTCCATGGTGAAAAGTAGCCCCTCAGTAGCCTCAATGACTACATGAGATAATAAATGGAGCCCAGAGCCTGGTGTAGTGGCACAGGCCTGTAATCCCAGCACTCAGGAGGGGTGGAAGAACATAGGAGGATCCCTGTGAGTTCAAGGCCAGCCTGGTCTAGAGGGATAGATAGATAGATAGATAGATAGATAGATAGATAGATAGATAGACAGACAGACAGACAGATATTCTGCCTTGAAAACACCAAAGAAGTAAGCAAATGAAATAACTAAAATGAGATGCTTTAAAAGAAAAACAAATCCAGAAGGTCAATCGAAAGCAAAGAAACCTACACACGCACACACACACACACACACACACACTCACACGTGTCTGCCTTATGGATGGGTGGTGACTGCCACCTGCTGGAAAGATGGTGGTACTGTTTACATGTGGAATTGCACCAAAATGGAGTCAAATGGATTGGGACTGCAGGGACGGAGGTTGTGAGGGAGAGGGGGTACAGAAGTCTATAGTGGGATGGATGGAGGAGCCCGAGGGCAAGTATAACTGAAATATTTCTGTCACAGAAATCTGTCTGTCCATTATTGATCGTCAATGACTATTAAAAAGCCCCTATTTTAGGCAAGTTCCTGAAGGACTCAGGAACCAGATGGACGCCATGACAGGCTTCAGAGTCCTCAGTAGGCCTAAGTTTCTGTTTCCCAGCAAGATCTCCGGTAAGGGTGGATTAACAGTTACTGGAAACTGACTATGCAAGATCTCCAGTAAGGGTGGGTTTAACAGTTACTGGAAATTGACTATGCCATATATTCCTGAAGTCATAAAATAAGCTCAATTCCCCTAGCCCCAGCCCACCAACTTTGCCCGCCAAAATCCTAAACCAACCAGAAGAGTACACTGTTTAAATCAACCAATCATGTACCCATCCCTTTCTTCTATATTGAAATCCCTATAAAAGCCTACCCTCCCACTACTTGGGGCTCTTGTACAGATCCACTGTGTTGGTGAAGTCAAGAGACTGAGCTTAAGCCCGAAATAAAGCTCCTTGCCCTTGCATACGTGTTTGGGTTCTCCTTGGTGGTCACTGGGGGTGCCGAGAACTGGGCATAACAGAATTCACTATCAAGGTGCCACCTAACTCCTTGCATTCTTTGACCTCTGCCCCCTCCACCTCCCTCCCTTCTAAAAGAAAAAAAAAAAAAGAAAAAAAAAAGAACGGGCTCAAAAAGCTTTCTTGTACTGAAAAGAAGAGACAGCTGATTCTGAGCCAGCTGTGGGTAACTTTGGCCCAGTAACACATATTCAAGTTCTCTTGAATGAAGAATCTTTCATTGTGGGAACAGTAATGTTGACTTGTATAAGAAACTGGAGGGCTGGAGAGATGGCTCCTTGGTGAAAGGTGCAGTCACGTGTACAAATGGTGCATTTACAGTGCCTCCAGGCACTGTTGTGCCCATTCTCTCTCTCTCTCTCTCTCTCTCTCTCTCTCTCTCTCATAAATAAATAAAAATAAAATTTAAAAGAAAAAGTAGTGTATGTGTCTGGTGACAAGAGATCCTAGGGTGCCTATACATGCACATGTAAATAAAAAAGAAAAATTAAACAAAAACTGAAGGAAGGCTTGAGAAAGGAGTCTGTGGATAAAGGATCAGACATGAAAAGCTAGGTTTGATTTCCAGTACCCACTTACGGCCATGTGCACAAAATGGCGCATGCTTCAGGAGTGCACTTTCAGTGCCTGGAGGCCCTATTGTGCCCATTCTCCCTTCCTCTCACAAATAAATAAAAATAAAATTTAAAAGGAAAAGTAGTGTATGTGTCTGGGGACAGGAGATCCTAGGGTGCCCATATGTGCACATGTAAATTTAAAAAAAAAAAAAGGAAAAAATATCTTAATCCCAGCACTTCGGAGGCAGAGGCAGGAGGATCACCATGAGTTCAAGGCCACCCTGAGACAACATAGTGAATTCCAGGTCAGCCTGAGCCTAGAGTGAGATCCTAACTGGAAAAACAAAACAAAATCCTGAAGGAAGGACTCTGTGGATAAAGGTACTTTCTTGCAAAGCTAGGTGTGATTCCCCAGGACCCACAATACAGCCATGTGTACAAAATGGTGCACTTGCAGTGCCTGGAGGCCCTGCTATACCCATTCTTTGACCCCCTTCCTTCTCTCTCTCTCTAGCACACATACATACATACATACATACATACATACATACATACATAAAATTCAAGCCATTTAGGAGTGCATTTGCAGTGCCTGGAGGCCCGGTTGTGCCCATTCTCTCTCTCCCTCCCTCTCTCTCAAATAAAGGAATAAAAATAAAATATAAAAGAAACAGTATTGTATGCACATGTAAATAAAGAAGAAAAAGGAAAACAAACAGGAGGAAGGCTGGGAAACTTTCTCTGTGGTGAAAGGTGCTTGCCTGCAAAAGTAGGTTTGATTCCCAACGACCTACAATACATTCTCTCTCTCATAAATAAATAAAAATAAAATTTAAAAGGAAAAGTAATGTATGTGTCTGGTGACAAGAGAGCCTAGGGTGCCCGTACATGCATGTGTAAATATAAAAGAAAAGTGGGGGGGAGGAGGAAGGCTGAGAGATGGCTCCATGGTGAAAAGTAGCCCCTCAGTAGCCTCAATGACTACATGAGATAATAAATGGAGCCCAGAGCCTGGTGTAGTGGCACAGGCCTGTAATCCCAGCACTCAGGAGGGGTGGAAGAACATAGGAGGATCCCTGTGAGTTCAAGGCCAGCCTGGTCTAGAGGGATAGATAGATAGATAGATAGATAGATAGATAGATAGATAGACAGACAGACAGACAGATATTCTGCCTTGAAAACACCAAAGAAGTAAGCAAATGAAATAACTAAAATGAGATGCTTTAAAAGAAAAACAAATCCAGAAGGTCAATCGAAAGCAAAGAAACCTACACACGCACACACACACACACACACACACACTCACACGTGTCTGCCTTATGGATGGGTGGTGACTGCCACCTGCTGGAAAGATGGTGGTACTGTTTACATGTGGAATTGCACCAAAATGGAGTCAAATGGATTGGGACTGCAGGGACGGAGGTTGTGAGGGAGAGGGGGTACAGAAGTCTATAGTGGGATGGATGGAGGAGCCCGAGGGCAAGTATAACTGAAATATTTCTGTCACAGAAATCTGTCTGTCCATTATTGATCGTCAATGACTATTAAAAAGCCCCTATTTTAGGCAAGTTCCTGAAGGACTCAGGAACCAGATGGACGCCATGACAGGCTTCAGAGTCCTCAGTAGGCCTAAGTTTCTGTTTCCCAGCAAGATCTCCGGTAAGGGTGGGATTAACAGTTACTGGAAACTGACTATGCAAGATCTCCAGTAAGGGTGGGTTTAACAGTTACTGGAAATTGACTATGCCATATATTCCTGAAGTCATAAAATAAGCTCAATTCCCCTAGCCCCAGCCCACCAACTTTGCCCGCCAAAATCCTAAACCAACCAGAAGAGTACACTGTTTAAATCAACCAATCATGTACCCATCCCTTTCTTCTATATTGAAATCCCTATAAAAACCCTACCCTCCCACTACTTGGGGCTCTTGTACAGATCCACTGTGTTGGTGAAGTCAAGAGACTGAGCTTAAGCCCGAAATAAAGCTCCTTGCCCTTGCATACGTGTTTGGTTCTCCTTGGTGGTCACTGGGGATGCCGAGAACTGGGCATAACAATTACACTTTTCTTTTCTAGGCAGGTAGGTAGGTGGGTCTGGCTCTAATGGGTAGTGACAGCCATATTTTGGCAGGGTATCTTACTGCACAATTGTTTACCATTTGAGGCAGGGAGCGTCTCTCATTTCGCTGCTTACTGGGCCCTAGTGCCCATTCTCCCTCCTTCTCGCTCCTCTTAAGTAAAATTTTAAAATTAAAACATATTATTTATCTTCAAGAGTCAAATGTGATGCATCAGCCACTAATTACCGGCCAGCATTTGAGAAGTTGAGGCATGAGCTGCAGCCGTCTTTGCTATATATTGTGTTCAAGATCAGCCAGGGCTATCTATCTCACCTCCACCACAGATTACTAATGTTCAGACGCCAGCCAGGTATGGTGGCGCTGGCCTTTAATCCCAGCACTTGGGAGGCAGAGGTAGGAGGATCTCTGTGAGTTCAAGGCCAACCTGAGACGACATAGTGAATTCCAGATCAGCATGAGCTGCAGTGAAACCCTACAGCGTAAAAAAAATAAATAAATAAATAAAAAAAGTTCAGAAGGCAATAATGTTGGATCCAGGCCTCTTGGAGTTGTAGGAAAGAGTTTGGAGTCTTCTCTATGTACTAGCCATCTTTTCCCAGAGATCAAAGACATGGAAGGCGGATCAGTATAAGGTAATACTGAAGCATGGGAACTCCTAATACAGAATAAATGACTTGCTCTATTTAGCACTATGACCTTATCATTCCATATTAAAGTTAAAGGGTAAGAACCTCTGACAAATTGTCACTTGGGCTCATCTTACCTTTAAGATCATCTGGGAAAGTTCTTTGTTGGAATTTCTTCCTCCAGTACTGTTGCAAAGTGGAGACTTGCTCTCTCTGATGGCCATGTGATCCAGGCACTCACGTTCTGAGACCACTTGGCATTACAGGAAACCATTGACTTCTATACCGAGTTCGCTGTCGTCCCCTGCTGGCAGACTTTTGTCACAGGCGTCTGACCCTAGAAATTTGATACTTTGACCAGAGCCAAAGTACGTCTCACTGCATTTGCTTAGCACCAACCCACACCCCATCTGCCAGGTGGAAGTGGCTGTTCCCTTGCTGTTTCCAAGAGTTTAAATATAAGTTTAAATATAAGTCTTTTGTAAAATTGGCCAAGAAATGTTCTTCTCTTGCTTCCCAACTTGTAAATTGCACCAAGAAGACGATGATAAAATAAGAGACAAAAGTGAATGGGGCACATTCACACATTCACAGCACTGATTATGTCTTCAGGTATCCCTCAGTTTTAGGAATGTTACTTTTTTTTTCTTTTTCTTCTTCTTTTCTTTCTTTCTTTCTTTCTTTCTTTCTTTTTTTTTTTTTTTTTTCGAGGTAGGGTCTCACTCTAGTCCAGGCTAACCTGGAATTCACTACATATTCTCAGGGTGGCCTCCAACTCACAGCTATCCTCCTACCTATGCTTCCCAAGTGCTGGGATTCAAGGAGGAATGTTCCCTTTTTAATAGTGGGCTGGGGAAATGGCTAAGAGGTAGAAGCCTAAGGTGAAGGGTGAGCTTTAATTAAAGGAACCCAGAGTACCACTTCCCAGTCCAAGCCTGGTCCACTGCAACCTGATACGCTAAGCTAATTTACATAAAAGAGAAATTCAATGACGATGGGCTCGCTGGATATTCGGTGATTAGTTGTCTTGGAGCGCCACCAGGTGGTTATGAGAACTCTCCGCTCAAGAAACATCCCGCTTGTCTTTCATTTGCATAATGCTCACTGCTTGCTGGGATATTGCCTGTACTCACACTAACCGTTAGAGAACTACCAGGGTATATATGCGTTTGCCACAACCTGCTACGTATTTGAACATTTAAAAATGTTCTTATAGTAAAGTTTAAGAAAAGAAGTTATGGGTCTCTTAAATGGTCCGAGGTCAGTGTTAACTTCTGCTAATGTTTTATTTCCAGTTATGTAAAGCAGAGAATGACCTTTGTTTTGGTTATTTTAAACGAGCTCCAGACGAATACGTCGTTGTCACTCCCGCCTTAAGGAGATTATTTCAATCACTTATTTGCAATTTTACAGAGAGCCAGTTGGCGCCCCAGGGCCTCTAAAAAGGAACTCCATTTTGTGTATTTGGCTTTGCGTGGTTATTGGGAAGTTTGAACTTGCAATTTTCCTTTTTTTCTTTTTTCTTTTTTTTAATTTTTCTAGTAAGGTCTCACTCTAGTTCTGGCTGACCTGGAATTCACTATGTAGTCTTAGGGTGACCTTGAACTCATGGCGATCCTCTTACCTCTGCCTCCCAAATGAGCCATTCCTCCATCCTCTATTTTTTTCCCCCGAAGAAACTTAAATACATGTAACTTGTTAAACCAGGTATCTTTTAATATAGAGGAAGAAAGCAAAACTAAACTTTTCAAGTAGACCTGGGATACTTCTGTGTCCCTGCAGCCCTCTTGAGTGCTGCCATTAAAGGAATGTGCCACCACACCCAGCTCTGAGCTCTTGGAGCGCCGGGCTGCAGAGTGAGTTTGAAGTTAACCACAACAAAAACAAACAAACAAAAACCTATGGATCTGGCAGACATTTCAAAGAAAGAAAAATAAAACTCATAAAACTTTAAAATATATTCTTTTTAGAACAAGACAGACCAACTCAAAATCCAAAAGCTCACCTATGGAGGGAGGTGGTTTTGGTCCTAGCTTTGCAAGCAAGCACCTTTATCATCTATGGAGTCCTTTCTCAACCCTTCCTTCAGTTTTTGTTTGTTTGTAGGATCTCACTCTAGCCCAGGCTGACCTGGAATTCACTCGGCTTTCTCACGGTGGCCTCAAATTTATGGCGATCCTCCTACCTCTGCCTCCCAAGTGCTGGGTTTAAAGGCGTGCACCACCACGTCCCGCTCTTTTTCTTTTTTATTTGCATGTGCATGTGTAGGCACTCTAGGATCTCTTTTCACCAGACATACACAGTACGTTTTCTTTTAAATTTTATTTTTATTCAAGGGAGAGAGAGAGAGAGAATGGGCACAGCAGGGCCTCCAGGCACTGCAAATGCACTCCAGATGCATGCGTCATTTTGTGCACATGGTTGAATGTGGGTACTTGAGAATGGAACCTGGCTTTGCAGGCAAGCACCTTTCACCACGGAGCCATCTTCCCAACCTTCCTCCTGTTTCTTTCTTTTTCTTTTCTTTTCTTTTTCTATTTACATGTGCATGTATGGACACCCTGGGATCTCTTGTCTCCAGACGCATACACTCCTTTTTCTTTCAATTTTGATTTTGAGAGTCGAAGGAGGTGGGGGGGGGATGGGCACAAAATGACCTCCAGGCACTGCAAATGCACTGCAAATGCACGGATCATTTTGTACACATGGCTGTATTGTGGGTACTGGGAAATCAAACCCAGCTTTGCAGGCCAGCACCTTTCACCACAGAGCCAACTCTCCAGGCTTCCTCCTGTCTCTTTTTCTTTTTTATTTACATGTGCATGTATGGGCACCCTAGGATCTCTTGTCGCCAGACATATACACCATTTTTCTACTACTTTTTATTTTCATAAATTTATGACATATGTTCTTTTTAGAACAAGACAGACCAACTCAAAATCCAAAAGCTCACCTAGCTTTTTATTGAACCTAGCTTTGCAAGCAAGCACCTTTATCATCTATGGATTCCTTTCTCAAGCCTTCCTTCAGTTTTTGTTTGTTTTTAAGGTCTCACTCTAGCCCAGGTTGACCTGGAATTCACTCTGCATTCTCAGGGAGGCCTCGAATTTACGGCAATCCTACCTCTGCCTCCCAAGTGCTGGGATTAAAGGCGTGCACCACCACACCCAGCTCTTTTTCTTTCTTTCTTTCTTTCTTTTTTTTTTTTTTTTTTTTACATGTGCATGTATAGGCACCCTGGGATCTCTTGTCACCAGACATATACACACTACGTTTTCTTTTAAATTTTATTTTGAGAGAGAGAGAAGAGGAGAGGAGAGAGAGAGAGGGAGAGAGAGAGAGAGAGAAAGAGAATGGGTACAGCAGGGCCTTCAGACACTGCAAATGCACTCCAGATGCATGCATCATTTTGTACACCTTGCTGTATTGTGGGTACTGGGAAATCGAACCCAGCTTTGCAGGTCAGCACCTTTCACCACGGAGCCATTTCTCCAGTTTTCCTCACCCCGCCCCTTTTTCTTTATTATTTATATGTGCATGTATGGACACCCTTGGATCTCTGCTTTCACTCTAGTCCAATTCTGTGTGTAGTTTCACGGTGGCCTCAAACTCAGGACAATCCTCCTACCTCTGGGCTCCTGAGTGCTGGGATTAAAGGCATGCACCACCACTCCCTACTCCTTTTTTTTTTTTTTTTTTTTTTACATGTGAATGCAGGAGCACCCAAGGATCACTTCTTGCGAGACACATACAGTACTTTTTCTTTAAAATTTTATATTTATTTATTTATTCAAGAGTGATGAGAGAGAAAAAGAGAGAGAGAGAGAGAGACCTCCAGGCACTGCAAATGAACTCCAAATGCGTGCACCATTTTGTACACATGCCTGTATTGTGGGTACTGTGAAATCGAACCCGGCTTTGCAGGCAAGCACCTTTCGCCACAGAGCCATTTCTCCAGCCTTCCTCCCTCCCCCCTTTTGCTTTTTTATTTACATATGTGTGTATGGACACTCTTTGATCTCTGCCAGTGCTTTTTGTATTTTTGGTTTTTCGAGGTAGGGTCTCACTCTAGTCTGACCTGGAATTCACTGTGTAGTCTCAGGCTGGCCTCGAACTCTCCGCAATCCTCCTACCTCTGCCTCCTGAGTGCTGGGATTAAAGGCATGCACCACCACAGCCGGTTCTGCCAGTGTTTTTTGCACATTCTCCTGTTGCTATTGTCCACCTTATGTTGGTCAGGGGTGATGTCTACCCTCTGCTCATGCCATCATTTTCCCTGCCATCATGGAGCTACCCCCTTCAGCCTGTAAGCCAAAATAAACCTCTTCCCCCCACACCCCCACAGGCTGCTCTGGTTGGGTGATTTCTATCAGCAATGCGATCCTGACTGCAACAACTTAAATCTAGCAGTAGGATAAAAAAAAAAGTAAGCTTAGACAGAAACAAAGTTGAGAAATCAGAAAACATGAAAGTTTGTTATCGGAAAAACTTCCCAAATTTTCCATTTATTGCCAAAGACTCAGTATAACCAGAAATAAAAAATAGGCCGGGCGTGGTGGTACACACCTTTAATCCCAGCATGTGGGAGGCAGAGGTAGGAGGATCGCCATGAGTTTGAGGCCACCCTGAGACTACATAGTGAATTCCAGGTCAGTCTGGGCCAGAGTGATACTCTACCTCAAAAAAACAAAACAAAACAAAACAAAACAAAAAAGAAAGGGGGGGAACCCAATCCTATGAATTACTATACCTCAATAAATCAGATGATCTGAGTGCTAGGGACAAAATCCTAGAATACCTGAACCTCCTTCATACTGAGTCACAATTAGAAAATTTGAATAAACTCAAACAAAGGTAACTGCCTTCAGACAAAAACCTTCCAAATTCCACCAGTAACCAACCCATGAGGCCTGTGGATTCTAGCCCTGCCCTATTATCCAGCGTCTTCCAACTTCAATATCCCACTGCATCCCATTTTAGTCACTTGTCTGCCATCCCTTCCCTCACATAGCCAGGCACCCAATATCTTCCAGCATGGAAACTGCCATCCTCGATGCTTGGAGGACTTATTTCTGTCTGATAATTTCACTTCTTTCCTATAGTTTTTTTTGTTTGTTTGTTTGTTTTTTGTTTTGTTTTGTTTTGTTTTGTTTTTAAACCATTGTAGTTGGGGAGGCAGATGGAGCAGGAAATGGGAGGAAGGGTGTTGTAGACAGGTGAAAGGTTTTGAATTTTACCACCATGTTGTAGGATGTCAGAGAATTTGTATTTATCATACCATCAGTGATCTTTATACTTAAGGACAAATCATGCTTCATTATGTCTAAAACATAATTTATACACTATCCCTTCAGTTGTCTTCTCTCTCACTTCTTGAATATTGTCTCTGAACTGCTCACCCTAGCACCAAAGTTGTGAAAGTGGCTTCTCATTTGTTCATTGCATGTATGGATGCACATATATCAAAAGCATGGGGAATATGTGTGGGAATGGATTTTAAGGGTGTGGGATGATGGAGGAAGGAACATAAGATTAGATCAGGCTGAATTTACTGAAATAGGCCCATTGAGCAGAGATTTTAGATTTAACAATGCAGCTCATACAGTTGGAAGGGGTGCCAAGAGTTTATTTGATTGGTTGGCTGAAGTATGGATCCAAAGATGGCCTACTGTGAATGAGCTCGAGCTGCCTGATATCCCTTGGCTTAATGATGATGAAGGGATTAAAAAGATCAGAGAACTTGAAATGCTGGAGTGGATTTGCCATGTAAACTCATCTTTGCCCCCACAATGGGAGCGTCCAGAAGATGTGCCCTTCACTAAGACTATAGGAAACAGATTTGTGAGGGGAGCACCAGCATACTTAAAGTCTTCCATCATTGCTCTTTTTATGTAAAGAAGACCTCACAGTGGGAACTGCAGTTGCTGCATTAGGTGATTTAGATGCAATGGGCATAACTGGATCTCGGGGTAACAAGGGCCAAGTGGCAGCGCTGAATCGCCAAAGGTGGGGTAAACGTGTTTTTCATAATAGACGGCGTAGGCAAAATTATGCACATAAAGGTATGACTCATATGGACCTTTGGAATTGGCTGATTAATCATGGTGTTCCCAGAAGTCAAATAGATAAGAAGCCTACTGAATTTCTTGTTGATCTGTATAAGCAGAAAAGTTCCACAGCAAGGGAACATAAAGCCACTTTGAATTACAGCGATGGAGAATCAAGACCTCTTAATCAGTTTCAAGACTTGAGCCAGTTTACAGATCCTGAGCCCCTTGATTGAAGGGGTGGCCAGGTCCCCTTGAGGAAGGACCCTCCTGCAACTGCCAAAAGTTTCAATATTAAACTTACCCCAATCCTTCCTCAGAGGGACCTGCGGCCTTTTGCTAGGGTAACTGTATACTGGGGGAAAGGAAATAATCAGACCTTTCGGGGCCTACTGGACACTGGCTCTGAATTGACATTGATTCCAGGAGACCCCAAAAAGCACCATGGCCCGCCAGTTAAAGTAGGTGCTTATGGAGGTCAGGTGATCAATGGAGTTTTGGCAAATGTTAGACTGACAGTGGGTCCAGTGGGTCCCCGAACTCACCCTGTGGTTATTTCCCCAGTCCCAGAATGCATAATTGGGATAGATATACTTAGGAGTTGGCAGAACCCTCACATTGGTCCCTTGACTTGTGGAGTGAGGGCTATTATGGTTGGAAAGGCCAAATGGAAGCCATTGAGGCTCCCGCCACCAGGGAAAATAGTGAACCAAAAACAGTATCGCATCCCTGGAGGGATTTCAGAAATTAATGCCACTATAAAGGACTTGAAGGATGCAGGGGTGGTGGTTCCCACCACATCTCCCTTTAACTCTCCTATTTGGCCTGTTCAGAAGACAGATGGATCCTGGAGAATGACAGTGGATTATCAGAAACTTAATCAGGTGGTGACTCAAATTGCAGCTGCTGTACCAGATGTGGTTTCTTTACTTGAGCAGATTAACACATCTCCTGGTACCTGGTATGCGGCTATTGATCTTGCAAATGCTTTCTTCTCCATACCTGTCCATAAGGACCACCAGAAGCAATTTGCCTTCAGCTGGCAAGGTCAGCAGTATACATTTACTGTTTTACCTCAAGGTTATATTAACTCTCCAGCCCTGTGTCACAGCTTAGTTCGCAGGCCTTGATCGCTTGTCCCTTCCACAGGGTGTCACGTTGGTCCATTATTTCGATGACATAATGCTAATTGGATCAAATGAGCAGGAGGTAGCAACCACTCTGGAGTTGCTGATACAGCATATGCACATCAGGGGATGGGAAATAAATCCATCCAAAATTCAAGGACCTTCCACCTCAGTGAAATTTCTAGGAGTTCAGTGGTGTGGGGCATGTAGGGATATTCCTTCTAAGGTGAAGGACAAGTTGTTGCATTTGGCCCCTCCTACCACTAAGAAAGAAGCACAACTTATAGTGGGCCTATTTGGATTTTGGAGACAGCACATTCCTCACTTGGGTGTCTTACTCCACCCCATATACCAAGTGACTCGGAAAGCTACTAGTTTTCAGTGAGGCCCAGAACAAGAGAAGGTCCAGGCTGCTGTGCAGGCTGCTCTGCCCCTTGGGCCATATGATGATCCAGCAGATCCGATGGTACTTGAGGTTTCAGTGGCAGACAGGGATGCTGTTTGGAGCCTTTGGCAGGCCCCCATAGGTGAATCACAGCGGAGGCCATTGGTATTTTGGAGCAAGGCCCTGCCATCGTCTGCAGACAATTATTCTCCATTTGAGAGACAGCTCTTGGCCTGCTATTGGGCCTTAGTGGAAACTGAACGTTTGACAATGGGCCATCAAGTTACTATGCGACCTGAGCTGCCCATCATGAGCTGGGTGTTATCTGACCCACCAGGCCATAAAGTTGGACGTGCACAGCAACAGTCCATTATTAAGTGGAAGTGGTATATACGTGATCGGGCTCGAGCAGGCCCTGAAGGTACGAGTAAGTTACATGAGGAAGTTGCCCAAATGCCTATGGTTGCTACTCCTGTTGCAATGCCTTCTGTCCCCAAGCATGCACCTATGGCATCATGGGGTGTGCCCTATGATCAATTGACTGAGGAGGAGAGGTCTAGGGCATGGTTTATAGATGGCTCAGCATGTTATGCAGGCACCGCCCAGAAGTGGACAGCTGCAGCGTTACAGCCCCTTTCTGGGACAACTCTGAAGGACTGTGGTGAAGGGAAGTCTTCACAATGGGCAGAACTTCGGGCAGTGCAGATAGTTGTGCAATTTGCTTGGAAAGAAAAATGGCCAGATGTGCAGTTATACACTGATTCATGGGCAGTGGACAATGGTTTGGCTGGATGGTCTGGGACTTGGAAGGAGCACAATTGGAAAATTGGTGAAAAGGACATTTGGGGGAGGTGTATGCGGATAGAACTCTCTGGATGGGCAAAGGATATAAAGATACTTGTGTCCCATGTTAATGCTCATCAGAAGGTGACCTCATTGGAGGATGACTTTAATAATCAAGTAGATAAGCTGACCCGTTTGTGGATAGTGGTCAACCTTTTTCCTCAGCCAACCCTGTCTTTGCCCAATGGGCCCACGAAAAAAGTGGCCACGGTGGCAGAGATGCAGGCTATGCATGAGCCCAACAACATGGACTTCCACTAACTAAGGCTGACCTGGCTATGGCTACTGCTGAGTGCCAAATCTGACAGCAGCAGAGACCAACTCTGAGCCCCCGATGTGGTAGTATTCCTCGGGGTGACCAGCCAGCAACCTGGTGGCAGATTGACTACATTGGACCACTTCCATCATGGAAAGGGCAGCGTTTTGTCCTTACTGGAATAGACACTTACTCTGGGTATGCATTTGCCTTTCCTGCACGTAGTGCTTCTGCCAAAACTACCATCTGTGGGCTTCCAGAATGCCTTATTCACCGTCATGGCATTCCACACAGCATTGCTTCTGACCAAAGAACTCACTTCACTGCCAAGGAAGTACAGCAGTGGGCTCGTGATCATGGAATTCACTGGTCTTACCATGTGCCCCACCTGAAGCAGCTGGCTTGATAGAATGATGGAATGGCCTTTTAAAGAAACAGCTACAGTGCCAACTAGGTGGCAAAAGCTTGGAGGGCTGGGGGTGTGTCCTCCAGCAGGCTGTATATGCACTGAATCCGCACCCTAAATATGGGCGTTCCACCCAGAAGCAAGAGTCCTACCACCTCTGTCATTGGCTGGAAGCAAAACACTGCTCCTTAGAAGTCCTGGATTTGTCAGGCTCTCTCCCAAGAAACCTGGACCAGCATCCCTGAATGTTTCAGAAAAGTGGACACCTCATCATCACCAGGGACAAAGGTAAGTGAGCACTCCATGGAAGTGGACCAAGACATTCTCGAAGATTTTCAAATGTCGGAATGTTTGATGTGTGAGGCAGCCTCACCTGGTCTGTCAGCTGGCCCGGCACTCGTGGAGGCCCTCCTCCTTCAGCCAATTAAAGGATACTATCTGGAGCACTCTTATTCCCAGATAAACACACCCTCCGGGCCCTGCTCCCTCACATTTCAGACATCCCCATTCCAGTAGGCTCAACACTTGTACATGAGGGGGTGAACTCGAAAAAATTGCTCAATGTGAGCAACAGCGACAGGGAAAGGAGGCCCCTGACACACACGTGACTTAAGTGGTCACATGCGCATGCGACATGCAGAGCTTACAGGTGAAGTGAGATACTACCTATGAGTCCTGAGCCCCTTTCTAGCCGGAGGACTGACGTCTGTTTGAGGCAGCAGACACACAGAAGTGTCCCAAGTTCGAGAGGGCAAACAGAATATGAGTAAAACCCGTATGCAAGTATGCACATTCTTCATGCCTTATAGGCCCAGGGCAAAATTGCGGAAGCCAGGCCAGGAAGACTTAGGAGTGTCGGGTTCCCAACGTGTACTCTGAGGGTTTGTTCACCCATTCGCAGGCTCTCGAGAGCCATCGTGACCCGACAGTGGGTGCAGGGGGAACGTAGGACCAAAACGAGAAGTATTGGAAAATCACGGACGTGCCCCTGGTTCACTGAGCAACGTTCACACACATCAAGGAAAATACGGTAAGTACGTAACACAGGCTCCACTGGGAACACAGTTATACTTTGCTGTGGCCTCACTTGCTCCTCACAATGATGACAAGTTCAGGTTACTTCATGAATTCCAGTTCAGCCGCTACTGGAGCTCAGGAATAGCTGGAAAACAGCAAGGGAAAGAAGACCAGGCACGGGCACTGTGGGAACCGGGAGATGGCCTGGCGGTTAGAGCTTTTTGCTGGGAAGCCAAAGGAACCCGGTTCGAATCGCCGGGACGCATGCGAGCCTGATGCACAAGGGGGCGCTCATGTGCGGTAGGGCACCCGGTGTGCCAGTTCCCTCTATCTCTCCCTTTCTCCTCCCTATCTCTGTCTGTTTCTCTCTCACATTTAAAGAAGGAAAATACTTTCTTTTCCTTGTGGGGGCGGGGGGACGTCAATGTACTCAACACAGGTAACTGAAGAGTGACGGCCTCCTTGCCCAGCACCTGTCATGTGTACCTGGGAATTTTATTCTGATTCAAATCCTATTCCAAACACGTCCAGAAGGAATCGAAGAACCTATGTGAGTGGCGTTCCACCCAGAGGCAAGACTCCTGCCGCCTGTGTCATTGGGTGGAAGCAAAGCACCGCTCCTTAGAAGTCCTGGAGTTGTCAGCCTCTCTGTCAAGAAAGCTGGACCAGCATCCCTGCACGGTTTAGAAAAGGGGACACCTCATCATCGCCAGGGACAGGGGAAAGTGGGCAGTCCACGCGAGTGGACTCAGGCGTTCTCGACGATTTTCAAATGTCCGAATGTTTGATGTGTGAGGCAGCCTAACCTGGTCTGTCAGCTGGCCCGGCACTCGTGGAGGCCTTCCGCCTTCAGCCAATTAATGGATACTTTCTGTAGCTCTCTTATTCCCAGAGAAACACACCCTCTGGGCCCTGCTCCCTCACATTTCAGAAATCCCCATTCCAGTAGGCTCAACACTTGTACGTGAGGGGGTGAACCTGAAAAAATTGCTCAATGTGAGCAACAGCGACTCGGGCAGGCATATGGCCGTGCCTCAGCCGCCTTTGTGGATGGGATAAAACTGACCCATTTTCTGAAGACAGCCGATTCCCTGACCCAGGCTGAGAGCCTGGCTCTCAGCCTGGGTCAGGGAATCGGGAGCCTTTCAGACCGAGAGAACGCCACGACCATGCAGGGAATCTCTGTACGCTAGGGAAAGGAGGCCCCTGACACACACGTGACTTAAGTGGTCACATGCGCATGCGACATGCAGAGCTTACAGGTGAAGTGAGACACTACCTATGAGTCCTGAGCCCCCTTCTAGCCGGAGGACTGACGTCTGTTTGAGGCAGCAGACACACAGAAGTGTCCCAAGTTCGAGAGGGCAAACAGAAAATGAGTAAAACCCGTATGCAAGTATGCACATTCTTCATGCCTTATAGGCCCAGGGCAAAATTGCTGAAGCCAGGCCAGGAAGACGTAGGAGTGTCGGGTTCCCAACGTGTACTCTGAGGGTTTGTTCACGCATTCACTGGCTCTCGAGAGGCATCGTGACCCGACAGTGGGTGCAGGTGGAACGAAGGACCAAAACGGGAAGTATTGGAAAATCACGGACGTCCCCCTGGTTCACTGAGCAACGTTCACACACATCAAGGAAAATACTGTAAGTACGTAACACAGGCTCCACTGGGAACACAGTTATACTTTGCTGTGGCCTCACTTGCTCCTCACACTGATGACAAGTTCAGGCTACGTCCTGAATTCCACTTCAGCTGCTACTGGAGCTCAGGAATAGCTGGAAAACAGCAAGAGAAAGAAGACCAGGCACGGGCACTGTGGGAATCGGGAGATGGCCTGGCGGTTAGAGCTTTTTGCTGGGAAGCCAAAGGAACCCGGTTCGAATCCCCGGGACGCATGCGAGCCCGATGCACAAGGGGGCGCTCATGTGCGGTAGGGCACCCGGTGTGCCAGTTCCCTCTATCTCTCCCTTTCTCCTCCCTTTCTCTGTCTGTTTCTCTCTCACATTTAAAGAAGTAAAATACTTTCTTTTCCTTGTGGGGTCGGGGGACGTCAATGTGCTCAACACAGGTTACTGAAGAGTGACGGCCTCCTTGCCCAGCACCTGTCATGTGTACCTGGGAATTTTATTCTGATTCAAATCCTATTCCAAACACGTCCAAAAGGAATTGAAGAACCTATGTGAGTGGCGTTCCACCCAGAAGCAAGACTCCTGCCGCCTGTGTCATTGGGTGGAAGCAAAGCACCGCTCCTTAGAAGTCCTGGAGTTGTCAGCCTCTCTCTCAAGAAAGCTGGACCAGCATCCCTACACGGTTTAGAAAAGGGGACACCTCATCATCGCCAGGGACAGGGGAAAGTGGGCAGTCCACGCGAGTGGACTCAGGCGTTCTCGACGATTTTCAAATGTCCGAATGTTTGATGTGTGAGGCAGCCTCCCCTGGTCTGTCAGCTGGCCCGGCACTCGTGGAGGCCCTCCTCCTTCAGCAAATTAAAGGATACTTTCTGGAGCTGTCTTATTCCCAGAGAAACACACCCTCCAGGCCCTGCTCCCTCACATTTCAGACATCCCCATTCCAGTAGGCTCAACACTTGTACGTGAGGGGGTGAACCCGAAAAAATTGCTCAATGTGAGCAACAGCACTCGGGCAGGCATATGGCCGTGCCTCAGCCGCCTTTGTGGATGGGATAAAACTGACCCATTTTCTGAAGACAGCCGATTCCCTGACCTAGGCTGAGAGCCTTGCTCTCAGCCTAGGTCACAGATTCGGGAGCTTTTCGGACCGACAGAACGCCACGACCATGCAGGGAATCTCTGTGCGCTAGGGAAAAGAGGCCCCTGACACACACGTGACTTAAGTGGTCACATGCGCATGGGACCTGCAGAGCTTACAGGTGAAGTGAGACACTACCTATGAGTCCTGAGCCCCTTTCTAGCCGGAGGACTGACGTCTGTTTGATGCAGAAGACACACAGAAGTGTCCCAAGCTCGAGAGGGCAAACAGAATCTGAGTAAAACCCGTATGCAAGTATGCACATTCTTCATGCCTTATAGGCCCAGGGCAAAATTGCTGAAGCCAGGCCAGGAAGACTTAGGAGTGTCGGGTTCCCAACGTGTACTCTGAGGGTTTGTTCACGCATTCGCAGGCTCCCGAGAGCCATCGTGACCCGACAGTGCTTGTAGGTGGAACGAAGGACCAAAACGGGAAGTAATGGAAAATCACGGACGTGCCACTGGTTCACTGAGCAACGTTCACACACATCAAGGAAAATACGGTAAGTACGTAACACAGGCTCCACTGGGAACACAGTTATACTTTGCTGTGGCCTCACTTGCTCCTCACAATGATGACAAGTTCAGGCTACGTCCTGAATTCCAGTTCAGCCGCTACTGGAGCTCAGGAATAGCTGGAAAACAGCAAGGGAAAGAAGACCAGGCGCGGGCACTGTGGGAACCGGTAGATGGCCTGGCCCTTAGAGCTTTTTCCTGGGAAGCCAAAGGAACCCGGTTCGAATCGCCGGGACGCATGCGAGCCCGATGCACAAGGGGGCGCTCATGTGCGGTAGGGCACCCGGTGTGCCAGTTCCCTCTATCTCTCCCTTTCTCCTCCCTATCTCCCTCTGTTTCTCTCTAACATTTAAAGAAGTAAAATACTTTCTTTTCCTTGTGGGGGCGGGGGGACGACAATGTGCTCAACACAGGTTACAGAAGACTGACTGCCTCCTTGCCCAGCACCTGTCATGTGTACCTGGGAATTTTATTCTGATTCAAATCCTATTCCAAACACGTCCAGAAGGAATTGAAGAACCTATGTGAGAGGCGTTCCACCCAGAAGCAAGACTCCTGCCGCCTGTGTCATTGGGTGGAAGCAAAGCACCGCTCCTTAGAAGTGCTGGAGTTGTCAGCCTCTCTGTCAAGAAAGCTGGACCAGCATCCCTGCACGGTTCAGAAAAGGGGACACCTCATCATCACCAGGGACGGGGGAAAGTGGGCAGTCCACGCGAGTGGACTCAGGCGTTCTCGACGATTTTCAAATGTCCGAATGTTTGATGTGTGAGGCAGCCTCACCTGGTCTGTCAGTTGGCCCGGCACTCGTGGAAGCCCTCCTCCTTCTGCCAATAAAGGATACTTTCTGGAGCTCTCTTATTCCCAGAGAAACACACCCTCCGGGCCCTGCTCCCTCACATTTTAGACATCGCATTCCAGTAGGCTCAACACTTGTACGTGAGGGGGTGAACCCTAAAAAATTGCTCAATGTGAGCAACAGCGACTCGGGCAGGCATATGGCCATGCCTCAGCCACCTTTGTGGATGGGATAAAACTGACCCATTTTCTGAAGACAGCCGATTCCCTGACCTTGGCTGAGAGCCTTGCTCTAAGCCTAGGTCAGGGAATCGGGAGCTTTTCGGACCGACAGAACGCCACGACCGTGCAGGGAATCTCTGTGCGCTAGGGAAATGAGGCCCCTGACACACACGTGACTTAAGTGGTCACATGCACATGCGACATGCAGAGCTTACAGGTGAAGTGAGACACTACCTATGAGTCCTGAGCCCCTTTCTAGCCGGAGGAATGACGTCTGTTTGAGGCAGCAGACACACAGAAGTGTCCCAAGCTCGAGAGGGCAAACAGAATCTGAGTAAAACCCGTATGCAAGTATGCACATTCTTCATGCCTTATAGGCCCAGGGCAAAATGGCTGAAGCCAGGTCAGGAAGACTTTGGAGTGTGGGGTTCCCAACGTGTACTCTGAGGGTTTCTTCACGCATTCGCAGGCTCTCGAGAGCCATCGTGACCCGACAGTGGGTGCAGGTGGAACGAAGGACCAAAACGGGAAGTAATGGAAAATCACGGACGTGCCCCTGGTTCACTGAGCAACGTTCACACACATCAAGGAAAATACGGTAAGTACGTAACACAGGCTCCACTGGGAACACAGTTATACTTTGCTGTGGCCTCACTTGCTCCTCACAATGATGACAAGTTCAGGCTACGTCCTGAATTCCAGTTCAGCCGCTACTGGAGCTCAGGAATAGCTGGAAAACAGCACGGGAAAAAAGACCAGGCTCGGGCACTGTGGGAACCGGGAGATTGCCTGGCGGTTAGAGCTTTTTGCTGGGAAGCCGAAGGAAGCCGGTTCGAATACCCGGGACGCATGCGAGCCCCATGCACAAGGGGGCGCTCATGTGCGGTAGGGTACCCGGTGTGCCAGTTCCCTCTATCTCTCCCTTTCTCATCCCTATCTCTGTCTGTTTCTCTCTCACATTTAAAGAAGTAAAATACTTTCTTTTCCCTGGTGGGCGGGGGGACGTCAATGTGCTCAACACAGGTTACTGAAGAGTGACGGCCTCCTTGCCCAGCACGTGTCATGTGTACCTGGGAATTTTATTCTGATTCTAATCCTATTCCAAACACGTCCAGAAGGAATTGAAGAACCTATGTGAGTGGCGTTCCACCCTGAAGCAAGACTCCTGCCTCCTGTGTCATTGGGTGGAAGCAAAGCACCGCTCCTTAGAAGTCCTGGAGTTGTCAGCCTCTCTGTCAAGAAAGCTGGACCAGCATCCCTGCACGGTTTAGATAAGGGGACACCTCATCATCACCAGGGACAGGGGAACGTGGGCAGTCCACGTGACTGGATTGAGGGGTTCTCGACGATTTTCAAATGTCCGAATGTTTGATGTGTGAAGCAGCCTCACCTGTTCTGTCAGCTGGTCCGGCACTCGTGGAGGCCCTCCTCCTTCAACCAATTAAAGGATACTTTCTGGAGCTCTCTTATTCCCAGAGAAACACACCCTCCGGGCCCTGCTCCCTCACATTTCACACATCCGCATTCCAGTAGGCTCAACACTTGTACGTGAGGGGCTGAACCCGAAAAAATTACTCAATGTGAGCAACAGCGACTCGGGCAGGCATATGGCCTTGCCTCAGCCGCCTTTGTGGATGGGATAAAACTGACCCATTTTCTGAAGACAGCCGATTCCCTGACCTAGGCTGAGAGCCGCTGCTCTCAGCCTAGGTCAGGGAATCGGGAGCTTTTCGGACCGACAGAACGCCACGACCATGCAGGGAATCTCTGTGCACTAGGGAAAGAGGCCCCTGACACATACGTGACTTAAGTGGTCACATGCGCATGTGACATGCAGAGCTTACAGGTGAAGTGAGACACTACCTATGAGTGCTGAGCCCCTTTCTAGCCGGAGGACTGACGTCTGTTTGTGGCAGCAGACACACAGAAGTGTCCCAAGTTCGAGAGGGTAAACAGAATATGCGTAAAACCCGCATGCAAGTATGCACATTCTTCATGCCTTATAGGCCCAGGGCAAAATTGCTGAAGCCAGGCCAGGAAGACTTAGGAGTGTCGGGTTCCCAATGTGTACTCTGAGGGTTTGTTCACGCATTCGCAGGCTCTCGAGAGCCATCGTGACCCGACAGTGGGTGCAGGTGGAACGACGGACCAAAACGGGAATTATTGGAAAATCACGGACGTGTCCCTGGTTCACTGAGCAACGTTCACACACATCAAGGAACATACGGTAAGTACGTAACACAGGCTCCACTGGGAACACAGTTATACTTTTTGTGGCCTCACATGCTCCTCACAATGATGACAAGTTCAGGCTACGTCCTGAATTCCAGTTTAGCCGCTACTGGAGCTCAGGAATAGCTGGAAAATAGCACGGGAAAGAAGACCAGGCTCGGGCACTGTGGGAACCGGAAGATGGCCTGGCGGTTAGAGCTTTTTGCTGGGAAGCCAAAGGAAGCCGGTTCGAATACCCGGGACGCATGCGAGCCCAATGCACAAGGGGGCGCTCATGTGCGGTAGGGCACCCGATGTGCCAGTTCCCTCTATTTCTCCCTTTCTCCTCCCTATCTCTGTCTGTTTCTCTCTCACATTTAAAGAAGTAAAATACATTCTTTTCCCTGTGGGGGCGGGGGGACGTCAATGTGCTCAACACAGGTTACTGAAGAGTGACGGCCTCCTTGCCCAGCACCTGTCATGTGTACCTGGGAATTTTATTCTGATTCAAATCCTATTCCAAACACGTCCAGAAGGAATTGAAGAACCTATGTGAGTGGTGTTCCACCCAGAAGCAAGACTCCTGCCGCCTGTGTCATTGGTTGGAAGCAAAGCACCGCTCCTTAGACGTCCTGGAGTTGTCAGCCTCTCTCTCAAGAAAGCTGGACCAGCATCCCTGCACGGTTGAGAAAAGGGGACACCTCATCATCACCAGGGACAGGGGAAAGTGGGCAGTCCACGTGAGTGGACTCAGGGGTTCTCGACGATTTTCAAATGTCCGAATGTTTGATGTGTGAGGCAGCCTCACCTGGTCTGTCAGCTGGCCCGGCACTCGTGGAGGCCCTCCCCCTTCAGCCAATTAAAGGATACTTTCTGGAGCTCTCTTATTCCCAGAGAAACACACCCTCCGGGCCCTGCTCCCTCACTTTTCACACATCCGCATTCCAGTAGGCTCAACACTTTTACGTGAGGGGGTGAACCCGAAAAAATTGCTCAATGTGAGCAACAGCGACTCGGGCAGGCATATGGCCGTGCCTCAGCCGCCTTTGTGGATGGGATAAAACTGACCCATTTTCTGAAGACAGCCGATTCCCTGACCTAGGCTGAGATCAAGGCTCTCAGCCTAGGTCAGGGAATCGGGAGCTTTTCGGACCGACAGAATGCCACGACCATGCAGGGAATCTCTGTGCGCTAGGGAAAGGAGGCCCCTGACACACACGTGACTTAAGTGGTCACATGCGCATGCGACATGCAGAGCTTACAGGTGAAATGAGACACTACCTATGACTCCTGAGCCCCTTTCTAGCCAGAGGACTGACGTCTGTTTGAGGCTGCAGACACACAGAAGTGTCCCAAGTTCGAGAGGGCAAACAGAATATGAGTAAAACCCGTATGCAAGTATGCACATTCTTCATGCCTTATAGGCCCAGGGCAAAATTGCTGAAGCCAGGCCAGGAAGACTTAGGAGTGTCGGGTTCCCAACGTGTACTCTGAGGGTTTGTTCACGCATTCGCAGGCTCTCGAGAGCCATCGTGACCCGACAGTGGGTGCAGGTGGAACGAAGGTCCAAAACGGGAAGTATTGGAAAATCACGGACGTGCCCCTGGTTCACTGAGCAACGTTCGCACACATCAAGGAAAATACGGTAAGTACGTAACACAGTCTCCACTGTGAACACAGTCATACGTTGTGTGGCCTCACTGGCTCCTCACAATGATGAGAAGTTCAGGCTACGTCCTGAATTCCAGTTCAGCCACTACTGGAGCTCAGCAATAGCTGGAAAACAGCAAGGGAAAGAAGACCAGGCAGGGGCACTGTGGGAACCGGGAGATGGCCTGGCGGTTAGAGCTTTTTGCTGGGAAGCCAAAGGAACCCGGTTCGAATCCCCGGGACGCATGCTAGCCCGATGCACAAGCGGGCGCTCATGTGCGGTAGGGCACCCGGTGTTCCAGTTCCCTCTATCTCTCCCTTTCTCCTCCCTATCTCTGTCTGTTTCTCTCTCACATTTAAAGAAGTAAAATACTTTCTTTTCCCTGTGGGGGCGGGGGGACGTCAATGTACTCAACACAGGTTACTGAAGAGTGACGGCGTCCTTGCCCAGCACCTGTCATGTGTACCTGGGAATTTCATTCTGATTCAAATCCTATTCCAAACACGTCCAGAAGGAATTGAGGAACCTATGCGAGTGGTGTTCCACCCAGAAGCAAGACTCCTGCCGCCTGTGTCATTGGGTGGAAGCAAAGCACCGCTCCATAGAAGTTCTGGAGTTGTCAGCCTCTCTCTCAAATAAGCTGGACCAGCATCCCTGCACGGTTGAGAAAAGGGGACACCTCATAATCGCCAGGGACCGGGGAAAGTGGGCAGTCCACGCGAGTGGACTCAGGCGTTCTCGACGATTTTCAAATGTCCGAATGTTTGATGTGTGAGGCAGCCTCACCTGATCTGTCAGCTGGCCCGGCACTCGTGGAGGCCCTCCTCCTTCAGCCAATTAAAGGATACGTTCTGGAGCTCTCTTATTCCCAGAGAAACACACCCTCCGGGCCCTGCTCCCTCACATTTCAGACATCCCCATTCCAGTAGGCTCAACACTTGTACGTGAGGGGGTGAACCCGAAAAAATTGATCAATGTGAGCAACAGCGACTCGGGCAGGCATATGGCCGTGCCTCAGCCGCCTTTGTGGATGGGATAAAACTGACCCATTTTCTGAAGACAGCCGATTCCCTGACCTAGGCTGAGAGCCTTGCTCTCAGCCTAGGTCAGGGAATCAGGAGCTTTTCGGACCGACAGAACGCCACGACCATGCAGGGAATCTCTGTGCGCTAGGGAAAGGAGGCCCCTGACACACACGTGACTTAAGTGGTCACATGCGCATGCGACATGCAGAGCTTGCAGGTGAAGTGAGACACTACCTATGAGTCCTGAGCCCCTTTCTAGCCAGAGGACTGACGTCTGTTTGAGGCAGCAGACACACAGAAGTGTCCCAAGTTCGAGAGGGCAAACAGAATATGAGTAAAACCCGTATGCAAGTATGCACATTCTTCATGCCTTATAGGCCCAGGGCAAAATTGCTGAAGCCAGGCCAGGAAGACTTAGGAGTGTGGGGTTCCCAAGGTGTACTCTGAGGGTTTCTTCACGCATTCGCAGGCTCTCGAGAGCCATCGTGACCCGACAGTGAGTGCAGGTGGAACGAAGGACCAAAAGGGGAAGTATTGGAAAATCACGGACGTGCCCCTGGTTCACTGAGCAAAGTTCCCACACATCAAGGAAAATAATGTAAGTACGTAACACAGGCTCCACTGGGAACCCATTTATACTTTGCTGTGGACTCACTTGCTCCTCACAATGATGACAAGTTCAGGCTACGTCCTGAATTCAAGTTCAGCTGCTACTGGAGCTCAGGAATAGCTGGAAAAAGCAAGGGAAAGAAGACCAGGCATGGGCACTGTCGGAACCGGGAGATGGCCTGGTGGTTAGAGCTTTTTGCTGGGAAGCCAAAGGAACCCGGTTCGAATCCCTGGGACGCATGCGAGCCCGATGCACAAGGGGGCGCTCATGTCTGGTAGGGAACCCGGTGTGCCAGTTCCCTCTATCTCTCCCTTTCTCCTCCCTATCTCTGTCTGTTTCTCTCTTACATTTAAAGAAGTAAAATACTTTCCTTTGCTTGTCGGGGCGGGGGGACGTCAATGTGCTCAACACAGGTTACTGAAGAGTGACGGCCTCCTTGCCCAGCACCAGTCATGTGTACCTGGGAATTTTATTCTGATTCAAATCCTATTCCAAACACGTCCAGAAGGAATTGAAGAACCTATGTGAGTGGCGTTCCACCCAGAAGCAAGACTCCTGCCGCCTGTGTCATTGGGTGGAAGCAAAGCACTGCTCCTTAGAAGTCCTGGAGTTGTCAGCCTCTCTCTCAAGAAAGCTGGAGCAGCATCCCTGCACTGTTTAGAAAAGGGGACACCTCATCATCACTTGGTACAGGGGTAGTGTCAATTGGTTCTGTATTGTGGAAGTGAGTGAAACTTGAGGATGGACTAAATTGTCTCCCACTCATGGATGTTATGGAACAGGATTTTATGGGCTGCTTAAGAATATTCTAATAGGTCTGCTTGGATTCTGACATTGTCACCATGCCCAGGTTAGGGTTAATAGCTTAATTTACCCCTTCCCAGATCTATTCCAGAACTATAAACTAAATTGCTCAGTCTTAGAAACCTATCCAGTGACTAATGTCAAAATGTGACTTGAAAGCTGTATCAGGCAAAACCTATTGCCATTACTGAAATGTTGAAATTGTCAGCAGCAGTGGGAACACATCTCAGTGTTCTGAGCTTTGCTATCTGAAGGCATTCCACAGAGGTCAGCTGTGGTACTTAACACAGCGGAAAAGAATTTCAGACTGAGCCAGAATTACCGTTAGTGGGTCTGAGTAGAAGAAAGGACAGACGGTTCATGAGGGTCAGGTGTGGGCCTCAGGACAGAAGTGCACCCTAATTCTTCAGGAACAGTTTCATCAGTGACTGGGACTTTTGGAGTTTTGTTGTTTAAGGGAGGTGAGCTACTCATTTCCTTATAACAAGATTGTATAATGAAACCATCGGGTTATTTATTAGGATACTGGAGAGACTTACATATAAGGAAACATAACTGAAGCAAAGGTGGTTAACATTTAATTTTTTTTTTTTGGAAGTAGGGTTCCACTGTAGCTCAGGTGAACCTGGAATTCACCGTGTAGTGTCAGGGTTTCCTGGAACTCCTGGTTATCCTCCTACCTTTGCCTCCCGAGTACTAGGATTGAAGCCATGCACCACCATATCTATCTCTAAAATTTTATTTAAATATTTTATTTTTTCTGTATTTATTTGAGAGAGGAAGGAAACGAGGAAGATAGGCAATGAGAGTGCCAGGGATTCCAGGCACTGCAAACAAATCCCAGATGCAAGTGTCACCATGTATATCTAGCTTTTTGTAGGTACTGGGGAAATAAATCTGAGTCCTTAGGCTTCACAGGCAAGTGCTTTAACTGCTAAGCCATCTCTCGAGTCCAATATTTTTTTTTTAAATTAACGTAAGTTTGGTATATGTAGATCACAAAGATGTTAAAATATGCTGTAGGGTCAGGAACGGTGGTGCATGTCTTTAATCCAAGCACTTGGGAGGCAGAGGTAGGAGGATCACTGTGAGTTCAATGCCAACCTGAGACTGCATAGTGAATACTGAGTTCCAGGTCAGCCTGGCCTAGAGCTAGACTCTACCTAGAGAAAAAAGAATCTGGTAGGAAGGGCTTTTTCCTCTAGCTATAATCTGATGCCAATGGAGAATGTCTTTTCTTAGTGGGCCTGTCAAAGTTAATTGAGCAGAACTAGGCAGTGATAGCCATGTCTAAGGAAATGTCAATGGAGCACCTCACACTGTCTGGTAATAGGAGGGGCAGGGTCACTGACCTGAAGAAGCCAGGAAGTGAAAGGTTAAGTAAGTAGAGGTTCTCATGCCACTTTCATATAGTCTGTGATGGGGTGGACCTTGCAGTAATGCAGCTGTTTTGGGGTCACCCACACTCCTGTAAATAACACTCCACCTCTGCTCTATACGTTAACCCAGTAAACTCATTGGTTCACCTAGTTGCACTAGTTGGTAGAATTGTGAGCAGTGACAGTACTAAGATTGGCTTCACATTGTGACTCTCGGGCTCTTTAGTAGTTCCATTCATATTCTAGGGGCCTCAACTTGGTTAAACCCAGGATTAGTGGCTTACTCCAGTGATTGTGGGAGAGTAACAAAAGGTAAACATAAGACTGAGAATTCATATT